>JALMGF010000084.1:1707500-2307500 GCA_023333645.1 Sceloporus occidentalis | reverse complement strand
TCTTAATGGATGGTACCTTTTCTTTGAAAACTCTTCTAAGCAACGTACATGATTGCAAAGGATGAATGAGGCAGATAAGGTGATGGCAAATTGATGATGAAAAGTGAAATGTAGAATACGCAAGATATTTGTTAATGTTAAACAGAGTAGTTTTAATGATTGATGATAATAATGCTGAAAAGTATTATTAATATCAAGCAATACTTTAAATCCTCATTTTGCCTTTAACGCCCAGGACTGATGCGTACGTTGATGCTTCATTCCTCGTTGCATGAACCTCGATCTGCCACTTTTCCCAAAAGGCTAACATTATCCCGTTCCATATACTAAATACCCATTATGCCATTTTTACAAAACTTTTGTTTTACAAGGACTAAGTATAGTCGTATATTACATGTAAAATAGTTTGGTTAAGCATTTCATGATACTCGCTGCCATATTCCATTAGCTTAATAGCGCTGAAACTCATTACAGAAATCTGTTCTTTGAAGTGTAAAATTATTTTTCCATATATTTGTTCGGGTTATTAAAAGGGACACTATCAACACAACTTGTCATCTTAGCAGAAACTGTTCCGTTCTCTTGACGTTTCTCTTCTACATACTAAGTGGATTCAACCACTTCTTAAAAAAAATACTTAATAAGTAATGTTATTCCGTAGAACATAATAGCTCGAGAACGAGAACGCACCTTGCAGAGGTATACAGAAGTAATGTTTTTTTTCAGCTCTGGAGAACTAGAAAACCTTTAACACAAAAGTACAATTTGAAGAGAATGTTATTTAACTTGTAGTTCCAAACCCTCTTCATAGCCTTATTTAAGTTCCTATGGGTTGAAGCTGAAGTTCCACCTACTGTGCGGAATAAACTGCATTTACTGGAATGTAAGAATGCTTAAAGAATAGTCTATAGGTTGATGAGTCTCATAATAATTCTCATTACCACCCTCTCAGTAATATATATACTAGAAATAAAATTCCTGTTCATTCATGCGCTGCAGCGCACTCACAGCCATCGTAGGCACAGGCAGGGAGGCGCAGAATGAAACAGAAGTCTCTTTTTCTAACTAATTCAAAAATTGAATTGCATTCATTAATTGGCGTGCAGTAAAATACTCCAAGGTCCCTTCAAAATCGACGTCGGTGTGCTAAAAAAACTGAATAAGTAAGACAGGGACAGGCCAGTCCATTTAATATTTAATAGCTTAATGAATAAATAACCTTTTTTCGGCATTTAGGAATATGTAGACTTGGAGTCATCAGAATGATGAGTTCCATTTTTGGTACCCAGAGGTTAAAGCATCACAAATGAGGTTTTATTGCATTTTATTCTTTCTCCTTTTTTTTCCCCTATGAAATTCCAGCCACGGGGAAGGAAGACGGCTAAGAGGAACTGTCATGGGTCAGAGACTAACATCTTTACGTCTTTAGTAAAATGTTACTGTCAGCTCCTTTCTCGTCAGCAGAAGTCTCTCTGAACTGTACATCGCGTTGGCTTTCAGTCAAATAGGTTGGCTTATGGCAGAGGTCTTGATGCATATTAATGATGAACAGCGAGTGGGCAACGTAACCAGCTCCCTGACTGTATGGTTCGTAATTAAAAAGACATTAAAAGCCACAAAGAAATCGTGCTAGAAATGACATAAGAGAATTACGGTGCTCGATGTGCTCAGCACTTATAAAATGAATGGTCCTTACGTTTAGTTAGTGGGTAACATGAAATTACTGATATTCTTATTTAATACTATTACATTTATTAGTATTATTATTATTTTATGTAAACAAAATATGGTATTTGAGTTCTCAAATATTTGTCTAAAATATGCCAGATGGAAATAATGAGCTTGCTTATAATAATTAATAATAATAATATATTATTATTATTATTTAAACAAAATATAGTAATAGTCAAATATAAATAATGAGGTTGTTTTGAATAATTTCCTGGATATTATTATTATTATTATTATATAGAAAATTGAGTAAGAGCTTAGAAAAATGGCTATAAGAAATCTGACCTAAACTGCCCCCTTTTTTTTCTAAATAAGAACAGAGAAAGGAACCCCTTGCAGCAAAGAACAAAATAAGATACTAATATTTTTGTACAGAAAATGTAGTATTTCAAGTATATGCTCCTATTATTCTAGTATATTGAGACACTACACTGTAGCTTTAAACACTATAACTTATTATAAAATATTGTATACAATACATACTTATATTTAACATTAATAGTAAATTTAATTTATTTTTGCAAACATTTTTTGATTATGAAAAAAATATTATAATTTAAATTTTTACTTATACTTTCCAAAATTAAATATATAAATAAATAAACTCGATTAACCACCAATAATATCAGCAGAACAAAGGACAAGGTTATCATTCCATGTCTGCTACATTGTATATTGAATACACAAGCCCAAGCATATGGCCGTTTATCCATTTTCATAGCAAGAGAACACGGGTCCTGGAACGTATTACAGATTAACATCTGATGAGTATAATCGGGACAGAGCTATAAAGAAATTACAGAAAAACCTGTTAATGCAACATTTTGTGTTCTTCAAATAAAGCATTTTTAGAATGTATGCGTTTGTCATCATCTGACATATCTCCATGTTTTGTTTATCACAGTTTATGTTGAGATTTTTTATTTGTTTTGATCAATCTGGAAGATCGCAAAAATCCGAAATGCGTGTGTTGGGTCCAGCGTAAGAGAAAGTTACAATTACCAGCTGCTGTCATTCCGTGCCGGCACCTGAGTCACATCGAAATTGTAATATTAAAACAAAACAGCCAGATTCTTAATAAATGCCCAAATGTTCCTGCTATCATTGTACTGTTTAAAAGTGATGTAGCTGGCTTCACACAGATTATAGACGGTAATAACCAGCGTGAGGAAGAATCCAGTGACCGTGTTAGACGTTTATAAAAACATATCTACGCATTTGTGCTCTAAATAAAACCTTTACGGGCTCGCAGAATGCAAGACCTGCATCCGTAATGTGAAAACAGAAAACTTTAGGTCTTTCACACTGATGGCTGAACTAATAGGAAGCCACGCTGTTTATCTTCAACGAACTCTTAAATTGCATAAAAATTATGAAACAAGGCACTGAAAACAGCTTCCACACTGGTCATTGTGTACATTGGCCGGAGGCTTCCAGGCAAAGCATTGTGACAAGTTGACAATGCAAAAGTATGTATATAAAAATATAATATATATATATATATATATATATATATATATATATATATATATATATATATATATATATATATATCTACAAACTCTAATTAAGAGTAATTGTTTCATGTTTCAATGTCCCGTTTACCTTAGTATATCTTCTTACTTCCTAGTTGTTATACTTTAGTTGCTAGTTGTTATGCCGCATTCGGGCAGAAATATGAGATGGGCGTAGATGGGGAATATAATATATTTTAGATATGTTCATATGAGTAGACGATTGGGATGTCATCTGGAGATTTCAGCTGACACCACAGACTAGCATTCCCCACATTTCAGGAAATGAAAATCCATAAGCAAGTACAGGAGTTGTTGATGTCACCATTGTACTTTTCCGAGAAAAAGGTAAATGGAATAACCCATTATAACATACCACTTTCTAATATATAATTGAGTGATATCAGCATAGCTTCAAATACACATATATATATATATATATATATATATATATATATATATATATATATATATATTACATAAGTAAGTTAAAGCTAAATAAAATTACTAAATGGCAAGAGAGAAAATGTAAAAATATGGTTTTAAAGAGTTAACAGGAGAACATCGTGGATGGGTAGAGGTGAAACAGCCAAGGAAGACCATTTAGAAGTTGAGAAGCAAGCGATTAGTGTCAAGAGCCACTGCGCAGAAGACAAGAATCGGGAGATGGTGTTTAGTAGGTCTTAGGCTTCTGAAATGGTACAAGGAATTATGGTTTTATGGGGAAAAAAAATGGAAGCTTGCGATGTACCATTTCAGGAATGGAGGAATGATAACCTCTACGATTACCATTAAGGAAGCCCAAGGATTGGAGGAAAAAAAGTGAAGACCTTCTGGAAGAAAGAGATGCGGAAGCCAGAAGACACGTTAAAAAAAGCGATGAAAGATAAACACATTGATAGAACGAGTGCAAAGCCACAATTTGCAGTGGTCAAAGAGTGATGACAAAGAGCAGACTGACTTGGTCATTAATATCTCCAGAGATACTGCCTGGAGGGTATAGGGAGCACAGACCAAGATGAGACGATGAGGAACAATGCGCCATGTTGTTAGTATTTCGGTTTTAATGACTCCTCGAGCACTTAGAAATGTACAAGTGATACAAGAGGAAGTGATAATCTACAAATAGTTAATAGTTTATGTTTATGACAAAATACATAACATATAAATATATAGCATACCATTAAAGTTAAATGTAGGTGCACATTACATGACTATATAGATCTCTAAGGGAAATTATAAATGTTTTTAATCAACTTTATTCAATATTATTGTGATACCAGGAATCTCGGTGCGCCTTCCTTATGGGAATAAAATTGTCATTTAATAGAAATTTCTGGCTTGGATATCATATAACTGTATGTTATATTATATTATATATAAGTCTAAATAACCTCCAACTACGAACATTCAAGAGAATGGAGTGACTGTGATTATTTTAAAGGTCATTTAGCTCCTTCAGATTTTTTTTTTTAATGGATGATGAAATTACCGTTATATGAATGTGGGTTATGAAGGTTCTATTAAAAAAATAATAATAATTAAATGAGATAAATGGAAATACGTCCAGTAGTTGGTGGTATTTTAATGTATACAGGACATTCTAGAATTAAGGTCAAAACAGCCAAAAAGGTGTAAGAGATATGAAGATAATGGTAAACACATTTAAAAGTGGCTGTTTTTACGAATTCCTGATCAGAAATCTATTATTTCAGTGAGTAATATATATCTAGGCCTGGAATACCTTGGCCCTTCATCAGGCGTGGTGGAACCTGGTGAGAGTTAAAAAACCACCTGTCTCAAGATGGTTGACTTATCAACAATACATAGCGTTTTTAGGGTAAGTCTTCCAATAAGTTTCCATCCAATAATCCAGAAAACAAAAACAAACTAAAGCAACTATGTGTTCAGCTGTGATCTGTTTGTTGGTCGTCATCACAACATGGTTCTAGGTGTCTTCAGAGTACCAAAAGTAAAACAAACCCTCTGGAATTCAACAGCTTAAAAGGAATGATTCCCGAAATAATCTTTACCAGCTCTCCACATTCCTTCCATAAAAAGCCGGAGTTAGTATTAACTCACCCCCGATACGATGAGTTCCCCTCCTAGGTTCTGGACTTCTGCTTTCACCTTGCTGCAGATGTTAAGCTGGTGGCAGTACAGGGCGATTCGCTGCAGGTAGGCCAGTAAGTCCTGTTTGCACGCGGAATCGGGACACTGCGGGGGGGGGAATAGAAACATTAGTCCTCTTGATGAAAAAGCATCTCGTAGTCTTTTGAAGTTAACTGTAGATGACATCAGATGACATAATACGCAAACCGCATATCAAACACCCATTTCGCTCCGGCAGCACACGCTTTTCTCAGCAAGAACGCAAACCTGTTACCCATATCACAGATATTTTAGACAAATATATACTAAACATCCAAGAGTTACCATTTGTGAGCTGGACCGGGTGGCTTATTTCTCTAGGGCATGAAAAGGTAAAATAATAATGAAGAATAATAATGTTCATGTTAGAATAATAACTTTAACCTTTTTATAATAATATACGTTAATGAAAAGGTAGGGAAAACAATTAAATTGGTAATATATCCCGTTTTATATTATATATATTATGTTTTGTTGTTAAAAAATCTACTGTTTGTCTTGGTTTGTAAGAATGTGTTAATTTTCCCAAAAGTAAAAAACAAAAAGCAGCTCGTCATCTACCATAGGAATTTTCACAAAAATATTTGCATTTCGGTGGCTGGCAAATTATCAGCTTTTAGAAAAATACATAAATTTATGTATAAACTAATGAAACCATATGACGGGTACTTCCTAATTGTCTTTATGCCTTGAAAACTGTTCATATCTTGTTTGGAATGCTGTTCTTTTAATACTCCTAACAGCGCATGTTATAGGATGTCCTCTAAGGAGCACAACTAGTGCGTGTCCTCCAGAGACTGGCAAATGAGGTTTAGATGTAATGTAGAGAAGTTTTACTTTCAGGAAAGGGAGATAGATAAGTGGAACAGCCTCCCAGAAGAAATGGTAGGGGTTAATACAGTGAGGGAATGTAAACATGCATGGGACATATATGGGACAACAGAAACCAAGAATTGAAAAGAAAGTGTAAAATATGTAATATTTACAGCCCAGTGCATCTATAAGTAACTAAGTAATATATATAATATTACATCATACATAAACAGATTTAGTGATCGGGGATTTCAATCTATGGCTGAATTTACTGTTTTAATACAATATTATGGAAATTAATGGAGGGGTAGCTGATTTACTGCATCAAATGCTACCAATGCTGTAATAAATTATCACATCCATTAATGTTAATGGCAGCTTAACTTACCTGGCAAAAAAAAATCTTTATCAGAGCAGAGCCAGCCATTGGTCAAACAATACCCAAGCTTGAGCTCAATCTGCCCCAAAGTGATATCTGGCCCTGAAGTTCTCTCCATTCTTCTCCTTCCTCACCCTTACAAAAGATGCCTAAACCAATCAACAACAATCAGCAACTAAACTATAGCGGAGAGATAACTTAACGCAGAGGAACAATCTTGATCCTGAGACCAAAAGTCTGAGACAAGTTTTCACATTTATTCATTGTTTCTTATAATATATAAATCTTTTATTTTAATCTTTAAATATGATTATATAGGTTTATTTAATGTAAGTATTTATTATTAAAAAAAAAACTAACACATAAGACTTGGGGAAAGTGATTAATCCACTTTAAAAAGTCCAGCACATTATCTTTGCATATTGCCTTTTCTAAGTACTTCCAAATAACCTCAGATATCCCTTCCATACAGCAGTCAAAAAAAATCTTTAAAAAACCAACGCTCTATTCCATTTAATGTATTCGCTTACAGACCTTGGTTTAGTGCTGAAGTGGTCTCTAAATGTTCCGCCAAATACTTATAAACAGTTACACTGATTTAAAAAAAAAAAAATCTATTATGAAAACGTCATTATATTTTATTCATACAACCAACGATGGTACGCAGCACTCGTTTGGACCACTAGATAGTTATGATGGTTTTAATAGCGATGTTAAAAATGTTTCAGGTCAAAATTCTGCTTCACAAACTTTTAATGCCATAGAAAATCTGTTTCATTATGTTCCATATTCAACTCGATGTTACATTCTAGAACATGCTACTTTTAAAAAACTTTTGAAATTACCAATTCCACATTTGATAGATTGATAAATCTCACTAACTAAATGGCTGGTTCATTTTAAGTGAGCATCATGGCATAGTTTCAGCCCCTATCAGAATAAACTCCCCCTAACCTCAGCATAACTCCTTGATTCTCTCATTCTCATTCATTCATTCATTTATTCATTCTCTCTATCATTCATTAAACGATTCATATAATTTGAATCCTCTAAAAATACATTATTATTATCATTATTGATAATAAGAATAATTTGTTTTAAGTTTAAATTAAATAAGAGTACAAGCAAAGCTAGATACTGAATTAAAATCTACTTCTAACAATAACATTTATTAAAAGGAAAATATTCACAAATGTCATCTATAAAACACCCCTTTCCCATATGCTTTTCACACTTGAAAAACCACTTAAGAACCAGCGTAAGGAAAATAAATAATTTGCAATAAAACCCCCGTTTTTTTTTTTGTTTTTGTTTTTTTAACAATACTGAAATGTGTGGATAAACACACAAGAAAAAAAATCAAACAAAGAAAGCAATAAACATTAAATGTGAAATTTTCCCCCCTTGTTAAGAATGTTTATTAAACACACATATATTGTGTCTTGATGGCGGTGGCATTTGGTAAGCGGTTTCCTTGTCATTAAACATTTCCAAGATGACTATTTCTAGTATTTATGTTCATAATGAACTTAAGACACACTTTTAACATTTCTGTTCAGTGATTTGTGCAACCGGTGAATGAATTGTTCTATTAACAAAAGAAAATTATTGTACAGTGAAGACGGTTCCGGTAATTCTTTCCAGAAAATAACAGTTTTACGGCTACACAATTGTTTTACCTTTTAAGAAAATCATCTACATTATTAATAATTTTTGTAGTGTGTCAGGAATAGAAAGAAAATGAAGTCCTCTGATGGGTGAAATAAAGATTTCCATATTTCATCAGATATTTGACCAAATCTGAGGTCTTTTTACAACGCTACTTGGTTTCATGGGGGATTAATGTATGTGCCGTGTGTTACTAGGGTGGATCGTTAATGACGTGGTGGTGGATAGGTGGAACAGCCTTCCAGCAGGAATAGTAGAATAGAATAGAAACATGCATGTGATCCTGAATCTAAGACAAGACCAATGACTTCTCTTGCAGCGAGACCAAACTGTACCGGCGTCATACTTGATAGAGCGCGTACTATTTACTCAACAGACAGCTGGAAAACTAAGTGCCTCCTACATCTGATAAAACAGTACAGTAAGAATAACAATCCTCATATACATTCTATACTCACATACTGTGTGTGTGTATATAGTGCATTTTTAGGGATGTATTAAGAAAAATATCTGTTAACAAATTGGGAACATAGAGGGGGTGGCTGTTACACCTATTTAGGTTAATATTGGGTCCAATGGACCACCATTTTGTTTATTTATCACAATTTTTAATTTGTTGATACCTTGCCTAGAGCCCCATGGAGCGTTCAGCTGGATCTGGTTTAATGTGAATCACCGCCTGTGAAGCAGGTCCGAAAGACGTAAAGTGTGATGATATCATAAGGGGAACTGCAGTGATGTCACCAGCTCAGTGCCCGCCTTGGTCATCTCTATGGTACAGCCAGTCTTTGTTAGAACTCCCCATGGCAGATTAATGTGGGGGGAAGCTGCAGCTCACCAACAACCGAAGAGTCAAAGGCATACCTGGGAACATCCAGGCTCCAGCCATCCAGAGCCCTCCCTTTTCGAGATGCGGGTAGACGATCTCACTGACGTCAGTGGGCACTCCGGTTGATGTTGCGTGCGGAGGTTGCCCCCCAACCCAATAAAACTGGCCATAGATGGAGGGGAAGTGGGACATGGCTCAACACCGCTCCTGTAACACAGAGTTTCTCCGTGACCCAGAGACACGGCCCTTCCCCCGGAGTCTCTGGGCGAAACCCAGAGAGTTTGCAGGTATGGTTAATGGTTTCCAAAATCAGTTATTGTGCTGCGTTTGCTCCAACCATTCCTCCTCCCAAAACATACAAATAAACATTCGACAGGATTGTATAAGCGTTCAGCAGATCGAAGCATGCAACCGATCCCCTCTTCTCTCATACTTTAATTCACTGTGGCGTTTCATTAAGGCCGCGATAAATCAGGCGCTCTAACTCCACCGTCATACTTTCGGATCTGCCACAGCTCTCATCTTGGAAATGTTTTTATGGCTCAGTACGGGATATATATAGAGCTAAGTGGGCCGTTTTTAAAAATCACTTACATTAAGACGGCATTAGCTTTCTTTCAAACATCTCTCGCAATCAAAGCGTAAGCAGATTTTATGGATTTGTTAGTTTAGTTTTATTTTCCGTGCATTCGGGAATTGAGCGCGCGAGGATCTGCCTAAAGTCAATTCTGAGCAATTACCATCCGAGTTGATATTAAATTGGAAGGGTGGCCGGCTTCTATTACCGAACAGATGTTAAGTGACATTAAGGTAATGCCTTCTTCCAGAATCCTTAGACTGCAAGAATCCAGCAACGAACGGGGACAATCGAGTAACATTATGCTAAAATGATACAATCTGGAGAAAAGGAAACAAACAAAGAGCTGATCTATATGCACCGAAGTCATAGGAAGAGTATGCAGGGTGTTTTTTTTTCCCTTCCCAAATATTCAAAAACAAAAATGTACATTTTTGAGAAACTATCCGTTTTGTAGATTTAGAGACGGTGCCGCTAAATCGCCATTAAGGTAGATATGTTACCTATATGATAAATGTACGTACTAGCTGGGTACCAATACGAAAAGATATACTGGAATGAAGAAAACTAATTGGGGGGTTTTATATAAGCTGCAGCCATTCTAGCCTGGTGTAAAGAGTCACTGCCATTTTTCCTCCCCAAGTACATACAGTAAATAACGAAACCGCTATGTTTCCTGATATCAAGTAAAGAGGATTCGAATGAGGAGTTAAAACTGTGAATCGAAATGTGACGAGAAGTAAAAAAATAATATAAAAAGGAAAACCACGAAGAGCGGACCACATCTTCTAAACAGCCTACCTGGTATGTAAGTACCCTTCTTATTCAGCTTACCCTGCCCGGGTGTGTATGTATGGTTGTTAATGTAAGTGTTTATTATCACATATAAGATTTTCTTTCTTAACACTTACTGTATTAAAAGAGGGGGGGCGCTGACTCGTAACAACTGCAGTATCCGGCCCCCCGCTTAGAAAACGTCTCAACCATCTCGTTTCTATTCAGCAGCCCAGCCTCCTCTCGTCCTTTTATTTTTTCCTCAAAATTTTAATGAGGAATATATATATATATCCCCCCCCCACCACCAGAAATATTTTCATAAAATAAAGTCTTAAATGGGCCATCAATGTCAATTCAGCATTAAGACCCCATGCAGACAAAACATCGGGCTAGAAATTAGGAAATTTGATGTGTGTTAATTTTTTTTTAATTAATGGAAAAGGAAAGGCAGGAATACACATTTTTTTAATGTACGGGAGGAACAATGTTCTGTGTCCCTTCTAAAGGAGGTTCTGCACATAGGATCATAATACCCAATGAAGTGTAAATTAACGATTGCCCCAATGGATTTCATATGGCAGCTGGGTTTGAGAATGGATGCCAACAGGGGCACTAGCTGACGAGGACATTAAATACAGGAAAGGGTCGCCAATTTAAAGAAAAGGTTTGGAGCCAGGGTCTACAATATGTCCTCTAGAAGTGTCTAACCCAGAAGCCTTGGTCATTACACAAAGAATGTCTCTCACCGAAACACTTTTTGGGTTTTAATGAAACAGCGATCGGTGACATCTTCAGAAAAATGGTTGCTATGATTGGCCCTTTAACTGTGCAGAATGATTCGGATCGGCTTGGAAGGAACCGAATCGGGAGCCAAACGCCGGTCGGTTCAAAACCCAACTGAAGTCCTGGAGTAAGGATCTTAATGAATATTGAATGTGTAGAGTTGGGTATATCGGGTTCTGACACGTTGTGGATGATTTTTCTTGAGATTTATAAATAAAATAGATATAGCCATATTGGTTCATGAGAGAATGAAGTCTTTAGCCAAAGTCTGTCATCACCAGACCGGTCCTGGAGCTTTAAGGCCAGTAGCCGCCAGATGGCGAAAATGCGGTCGTCGGCTGGATATGTGGGGGGGGGTAGCACTTTTCTCTTTGACCCCCACCTGCTAAAGATTCAGCAGATCCCATGTCTATAGTGTATGGGGCTGTACGAGAAGAGGTGTTGACATACCTGCGATAATCTAGGCTGTTACATTTCATAACTAGAAGATTCCCTGCATGGACTGCTTATTCCCAGTAGAGACAAGATGATAAATCCCCACTGTTGATCAGATACGTGACTTTTTGTTTTTCTGGTTCCAGAATTTCTTCCTCAATGCAACGAGCAAGATTTACTGTTTACTAATGGTATATATTCATATTGTGGTTCACATTAGCACGCGAGCTACAATTTAAGTTAAATAATATAAAATAACCCTCCCTTCTAGATTAATGGAATGTTTCTATTTCCAGGTAAAAATGTAATTATTTTAACAATTTTTCAAGTCCTGAAAACAAAAAGCAGAACTTAAAAATGTAAAAAAAAAATGATTGATTTATATATTTATTTTTTTTTACTAGTGTTAAAAAATTAAATAATATTGTTTAGCATCCTTTTTTTTTTTTTTTTTTTAACTAAATATTAAAGCCGAAAGTAACTATATTTCAAAACTAAGAATGGACAAACCCAAAACAACACATAACTCCAAAATCCAATAACACTTTCGTAAAAACTAAAGGCTACGGTCTAGAGAGGCTCACAGGGGAGTCGCTGCGGATAATACACAGAGAAATAAACTGAAATAGTCGTGAAAGATATTGGTTATTGATTAAATTTGCTTCTGAGACGTTAAGAGCCATTGTTTTGACATGTGCATCAAAAACAATCTTGCTGTCTGAAAAATACAATTATTAAGTGACGCTTAAAGATGCTTAAAGAAAAGAAAAATCATTTCGACATAGAGCTGCTTAGGAAAAAAAAGTCTTATTTTATAGCTTAAAGGGTAAAATTTCAGACCTCAAAAATCCTAGACAATGATCAATGAAAAAAATATTTTAATTTATGCATTTTTAGGCAACATTGAGTGGAGAGGTAATTGAGGGTGATTTATGGGGGGAAAAAAGTATTTAATTGGTTTGATATTGTTCTGAAAGTAATATTTAGCACAGTTGTTATAATTTGATCATGGCGCTCCATGTTGGGGTCAAGAGAGAGAAAAAACTTAGGGGAAAAAGGGAAACTTAAAGGGAGAAAAAAAAAACGTAAATTTATTAGAATTATTAAATGAACATTTAATTTGTATTACCTGATCAGCGACCGCGCGAGCCAATTTGTCCATCCTGGAACCGGCTTCCGCAATCTTTTTAGCTGCGTTAATCACATCGGATGTATTCTTTAGCGGACCTTTCCCTCTGGAGAGAAAGAAAAAAAAGTTATATATCGTAATTGCAGTTGAATTAAATTACTAAAATAACTACCTGTGCTGGACTAACGCAATCATTGATTTTTCTTTTTTTTTTTTACCGTTATATAAATGTTCCCTAATTTACCACAACTTCACCTTCTGACTATGAACCATTCAGCGTAATAAAAAAGGAGAGGAGAAATTTGCTTGGTTTCCTTTCTTATCTAAACTTTCTCGCCAGCAATTTAGTTTGATGGCTTCTTCAAACTCTTAAATTATATTTAATAGTATGTACATTTTAAAGTGCTTATTATGGAGGAAGCTCCGCTGGAATAGAAAACGTTATAATTCCTGCATTCCAGGCTGAATCTCGAGGCTGGTGCAGAAATATAATATCACACATTAATGTATGTACATATATTATTATTATTTTTTAAGATATGGAGGATGTCCCATCTGGAGGTTTTGTTTGGGGCCACCAAAAACAAAAAGGCGTCTGGGCAGAAGTAGACTTCACTATATGGGTTCAGCACCTAGGATTCTATTGTACAATGTGCAGCAATGGTTGGTTCTTGCTTTTTACTAATTGCCCCCATTGCCTGAAGAAGCCACACTGATGGAGAAGCCAACAACCCCACAGTTATACTAGCGTTCTTTGTTGGAAAGGCTTCTGCTTGCACGGCCTGCAACACGCATTCATTCACTATTCCACAAAGTTCGGTCACATAAAGCACACCTTCATTCAGCCCAGAGGATCGATGCTGGCATTTTTAGGCAGGATACTTAGGCTTGATTATATAGGATTGACTTTAGGATTAGGGCATCCCAAAATAGATTTTGTTTGGGTTTTTGTCCTGTCTATTCTCTTTAACAACCAAGACCAAATGTTGAGTTTTTATGTTTTATTAATTTGAAGGTTAATTCTTCAATACACTGTTGGATGTGGCTGAATAGAGGGGATTTATAACATTTTATTTGACTGGTTCATTGTGAGGGCTCAACTTTCCTTTCTCGTATTAGAAGGCCTTTGTTAGCCCTGCATAACTAAAAGCTGAACAGGTGGGAATTAACGCTGAAGTGTGCAGGGCCAACATTGTCCCTCTTCTTGGAGAAACTCAATGATATTGGTCTTTAAAAGTCTATTTACTGGGATAAAATATATCAGAAATCATGGTATTGGTGTAGTCACTGACTACATTAACATTATAATGTTAATCTACTTCTAATAATATCCCTTTCCCGACCGAGACATAGTCATACACGCGAATACGTGTTGGGTCTCACCTGGTAAAGTCTGTCATTTCCATCATTATCATGCACATCTGCTTGGCCAACACAATGATGTCGTTGCCGCTGTCATCCCATTTGGCGACCTCTGCGTCCAGCTTGCTTTTCTCCTGGTGGAAGATCTCTACCTGCTCGGCTATCTTTGCCTTCTCCTCTTGTGGTAGCTGAGCCATGATAGCCTGACGGACATAAATAAGGTGCAGATCACAAGGCCGTTCCGTGATTTTAATAAGAATAATAACAGAACGGCAACAAAAAAGTACAACCGATCGGCTAACGAGGCTTAGCAAGCTTTTTTTCGACAATCTAGTCTCCATCTATATAATTCAGCATACAATGCCCCTGTATAGCCAGTCCATTCTACTAACTTGTACTGGATTCTTTAGGGGAAGCTGCAGGTACAGCTTCTTGCCTCCACCCTGCTCTGAACATTCTAGCCATTGATTGGCTGCATGAAGCAGCCAGTCAGTGGCAGAAAAGGGGCCCCTGGACCAATAGGGAAGGGGCATCTGACTGATGGCCAAGGTCTGAGTTGCTTTATATGATGAAACTTCCAGAATAAAGAATAAAAGGCTATATCCGCGAAGGTTTATCTACCAGATAGGATAGAATTAATGTTCTGTAGAGCCAAACGCGGAAAAGTACCTTTAAGGGAATGGCCTATAATTTGGGGGCAGCCTTTATTACAACAACCAATATGGTATTTATAATACTTGGTGTCAGATGGATGCATTTGGCAGATAAACAATGACATACTCATTACCATTTGCCACAATACATTATTATTAAGTGATACGTGCCCTAAAGCACGTTCAATCGTGCAGGAAAAAAACATTATTAGACAACTCTTAAATCCAGATGGTAACGTTCAAAAATAATTTGCACATGGAAAGGGTTTTTTTTTTTTTTTTTTCCTTTCTCCGTCTATATCCTACACAGCGCGCCTTGCATGTAATGGCGCATGACCTATATTTTAATGACATTTAATTTTTTTTCCTGTATATGTCACTTTCAATCAGCCAGTGTTTATTTTCTACATATTCTTAAAAACGCTCTTGGCTTTAAAAAAAAAAATAAAAAAAAAAAATTGACCTTTTTTGAGAACTGGAAAAAAAAAAGGTTATCTCTAAACAGAAGATCAGTAAATGAAAGGGGAAAAAAAAAATTCACATTAATCAAATTAAAATTCAACGCGTGTATTTTAATTAGAGCTTATCAAAGGAGCCTAGTAGATTCCAATTGAAACACAGTGAAGTATTTCTGGAGGAATTATATATCAAAACTCGAGCCACCTAAACTATTTTGATGGAGGAAAAGCAGAATCAGTGAAAATTAATTAGCTGTGATTCAAAAGAATAAGCGTATGATAATTTAAATAATGCCTGTCTGTGTAAAAGTTGGAATGATCATTAAACCCTCTTCAGTCTTTGAGGAGTTCGCAGAATCTTTATCGGCGAGTTAAGGAACCGCAACTGGATATATTTTTGTATTTTTTTTTAAAAACGTCTATTTTCCCCCAAAGTTGATAATTCATTTGTGTTAAGACGTTAGGAAGCCAAGTATTCCGTTAGCAGTTTCTTATTGTTTCCATTGATGTTTGCGTTATATTTAATGGGTAAATAACATGGAAAAGTGTCATCAGTGTTGACATGGCGACGTACAGAACTTTAGAAATGTAGGTTTATTTAATGTTTTCCAAGTAAGTTTGCTTAATTTAGGGATTCTTTTAGATATTAATAACCAGAAAAGGTCCTTCTGGGTCATTAACCCATCGGGGAACTCTCCAAGTTTCATTGAGAGTCTCCAGGTGAAGTTCTGCTTCCCAGAGACTCCGGGTTACTTGCCTCGGTTAAGTTTATCTGGGGCGAGCCCTGCTGCAGCTGCTACCTCAGACAGCAGGAGATCTCTAGGTAGGCTACCCTGGACGGGTTCCAAGGTATGGTGATTAAATGTTTTCTTAAATACAAGGCAGTATGATAAGAACTTAGTGTGCTTCTCTAAGTCATCTAGAACGTGATAACAGAGGCTTAACTAATATATAATATATATATATATAAAAATATATAGCGTTAAAATATTATATTCAGCACTATAACTGTTTTAAGCAGAAAACTATTTTAAAAGCTGTTTCAGAAGTGCTACTAGTAATAAAAACTGACATCAGGGTTCCTTTTTAATCAATGGGAAAGCGGCGACGCTCTTCACTAATTTATCTTTAAGAGTCCATTAAGAAATGACACATGACAAAAAAACGCACTCGAGGTTCTTCTAGGAACGGATGCTCTTCAGTAAAATGGATGCGGAGCATATTTTATCTGGATAAGGGGGAAAGAATTAGATATTTCAATATTTTAGCCAAAAGATATGGAAAAAAAAATCATAAAAAAATAAACTGACTGATATGGATCTTCTAACTGTTGTTTTTTGTGAACAAAACTTTTTTTTTACTAGTTAGAGTATTTCTGAGGGTTATAAATTATCACAGCTAAGGTCCATTTGGCCCATCTAGTCTGCCCTTTTTGCCTAATTTAAGGACCTTAATAGGTCACTTCTGCTGGGAGACTGTTCATAACCCTCATATTTTGAAATAGTTTAATAAAAGTATTAACAAAACCTACAAAAAGCTTAATATACTCTCAGCAACAGTTTCTGGTGGTCGAAAAAGCATGGTCTTAAAAGTTGAACTTTTCAGAAGCTTGAAGTCTCGCGTAGGACATTATATCCGAGGTTCTAACTACAAAGACTGACTCTTATCATCCTCCATTTCTCTGATTGCATATCTCGATGGTTAAGATCTAATTATCTTTTTTTTTTCTAGGTAGAACCAGAGGGAAAACATGTCGGCATCAACCACAGTGTCGCTGGAAATTCTTACACTTGCGCTTTTCCCAGTAATTAGTTTTTTTACGCATATGTTAAACATTCTTTCACGCTCCTTCAGCCATAAAAAATAGAAATATTTCCAATCTTCCTAAATCAACAAAATAGAAAGTACTGAGGGAATTTCCTTTCTAATGAAAGATAATTAAATTGTATTTTTATTTCATTTTGATTGAATGCATTTGCTCTTCCATAGTTTGATCCTCATCTTTTGTGTCACATTCTATTAGATTATTGCTTTTCTAATAACCATTGTAGACTTCAAAGCTTCATGTATGAGGGAGATGCTACATTTCTTACTTTAATTTTTTTTACCTCATGGTTTCCGTCTGGATTTATAATTCCTCATCACCTTTTCTATGACAAATAAGGAATTTTTACAAAATATTTATTTTAATGGGTATAGTTACTAAACCTCAGTTAACGACCTACGTTGGTTGATGGCCACCATCAAGGGCGTCCATCCAGTAAGGAAGCAGGGGAGCCCGTCCTCCCTTATCTGTTACAGACCCAATCATTGGTCCTTCTGGCTCGATACTCGTGTTTGGACCACTGTTGGTTTTGAAGGCCAGATGACCCTCTTTCCAGGGAGTAGGCAGCCCTGATGTTCCCTTTGGAGAGTTTGGAGACATGATAGTCCCTTTCCAGACTTTGGGGTCTAATGGTCCCATTCTGGAAGATCATACCTTCCCATCTCACAGGTACTCAAGGCAGGAGAACCTCTTCTTGGAAGAACTTGGTTCCTGAGTCTGAGTTTCTGCCACCTTTTGGTAAGCTAGTTGGAGCAGGCTCCTCCTTACCTTTTATTTTTGTAAGTCCAAATTGTTATGTTCAGCTCTGCGGGACATGATAAATACTGCGGGATAAATACTATACACCGTATATGTATCAGTAAACGTTGTATGATCTAGGTCAGCGTCCCACATAAATACATCGCTGAGTGTCACATCACCAGCCCGGAGCTCCTGCTGTTGTATAATACAGTTCCTACGATGATCAGTCAACCATATTGTAGCCTAAGTGCAAATACTGCGATGATCCCATCCAGCCCCTCATGGGAAAAAAAAAAGATAATGGACTGAAAATGTTAAATTTTCTATTATAAAAGTTTAATATTTCATGTTTTATAATAGTATCTATTTTACGTGTTTCCAGCAGGCATCAGTATAAATTTATAACTTATAAATAAATTTTACTTCTAAACTACTGATAGATCGTTTTTTGGGTTATTTTGAACTGCGTTCTTGAGTGCAGAGACTGAGATTTTACACGTTTTATATTACTCACAGCGTTGGGTAAGAAAACATTGTTTCTGCAAATAGATATCATTATACGCTTATATAAGTGGCTTTATTCTAGAGTTTTATGAGATGTCCAATGTTCTCTTGGACTTTGTGTCGCAATTCCAATCATACGGAAAACACAAAAGGGTCTGGTGTGTCCCTTTCTTCAGAACATTAAACAGGAACCGTCACCTTCATGGTTTTATTATGATTAATTTATTAAAATGTTATTTTATTAAAAAAAAAAAAAATTTGTATGGATTCTATATGCACTTTAATGCCTATGACAGCTGAGAGATCCCTTTAAATTTACATGGTGCCCCCATTGGGGTATTATGTAGAATCCCATATACATTAGTTCCTCTCCTCGCACCCAGTTATTTACCGCGCAGGTTCAGCTCAACACATCTCCTGACACCTCAAGGAGTGTTGCCGGGAAAGGGGGTCTAACAAGACCCCCCATGTTCATGCGTGGTAGGCGCTCTCATTGATTTCAATGGTGCAGCTTTCCTGCCACAGTCAATCAGCAGTGCCAAGGCAAATAGGATGTGAGAAGCTGCAGGTTTTACTGAAAAGTAGGCACTTTCTTTTTTTACGTTTCTAGAATTCATTTTATATTACTTAAAAGGTACTTTAATGTAATTTTTTTTGTGTAAAGGGCTGTCTGGTTAGATTGGAGTGCCCCTTTAAGATGGCTGCCCCTTGGTGTACTAATAAAGCAGAAGTTTATCTATTGCTTATTTATTATTGTTATTATTATTTGTTGTTTTATATAGTGCCATCAAACTCCGTAGCGCTGTACAATGTTTCATAAATTATAAAACAATCTTTAAAAATGTGGGAATTCTATATAACTTAAAACTTCTATTAATGGGATGTAATGTTTATAGATAATCTACGTTCAATTAGGAAGACCTAATTTTATTCATGTTGGACAATATGTAATATGTGAATTAACTGAAATGAATTAATTTCTGGTAGTGTTACAAAAAAACCCCGGGGGGGGGGCACCAATGGTCAACCATGTAAACCAACTGATACATTTAATTGGTTTTGTTGATGAATACATGTTTGTTACCTAAAAAAAATAAAAAATAATAATAATTAATTATCTTGTTGGTGTGTATCACGTAACTTCCGTAAAAGGAGCCACGTCACCTTTATGGGTTAACCCTTTCAGGTTCCTTTTTCATTCATTACTCTTTTTAAAAGAAAAAAAAAACTAAAAGAAAAGATAATTCATATATATATAAAAAAAATGTATAGTTGCTATGGATTTATTTGCTTTTTTTTTTTTCTTTCTTTTTTTTTTGTCTTGTATAATGCAAAAACGGAATGTACTTGTTATGTTCTCAAAATAAATGGATTGTATGCCGTGGACGCGCACCTGGCTGTCTGCTGGCTCTTCCTAAACTATGCTAAGTACTTTCAGTAGTGATTTGGGTTAGGACCACTACGGCGTTCTCTCTCTCTCTCTCTCTCTCTGTACTGCCACAATAAATTTGTGCTGTAGGAAAATATTCTTCGCTATGTGTCAGAGGACGCTTTGGTTTAATTTGTTATTCCATTTTGGGCAAAAACGGAACAAGTTGTGCCCAGAGCAGGGAACACGAAAGGAACCTTGAATCAGCATTCTACCGAAATAAATGAGGAGTGTATAACGCATAGGGAATTAACCCCTCTTAATGTATACACCACGCCTTACACTGCAATAAATAAATGAGGAGTGTATAACGCATAGGGAATTAACCCCTCTTAATGTATACACCACGCCTTACACTGCAATAAATAAATGAGGAGTGTATAACGCATAGGGAATTAACCCCTCTTAATGTATACACCACGCCTTACACTGCAATATAGCAATAGAATCCTCGCGGCTAAGTCAGAAAACCCTCTTGGTTCGACGTCGTGTTCACAAGTACAGAAAGCAAGGCTGAATACACAAAATGCTGCACGTTCAAAAATATTTTTCTTCCACAGACAGGTTAAATACTAGGGGCAGCGCGATGCCTTTGATTAAGCGTCTTTCAGCGAGGAATTCATCAGGAATGCTTTTCAAATCGGCTGCTATTTGTGTAGCCAAGTGTTAAGTACCACGTTCCTTAACCTTGGAACTTGGAATGAGCAGTGATAACCCGTGTATAACCCCGATATTATTATATATATATTATGTTATAGCTTCAGAAAAGGCCTGGATTGCTTCAGCGCTCCATCAATTGAAATCTCTCGAAGGAGCAATTCATGGAGCTAGTCGCACACTCTTCTTCTGGGTCTACTCTACGGAGATAGGTCGTTCTTCAAACGTTGTGGGGGTCAGGCATTTTGTGTAGCGTATGAATGAAGAGTGCTATATTTTGAACCGGTCATGAAAGAGGTGACGCAAGACTGAGTGTATGACATATTCATAGGGTGGTAGTCCTTTAGTCTCAGACTGTTGGTAATTTCTCAAGGGTTAGTTCAACTAGTAATATTCGTTAACTTACTCTTGCGCTTTGGCCAGCGATAAGTTGGTCATCCTCCGTCTGCACGCTCGTTCGGCTTCTAATATCATAATCTTCTTGTTCAAAATCAGAATCGTCCTCAAGTTCTTCGGGAGTCTAAACGAGGGAAGCAGTATGACAAGTTGACAACACGTACTAATAATGTTATTCAGAGCTTACACTCTAAACCTATGTAGGCCAACAGCATGTCACGCTATGGATGGAGATAGAATGGGCAAGAAACATTGTGTTTTTACACTTTAAGGGATTTGTAGCCGTTTATGGGTGAAAAAAGTTGTAGAAGGGTAACAAAAGAAAAAATGAACAATAACTAAATACGGGACAATAGTTCCATTTTACGCATAATCCAAACATTCTGAAGGGCCAAGATCCTCCGAGATAGGATAAAAGTTAGTATTTGAAAGTTGGCGGAAAACCCTCTAATAAACCCGCTAATCCCAAAATAGACCTTTAGCAAAGAAGACTGGATAACCTCGTGTTTTAGGATGTTACACGTATTTTCTCAACTATGGGGGGGCAAGAAAGTTCCGGAGAAAGTAAATTCAGACTATAATTTATTACCGTTTTCCAACAGACGGACCCGCCGTACAAAGGGGGGACATTATGGCTTTGTTACGGGACACTAAATTATTGTCAATATCTATTGATGGGATAAAATAAGTCAACGGTTGTTGCCACCAACGTGGAAATCTCCTTCTAATGCCTTTTTGGTACTCTACAAATGACATGCCGTTTGGATTATTTAATGAATTGAATGATAATGCGTTATGGTCCGCACTATTTCAATTTACACATGATAAATGATATCCTGAGATTGCATTTAAACCAGTGATAGTCTGTTAAACACTGATGTCTCAGAAGTTAATGTAGTGTAAAAAGTTACAATGGTGTGGTTTGTTAATGAGCGACGAAATGCTAAGTACCAGATGTTTCGGGCTCGGGAAGATCTTTTTTTTTTTTTTTTTTTTTAACAGATATTATTCTTGGCTCATATGGAAGAATTTGGCCCGACGCATATATTACAGGGTCGTGTAGGTAAGAAAATAAGATTTTAATTAGAGTTAAAAACTTTATGTTGCCGTTTTTTTTGTCTTTTTCTGACTGGTGAGCAGAAACTTGCGGTATCGCTAAGTTTAACCCCTCCTCACCTGGGGCGCAAAAAATGTTTAACCACGGGAAAAGGTATGTCGTGTGCACTTTTGTTTTTGACTATTTTAAAATGTACGTAAAATCTGATTTTTTTTTATTTATTTTTTTTTTACAGAAAGCGTTTTGTTTCGTTTGCGTACAAGGTGTTGAGCGGCCCTGACTTTGCCCTCTGTTGTTATTCAATAAACATTGATATTACTTTAAGCAGAATTCAACATGAGCTATACACTAATACGCTATACGGACAAAAGTATTGGGACACCTGACCATTGCACCAACAGGGACTTTGATGACATCACATTCTAAATACACAGACATTAATATGTAGCTGTTCCCTCCTTTGCAGCTATAACGGCTTCCACTCTTCTGGGGCGTTTCTGTGGGAATTTTTGCCCGTTCATCCAGTAGAGCGTTTGTGAGGTCAGACGCTGATGTGTGACAACACAGATATGGCGGTGCTTTGCTAAGTTATCTAAACATTGTCTCTTTTAAAATTACTTTTCAATTTTGTAACAACTTTTTTTTACACATCTCACAATGCTAAATAAGATGTTGCTTCATTCTCCGCATCTAGCCCAACAAATATGGATGGATCTCCACATCCACATATCCTTCCCCCCCCCCCCAAAAAAACTCCTAAATGCCCATTCATACGTCTAAGTTCATGTACTCACCCTTATCATGAGAACGGCTTTCCGTATATCACGCACTCCATCGTAAACCAGACGGGACGCGTCTATAAATTCATTCTCCTCAAACGGTTGGGGGATATTTGTGCTTAATGCTTCAATGGCAACTTCCACTTGTTCAGCAAATCGGGGCATAACTACACAAAAGGATGGAGAAAAAATAAAAGTTTCATCGTCCACTGCATTCCTCTTTAACTGTATGGTTCCGGAAGAATTGGATCTAGTAAAGGAGAAAACGCAGCCACAGAGGGTTCTTAGATTCTAGAAGGCTAACTGGATACGTTTCTGCTTTTCAGGTGGAAGCGGTTTTTCAAGTAAAAAGAAGAAGAAGAAATTGCCTGGAGTGGTACCTGAGATTGGATGATGGATAACACAAAACACTTTGGCAAACAGCTTTACTGTGAAATGAAAGATTGACGTCGCGTTTTGAGGTATTGACTTTAGTGTAAAACAAGATCCTGTAGGCTGCGGTATATGCTTCTCCGGAACAGAGCCGCTTGGAGAAGTCTTTAACAAGACAAGTAAAAAAAAACAGAACACAAAATCGGTAATACACGTGGAAAATACTATTACAGGAGGAACATATTCACGGAATATATAGAATAACCATATCATATTGATTAAAACATTTTTGGAAATCTGAGATTTGTGGCATTCTGTGGACAAAAACTGAGATATGAATTATTTTCCTGATCTGAGATCCACTCTCTTCTCCTCATCTCACACTTACAAAGGGTGAGGGGACCAATAAACTTCCACTTATGGAAAACTGCAACGTAAAAGTAGGGAATAACAACTTTATGGCAAAGAATGATCATGCAGTAGTGACATCTACTTTATGAGCAAGGTAAGCCCACACCTAAAGGACCACGGCTCTACAACTCTCTAAGAATAACAGATAACTCAACGTCTTGGGTATAAGGACTGATGAACAATTTTGGAATCACCTCCTACATGATCTACTCCAAAACATCATCACTACTCAAGAAGATACAGGACTTCCTCAACAAACTTGAACATGAAACCAACTTTGATCGGACTAGAACGGTCCAGCTAATGAAAACTCGGAAACGGGCAACACAGGCCAAAAATAAGAAACTCATCATAGGACTCCAAGATAACATCTACCACCGAAACACCCAAAAACACTAGATATGGTACCTCACCTGTAATATAACCCCCAATGCTGTATACAGTAATATAACCCCCAGTGCTGTATAAAGTATTACAACCCCCCAGTGCTGTATACTGTAATATACCCCCCAACGCTGTATACAGTAATATAACCCCCAACGCTGTATACAGTAATATAACCCCCCAGCACTGTATACAGTAATAACCCCCCAGTGCTGTATACAGTAATATAACCCCCAACGCTGTATACAGTAATAACCCCCCCAGTGCTGTATACAGTAATATAACCCCCAGTGCTGTATACAGTAATATACCCCCCTAGCGCTATATACAGTAATATAACCCCCAGCACTGTATACAGTAATATAACCCCCAGCGCTGTATAAAGTAATATAACCCCCCAGCGCTGTATACAGTAATATAACCCCCAGCGCTGTATACAGTAATATAACCCCCAACACTATATACAGTAATATAACTCCCAGCGCTATATACAGTAATATAACCCCCAGTGCTGTATACAGTAATATAACTTCCCAGCACTGTATACAGTAATATAACCCCCCAGCTCTGTATACAGTAATATAGCCTCCCAGCGCTGTATACAGTAATATACCCCCCAGTGCTGTATACAGTAATATAACTTCCCAGCGCTGTATACAGTAATATAACCCCCCAGCACTGTATACAGTAATATAACCCCCAGCACTGTATACAATAATATAACCCCCAGCGCTGTATACAGTAATATAACCCCCCAGCACTGTATACAGTAATAACCCCCCAGTGCTGTATACAGTAATATACCCCCCAGCAGTATATACAGTAATATAACCCCCCAGCACTGTATACAGTAATATAACCCCCAGCACTGTATAAAGTAATATAACCCCCCAGCACTGTATACAGTAATATAACCCCCAGCGCTGTATACAGTAATATAACTTCCCAGCACTGTATACAGTAATATAACCCCCCCAGCTCTGTATACAGTAATATAGCCTCCCAGCGCTGTATACAGTAATATACCCCCCAGCGCTGTATACAGTAATATAACCCCCAGCGCTGTATACAGTAATATAAGCTCCCAGCGCTGTATACAGTAATAACCCCCAGCGCTGTATACAGTAATATAACCCCCCAGCGCTGTATACAGTAATATAACCCCCCAGCAGTGGCGGATCTACCGGGGTCGCAGGGGTCGCGACTGCGACCGGGCCCCGGCGGCAGGGGGGCCCAAGCCAAGGGGCCGCCCGAAATCTTTTTTTTTTTTACGTTTTTTTTTTTTTTTTTTTTTTAAATAAGGCAGGGGCGTCCAAAATGCGGCCCGCGAGACCTCGAGGTGCGGCCCGCGTAAGATCGGCAGCCAGGGCAACCGATCTTACACGAGCCGCACCTCAAGCCCTGCTACTTACTTGTGGGAGGGTCTTCTGGACAGCACGGAGGAAGCGGAATTCACGTGACTTCCTACTTCCTCTGTGCTTTAGCAGAGAAGGCAGAGGGAGGCCGCGCCCCCTGTTGAAGTCTGTGAGCGGCATCGAGGGAGCTGCAGTACAGGTAAGGGGGTGGGGAGGGTGTTTGAATGAGTGTGTGTGATTGAGGGAATGAATCTGTGAATTAATGATTATATGTGTGTGTGTGTGTGTGTGTGTGTGTGTGTGTGTGTGTGTGTGTGTGTGTGTGTGTGTGTGTGTGTGTGTGTGTGTGAGATAGCATGGATGTGTAAGTGCTGGAACCTAGGCATGATGGGACTGTGATTGCTGTTAGCAATCACACTCCTATCATGCCAAGTCAGCCAGTACATGCTGAAACCTGGCCAGCTGCCCCCCTTGTGTAGTGATGCTGCCAGCAGTATGGGGTCTGCACTTACAGCCACCCTGTACCAGCATGTACTGGCTGACTTGGCATGATAGGAGTGTGATTGCTAACAGCAATCACAGTCCCATAATGCCTAGGTTCCAGCATTTACTGGATGGATGTGTAAGTGCTGGAACCTAGGCATGATGGGACTGTGATTGCTGTTAGCAATCACACTCCTATCATGCCAAGTCAGCCAGTACATGCTGAAACCTGGCTAGCTGCCCCCCTTGTGTATTGATGCTGCCAGCAGTATGGGGTCTGCACATCACTTACAGCCATCCTGTACCAGCGTGTATTGGCTGACTTGGCATGATAGGAGTGTGATTGCTAACAGCAATCAGAGTCCCATCATGCCTAGGTTCCAGCATTTACTGGATGGATGTGTAAGTGCTGGAACCTAGGCATGATGGGACTGTGACTACTGTTAGCAATCACACTCCTATCATGCCAAGTCAGCTAGTACATGCTGAAACCTAGCTAGCTGCCCCCCTCGTGTAGTGATGCTGCCAGCAGTATGGGGTCTGCACATCACTTACAGCCACCCTGTACCAGCATGTACTGGCTGACTTGGCATGATAGGAGTGTGATTGCTAACAGCAATCACAGCGAGCACAGTCCCATCATGCCTAGGTACCAGCATTTACTGGTTGCCTAGGCTAACAGCAATCACACTCCTATCATGCCAAGTCATATTGCTAATTTTGTCCTATTGTGTGTTACCTACTTTTATTAAATATGTGAGTTTTTATTATTATTTTTAAAGGTGGGGGTCATTTTCGGTTTTGGCTAAGTGAACCCTGAATGTTTTGGTCCAGAATTTTCATTTTAGTTCATCCCTAGAATAAATCTAGGGAATCCTGAATTTGTAGTCGCAAAACTTTCAAGGCCCAGAAATCAGTGAGAGGAAGAGTAAAGGTTTTGTGTCATTTTACTTTATTTTAATCTGCATATTTTATTAAAGGCCATATTTTTTGTCACAGTGAAAAATGAGTGCGGCCCGCGCCCGTATACAATTCTGATGAAGTGGCCCACTGCAGAAAAAACTTGGACACCCCTGGATTATGCCCTTTGTACATGCGCCCCTTTTTCTTTGATTATGATTCAATATGTAAATTGAATTTGTTGAATTAGTTGAAAAAAAATTGTTGGGTAAAAATCATGTTTTTTGGGGGGGGTGAGGGGGTGGGGGGGCCCTTAACAGATTCTCGCACCCGGGCCCTGAGGCGTCTAGTTACGCCCCTGCCCCCCAGCGCTGTATACAGTAATAACCCCCAGCGCTGTATACAGTAATATAACCCCCAGTGCTGTATACAGTAATATAACCCCCAGCGCTGTATACAGTCATATAACCCCAGTGCTGTATACAGTAATATAACCTCCCAGCGCTGTATACAGTAATATAACCCCCAGCACTGTATACAGTAATAACCCCCAGTGCTGTATACAGTAATATAACCCCAGTGCTGTATACAGTAATAATCCCCAGCGCTGTATACAGTAATATATCCCCAGCGCTGTATACAGTAATATAACCCGAGTGCTGTATACAGTAATATAACCCCAGTGCTGTATACAGTAATATAACCCCCCAGCGCTGTATACAGTAATGTTGGTCAGATATGACAAAAAATGGTTTTATCTCATTTTGTTCCAATAAACCCTCTTTTATCTGCAGATCTGCTGTCAGTCATGTGATATTTTGGGTGACTTTCCCGGCTCAAACACCACACTGAGCTGATGCTTTACGGCAATACTAATGAAGTCCGTCCCTCCATAGACTTTCTTGAGTCACAGTGGCATGCTGGGTGATTAAGACTGAGCCATTCTATTGTTTCCCACAGGCAGTATGATGAGGAATCAAGGTATTTGTCTAGTAGATTGTCAGATAAACAGAGTGAGAACTCACACAAATGCCTAATACACAGCTGCCTGGAACCGATATATATATATGAGCTATTTGTATGAGTTCTCGCTCTGTTATCTGAGACCATGAAGATATTTGGTGGCAGCTCTCCTTTAATCTAAGCCTTTATATTGGAGCGACAATGTACCAGGGGGAAAAAACAAACCCTTCCAAGGACAACCCCATCCAGAGCTCTTATTCTATAATAACGCCGGTGAAGATTAGCTGGGAATCTAGAACGTTAATATGCGATTTTCCACTCAAGCGAGAAACTCTTTAGAACGTAAACAAAGGTGGTTTTTTTTTGTGTGTTAAAATACATGAATGTAACAGAGAACTTTAATGGAAAGTGACAAATCATATCTATTCTACTTACCAGTTTCTGACAGTAATTTGGTCGCTTCCAAGACTTTCTCCGTATAAACACCCGCTTCATAGTTCTCCATTTCGGCGTTAATGATATGGATCACTCTGGCCGCACGACCTCTAATGGCGCCTGCGGTTCTATCCAGGGTATCCACGTCGCCCTCCTGCAGGGCGATGACACATTTATTCACGTCCTCCAGTATGTGGTTTTCTATGGAAGGAAGCGACACGTACGGAGCACACGTCAGTATAACAGGACTTGGTTAGGAAAGCTGAACGTTTCAATGAAAATGTTGTCATGTTTAGAATATTAGGGTCATTTCCTCGTAGGATGAAAAATATAAGCGATATTTTCAAAGCGACTACCCAACCATGATCTATATGTGCTGATTTCATAAAGCTGATGAGGTCATTTCTCGAGGTCAGATCCTTGTTATATTTTCCCGCCATTTACGAATAACGCAGACCTAGTCTCCGGTGAACTTTTACGGCAGTTATTTTGTGTAAGGAAGTACAAATGCAATAAAGCTACAGTACATTGAAGTACAACTGTAGGTTTGCAATATAATGGCGTAAAAGTGCAGTAAACGTGCAGTATTGCGGTTTTTTCATGTTCAAAAAACTGCAGTATTACCTCAGAAAAAAACATGCAGTAATTTTCCGTAAGGGCATGCTCGAGGGATCCTAAATCCCTAACCCTGTCATATACTGAAATATGAAAATATGATAATTAAATATAGTTTGAGTCTAGAGAAGAGGCCATAATCTAAAACGTGGGGTATTAGAGACTTCGATGGAATGTAAAGAAGTTTTAATTACCAAGAGGGTGACAGATAAGTGGACCAGCGTCCCAGCAGAAGCGGTAGTACATTGAGGGTATTTAGACATGCATGCATATGGCTCCTGAAGATGAGAAGCCTGGCTGGGCCGACTGGGTCTTATCGGCCGTCAAATTCTATGTCTCTGTGTTTAAATTAAGGGAAACCATACCAGTCGAATGCATCATCTCCACTATCACTGTTTAATCCATAAAGCAAAGCCCTTTTTGATTTTTTTCCTTTATTTTAACACCACAATAGAGCAAATTCTGGCAGCGCTGCCTAAATCGATGAACGTATCCAGGTTTATTCAAATATTGTTATAAGCAGCAAGTGGTTGGTATAAAATATTTAGCTTTTAAGTCATTTATTGATCTTTACGCTCAGAACAAAACTAATAAAATACCAGATTGTCATCTATATGATTCCCGTCACTCTCAATCTGGGCACGAAAAGACTTATCAGCTAAATGAAGGAAACGGGACGGCATGAAAGCAGCAAGTATTAGCGGTGTTATTTGGGTGAAAGCTGATAGAACGTAAAGAAAACATATTTATGATAACTAAAATAATTCCGGGGAATACACGATTTTAGAAACAATCTAAAATCAAGTAAAGAGAGACCGAGTCATACATAGATGGCTGATAACATACATGGCTGTGGTTCCACGATTCTAACTATTATCAGGGGTGTCAAAAACTGCCCAACCCTTTATTCTAAGTGAGGCATCAATAACGAGGGAAAAAGAGGGCAGCTGCCTAGCCTCGAACATCCTAGAGACTTCCTAGTTTGGACCCAAATCCCTCTTTCCTCCCTTTGATGCCCCCTCTTTTCTAGCTCAGAATGTTTTGTTGGGTATGAGGGTCACACAGGGTTCTACAGTCCTAACAGCCACAATAATGTGTAAAAACTAGACTTGTCCATTCAGATTTGTACAAACTGAACATTTAACAAAATCTTTCAATGTTGTTGATCTGTACAAATCTGCAAAAAGAGCCCAGACCCACAAAACGGGGGAAACAAAGCCAAAAGCTCATGTTTTACAGCTCTGCTTCTATGTCTTGCATGTCCTTGTTATTCTCTCTTCTTTCTTTGTCCGCATCGTCCGATTGGAGGGTCGGGATAGAGGACGTCACCAGAAGCTCCATCATTTTGCCCTAAGATAACCTCCTGTGAACTTCCACCAAAATGGCAGAGCTTATGGTGATGTCCTCTCCCCCAATTGGAGAATCAGTGAGGAGGACGTCACCAGAAGCTCCACCATTTTGCGGAAATTTGCCAGAAGCTTTTGTCCGTTGAGATGCAGATGAAGAAAGAAGAATAAAAAGAGAAAAAGGAGAGAGGAGAAAGGAGAGCAAGACACAAAGTGGAAGTGGTTGGCAGAGAAGGTTGGGAGACATTCAGGGAGCATGAGTGAGAGGGGGATGGAAAAAAGGAGGGAGTCCAATTCTTTTTTATCTTTATCATTTTGGGCCCATTTGCACATGTCTAATAGAAAGAGGAGGAAATGGGTTTATTAATTAAATTACGTACGTAACATGCATCCCTTTCCAAATATCTTACTCAGTTACAAATCTATATTTCTCCAAGCCACATAAAAAATCGTGGTGTTCTTGTTCAGCCGTTGGAACCGCTTGGCGCTATTAAATACCCTTTGTTGGGAAAAATTTCAAGCGAAAAAATTGAAGCTGTTATTACACTACATAACACATTGTGTTAAAAACGGTGTGACAAAGTGGAGATTAGAGAAGAAAATGCATCTATTTTCTATTTTTATATATTGTATTTTCTGTAGGAAGTCACATGTCATATGCTTTGTACTGAAACATGGTTTATAACAGTTAATCACATCGTGTCATTGTGTAGCAGACCACTATATCACAGAGTTTAATATATCCGGCGGTGGAAATATACCTCTTGTTACTTTGTTCGACATGATTTTTATTGGCCAGAACTGTTAATACTGAAGATACGACTTTATTATACAGGAGAAAGGCAATGATTCTTAGAATTACAATTTTGGCCTGTATAAAGAAGACGGCATGTGAGATTACTGCTCAAATTTATTTATTTTTATTTATTGTTATATTATATATTTGGTTTTTTTATTTTAATATACCGTATTTGCTCGATTATAAGACGAGGTTTTTTTCAGAGCAAATGCTCTGAAAAATACCCCTCGTCTTCTAATCGGGGTCGTCTTCTAATCAGACCTCAAATAGAGGTCTGATTATGAGACCAAGATCCAGATCCCCCGCACCGCTGCAGGGGACCTGGATCCTCCTGTCTCCCACCCCACACACACCCCACACACACCCCACACCCCCCACACACACACTTACCGGTGCTTCCTGCTGTATTGCCGGGGCAGCGGGTTGACGTCTAAGCGATTCGCGTAGACAACGTCCGCTGCAGCCGGAAGGAGGTGTGGCTAGCAGCAGGGGTTGTCTGCGTCCGTCGCGGATACCTTCCCCGACTGTCAGAGATCAGGGGAACTCTGATCTCTGACAGCCGGGGAAGGTATCCGCGACGGACGCAGACAAACCCCCGCTGCCAACTCCACCTCCTTCCGGCTGCAGTGGAAGGAGACGTCAACCCGCTGCCCCGGCAATACAGCAGGAAATTGGAAGCCCGGTAAGTGTGTGTGTGTGTGTGTGTGTGTGTGTGTGTTAAATGGGGGCATAGGGCATTTCTGGAATGCCTTATACCCCTATATGCCACTCTGGCACTTAGGGGGTTAAAATGCATATTATGGGGCAGAGTGGCATATAGGGAGGTATAAGGCATTTCAGGAGGCAGCGTGGCATTAAGGGGGCATTTAATAGAGCACTCTGCCTCCTGAAATGCCTTATACCTCCCTATATGCCACTCTGCCCCATAATATGCCTTTTAACCCCCTAAATGCCAGAGTGGCATATAGGGGTATAAGGCATTTCTGGAGGCAGAGTGCTCTATACAATGCCTTTTAACTCCCTTAATGCCACTCTGCCTCCTGGAATGCCTTATACCTCCCTATATGCCACTCTGCCCCATAATATGCATTTTAACCCCCTAAATGCCAGAATGGGAAATAGGGGTATAAGGCATTTCTGGAGGCAGAGTGGCACATAGGAGGTCAAAAGGCATACCATGGGGCACAGTGGCATATAGAGGGTTAAAAGGCATATCATGGGCCACAGTGCCATATTGGTGTGGCAAGCCTTGGGGCAGATGTGCGTAACTGGGGGACAGGTTGGAAAATACAAGGAAATAAAAACAAAAAAAAATATTTTTCTCAATCATAGCTTTTATTTAAAAAAAATAGTTTACATGAATTAACATTTACTGGTAAAACTTTTTTCCTTTAGGGTCGTCTTATATTCAGGCTTTTTCTTTTTTTCCTAAGTTAATATTCAGATTTTGGGGGGTCGTCTTATAATCAGGGTCGTCTTATAATCGAGCAAATACGGTAATTGATTTTGCCTGAAACAGCACAGCGAGGAGTCAAAAATATATTTGAATGTTACAGAGCTCATCTACGGTTCCGAAAAGACAATAGATAAGTACCGTATATAATGGAGAGGACAAGAAACCAATTTTTATTATTATTGTGATAATCACAAAAAAAAAAAAAAAATCACGCAAAAAAAAAAACCCCTCGATATTTCAGAAAAAAATAGAAATGTTGAGGATTGACCACAAAATATTTAAGAAATATCAAAGATATTGTTCCCGTGGTGTACGGTATTAGCGACTAGTTGAAGGACCACTCCATTACTTAGCACCTTATGCCCCCTTCTCTTTTAAGGTTGCCTTCAAGTTTGTTTGTAATAAATGTTTAGATTAAGTACACACTACATATTTAGAGATGTTTTACTTTTTCCAAGAGTATTTTCCTATTTATTTCCATACCCAATATTAGCAATGCCATTAGTAAGAAGATAAAAATAGCTCAGTCGTAGAGATAACAAATGGCCCGCAGCTCCATCTATATCCGGCTCGGTTATTAATTATGAAACTATGTTTAAACAACAAGGTAGTGAAGGGCGCATTAGTTGAACGTGTTGTCCCCCCTGTGGGAATTATGCTGTTGTGTTTTTAACAAGGTTGTGTCATCTCATTGTCAATAAATTCAAAATGGGAGCCGTCCCTTAGCCCTGCACACTGATCTAGGCCTGTATTAACTCCCTTGTTTCTATACAGAAAACAAAAGACTAGACCTAGGGCAGCATGCCCAAGGGGTCACAGTCCTCCTGTCTGAAAACTGGGCAGCAGGTCGCCCTCTTGGGTGAATAGGCACCCTGGCGAGCTGCAGCTCAATGGGCCAGTTACAGGGGAGACCTCTGATCTCTCCAACTGGCTCGTTCACACTTGGCACAGCCAATGAAATTGTTTACTTGGCATGAAACACTGCGGGAAAGCTGCTGCTAACCGGCTACCAGTAACCAAAACTGGGATACTGATAAGTACCAAATCGCCGTATTTCCGCCCCAGACAGGAAACCCAGATAACTCTATATACTTTACTTACAGAGTCAGGCATTGAAATGATGATGTCATTCATGGTCATGATGCAAAAGTTCATTGAAAGGAAGAAATATGTTTTGACATATAAGTTAATTTCCCATTAAACGGAGCACCCCAGGAAAACGCTACATATACCTGACACGGACAGGAAGTCATCCACAGATGTGATGTCATCGACGGCTTCTGTAAGAACCCGGACCTGCTTCTCCCATTGGTCTTTAAAGACATCCATGTTATCCTGGGCAACTTTACTTTGTGGCCGAGCAGCTAATGTCAAGGCTGCGTTGATCACCTAGAATAAATATGTCATTGCATAATCTTTATTAGTAACGTTTCTTTTTTTATGCGTGGAATTTAGAATAAAGATCACTTAATAATCAAATAGACAAGTTATGTTTTTACTTTATTGAGAGGGTGGTAGGTAAGTGGAACAGCCTCCCAGCAGAAGTGGTAGAAGTAAATATAGTGGGAGAATTTAAGCATGCATGGGATAGGCATATGGCTCCGGAATCTATGATGAGACCAACGACTGATTAAGGTCTGAGTCTTTATATTAGGGAAAAACAGGGTGACTAGACGGGCTGAATGGGTCTTATTTGACGTTGAGCAGCGATCACTGTCTGAACCCAAATCACATATTATTAAACCCAGAGCTTGATTGCTTCCAGACACCCCATACTATGAGTTTATCCAAACCTAATTTCTAATACGTACCTGGGGGCATAAACTATCGATCTGGGTAGCTGCCATACGGACCAACTTTACTCCTTCTTCATTATTGGAGATCGAACAGGCCAGATTGGCCACCTAATGGTTTAAAAAAAAAAACAAGAAAAAATAGAGGAAAAAAGTTAATTTAGCACAAGCAGTATTTTATAAGCTATATAAAACAATAATAATAATAATAAAAAAATAATAATAATATTAACGAGCTGCAATGACACGGGGCCCGTCACAAAGCCAGCCATTCCCCATAAATACGGGAGACATCAATACATTGCGATCCTCCTAGTACCTAATGAGTTAAATAGCATGTATCATCTGTGGGTATACCATCTGATATCGGTGGTAGGGGGATGAGTAACACACTGGAAAAGGTTGAAATTGTAGCAAATAACCACCGGAATTCAGCAACATTGCCCAGAATGAGCCAACATCATTACAGCTAAATTATGTGGCAGGAGAAACATGCGCTATACCTACCGCATTATATATATATATTTATATATATATATATATACTATATCTATGGAGCCCTTACTGTAAAAGTGCCGAACACAAGCCTATTATGTATGAAAATAAAATTACTGATGTGTAAAATTCATCAATAATCCACCATGGATTCTCTCTCTCTTTACGCAGCGCAAGGATATGTAAATGGTCATTACTTTCCATGGCATGCAGAGCAATGCTTAATATATTTATATTTATATATATATGTATATATATATATTTATATATATATATATATATAATAAAATGTACAAAATTATATATATAAATGTATATTTATATATATATAAATATACATACATATATAATTTTTTACATTTTATTTTATATGTATATATGTATATATATATGTGTGTGTGTGTGTAAGTATGGAGTATATTAATAGATTCAAATGTTTCAATGTATAAATTTAAATTTATAAGAAGCTTTGTCTGATACTATGGCAATGATAAAATTCAAACAGGGTGAAGTCTGACAAATGTAAGAAGTATTATCCAGGGCATGACTGGAACATTCATAACTAACAGCGATTATGTTTCTTATACAAAATTGCTTTTAAAAAAAAAAAATCCCAGTACTGACAACTTGAAAAGGCTTAATTTACATTAAATAAATAGGCAGAGCATAGCCAAGAGTATAATTGCTGCAAGCTGAATCAGAAGTACCCTAAATAGACATGGAAATCAAGTTAGAAAATAGATTTAAATTTAGATACTCAATAATGTTTTGGCTACACTCCCGGCCATACATATCATAGCTATTTCATCAATAATTCCTGGGCAAAGCGACGGCGCTCCGTGTATCAAAGACGACGATATCCGCCAAAATAATTTATTTTATTTTTTGGGATTTATACCTGTACAGGTATTTATTTTTTTAATAAAGAAATGATTGTGCCGAGATTTTAATATATATCTTCAGCTGGAATTCATATAGAGAAACGTAGAGTTTTACAGCATATAAGAACCATCTAGCCCGTTTTTCCCACGATTTAAGAAAAAATATGTGCCGTATTAATGATGCTGCTGGAATTAAAATGGAATTATAGTTAGGAACCCTTTTTTTTTTTTTTTTCGCCCAGCAGAAATACGTTTATTTAAAAAACATCCAAAGTATATAAGAAAGGAAACAATTGGGACTTAAAAATTAAATTATTTTTATGTTTTTTCGTGATTTATTTTAAACAGGGGAATTAAATTGAGATGTTCTACTAAGGGCAGGAGGTAAAAAAAAAAAATGGTATGTATTTTTTTATTATTTGTCAGGATTTTTCTGCTTTTTTTTTTTTTTTTTTGCAATTTATTAATTAAATTATATTCTGGGGAAAAAAATATTAAAAAAAAAAATTGCAAAAGTTTGTGACGGACATATTTCCATGTTTATATACAGAGAAACTTAACGTACTCCCCAAAAAATTATTTTAAAATATTCCTAAACTTCTCTATTTCACAAACTTTTCTTTAGACAAAAATCACAGGCGCTGCTCTTTATCCACATCTGCACAGAAGACAAACCGATACATTTTTAAATAGCATGTTTGTGTATTCATGATACCTTCGGGCAGAGATACCAGTTGGAAATAATTCATGAATGATTTCAAATACCCTCGTCTAATTTAGTTATTTATTTATTTATTTTCCCAAAATTTTTCCTCTGGTCTCCCCTCGCGGTATTAATCTGTTCCCTCGTCTTCTTTACATCGACGTATAAGCCCCGATACATCTGCCTTTCAACCGAGTCCATTCCGCTCCGCAGTCATTTAGAACGCGGCCGGCGTTCGTCTCAATGTCAAATCGTTCCGTAGCCGAGCCACCCTAGGCTTCAACGTGTCTTCCAGGCATCTTCTACTCAAGCTTCTCTCTTAATAGAATTATTTTCATCTCAAGGCAAACCTGTTTGTTTATTGAGACCCAACTTGTGTCGATTGGTTTTAATTATTACGAGCCGACAACCTCCAAAGTGTTGTTTTTTTTTATTATTATTATTATTATTCATCGTATATGTGAAATATTTTTACAAGGATACACAACTGATGAAACGGCCTTAAAAGTTGCCACCAGGAGACAAACGATAGAGAATATATAGAGAGCTGAAACATAAAGTCAATGCACCATTACAGAGCCATATTCTCTGAATATAATCCTTATCTTGACTTTTATCTGTTTGCAGACGATGATGTGAATGAGAGAGATCTTTCTTCGGGCTCAAAACACACCATCCGTCTTGCGTTTTCTGAGAGGTCCGCTACATAATAGGCAGCACTTTAATAGTTCTATAATAGTTTTATTGAGCCTTTAAGATACCCATCGCACTGATGTGAAACGCGCCGTCCCGCTACAAGAGTGTTTTATTTCTCTACTCTATGGCTTTGAGATTTTCCGTTTACCTCTGTCCGCATTAATCACGCCGGGACGTAAGAAGATCTGGCCGGCGCAGGCAGGTGGACGGCTTTAAAGAGATGTTTTTGGAAGCATCTTTGAATCCACGTGTGAACGCTGTTTTGGATATTTGTATGTTGTAGTAGTTAAATGATCTGTAGAACCTCAAGTCTTACTATAGCCAACACATACTTTACAAGGACAATGGCTTCAACCAAAGAAGATGCCATATTCTTTGGATATATGGCCTTGAGAGACTGGTCCATCTTTGCTCCTCTGCTCAACCCTTGATATTTTTTGGCCACTTATACAGACTTAGCTTTTTCGATTCTTTTTGGTTCTTGTGGTGCCATCACCCTACTTGTGATCTATAAATGTTTATAATTTCTTTGTTCTGGCAGACCGGACATTTTTTTATGACTTGTCTTCCTACGATCACTTGTATCAATAAATTAACTCATATACCTCCTAAACGATCTGCTGTTTTCTTTCAAGACCTTAAACAACATAGCTAACTGATAATATAATGACAATTATTTTACTAGGTTTACTAGAACTTTTGGTCTTCACGGATGTGGTTATTAATTTTGTCTAGGATTTCACGCCTTCATAAATCCCCCGTCAATCAATATTGATACATTTAACTGACCAATTCCGTAAAAAAAAAAAAAAAATCCCCAAAAAGTTATCGACTTTGACTAAAAACTCTATTTTCCCTTTGGGCTAATATTCATTTTTTTTCATTACCGAATACCCCATTAAAAGGCAAGAAAAGTAGCGGCTGAGATTTATCGGGTTATGATGCTTGTGCCGGATGATTGTTTTAAATGTTACTATATAAAAAGAATAAAAGAACACCAGTGTTTAGTTACAGATAACCTCTAGCTAATCACCTCTAGCCATTTAATTATTCCACTCGTTGGTAGAGAGGGCCTTTAAACAAAAAAAGTCCCCGGACCATCTGGCTATAGACGGATCTAGAGTATATTTCACTCTAATTTCCCTTACTAGCCACGAAGCAGCAATGAACCTTTTTTATGAGATCACAGAATTACTTGAGATGATGGATTGTGATATGCGCGCAGCTTGCAAGGTCATTACTAGTTTTCTGGATACATTCCTTCAAATAGAAAGAGATTTTATGCATCTGCCCAAAAAAAAAAAAAAAAAGGAAAAAAAAACCCCGAGAAATGCTTACAAAAGGCAAATGTTATTTCTAAGACTCTGCTTGTTAAAAATAGGTATGTACAAAAGACAGATCCATCTGCTTGGTTACCATTAATGTGTGAAGCTTCTAACACGTCTATCAAAGGGGTCTTTGCTGCCTTGTGTTTTATTCTCACCCCCACGGGCATTAGTTTAGCCAATGAAAACATTAAGAAAAATACATTAACAGCCATCTAGTATCCATAGAAACTCTGGATAATTGAGTCAAGAACCCATGTTTTGACAAGTCTTTGCTGGGGCATGTAGTCAGGGCTTCTTCTTGTGGGAGGAGAAGACTTGGGCGCCTAATTGGCCATATTGCCACCCACCTTGTAACTTAACGCAGCATTAAATACATAAAATGTATAAACGTATAAGAAGGTTTGTCTGATACTATGGCAATAAAGGCCAAATTATTTTCTTGATAACATTCAAATACCATTCCTAGCAATGTTGAATGCTCCAAACTCTCAACAGGTGCAGGTGGTAGAATGATAATGAGAGACAGGAACGAGTATTTGAAGAACAAGGAAAATATCTGTTTTTCTTGCATTAAACTTTTTTGTTTACTTGTTAGTTCATGCAGGTTTCAAACCTCAATCAGTTGATTGAAATATATATATTTTATCTAGGTGTCACAGAGGGACTATCCTTGCTGAACAGAGACACTTGAAAGGTATGTAGCTGCCTACAGCACTGAGATGTTTCTCCTGCTAAACAGGAGGAGAACAGTGGAGATGCAAATTATATTAAGCAACACCCTTTGCAAAGCACAGGCAGGAATGATATTTATCTCTATAGTAAGATAGACTTGGGTAACTAGGTGAGTAACGCATGGATACCATGTCGATTTGGCCCCTCAGTGATTTTCCTTTTATTTTGAAACAAAGGCAATTACCAGGACGTTTAAGGTTTCCAATGAGCAGAAACAAAAATCAGGGTGAGACTTTAAGTCAGATTGGAATATATTTCTCTCGACCCGTATTTATTCCGGGACAACAGATGAAAAGGCAGCCAAGGTGAAATTTCTTCATTCTCTCACTCAGGGTTTCTCGCTACTCTCAAATAAAACAGTTTCTACTCCAAATGTTGTTTACAAAGAGATTTTTGATACATAAGAATTATCCTCCCATCCACCGCGTCCGCAGCACCACGAGATTTATTATCTAGTAGCCTAATAACACAAAGATCTTCCTAAGCCACCAGGTCAGTGAAATTTTAGCTTAACGGGTTCCTTTTACCACCTTCCCGCATGCAGTAAAAAGTAATATCCATATCATTATGAGTTACCGATGTTTTGTTTTATCAACAGAATCCTGCAATCCTTCCGTTAATAATTTATTCTATAAAGTGCTGAAAGAACATCTACCAGAGCAAGGGAGTGCGAAAAGCACATTAAATCACACTTCTTACGGCAGGTATCACAATAAAGCAGACAGAATGATTTACCGGCGCAGGGGATACACTCCCACCACCGTCTTGAAGTGAAGAGGATTTATTTTGGGAGTGAGTGATAGTAGTGAATATGATAATAGATCTTACACAAAGGTCCTTCCAAAAAAAAAAGCCCAAAATGAATGGATAACACTCAGATTTATCTTCACTGGTCTCTGATACCTAACAATAAATTGTCCCCTGTTGAGATGTCCATCTGAACGTGACTCTGCCGGTTACTCTAAGGTTGTTGGAATGCCGTTGAGACCATGGTTTGATTATTGATTGAAGGAACAGTTTCATTTGGACTATATTCTTTAGAATCGACTTGGGTAAAGTTCTGGAGACCACATGGCCAGAAGGATGTCGACATTTTGGAGAGAGTTCAGAAGAGGGCGACTAAAATGTTGAATGGTTTGTATGGCTTGGAGAGGAGAAGAAAGAGGAAAGATGTCTGTTATTCACCCGCCATGTCAGCAAGGGAGGCCCTCCTGCCAGCTCCATGCGTCCAGCCCCGCCGACCCGGCGCCTTTCCTCCTTCTAGCCCTATATAAACCATCAGAAGCCCATTACACCTTGCCCTCTAAAGATCTTACCTATGTTTTGGTGTAATCTACCCCAGTGGGTTCCTGTGTTCCTAAACTACTGTTCCTGGGCCCCCCGACCACGGCTTGTGACCCGACTACTCTCTAGTCTGGCTCCCTGACCTCGGCATGTTGTACGGTTTTCCTGAACACCAACGTCCTGCTCAAGACTTGTTTGGTTTAACCTGTGTGTGCCCTTGGAGGGCTTCGATACCTCTATGGTCTTTTATAGATTTTGTTTTAATGGACTCTGCAACGTGTAAGCCATAGAATGCCACAGGACAGGGCAAATCACTGCACACTCCGATACCGAATGAGTTAAGAAGCATAACATTTGCACAAAAAGGTATAATTATCACACGAGAAACACTAATTCCGACTATAATTATGCAGGCTACACATAAATGGATGGAACGCGCATGCATATTAGAGGGGCAGTATTGCTTGGGCACAGATGGGTTTTACTAAACATGCTGCTACCCCGCAGGGGATCTGTATATAAAGAATGATACATGCTGGGATATGGCTGTGAATCTTGACATTATAGAGCTACATTTTTCTGCGGCTCTTATGCGTAATGCTTCTCTTTATACTTTATAATGCAGACTTAACAAGAGGAGTCTCTAGCTGGGAGGATCTCGCCACTTCCGCAAAAAGCAAAGCAATCCAATGCACTGGCTTGTCCAAGGTTAATGTAAGGATGTCTCGGAGGGATATGTTATCTGTCAGAGTGATCACAGAGATGCGATTATACAAAGGGAAATCAGATTAACTATAAGTTCTACATGCAGGTGAGACCAGGGGCATAGGTTCGTGGTCACAGGAGTCACAACTTGGGGAGATGATCTCTCACACGCTCTCCCTGCATGCTGATCAAGCGACATGACATGCTTTTTATTCATGCTGGATCAATCTGAAGGGAGGGAGAGAGACGCAGGCAAGCTGTCTGGAGACTTAGCTCAAGCTGGGGACAAAAATGGTGTAGACAGGCTGTTTGGGGGCTAAGGTGCCACATAAAAGGTGTTTGGGGACAAACTTGGCAACTGGTGGAAAATCTGGCTGTTTGGAACATGGTGCCCCTAAGTAAGACTGTTGGCTCTCCTGTACACTGGAGCACAATGCTGAGGACACGTGTTGGCTTGCACCTAGTACATTCTCCCTTGGGTTCTAGGTTCCGAAAGGAACCCTGTTAAAACCTGTCCATGCTGCTAGCGTACCGGATCATGGACTCGATGGCACTGCAGAGTGTTTCCTATAGAAACAGCAAGTCATGTATGGCAAGCCGGCAGGGGCACAGAAACAAGCATAAAGAACAGTTCTTTAATGGTGCACCCAGGGAAAAGCACTACCTTTTGGCTTTGCTTTTTAAAAACCAGGCCTGGATTGGCCTGGGCTACTAACTCCAGGCAGGGTGTTTGTCGTCTCATCACAGGTGTTGTTCATGTGAGAAATTGGCACCTATGGCTTATTAGCTCCATAACATAACGGCACAACTAGGGCTCTAAGTCCAAACACGGCTTCAGAGAGAGAGGCATTCAGATCCACAATAGGACAGAAAGGACGAGAGGGAAGCCTCTTAACATAGGGGGTCCAACAATTCTGCCTAGAAGTAGATCATTGCAAAACAAAATAGTCAGATATTTCCAGCCCTTTAAGCTCCATCATTCAAAATTCCCCATCATTCATTATCAGCGATAAGAGTGAGGGTGATAAATAATGAATGCCTTCCCCATTTGAGTTATGTGGTCCGCTTCCCGAGCTGAGATAAGCATTTTCCTTTTGAAATCATCATAATTTTCTTTACACCCCATTCTCTCTGTCTTTAAACTACTTCTAAGACACCCCTACGCTATTTATTGCCCTAATGTCAGTCCATATATCACGGACCCAAATGCACTCCCGATGCGTTTATTTCTTCTCGTATATCATGTCGGAGATAAGCCGCGATGACAAACATCTCATGCATGGTTAGTCAAAAAATAGCAAATATTATTTTGCCGCTCTCCATGAATTAAAGTGATTAGTCTGCCCCAGTGACTTTAATAATAGGCGATCACTGGTTCACGTTCATGAACAAATTGTGGCTTGTGGATCTTTGCTCAACCACTCGGCATAAATCTGAGATTTTCATACTCCAAAAAAAAAAATACATCAGTAAAGCCCCAGACCGGTGCAATAAAGCAGAAGCTAATGCGTTCTTGATACAGCCCTCGTTAGTAATAATCGGTTTCTTAATGCAGCAAGGGACACGCCACCGAGCGAAAAAAAGACAAACATTATCTGGAAAATGTATCGTGGAGAAAAAAAAAGAATATTCTTCTTGATTGTTTGAGAAAGGCCATAGAAAAAAAGAATACGCCGGCAGATCAGACCCAGTCGGCCCGTCTAGTCTGCCCATCGATCCTGTTGTAAAGACTTAGACCTTAATCAGTCGTGGGTCTCGTCTTGGATTCAGGAGCCGTATGCCTGTCCTACACATTAAATTCCCTGACCCTCACTGTATTACCCTCTGCCACTTCTGTTGGGAGGCTGTTCTACATACCTACCAGCCTCTCAATAAGGTTAAAAAAAGGTAGTCTACAGGTGAGTTTTGGCTTCAACTCAATGAAGGACCATCTCTGGGCCATCTCCTGCAAGAAGTGCCGGGCTGTGGCTGCATAATGTATAGTTCAAACAGTGAGGCGACTCGCTAATCATTGAATGATTTCCTCATTATGATATTCATAATTAAATATTTTTAATTATATTTTAAAGATCTTTTATGTTGTTTTGTACTTAAAATTTCATGTATAGCACCAGAAAGTATAGCAGAAAAAAAAGCTAAAGCAGCAGCTACGCCATGACTGGATTCCTCTAATGCTCAATGCATGGGTTTTCTCTGTGGTTCTCAAGTGTTCTGGACAAGTCTGGATACATATTAAGGGGATCAGAATTATTATATAAAGTCTTTTTTTACCTGCTTTATTTAATTTCCCTGGGCCCCTTACTCTCTAATAAAAACAGTGAAAGAAAACAAAAATACAGAAAAAAAAAAAAATTTGGGAAAAAGAATACAATTTTTTAAAAATTACAAAATGGGGAAAAAAACTGCATAACCCCCCCGAAAAAAAATCCCACCAAAATATAAACATCACCCAACCCGCTGCTTTGATGGGAGTAAAATGGCCCTTCTTTTTTTTAGAGTTTGCAGAGGCTCAACGCCTCCAACCACAACCCCTAAAACAAAAGTCTCACTCGCCGAAAACTTGAAAAAGGTTAGAATTGTCTGCTTTTGTATCTTTAACTTTCCTTAAAAATATTCAAGTTGCAGCTTAAAGATTTCTACCGATTTCCACCTTTTCTTACGGTTAGATAAATCCATAAAGCCATCGAGAGACGGGAATTCCATCGCTCGGAACACTGCGGGCTGAAGCTCTTATTTGCTTTTGTACGGCGAATCTAAAATCCACCTGCACCGCAGACATATGAGGTCTATTGTGGCAACGTGTTGAAAATGATAAAGTGACTCCGTCTCCGAGACCGCGCGAAATGATATTTACTTCTACGCTTCTGGATTTACTCATTGACAGTAGATACGGACCACTTAGCCCAACCGGTCTGTCCATCGATTACTTCCGAAGCACTGGTACATTAAATAACTTCACGTTTATCTATCACTGGGCTTTTATTTCAACAAACTCCCACAAAATAATTCGTTTTTTTGTTTAGTGGTTGAGGTTCTTGATTGATGGTTCTTCCAGAAATATGTATCAATTAAATGCAAAGTAAACCAATAAACATTATATTATTATTTTTTCTTGGATTGTCTTTTTGTTGCCTAAATATGGTTTATTTTATTTTATTTTATATTTTATTAATTTATTTCATTTTTGAATGGCTTCCAGGTCTCCTTTTGGCCCATCTTTACTCATGTTAGTATTACTCTTCTAGAAAGATTAAGTGTCAAAGGCTCTGTTGGTGTCAAGAAGGACTTGGTTCCTTAAATATAGATCAAGAAAGAATTTAGCCCAGAATTACTACAGATCTAAGATCTGAGCCATGTTGACCTGCAAGAGACAGTAAAAAGCTCAGGTGCAGAACTTGGAGAAACATGCTAGTAAGTTACCCATGTTGGGTCACACGCGAGAACATGGAGCTTCATGGACTCTAAACAGGGTCTGAGAACATGAAGAACATCTCAAGCGATTTCATTAAGGAACACGTTACCAATTAACAACATAACAATGTTCATCTTTGCTCCTCTCTTGGTGAAAACTCGATCATCGACATCTTTTGGTTGATCCTCATGGGTTCATATTGGGGGAAAAATCTATTTAAAAAAAAAAAACATCCCCACTGAAAAAAATAATTTATTCAAATAGCATATTTTATTTTTTCCTGGACATCTTTTCTATTTTCTTGTAGATCTGTTCCTTAGAACTAACCTGAACCCTATTAAGCGATGCAGCCTTGGACTTCTGTACATAGACCCCAAATGAGTGTTCCTTCTTTAAAAAAAAAAAAAGTAATCAAATTTTGGTTCCTTAAATATAAAGAAAGAATTTTGCCCAGAGTCACTACAGATCTGAGATCTGAACCACCTCGACAGAAAAAAAATTATACAAATCAACATTTTTACTGCGAATTACAGTAATAACACACTTGGAAACCGCCGGGTGTCCAGGTTTCTTGACCCAAGGAAGTAGAGTTGTAATATCACTCATTTGAAATGCCAACTAATGTTCTCCAAGCAGAACAAACATTGGTTTCTTTTTATTACAATTCTGGAACGCGTAGAACATCTTTGGCTATGATGAATTATATTAGCGTGACATGACCTACAGTTTGCCAAATGGAATAAAAGTAATGTATGATGTAAAAAGGCTTTTCAGAGCGTCCCCATGATTCACCCGCACTAAACCAAATATCATTTTGTTCCGGTTTAGAAACTTTTGTCTCTGGTTGTATCAAAATTCCACTTAGAATGCAACTAAATCGAAACATTTGTAGAACGCGTCAAGGGTTTATATACTTCCTTTTTTTTTTTATATGTTTTTTTTTAAAGAATCCTATAGATAATGAATAATGAAAAACCTAATTGTAAAACCATAACCATAATCATTAAGAAATTGTGAGGAATTTAGAAAACAAAAATCGGTGGACATCAATGTCCTCTCTGCCCATATCTACTGTTGCTCTACCAACTTTCAGGCATTCTGAACCGCGTGGCACATTATCTGCCCGTTTCTGGAAGAACCTGCTTAAGATTTTGTTCTACGTAGCTTGGAATGAAGAGAGAGAGAGAGAGAGAGGAACATTTAAATATGTAAAGGGATTTAACAAAGTACAGGAGGGAAGACAAGAGGACAAGACTAGAACTAGAGGGTCTGGAGCTTAGATGGAATGTTTTATGTTGCTGAGAGGGTGGTGGATAAATGGAAGAGCCTACAAGCAGAAGGCGTAGAGGTTAACACAGTAAGGAAATTAAAAAATGCATGGGATAGGCATATGCTGAGTCAGCAGGAAAAAAACAGGCAGATAGTCAAATTCTATGTTTTTAGACATAGTTGTCCTAAACTTTTCAAGATTCTGGTCTATCATCACCCCAAGGGGCAAATGACACCCTCTCTCTCTCTTGTACCCTCTAGCAGCTATATAAAGCAGACCACACGTCCCTGTTGGGGGTATTCGGTGTCCCAGAGAAGGTACATGGTATATGTCCTCCAGCTCCTTTCCATTAAAATAAAGCATTCAAAAATGGTAACTCGATGTTCTTCTAAAAGTCTGTTTTGTATAAATACTATATTATGACATCATACCCCGGCTCAGTCGTGCGAATAAACTTTCAGTTATCTGCGCTTCTTCTTTTTTTTTTTTTGCCACTAAATCAAACGAATAATGACTCCAGTGTATAATCACAAAACCTTAACTAGCCTGTCCTTAACTATAAAGTGCATCCATCACCGGGTGGAAGATTGAACGTCGACTTGGTTAGAAATCAATACCGTGGCCGTCGCTATTAAACCTGGATTTACAAAGCAATTCCCAGCTTGTGCGATGACCCCTTTGTTATTGCACCGAGAGGAATCCGAATGAGACGTTAACAAGTGGACGCTCGCGTTTTAAAAACAGTTTTGACATCTCGTAAGATCATCGCGGTCTCGTAAAAGCCGGGTGGTCTCAGCCCGCTGGATACGATAAGAAGGCGCGGCGGACCCAAATCGGGTTCACCTTTGGAGCAAATTAGGATAGAGCGATCCAGAACCGGTGCACGTCCTTGGTTAGCGTTCTGCTCCTTTGGGTCGTACGTCGCCTGGTGTGGCTTATGGGAAATTTATCTCCGGGGTGACAACCAGAAATTAATTTGATCGATTTATTTTTCTCTGCTCAGTTGTAGGGGCATAAATGCCTTTTATATCCCGAAAGTGCACATTTAAGCTGTTCCCTGAGCAGAAAGGAAATTTATAGCACTTAAGTAACAGAATTCTTTCTCTGAAGGTCAGGGATAAATCTAAACATCCATCCTGATATTACCTATGTTTTTTATATATATATATATATATATATATATATACACACACGGACACACACATATACACATCATTCAAAGGTTTGGGGTCACTCAGCTGTTTTCATGGAAAACAAGGACATTTCTGGCTGTAACATAATTGCAAAAGGGTTTTCTAACCATCAATTAGCCTTTTAAACTTAAACTTGGAACACAACGTGCCATTGGAACACAGAAGTGATGGGAGTGATAAAGGGCCATTGGAACACAGGAGTGATGGGAGCGATAAAGGGCCATTGGGACACAGGAGTGATGGGAGTGATAAAGGGCCATTGGAACAGAGGAGTGATGGGAGCGATAAAGGGCCATTGGAACACAGGAGTGATGGGAGTGATAAAGGGCCATTGGAGCACAGGAGTGATGGGAGCGATAAAGGGCCATTGGAACACAGGAGTGATGGGAGTGATAAAGGGCCATTGGAACACAGGCGTGATGGGAGTGATAAAGGGCCATTGGAACACAGGAGTGATGGGAGTGATAAAGGGCCTCTGTACCCCTATGAAGAGATTCCATTAAAAATCATCCGTTTCCAGCTACAATAGTCATTTACAAATGTAACCCCGTCTGCGCTGGATTTCTGATCCATTTCATGTCATTTTAATGGACAAACAACATTTCTAGGTGACCCCAAACTTTTGAACCGCAGCGTGTGTTTATATATGACCCCAAATTGCAGAGGGAGCAACTGAATTTTTGTTTTATGTGTCACGGCTCAAGGATGATGAATAATAAATACAAAAAACGTACTTTAATTTAATTGTAACCTGTACAGATTAACCTCATCAGTGGCCGACATGCCTGCAATTAATGAAAGGATCCCTTGAGAAATATTAATGTTAGATTTGAATAACTTAGTACTTTTTTTCATTACTTATTTCTAGCCCATATTTAGAAATTGAGATTTTTGTTCCTTTTCACAGACGACTGCTCCCACCATCCTACATTTACAGATTTTATCCAAAACATATCGCAAATCACTACGGCCCCCACCAGAAATCATGGAGTCCGATACAAAACTAAAGACGGGGATTCCCTGCACCATCACACCTATTGCTCCTCTCACTGCCCCCCCCCCCCCAGATTTGCCAAGGAGGGACTGGCCCTCCTAAAGAGAGATACTTGGCAGGTATGCCAATGATTATATGAAGCGCTGCTGAGATAACTGTTAAGAAACCTGTTTAGAAAACTAAGTTAGGAAGGATATGTTCACCATTGTGAAAAAAACAAAACTATCTCCTGAATAAAGAAATAAGTAAATATAAATTCCCTTTAAAATAAATACTCCGCTTAAGATGAACTCCCGTGAACTAGGAAATGGTTCACAAATAAAACAGAATTCTGACATAAAAAGAAAAAAAAAATATCTGCAACTTGTGATAATAATATTCAGCAATGAAATAAGCACGGCTGCCCCCGTAACCCATATTTACTGCAATAATATTATTCTAACAGAAGAATGAAATTTCACACCCAAAAAGACTATTAGCAGGAGGCGCCTCGCATCTTATAATATGATTTTATATATATATATATATATATATTATTTTTTTTTAACCCCTTCATGACAATGCATTGTTTTAAATGGGTTTAAGGACAACCCTTTGTCCTTAAGGGGTTAATATTACAAAATAAAAAATATTATTATAAATATAATATATCATTATAAATATAATTATATATAATTTGCTGGCAGATCCACATATCTAGTCTGCCCATTTTTCACTCAGACCTTAATCAGTCGTTGGTCCCGTCTTAGTTTCAGGAACCATATGCCTATCCCATGCATGTTGTATGGACCTCTTCCGCTGGGAGGCTGATCCATTTACCTACCCCCATCTAAAAAGCCTTCTTTTACACAATGGCCTTTTGTCCTAACATTCATCCTCCTTTGAAATAAACTTCCCTCCTTATTTATTTAGCAGAGAACATCATAATATTATCAAAGCAAATGGTTAAAATGAATGAATTTATGAAGACAGCGGATAAGCCTTAATAAAACACTAAGGTCGGTGGCGTGCGTCGTACACAAAGTCAAATATATTATTAAACAACGGAAACTCGGCAGAAGTGCTAAAATCCCAGCGACTCGGTACAAGACCGGACACTTATCGTTTTGTTTATTGCATCTCACAAGGGGTTAATAGTTTCTTACAATTTGTAAATTCTTCCTTTCCGATCAAGGCGATTACAAGTAGGCTGCTTCCAATCTGAACGGACGGAATAGCTTCGCTCTAAAGAAAAGGAGCTTACATGGAATGTAAAGCTATGCGTTACGGCAAGAGAGAGGAAATATCCAATCGGCTTCAACCCGTCGCAGATTTTATTATTCAAATCCGCTTTAATTCATGCGCCTAAACTATTATATTGCTGAATTACGACGTCTAATTTTCTACCCTGCGCTGCATAATGTTTTTGAACAGAACTTTCGCCAGGACGTCAAATAAAGGTATTTAACCCCTTCATGACAAACTCACAATGCATTGTTTTTAAAGGGTTTAAGGACAACCCATTGTCTTTAATGGGTTAATGAATTAAGGCGTAACGGTAACATCCGGGATAAAACCATATTAATCCAACGTGTCACCATTACTATTTGGTGTTACATTTCTGAGTTATTCCTGGACGGACTTTCCAGCTGTGACATCAGATCTTCCTCTGTAATGCCAGAGCGTTAAATGCAAATTTGTTTCTATTTCCCATGATGCCTCAGTGAAGCCTTGGAAGCGGGAAGACATAACCTGACGGTTTAAGCAGGGATCGGAACAATCTATAGCTAGGTCACACAGATTTAGTTGATATGCCCAACTATACACAATGAAAACGTACAGGCTGAAGCAACCAGTCAGTTGCAGGAAAGCGCTCTTATTGAAAACAATGGGAGCGCTTTCTGCCAAAGTCACGGAGGATCTCGTTAGAGAACGTTTGGCGAGCCAGCACTAGAGATGACATGCAAGTATATTACATTAGGAGAACATGTATGGAGGGGAACACCATAATCTAAAGGCACCTCTCATCGTCCAGGTGCTTTGGATGTCTGAAATAGTTTTTGGTGTGACATCGTGAAGAAGAAAATCAGTTTAGAAGCTAGAGACATTCTGCTCCTTCATGCAGAATAGGTTGAGATATTCCACAGCCCAGCGCTAGATCACGGGGTGTATTGATGGCCTCTCATTGAGAGTTTTCAGGAGAACATTTACATTATCATGACCCAAAACCATTGCGCTTCTGCTGCAGGAAGAACGTGGACTTGAGTATCTAGTGCTTCAGATTGATTAGATGTATCCATGTCCTCTGTAAAGCTCCATTTGGCCTATCTGGTGCCAAAGCAGCCATTTAACGCGGGGGAGAAACTTGTCTCGCCATTTTCTTCTTTGATGTTAGGTTGGGATCGCTGAAGGTCATATACTCAGGACCCAAAAACTTTAGCAGGAACTGCATCACCTCTACTATGAACGACCACCGAGGTAGAGGGAAGGCAAAAGGTCGGAGAAGAGGGAGGAAACAATAAGGATTCTGTTCCAAAGAGGAGCTTAGATGGTAGGGAGCTGACAAAAGGGAGTCGAGAACTTATAGCAGAGAACTTTGAAACAGAACCTATTGGCAGAAAAGACCCATAAGGCCCATCGAGTCTGCCCATGCATGTTTAAATCTCCTCACTGTATTACCCTCTACCACTTCTACTGGGAGGCTGTTCTACCCATCTACCACCCTCTCAGTAAATAAAATAAAAAAATAAAAAACTATAGAATCAAACTATAGAATTATCTGTAACATCGCAGAATAACATCATACACTTTGAAATCTATCAACTAGAATGGGTTTAAGTTTCATTTTTCAGAATATACAAACTTCATCTTAATGCTCTTGTAGCGTCGTCTCAGACGATTGTTTCAACACGGATATTTCCGACGGATATTCTATTATATCATATAATTTATACTTTCTCTTAATAAGGCAATTTACGGAGGATTATACATAAAGGGAAATAGTAAATCTGCTCACATTCATATTCATGGTGATTGGATCCCTTATAATGAAGGTAATGCTGTCGGATGGAATATCCCCGGCTATATGCACGTAATTGCATCGCTCTTCTGATGACAAAACAATATCAGTAATAATTATCACGTATCAACTATAGAACTTTACATGAAATCTTTAGGAATATGTAAACTTTCCAAAAGTTATTTTATTCCGTTCTACATTTTCCTATTCTAGATGGAAAAACCTGGAAAAAAGATTCTGTAAGTGCCGAAAATTTGAATTTAGGGTGAATCAGTAGAACTAACATTAAAACATTATAATAATATTAATAATAATAATATTGATAGTATTAATTAATGATTAATATAAATAAATTGATTTAATTAACATTTTTTTTTTATTATTCATTTTAGAATTTGTTTATTTACAGTGTAGTGAATTAACATAAAATTCTATATATTGGCTGCTGTGTGCTTGGTATTAAAGATGCCGTTCCACCTACTCTTTTGTATCTAAATGTGGGTTTATTAAAATAATATTGCATACTGGTGAATGCCCAAGCCCTTCCTAGAAACTATTATTTAATCATGGAACAGTTTGGCTCATTATAACTTCTGCCGGGAACACCTGATTGTCATGTGACATTAAGGAAGGCACTGATAAGCTGTTGCCATAGAAACTGAAAAATACAACTATTCTAGCTAATGATCTATGGGCAACAACGTATACTGGCCTAGGTCTAGGGCAGCAGGTCCAGGGGAGGGTGACTGGGGGGCAGATAGCTTTCTTGGGACATAAGGCCCCCCCCCATTGTGCTACTTCTTAACGTGATGGTCTTCAATCTCCCCAACCAGCCCAGTCATCACCAGTGCGGCCATTAATATAAATAATAACACCTTCGCAGAATACAAAGAATAACAGAAATATTATTAAACAGCCGCTAACATTTTGATCGTTTCAGCTCCGACTCTCCTTTTTTTTCTTTCTATATGTGAAACCATTTGCATATTTCATTATCTGTGATTAACAAACTCATTTCGAGAGCCACTCCCCCCCCCCTGTAATTTACTACAGAACCGAAACGAACAAAAGCACAGAAATAGCAAAAAAAAACAAAAAACGATAACGGCTTTATAAGGGTGTTCAAGGTCTAGCGCATCACGCCACGGTCTGTAAATTTTATATTGTCATTTACGTGTGAACAGTCATTTTAATAAAAGGGGAAATGACTGTACACATGCGCTGTCGCGATAAGCGGTATTACTGTTTCTTCTTTACGAAAGTGGCAGAGAGACGGAAAATTCAAACACGGAATATATTAATATATATATATATATATATATATATACACATATATGGTATATATAAATGTAAATGGGGGTGACCAGTAACCCTTTGAGTGCCAGGGGCCGGGGCACATCTTCCCTCTTGGGAGACCTGCCCAATTTCTGTATCTTTTTTTGCTATAGTTAGATTTAGTTTCAGATTAGATCTAAACAGTTTACATTTTACCTATAGAAAACCTATATATTTAAGCAATTAAAAGATGCCTAGTTTTAAGGCGAGCCATGCTTCTGATCGCATGGTATAGGGGTAGACAGAAGAACAGCGGCCCATTTATTTTAAAATTAGAACTTTTTTTTTTTTGTATATTTTTTGTTTTTTATTATTTATTGTAAGTTATTTTTGTTGAGAGGCAGAGGTTTGTTTTTTTTAGAAGTGTGGGGGAGGGGAGCTCGCAATGTATAACGCCTCATCCCTGCAAGGTCCTTCTAGACATGCGGTTGGCACTTTGCCAAAAACATGTCACATACCTGGTTGGAAATGGGGGATTTTTTTTTTTTTTAACCATTAAAATAAGTGCATTTTCTGTGTCTACAGTGCCACCTCCTTCCTATTCATAGACCTCGGGAAAAATGCTTTTGGTAGAAAGTAGGGAAAAAATCTGAATTTTCATTGTTACACGTTTTTGCAAAAAGCGTTAAGCTGTGCATCAAACTACATTTCAGTCTGTTTTCTGCAGAGATCGACGAAACACATTTAAAATAGCAATTAAGATAAATAAACCCTTATGGTAGGGTTACCGAAGGTGCTTTTACGGCAAAAAACTGGATAAAACCATTAATACCACTTCTGCTGGGAGGCTGTTCCACTTACCTACAACCCTCTCAGTAAAGTAAAACGTCATTACATTACATCTAAGCCTCTAGTGCTAACATTTCTCCTCCTCTGAAATAAACGTCTCTCCTGTACTTTGTTAAATCCCTTTAAGTATTTCAATGTTTCCATCATATCTCCTCTCTCTCAAGCCGAACCTATTGAGTTCCCGCAGTCTTTCCTGATCATTTTTATCCAGCAAGCCATTCGCCTTTTTTAGTTGCCGTTCTTTCATTTAAATACTATGTTCCAACAACTAGCCAATGCATGCATTTAGAGCCATTAGCATATGACCCCATCGAAGCATTCATTATACCGTCAGGTCAAAGGCTTCTAATTCTATTCCTTGTCATAACAGTAAAATTAAAGACATTTCCCGTTCTATACAAAGTCGATCAAAGCTTTTTTTTCCAAAAAGCTTAAATTAATGAGCGTACAAAACTCATTTATAAAATAGAACATATGCTTCTACTGATGAAGAACACATTCCGAATCGGAATAATACATTAATTCGTTCGGTAATAAGGTTAAGAGTCCAATTACTCATTCATTTACTTTTTTTCCTTATTTATGTTTGTGGAATCATCAAAACAGGATAATATTAAGGAGAAGGATCGAAGTACACAGGACAATGCGTTATTCTCGAGGTACTTTAATGTCCTTCGTTGGTGAGGTGGCGCTGGACATTAAACTGTCCCTTTAAAAGAGATGTACGTGAGTGGTATGGGGTGCGCAGAGACCGTTTGATCTGGGAAACCTAAATCAGATTTAGACCTTTAGATTTAAAATGTATCCAAAGAGAAAATCTTCACCTGCTTTAGCAAATTGAGATACAGCAAGGAACCGCCGAAAAGACTTCTGTAGGATGCATTTTACATGTGCGTCGCCAGCTAGTGGACCCAAAGGGACCTTGCAGAAGGACCCAAGGGGACCTTATGGAGGCTCAACATATTTCACTTCATGTCATATGTTTACCACCAGTCAGTTCCAACGTGGATTGAATGTCTTGAGGTGAGGTCATGCATGTGCAGAGATTGATTTTAATGGGAATGCTTTCCTGGCACTGGTTGGCTGCTTCAGTCAGCCAATCAGTGGCAAGAATTGTTGGACCATCAATGAGGAGAGGAGCTGCAGGTCTATAGCTTCTTCCTAAGGTTAGTGTTCTATTTTGTTTAATTAAGAAACACAAATTCAGCTACAGATAAAGCTATTTCATATGCATTTTTGGGGGAGGCTATAAGGTGCCCGTACTGTCCCTTTAACCCTTTGAGTGAAGTTGTCTCTGTTACTTTAAAGGACAAGTCATTTTGTCAGGAAACAAGCTCTTTGTGGCATTTGATTTCCTTGAAGCAGGTAGAGTACATTTTGGTTAGTTTCATATTTCCCGACCTGAAATATTTATTTCTCGTGTTATGATAAGATTAGAATATTTGCAAAAACGGGAATTGTGAAATGTTACATATTTAATGGAGTGCTCTAGAAATGTAATTCAAAGATTAAATCCCACACAATGTCCCTGCGGATGAATCACAGATTCTCTTCTGTTAACTGTTAGTGAGAATTTCGAAAGGAAATGACAAGATGTTTTCCAAGCGATGTCGTAGTTAGGACCATTGGGGCAACTGTTGTGGCTGCGTTTCTACCTGTTTGATGTGTTGTGGCTTCATAACACCCAACTGATGATAATCAATCAGACCAGGTAAAGCAAGATGTCTCAATACAAGAGCACATAAAAGGTCCATTATTTAAGTGATGCCTAAATGACTTGGCTGTATTCTCTATCCATATGCAAGACATCTTCAAGTTGCAGTAACCCAGGGGGTTATTCCTCTCCTCGGCAGCCACTAGTCTCCTTCTAACATTGAATGCAAGTATCTGTACTGAACTACACATGCTTTAACTGAGTCTTACGTGAGTTGAGTGATTGCTTACCAACATAACATTTCAGGTGTCCAAACCGGGACGGCTTTGTTGAGGAGTCGGGACAGAGGTGGGAAGGGGCAGGACAGGGCCAGGGGTAGGACTACTCGTCTACTTTACAAAAAGACCTGAGAGGTGGGTCTATGGTGGGTGTCACATTAGGCATTACAAAGGCTGTAGCTTTGTAGCTGATGTCCATTTAGTTCATACCCAGGACATTTTATGCAAATTTGCCCCCACTTCCCATAATCCCAGAGTGAGACCTAAATTGAAACACTAATGTCAGCCCAACTCATTTCATGGACTCTTTGTGCATTGGTTTAGCTTCTACCTTCTAACGCTAGAGAGTCCCTATCACAAACATCTGATCATGAGGCATCAATTAAGCGTTCTACGTCGTAGTGAAAAATTACACTGAATATTTTTTGTTGATATTTGAATAAAAAGAAAAAAAGGTATGTAAAATATGTAGTAAACAGGTAAAATAATACGTTTTTTGGGACAATCTAGAACATGACAGTTACTGTTTAAAAGCTTTCCGTAGCCGAATTTGCTTGATTGCTTCTAAAATAGTACTTTTTTTTTCTATTTTTTTGGAATACAATTTACTATTGTTGCTGAATCGTTATACCATCATCTTTGAAACTTTTGATAACCCGTAAGAACTTTCATTTTTCTGCTTGATGTGTCTAGATTATTAAATGCAAGCGTTTAAATAGCTTACATATTTTCATAATTCATTCATTTCAGAACAATCGAGAGAGACATGTTCCTTTAAAATTTTAGAATGTATTTGTGTCCCATTGTACAGCGTTGTGGAATATGATGGCGCTATATCAATAAATAATAGTTACATATATATATTATATTTATTTATATATATATATATAACAAGAATAAAGTCCTAACGTTGGATTCAAAATATGTCAAACATGGAAGTAAATTGTAAGTTATGACCAATGGTCAGTCCAGAATTCCCAATCTCTTACTCCTTGCCTACCATTATAATAAGATACCTAGTGGTGGCCCTCAGGACCACTGTGCCGAACAATTTATCAAGATATGTTCACAAGAGGTAAAATCAGTGTGTCACTCAATTTGACAGATACATGTGTGTGAATTAATGACGCTGCCCCGAAAGCCTCATCTTCGGGGAGGTTTCGAGGACTCGTTCCGACAATATATGCAATGCGATATTTCACAACATTGGGATGTCTATAAGCGCAAACGACCGAGGGTTATTTCCATACTTTTAATATGGGGAAACCAAGCTGTGATAGGACACCATGATGGAGGACAGAGTTATTTTTATTTTATACCCCCCAACTTCTAATACAACCCCCATAACAGGTCTGATTCTTCTAGGTGGGGCTATCATCCCATGATGAGTAGAAGACATGGGGGCAAACGATCAATGCATTTTTGTATGTGGGGATTGTCTTCGGAGAAGAAATCTTCGTATGCTTGGGAATTGGAGCCACTGCGGCTAACATAACTGTTAACAAAGCGCGCATGTTCAACTGCTACCAATGATGACCGCATACAAAGAGGGAGCCATTATGTTCTTGCCAGGTTAGGGTCTGTTCTCCTTGCTACACGCAATGCAGTCAATATGTTCTTCTAATTGTTCACCTTTCTCCATTCCATGCATTCTGTAGACATCTAGTACCTCAGGCGTGGTGGCTTTGGCTCTGAATGTCACCTTAATCATATCTGTTTCAAGCACTGACTCCACCATGTTATTTTTTTTAGTAAACCCAAACAGCCAATGAAAGTTCAACAAAAGTGTCTTAAGTTGTAAACTACAAAACCTAATAGAATCTTGAAAAGAATCTCAGTAGATCAGCTCACGATCTACATTCAGCTGTTGACTCGCTTTCGTCGTACGACACTTCAGCCTTTGCTGGATGCAATTTACCTGCCGCATTTCTCTTGACAAAGCCAATAAGTGAAACGCGTTGACGAGACCTCACATGCATCAGACTAAGCCAGGGGCGTCCAACCTGTGGCCCTCCAGCTGCTGCAGGACTACATCTCCCATACTCCTCAGCCAGCCCCTTAGCTGAAAGGGCATCGTGGGAGATGAAGTCCTGCAGCAGCTGGAGGGCCGCAGGTTGGACGCCCCTGGACTAAGCCCTTCTGTAAGGATCTTAAGCTTGCTATGGGAAAAACATGAATCAGAACCTAAGAAACTGAATGCTGCGTGTGAGCCGGTAGTTTGTTGATATTCTTTTTAAAAGCTTCATTAAATTTTATCCAATGAAGGGTGTATTTGTGAGAAAAGAAAGCATTTTTTAAATAAGGAAACCACATATGGTCAATTGTTCTTTATGTTCAGTTTATTTCCATTCTTATACAACCACATAATAGAGATGTACCGATGCAAGATGTTCACTGGCGTATTTGGGTTTTTCTTTTCTTCTATGATGTCATTTGTACTGTATTACCTAATATTTTGTATAGTTTCATAGCGGGCCTAATAAATAAATGGCACACAATACGGATACTTAAGCTTCTTATATGCTAGCCCCATGTAAGTTGGTTGCATCTCCATCCTCGTTTTGTATATTATTTTTATTATTATTATTATTCAGAAAAAATATACTGAAACTGCTATTAAATACTTATTTTATAAAAACTAGGCTCAGATACATTTTTCGGTGTGTTTTATGGTTAAATCATCAAAATATAGATCACAATCCACAACCGAGGGTCACTGCCTTCTGTTAAAGGCAAAAACATTTAATGTGAATGTGTATTCCAGCTGCAATTCAACACAATGAGCCGGAGCTGTGAGTTTGAGTGCATTGTCATGTTTTGTAATTAATGCTTTCTTTTATCACTTTTTTTCCCCCCCAGGAATGTGCTAAGTACAGAGAATAATGTAACGCTTTTGTTTTTGTTTAAAAAAATAAAATAAAAAAATGTGAACAAAGCAGCTTACATGGAGAGACGACCATTCATACTTTTCTATTGTACTAAAATAACCAAGCGACGTGCATTGTTTACGTGGGTGTTTAGTGTGATGGAAGTCTTAAATTATTTTATTTGCTTAAACGGAAAGTCCCATGGGAAAAAATATTTTTCTTCTTCAGGATAAAATACAGCGTTTTCTACATTAACTGAAAAAAACCTGGATTTAAAGCAAAACAAGCAGATCGCAATGACACCAACAACAAAAAATAATTTTACTCTCCACTCTAAATATTATAAAAGTGACAGAAATTATTTTTTTTAAAGCTTCCACTATGCATTGTTTTATATTGTATGTAAAGTATAAGTATGTGATTTTTTTTAAAATCATTTATATGTAGGGAAAGGGACTTTGGAAATACCAGCATATAAAGAGCAAATGCTCTGAAAAATACCCATCGTCTTATATTCGAGGTCGTCTTATAATCGGACCTCAAATGGAGGTCTGACTACAAGACTAAGATCCAGAGCCCCAGCAGCGCTGCAGGGGACCTGGATCCTCCTGTCTGGCAGCCGGTGAACATCTGCGCAATGCACGCAGATAACCTCCTCTGCTGCCAGCACTTCCGCTGGGGGCTTCTATGACGGAGCACCAGCATAACATGACCTGCTATGGGTGGCAGAGTGGGATATCAGGGAGGCAGAGATGCGTATGGGGGGTATGAGCCATATCTGGGGGGCAGAGTGGGATATCAGGGAGGCAGAGTGGCATATGGGGGGTATGAGCCATATCTGGGGGGCAGAGTGGGATATCAGGGAGGCAGAGTGGCATATGGGGGGTATGAGCCATATCTGGGGGGCAGAGTGGCATATAGGGGGGTATAAAGCATATCAGGGGGGAAGAGTGGCATATAGGGGTTATAAGGCATATCTGGAGGCAGAGTTCTAAGCCTGGGGGCAGATGTACATAATTCGTATTTTAGTGTAACCTTGAGATGCATGGATTTAAACATCCAAGACTTTTGTCCTAAAGTAGGGCGCGCGGAAACCTCCTGCCGAGTCAGAGAGAGCAAATGACCCATCGCCCCTGCCTGCAGACAGCCACGTATATATATATATATATATATATATATATATATATATATCCAATCTATGGCGGATTTTATGGACGTAACAAAACACTTTGAATATTGCTTTGTGTTCAGCTTTAACTTGAATACTTAAAACGCATTCATAATGATCCGAACATTCAGTCTGCAACATACTGGTGATTTATTTTGCTTTTTTCACGTACTTCATCAGCGTTTCATTTAGTTCAGCAGCACTTCCTCTTAATGTTAATTGCTGTTTATTTCTAGAGAATTTTAAGAAAATGTTGATTTTTTTTTAAGACAAATGATTCATTCCATATTCATGTCGTTCTCTATAAAATTATGTTTAAGATTGCATTGCTTTTAGCAGGTTTTATTCCCCCTCTATTTAAAGAGGTTTTAGACTTTTTTATTTATTATTATTTTTTTTTTTAGCAAGGGATTTGATTAAGAAACGGAGTTGGGTCTGCTAAGGCTGAGGATTTAGTGAATAACCAGTATAGTAGTAGGGGTTAAAGGAGACTTTTAAAAGTGTGTCCTCGGGGACAGTCTACACAGACCAGTAAGGCTGACCTCTCAGTAAAATATATATATATATATAAAACTATATAATTGGCATTCGTTCCCTCACACTATCCCTCGTTCAGTGTTTTTGAATATCAGTCCCCCTCTATGGAGACCTTAAATTTTTACAAGTCAAAACGAAATCACTGTAAAGGCCAAAAAACGACTAAACCGCTTTGGAAAGGATTGTCGGCTCTGCGTTCTTTTAACCTTGGCTTAGGAGAACAAACTTCTTAATGCCGCAGGTAATCCCTTTAAGCAGAAGAAGTCAAATCCTTGAAATTTTTAATGTGTGCAGTCTTGTGGTATTTTTGAAGATCGGGATAGGCTTAGAAAGCATGTTCTTGTAGAGGGATATTTATCTCTAGGAGGTTTTTAATTATATATATATAAATATATATTTTTTTAATAATTTTTTTTTGCCACTCTAAAAAAAACCACTGTTAGTCATTTCTGAATGAATTAAAAATTGACCTTTGAATATATTTGCTCATTTTACATGCTTATGAATCTTAACTCACTGGAGAAGACAACTAAACAAGAATAAGGTATCAAATTTTGTCCATTTTTGGCCTTTTTTTAACAGGTAAAATTTTTTTAATTGTAAAATTTATTTTACAAGATTTTAACAATAAGCTGGGTTCATTTTTGGCAAAGAAAGCTATCGATGGGAATTTATTTTAAACTGCCCTTAAAACCATTAAAGAATGAAAAGGTAGGTTGCAAAGTATAATATCAATCATTTTATAGTCTCAATATTATATAGGTAACCAATTATTTTTAATTAGATACATTTCAGGAATTTCGTGCCGTATTACTGTAACTTCCTTAGTATGCTTCCATATAAAATAAATCTAATTACTTACTTCCAAACAATTAAAATGGAAACTGTAATTAAAGGTATTTTGATACAATAATTTGTTGTATGTTAGTGGTTTGATGGCCTCGATTATACAAATTACTACTTTATTGTGCTTTCCTTTTAATAAAAATGACTAATGTTGCTTTGATGGATAATTTTGTTTTATATTAAAAAAAACCCCATAAAGCTGTAATTTATTTAAATCTCTAACTGCTCATCGGCTTTTGTTATTAACTTTTTAAAAACCCAGACTTCCCATGAAATTGATCATTTGTAAGTATAATATATAAAGGTATAGGTGATACAATTCCGTAGTTCTTAATGTTCTAAAACACTAAAGTCCAAGAAGTACCTGTGTATCCACATAAGACCTTTGGATTCAATTATTTCCTATAAAATTTATTTTACTGGGCTGCTGTCTTGAACAAGAATGTACCTAGAGTTATGCATACGCTGAAATGAACCAAGAATATCGCTTAAATGTTGATTGTCTTTAGGGTTATTCAGTAAATCAATGGCCAAATCAACTCTTCTAGAAGGACATGGGATGGCTCTACGGATGAGTTTCCCATGTAAGCTCGGTTTTCTCATTGGGAAAGCTGGTAGTTGTTCATAAAATGGTGATATATACATGGACTCATTGGTTTCTACAATTTACATTATGACTTTAGCTTAGACTAACGTTAGAGCAAGCGCGTTTAGTTAATAGGTCCCATAGCCTGAAAGTCCATGGATATGAGAGAGGGGGATAAGAAAGAAACATTTCAGTATGAAAGTGGGGTAAACAAAGTGAAGGACAGATGCCTAGTTCAAAGACGGAGAGGTCATATAATAGACATAATTTCAGAGCGTAACCAAATATTTGGGCTTGACTAATACATGGGCGGCTTGCTGTAGACATGGTAGAGGTTAATCAAATTAAAGTCTATCCTAAACATAAGATAAGGACAAAGGATCAGGCAATATTTGTTGTCATACAGCAGAGTTTTATGGACAGACCAGATGGGCCAAATGGTTCCACTGCCATGTTCTGTGTTTTAACGAGTAAGAAAAAAGATGGGAAAAGCAAAACAAAGCAGCGTGTTACTTGGTCTGGATCTATCACATTCTAGATAAACGTACAAGTCAATCATCGTGTTTTGCCTCTCAAGCGCAGACGTCTCATAAAGGAATTGTGACAAGCCTCAAAGGTTTGGAGTCTGTACAGTATCAATGAGGTGATGAATATTGTAAGAGAGCAGCGAGATAGCGTCTGAACATCAGAAACAATAAGAAAATAGTTCTCCGGTGTCGCAATGAGTGTTGTATTACCTTCTATTCTCTTAACGTGCTGAGAAAATCACAGTGTGTAGCCTGAAATGATGTGTCACATACGGTTCATCACCGAGAAAGACCGAACAGTTCAATAACCAAGCTCCAAATCCTCATTACCCAACGTTTATAAAGTCCTCAATATAAAGCAAAAGCCTAAATCGGTAGGTGGGTCACGATCTTTGGCGGAAAGCGTGTCAATACAATAAAAACCAAATATGAAAGTAGCTCACGGCACAGGGAAACTGAGAGACGCTGGTTCAATCGTTATAAATACAAATACCCTTTAAAAAGTATATCTCAAATAAATTGGCAGCAAAATCAAAGGAAAAAGGAGGCAGGGGAATTGTTGCATCCTTGGGTGTAAACACTAATGAGGATGTCTCTTGCTGTAGCTTTATATGAATATATACTAAAAACAGAAAGATCAAAACATACAAAAAAGCATAGGGGAAAGGGTACCTGGTAATTGTGATGTCGCAGAAAGAAGTGAGGATTACCAAACCCATCGGGGCTCCTTCGTTAATTTGAAACGGACATTAGGCCGTTAAGCCAGAACAAAACTCTACGAAGTTGGATCTCAGCAGGAGAAAGGTTAGAACTTCTCGGAATTAAGGGGAAACACTTGCGCCATTCCGTATTTTGTCTCTTGGCCACTCAAAACGTCTTTACTCAACAAATGGTATTGGACATCCCCACCCCAAAAATATAGACCTGCTAACCTTTGTCAACTGAGAAGGCAGCTGGGCCAACATACTGGTTACCAATGGAAGAAGGAAAAAACCTCTTGGGATGGTCAACATACAGGCCCTTTAGAGAACATAAACCTTATAGAAAATGTGAAAGGGCATACATACATGTCCTCACATGACTTGCTTTAGTAGGTCATTTTTATCTTGTGTTTCGTTGGTTCCACAAAGTCCCAATAGTGAAAGTCTTGTTTTCTCCACCAAAAAACTGGGACTTATGACCACGGAGAGATAATTGCGTATAACTGCGGGACCAAATTGTCAGCTAAATAGGAATATGAGCTAAACTTTTTTTTTATCTTTGTAGGAAAGGTCTAGCCTCCGGCAATCAGATTTCCCATCTTCCTCATCCTTGAGATCTCAGACCAATCAGCCAATCAGATGTGCTTTAATATACGACTAATACGGTTAATGAATAACAATGTAGTCGCTTAATATTGTTAAAACCATAATTTCAAATACTCTAACAATAAAATTGTTTACTTTTTTATTGCATCTGACTTTTAAGACTAAAAGAGGACTTTCTACCCTCCCTGAGGAATGCAGCTTTAGAATTTATGAAGCAGAGTATCTCGGAGCTTTCTTATAGCGAGGTTAAAGCTGGTTTCCTATTGACCTGGCGTCTTTAATAGGTCACAAGCCACTTCCTAAAGAATCAGAGGACTTTGTAACTTAAAATCATGTTGGTCCCTCAGGTGGCCAAACCGAATTCTGATTATAAAGGAAAGAAACCTTACTGGGCATTTATTATTTATATGCCAGCGATCCTGAAATACACAATTTTGCCAGAAAAATGGTCCGTAACAAACAAATAAAAAGTATTCTTGTTTTATTCTATTTTAACCTATGCAATAACAGTATTTATCCTGCAAAAGGATCCTGTTAGAATATTAATTATTATTATTACACAGCAACATCTTATTAAACCTACACAATACAGACATTTCACAAGTCATAGTCAGGGCCGGATTAATATCAGGGTAGACGGAGCAATCGCTCCAGGGCCCCGGCATTCAGAGTGGCCCTGTACCAGCTGCTCCAGGGCCAGGGACTATCGTTCAAAAGGTTTGGGTCACTGAGCTGTTTTTTCATGGAAAACAAGGACATTTCTGGCTGAAACATAATCGCAAAAAGAGTTTTCTAACCATCACTTAGACTTTTGTGAGTGATAAAGGGCCATTGGAACACAGGAGTGATGGGAGTGATAAAGGGCCACTGGAACACAGGAGTGATGGGAGTGATAAAGGGTCTTTGGAGCACAGGAGTGATGGGAGTGATAAAGGGTCTTTGGAACACAGGAGTGATGGGAGTGATAAAGGGCCATTGGAACACAGGAGTGATGGGAGTGATAAAGGGCCATTGGAACACAGGAGTGATGGGAATGATAAAGGGCCAATGAAACCCAGGAGTGATGGGAGTGATAAAGGGCCATTGGAACACAGGAGTGATGGGAGTGATAAAGGGCCATTGGAACACAGGAGTGATGGGAGTGATAAAGGGCCATTGGAACACCGGAGTGATGGGAGTGATAAAGGGTCTTTGGAACACAAAAGTGATGGGAGCATAGAAGCAAGATGTTGGGATCCTCATCCGAGTCCCCGGCGGTGTTACTCACTTTACCCCACTCTACTTTATCCGTCCCTGAATGGAGACGGCGGGGGAACGCGTGTTGATGATGTCACTCGCAGAGGCGGGGCGACCCCTAGCAGCAAGTTTAAAAACCGGCACTGAGTATCACTCAGTGCTCAGTTATTGTGCTGTATTGAGCTCTTATCGCCTTGTTACCGCTTCTTTGGATTTGCTGTCTCCTTCTACCCTGACCCCGGCTAACGTTTACTGGACTTCACTGCATTTGGTGAGCCTGACCCTGCCTACGCCTCCTGAACTGGGGTAATCCTGCATACCAGACTCCTCCATCTCCCAAACCTTACACAAGATAAAACAAAGAAAGAAAGAAGAAAGAAAAGGGGAAGAAAAGATGTCAGAGTGAGGTTGAAAAAATGAGATACGGCAAAAAAAAAGAATAGGGCAGAAGGAAAGAAATGAGGAAAGAATAGATTGGAAGGAAAAAAAAAGACTGCAAGAGACAGAAAGCAGAGAAAAAATGCAGGAAATCTAAAAAAAAATGTTGGGGCCCCCTGTGGGGTGTCCTGCAATGTGGGGGCCTCCCTTATGCCAGTGAATCCAGAGTGTGATGAGAGCCTGAGTGACATCACAGGAGGTGGAGCTGGGAGAGGGGGAGTGCTCTGGGGGGAGAGCTCAAGTTGGATGCAGGGGATGTCTACCCTGGAGTTAAGCTCTGCAATAAAGAAGTGTTGAAAGCAGCCCAGTGTTGTGTGCCTTTCATGACATGGTGTCAGAAGTACTCACCTGCGCACCTGTTGTTTTGTGAGGATGGCTAAGTTCACTCCACCTGAGCCATTTGACTTCTCCCAGCCTGCAGCATGGCCTACCTGGAGACAGAGGTTTTCACGCTTCAGGATTGCATCCAAGCTGGACAAGGAGAGTGGTGAAGTACAAGTTAATTCCCTTTTATATGCTATGGGGAAAGATGTGGAGCCAGTGTATAATACTTTTACATTCCGAGAGGGGGAAGAATATGACTTTGAGATAGTCAAGAATAAGCTCAGCGCCCATTTTGTGCCCAGGAGGAATGTGATTCATGAGAGGGCATGTTTTCACAAGCGTACTCAGCATGTGGGTGAATCTGTGGAATCATTTGTGCGCAGCCTTTATGAATTGGCAGAGTTCTGTGAGTTTGGAGCTGCCAAGGAGGAGCAGATTAGAGACAGAATTGTCATAGGACTTGCAGACTCAGAAGTCTCCTTAAAGTTGCAGCTGGAGGCTGAATTGACACTTGATGAGGCTATACGGATGGCCCGCCAAAACGAACTGGTAAAGAAGCAGAGTGCTGATATGAGATCTGAAAGCATGGTAGAAGAAGTGCTGCAGTCCAGGAGAGTTACAAATGACAGACAGGGTGTGGGTAGCAGACCGCAGGCAGCAGACAGGCTCAGAATCAGTGGGGTACATCAAACTCGTTGTATGCGCTGTAATCGAACTCATGGAACAAGAATGCTATGTCCTGCGAAAGACAAGAGATGTAGGAAGTGCAACCGTGTTGGCCATTTTGAGATAGTTTGCAAATCAGAGTGTGTTAAGGAAATGCACCTGGACAGACCAGGAGACACAGGAGGTGTCCTTTGTAGGGTCAGTGATTGAACAGTCTCGCTTTGACGATGATTGGCGAATTACACTTACAGTGATGGGTGCAAGGATTGCCTTCAAGATTGATACGGGAGCGGACATTACCGTTATTTCTCTGGCAACGTTCAAGCAACTGCCACAAAGACCACAGCTTGAGAAGGTTGTGACAAAAGTTTATAGCCCTGGAGGCTGCATTGATTGTGTCGGGCGATTTCTTGCCCGCAGTGAATACAAGAAAAGAAGATTTACCCTGTGGGTGTACGTAATCAGAGGTCAATGTGTTAATAACCTTTTGAGCCGGAATGCAGCCTGCAGTCTGGGCCTTGTTGCGAGGGTGCAAGAGGTCACAGAAGACATCTTTGGAGATCTTGGCCTGTTGAACTGTGAGCCAGTCCGAATACAGCTTAAGTCCGACGCAGTCCCATACAGTGTCGCTACACCTCGTAGAATTCCATTCCCACTTCTGCCACAGGTTGAAGCAGAACTTATGAGAATGAAAAGTATGGGTGTTATTGAGGAGGTCACAGAAGCGACTGACTGGTGTGCTCCTATAGTGCCTGTTGCTAAGAAAAACGGGAAAGTTCGTATTTGTGTGGATTTAAAACGGCTAAATGAGGCTGTGAAGAGGGAAAGATACGTGATGCCGACTTTGGAAGATATAGCTCCCTTCGGTATATCATCAGCACCAGAGATTTTCCAAAGGGAGATGAGCTCCCTCCTGAGAGACCATGAGGGCACAGTGGTGGTCATGGATGACATCCTTGTGTATGGGTCCACTCAAGAAGAGCATGATCAGCGGCTGCATCGTGTACTACAGACGGTAAGAGAGTCTGGGCTGAAGCTGAATAAAGACAAATGTCACTTTGGGAAAACAGAACTGTGTTATTTTGGTCACATTATTAGCGGAGACGGTATTAAGCCAGATGCCAGTAAAGTCCTCGCTATCGAGAAGATGAAAAGCCCTTCTGATGTAACTGAACTAAGACAAATACTTGGCCTTGTGAATTATTTGGGCAAGTTTCTACCAGAATTATCCTCAGTGTTGCATCCTATTAATGAATTGTTGAAGAAGGATGTTGCTTGGACCTGGGGACCTTCACAGGAGGAGGCCCTTGCTCTGGTCAAGTCAATGTTGGGATCAGTGTGCCCCCTGTGCTGGGGTTCTATGACCCCTCTAGAAAGACAGTGGTTAGCGCAGATGCTAGCAGTTATGGCCTAGGAGCAGCCCTTCTGCAACTGAACGAGGGCAAGTTACAGCCCATTGCCTATTGCTCTCGTACACTAACAGCAGCAGAGACAAGATATGCCCAAATTGAAAAGGAATGTCTGGCGAGAGTTTGGGCCTGTGAGCGCTTCCAACGCTATTTGGTGGGCTTGGAAGGATTTAGTCTGGAAACCGATCACAAACCACTGGTTCCATTGATAAATACTTATGACATTGACAAAGCTCCCCTGAGATGTCAAAGACTACTAATGAGACTACTAAGACTCAATGTTCGGGCAGTGCATGTGCCGGGGAAGCAACTGGTGGTGGCAGATACACTCTCCAGGCTCCCGCTGGCTGCTGCTGAAGAATCATCAACAGAATCGGATGTTAAGGCATATGTGGATTCAATATTGTCATCTAAGTCCATCTCTTCTGGGAGATTGGAACAGATCAAGAGGGAGACACGTCTGGATACTGATCTCCAAGAAGTTCTAAGTTACATAAAGGGTGGCTGGCCAGAGAGTCGCACAGTGTGGATGGCACTGAATGCTTTCCAGTTGGAGAGAGCGCATCTCACCGAACTGGATGGTTTAGTGCTCTTTCAGGACCGTATTGTCATACCTGCCAGTATGCGTCAAGAAATGTTAGGGTGAATTCATGATGGCCATTTAGGGATTTCCAAATGTAGGGAAAGAGCAGCCACAGCGGTGTGGTGGCCGGGAATAAGTACTGACATTGCAGAATATGTATCAAAATGTGCCTTTTGCCGTGAACGTCGGCCTACACAGAGGAGAGAGCCTCTAATATCTACACCGCTGCCTGAGGGTCCCTGGCAGAAGATAGCTGCAGATTTGTGTGAACTTAATGGAAAAAAATATCTGGTTGTTGTAGATTATTATTCTAGGTACATCGAAATTGCACCATTAGGGGAGGCCACCAGTGTGGCTGTAATCACCCGCCTCAAAAGTATGTTCGCCAGGTGGGGAATACCTTTGGAGCTAGTGAGTGACAATGGGATGCAGTTTGCTTCCATGGAATTTAAATCCTTCAGTAGAGGGTATGATTTTGTTCACTCAACTTCCAGTCCACACTACCCGCAAGCCAACGGGATGGCTGAAAGAGCAGTTCAAACTGGGAAGTTCGTTTTGAAGCAACAAGAACCATATTTGGCCCTCTTAGCATACAGGGCAACCCCAATTCATGCCACAGGATGTAGCCCTGCACAGCTGATGTTGGGGCGACAGATTCGTACCACGTTGCCTTCTGTGCGTGAACTCCAACCTGCCCACCCCGTCCTTCCAGAGGACGTTCGGAGGAGGGATGAGGAGGCAAAGCTGAGCTACAGATTCTTCTATGACAGAAGACACTCTGCGCGTCCATTGCCGGAGCTGCACACAGGCCAGAGTGTAAGAGTCAAGCTGGATGAAGAAAAGAGGTGGAATACGCCGGCAACTGTAGTAGGGCGTTCCCTTGAGCCAAGGTCTTATGTGGTCCGCACAGAAGGAGGGACTGTTGCCCGCCGTAACAGAAGACATCTTCAGCCTGTTCCCGAGGAGTTAGATGTCGAGAATCGGGAACCACAGCCAGTGGAGACCTCGGTCTTCAGAAGCATACCTGCCTCACAACGAGATTCTAGTGGGGATACATCGGTGCCACCATTGGAGTCACAACCACTTTCACCAGGACTTGGGGAAAGTCCTTGTAAAATGACTTCAAGTGGTAGAGTTGTGAAGCTTCCAGTGCGATACAGAGATTAACACTGTAGTTAGAACAGTGGCTTGAAGAATGGGCAGAATAATCCCAAAGCTACTGTGGACTAGGGTAGTCTACCCCGATGTCCTAGATAGATTGTCATATGTTCCTGTAGTTCGTTACTCTTTGTTCATGTGTTTATTGTTGGTTGAAAAACAAACAAAATGTTTTGCATTAAAAGGGGGGAGATGTGATGAGAGCCTGAGTGACATCACAGGAGGTGGAGCTGGGAGAGGGGGAGTGCTCTGGGGGGAGAGCTCAAGTTGGATGCAGGGGATGTCTACCCTGGAGTTAAGCTCTGCAATAAAGAAGTGTTGAAAGCAGCCCAGTGTTGTGTGCCTTTCATGACACAGAGAATAGGCCCTTCTTATATAAGTGCTTCAGGGTCCAAAGCTCCTTAACTTGGCCTTGGTCATGGACCATTACTAGAACCATTTGGTTGCCACCATTAGAGCGTCACGACAATAAATTCTTCCCAATAGGCTTTTAACCCTTTAGTATCTTACAAATCTCAGGGTCAGCTCATTTGGAGCAGCAGCTAAACCAACTTCTCTCTAATCCTTCATCTTCATCACCTGCTTCAAAATCCTCCATCCTTCAAATAAAAGCTGCATCCAAATATGCAAAACCTGAAGGCAAAAAGAGACAAAATCCCATAAAAGTGTCTCTCCCCCCCCCACCAATCAATAATTAAAAAAACAAGTACTTGTTCCTCACCCCCTTAAATACAGATTTCTACGCCATGGGAGACATGACCAAAAATCAATATTTTACTTTTGATGTTATGCTAGAAGATCCAAGTCTGCATAATAAATAAGGAAAACGTGACAGAGGTTCTAGCTTAATATTCTAAAAGATCATTTATGCCACATGAAGAAGCGCCCCGGTCGGTGGTGAAGACGACTTATAAGTCGAAACAGTAACCTCGGCATATTGCCTTCTGTTTGTCCTCTGCAGTCTAATAGTTCCTCAAACTCCATAAACAAAAAAAGACATTTTCCCCAACAGACGAATGAAACGTAGAAGAATGCAGCCAGTCCCACAAGGATAATGAATAATGCATTTGCCGAGAAATAGGATTGTTCCTTCATACTTATTTTACTAAAATCCCTGGATTTAACGGTTGATTTGTTTTCAATTCCTTGTATCCGTCCTCGGTATGTATATGTACTGGGACTTATTTGTGCAGCTACAAAGTGGGATTTATTTAGTTATCAGGGGTCAGCGAACATGTACTGTGGTTTTACAAACTGATATTGAACAGGAAAAACTGCATTAGAATGAGGACGGAATAACAATCAGCCGGAGGGTTCCGGAGAGAATTTTTTTTATATATATAATATATATAACGTATACGGTAGACGAAGCAAAAGAGGGGGGAAAAAACCCACTCTGATTGTCAGTTTAATGAAACTTGTTTTTCTCTCGCTTGTTCCTTTCGCTTGTTTATTGTCTTGTTTTTTTTAGCTATTCTAGCTGTGGTTAGCGGGGGATCCGAGGGCTGAGAGATTCGATGGATGTAACAAAAGCCCAGACGGCCCTTCAAAAGGCTTTAGTTATTAGCTCTTACCTGGCTCGGTTCGATAGGGGCTAAGGAATCGGTATTGTTAGACAGCTGTTCTATGGGCCACGTGGGAGGAAAAGGTAAAGGCCTTTCAAGATTCAACTGAACGCATGTCTATTCACTATTCATTTGGAGCAATCAGAGGCGGAAATCTTTGAAACCCAAATAAAAAGGGCTCGATTCTCTCTTTTTTACTCATTACTTTGTATCACAATAGTCCTGACTTGAAAATGAAACGCAGTTGACATGGGTCCTGTGATGATAACACTTTTTAAGGTAAGGTGTGAGCTTCTCCATAAACCCTTAACTGTAAATCCCCCCTATCGGTGTTAGAAAAGATTTAAGAGACATAAGGTTTAGGAGACATAAGCGGACAATCAAGAACGTATAGGAAAGAGAACCAAATTAAATAAACTCCCAAGAGTTTGTTGGCCACTGGACGGCCAACAACAATCACACAGAATCATGGTTTTTATAATGTATCCTACGTCTTATTTCTCTTAGGAAAGTCGGAGTCTATACTTGACCAATTATTGAGTCAATCCTTCTGGAAGTGAAGCCACAGCTTGACATACCGAAAGGTCAAGTTATCGGAAAGGATCAAAGTTGTCCTCCTTCCAAGCGATAGGTTTGGGATGATTATGATCCCGTGGACATCCAAGAACAGAGTCCTATCAGGAAGGACAATGCAATATAGGAAGAGCGTACGTTTTGGATTCCTTCCCAAGTCCACCACCTCCTTCGAACCTCCAGGCTGTAAACGCATTTCCACATTATGAGATTTTCTTAGATGAAACCACGTTGCCCACGTATGGCCCTGAGCACATCCTGCATTTCAGATGCCAAACCGTAAATTAATCATAGACCGCTGGGAATTGTGTAGAACAGAAATTTCATGGCAGGTTCTCTTGGTTCACAACGTTTATATAGTCACTGAATGGAAGGTAGAACAACAAGGAAAATGTATATATTTACTTTAACTCGAAAAGGGGCAGCAATGGGCTCACTGTAACCAAAAGAGGAAAAAAGGAGAAATAATTATAACTTATACCATTTTAAATCTATTCATAGTAATATAGTAATTGAGTAATTGAAAAATGCTCATCAAGTTCAACTGTAGATCCAGAAGAAGGCGAAACCCCCCCATTGAATCGATTTCCAACTTTGCCTCAAAAAGGGGGGGAAATGGCTTTAGATCTCTCCCTGGATCAACAAGCTATACCCAATCCTGTCCTCAAACCCACAATATATCCCTGTATATATTTTTTTAATAATTTTAAAATCACCCGACCTGTATTTAAAGGCATTTACAGAATGTGATATGTGGAAAGTGGATTCCACATCTTTACTGCTCTTACTGTAATGATCCCTTTTTTTAACGCTTTAAGTGAAAACTCTACTTGTCCAGTGTGAATGAATGACCCGATGTTCTTTGCACAGTCCTATTAATGAACATCAGAGAGCGGCTGTCACCATATGAATTTCTATAGCAACAAAAAATCCACCCTTTACTTTTATGGTACTGGGTTCCGGGTATTAATAACCACACTTCATGTAACATAACAAATGTAGCTGTAAGTTTGCTTTGGGGGAAAATCCTTGCCACAAGTGCAATGCATACATTTTATTGAATTATTGACCATTTTATATACATGTATGTATATATATATATATATATATATATATATATATATAAAACAAACAAGGCGCTCTGTATAAACTACCATTCCATTTTATTAGGTCGCTATGTATTATTTTAGCAATCATTTGATTGCCTGCAAATGTCACCAAATCAATTCATCAGATTCAATCCAACACATCTAACATTTACACAGCGGAGAGAACAAAATTAAATATGTGCAGTTTTGTTGTAAATGCTATTTAAATAAATGTGCTTGGATTATAAATATAAATCAGGGAGGTTTTTTTTTTGTTTTTTTTACCGCATGAAAATATATACGTTTGATTCACTATAATTTACTTAACTATTTAACACCTGAGGGGTAAGGAAAGGTATTGCAATACAATCTGGCACAACATATTATTGTACAGAGTTCTTCTAAGGGTAAAACAGAGTAATTTTAGAACAAGTCTTTTATGAGAAGGCACCTGTGAATTTATTGTAGAAGAACCTAGTTATTGGGTTTTTTAATTATTTGTTACACCTGCACGTGTAGAAATATCTTGGCTTCCAGTGTTGAGATACATGATACATTGTAAGACCCAGGTTCCCATCTCCTTCAGCACCAGAATGTTTTAATGTATGTTAATCTCATTGAATATTGCCAATTTAGATGTTATGGTATAAATACAGTTAGGCTGCCTATGCTCCAGAGGCAGATCAGTTGGGGCTGGATATGACAGGCCGGACAGTAACTGAGCATAGAAATGTAACGTGTGGCCTGTAATATCCACACTCTGGCCGAGGTGACACCATTAGGCGTCCGCCGGCCTCAAAGTGCCCTGGTGTCTTGGATGGGCTACAATATGTTGAGCACCTGGAGCCGCCAGCTATCCAATAATCAAGATACCAATTAGGGCAGCCAAAAGTAAGATCATAATTCTGATCCCTGCAGTTTTTAGGACACCAAAAGAGTCTGCTATTTCGGCTACTATGTACTGCAATTCCTAAACTCATTTGGCATTCTTTGGTTTGGCCATCCAATAGACCAACTCTTCAACACACATAGAATAATTATTGAGCAGAATCCTATTCCCTAGTCACTGGGGGTGTTGCGACCGCCGTCGCGTCTTACCTCTGGGTATCCGATGGGAGTGTTCACTGCCTTTATGCCAGGCCCCATCGCGGGTCTCCATTGTCTGGAAAGACTACCACCGTACATGCGCGTCAACATTAAGTGTGGGGGAGCATGGAATGGGTAACATTTTTCAATGTAAAACAAGACGTCATCTGTCAATCCTTCCTTCAGTGGTTGGTTATAGGAGCGCCCCTTTGGTGTGTTTTTAACAGCCCCTCTTCCCCTTTACCCCTCTCCAGCTTATCTTTTTTTGGACCGTTTCTTGACCACAAATATCACCGCCTGCCCCAACCTGTGCTTGTTTAAAGGTGAAGAACCTGCTGCTTGGGTGGTCCTGCCATACATCAGACCACCTATGAAGGATAATGGCAGATGTTCTCTATATCTCGCAGGTGAATCAGTGGTCACCTGTCCCTATCCTCCACCACCGAGCTGCTTCAAGAAAAATCAAACTTGCTGAGCCGAAAGCTTAAAAAACAGTTTCCCGATCAATCTTAACTAGTAGGTGATTACTTAATTAATGGGAACTAACCTTGTTCATTCTCGAAATAAAAAAAAAATATTTGTGACTATGTAATTATCAATGTTGCCCAATTTAGAATAATTACATTCATCTTCACAAAAGACACCTGTGAGCTGGAAGTGGAAAGTTTTACAACAAATATTTGAATGAGAAAAGAAAACACAGCTCATCACATTTATTCTATGAATCCCGTTAACTGTGCGTTACGTGGTTTGCAATTTATTTACAAATCGCGATTGTTGATTCAAGACTGCGACAACCAAACAAACACATCATGGAATTCAACAAAAAATAGTTCTGGAATAGAGGATAAAATGGAGATTAAAACTGGCGCTGACACTTTACAAAGAGCAGTGGATAAATAATGTAGGTACGACCGATGTGTAGATTCATATGGCCAAACTATGATGCGCTTCTGCTGTGGCATTGACCTGCACACACATCAATTAGACGGTTTCCTATGTTCTTTATAGACATGCAGTGGTCTTGATGTAGAATCAGCACCCCTGGGCTGTGATTATAAGAAACACTCACTAAATGTGTATGTGTATTTGAGAAATTTGGGGGGGGGGGTCATTTTTTTGGATTTGTGTCTCCAGAGTTGAACTGCTGACGTATGATTTTAGCATGCATGCTTTAGTTTTAGTTTTTAGATGCAGAATCAAACCACTAGTTATTATAGATTACTGGGTGCGTAGAAGTTAAATTACAAGTAAAATATTTCTAAAAAAGGGAGAAAAAGTAATATTCAAAAAAATTCAAAACAGCCTGGGGGGCAATTGCCACCCCCCACCCCACGGCAGTCCTCTCCTAAAAGACATTCATCAGGCAATAAAAATACTATATTATGATGATTATTGACCAAGATTGTACGTGATGTCAGGGCTCTTTTTTTTCATTTTTAAAGCCTACCTTAATTCTGTATTTAGTAATGGGAACTGTCAACTTTCTTGTTCTCAGGATTTATGTGATTATTCTTCTGCGTTAAGGTTATTCGAGAAAAAAATTGACAGTACTTGTGTAACAAACAGAAATAATTGGCACGGGTTTCCTGACCTCATCGATGAACCTGCTAAACCCCTTAGTCCCCTAATATGTTCTATCAAGTTTATACAACTCAGATTTGGCTACTACTACCATGATCATTTAGATTGAAAAAGGACACGTCCATCAAGTTCAATCTTGCCTTCGATCCAGAAGGAGACAAAAGGCCCACGGTTTCCGTGTCTCAAAACGGGGAATAATTACTTCCTGACCACAAAATGGCCTCGGATCTCTCACTGCATCAACAAGCTATAACTAATCATTTCCTCATAACCCATTATTTTCCTGTATATTCACCCTGGCCCAAAAAAGTCATGCAGCCCATATTTAAAGCCATCTATTGAATTTGATAGCACAATATCTGTAGTTAGTGGATTCCCCATCTTTACTGCTCTTACTGTAATGATCCGTTTTCGTGGCTTTAAGTGAAAATTATTTTCTTTAAGTCTGAATGGATGACCTCTAGTTCTTTGTACAGTTCTATTTATAAACAGTTCATCAGATATATTCCTCCTTCCATGTCCCAGCTCCCAGCAAGCCAATCCCCCACTTCCTGTTTCCTGTCCAGAGTCCTCTCCCCTTAAAGGGAGAGAGATGCTTACTGTATGTTACAGCGTTGTTACCATGTGTATTTGTATTTAATAACACAATATGACATCTACTCTAATAATAATAATAATAATAATAAAAACATAATTGCTACAAAGTGTTTTCATTTCCTGGTTACATTTATGTAAAATATTGTTGTTAAGGATATTTCAGACAAATAACCAAAAAGACTAATTCTGTTTGTTAGTGAATAAAACTGTGCCCACGCTGTTGATGTCACTCTACATGACATCCTACGCCGCTGTCACACAATCTCTGTCTGAACTAGAAATAAGAAAGGAGTACTCTATACGGTCGCTCAAGGTCAGATAAGTGCCTGTTACATTCTTCACTTCCTTTATGACATCGGCAGGTCCGTATTAGTATTGTTATTGTATTTTATCTTTCTCCAAAATACAAACCCATAAAAGAGCCCGTCTTTGTTAAATTATAGTAGTCAGAACAAATAAATAAAAAAAAAAAAAAGCGAGCGCGGAAAAAGGGAAAATACAGCTCATAAAGAGGGCACGTATATAAAATATAGCCGTTGTGCGACAGTTCTGAGCTAAAATATAGGATAACGGAGAAAATACAGAAAAAATTATAAAAACATTGCTTTAAGAAGGAAAAGAAATGAATAGAAAATAGATAATAATCAGTGGGAACTTTATATGGCATTTCCATATTTCAATAAATAACACTTCTGCACATCGGCTAAGTTAAGTAAACTGAGCCGCGGCAAGATGTAAAAAAAATCTTCTTACGGTATTAACATTGTCATATAGTAGGTGCAAACGGTCTTAAACTTGCTGGAACATTCATGGCAACAAGGCGTATGTCCAGAATGCTGGCTGTCTCCCCGGTACATGGCATGGTTTTTTTCCACAGCTCGGCTTGTACGGTGCCCTAATCAGGTGCTGTGTGATAGGAAAAATAGGTGACGATGCCACTAACATTGGTGCAGCACCCAATAACTTCACTTGGCGTAACATCACAACCCAACCGAGTGCCACAAGTTTCCCTCAAGTTGAGCAACTTGAAGTCCATTGAGTCTCGAGAGGTTTGTAAATATGAGAGACAATGGATATATTTTGATCTGTGATTGGCCAACTCCTTCTTTCATAATACATGAATAACGTTCTTCCATCTTACCACAAATCACGGTCTAGAGGTAGACAAGCAAATCACAGCGTGGCATAAGTCGAACTTGTGCCTCACCATTTGGAGTCATGAAGGCAAAGTTTCTTCTGGCTCATGCTACGTCTATTCTGAAGAGCTAGGCCAAAGCTGTCATCCTAGTCTTCAATGCCTTCGCTATAATTAGGCTGGTTGGTTGACCTAACTTGGATGTATGTAACATAATATGTGTTTTTATTCCATTTGCCTTTAAATCATCCATAGGAATGAACAAACCTTTATGCTGTTTTCTATATGTAGCAAATCCAAATCTCACACTCTCTCTTTTTCTCTAGTCGAGGGTAATACAGTGAGGGTATTAAACATGCATGGGATAGACACACGGCTGAATTTAAGACAAGACCAACGACTGATTAAGGTCTGAGTCTCCACAGTAGGAATAATGGGCAGATGAGATGGGCCGAATGAGTCTGATCTGCTGGCAAATTAAATGTGTGTGTATAACGCACTGGCTTTCACATAACTTTTAAATGAGACTTTTTAATCTAATGTTAGTTATTGAGTGGAATAATAATTTTATTTTTACAATGTTTTTTTATTTTATTGTTACATTTAAGGCAGTAGAACACTGTGATACCCTCGTACCCAGCAAACACTTATTTATAAAGTCAGTCAAGAGCAAATGATATTTCCCTATTTGCTCGATTATAAGGCTAGGTTTCCACTTGGGTTTTTGTCCTGCGTTTTTTTTTTCTTGATGAAAAACGCCAAGAAAACTGCCACTGCATTTTCCTGCGTTTTGGCGTTTTTTTCTGGAGTTTTTTTCTGCCGTTTTAGCCTTTCTGTGGAAATTGCTTTTTTTGACCTTAGGCAGTTTTTCCAGCCTTTACAAGTTAGAAGTTTCACCCAGCTAAAAGGCATTAGGATAAATGGCAAGTATCTGCCCCCTGATGTCATTTACTTGGTAGAGTTCTACTTAAACGCCCCAGCGGACCCTTTTGTCTCTTTTCTGTGGTTTGTAAGGCCTGCTTTATTCCGAATGTCTGCTCCTCTAGGAAGATTGGCCCCAAATGATGGTGCAAATTGTTTGCTGTTGCTTTTGGCACGCAGGATCCAGTTGATGCGTCGCGTATGTTTGTTTGTAATGGCATGTTTGTTCCAAATGGTGTAAAATTCAATATGAACTTTGTTTTGTGTGAAACTGTTTGTTTCCAGCCTATTTCTCGTAGGACACACAGATACTGGGTCCATCCTCTGCATTGTAACTGTGGAAAAAAAGCCATAAAAAACGCCAAGGCATAAAACCCACATGGCTTTTTCATGGCGTTTTTTCTCTCCCATAGACTTCTATTGGAGAAAAACGCCAAGATTTCCTTGCAAAAAACGCCAGAGTGTCAACATGCTGCGATTTTGAAAAACTGCCACAGAGCCCAAAAAAGCAAAAAAACGCCAAAGAGGACTGAAAAAACGCCAAACAAAAAAACGCCAAGTGGATATGGCATTCTGCGATTTCCTATTGAAGAACAGCTAACATCTGGCTGCAGCGTTTTTTCACTAAAAAAACGCCAGGTGGCGCTATTGGCGTTTTTATGGGCGTTTTTAGCAAAAAAATAACAAGTGGAAACCTAGCCTAACACAAGTTTTTTTCTCAGAGCAAATGCTCTGAAAAATACCCCTGGTCTTATATTCAAGGTCATCTTCAAATAGAGGTCTGACTAAAAGACTAAGCTCCAGATCCCCCGCAGCGCTGCAGGGAACCTGGATCCTTAACCTCCACCACTGCCGGCACTTCTGCCGGGGCTTCTATGACGGAACACTGGCGTCACATGACCTTCCAGTGCTCCATCATAGAAGCCCCGGCGGAAGTACCAGCTGGCTGCAGTGGAGGTTATCAGCCCGCATCGCACAGACGTGCCCCGGCTGCCAGAGAGGAGGATCCCCCTCTCTGTGCTCAGACAACCTCCGCTGCAACTGTGACAGAGCACCGGCGTGACATGACCTTCCAATGCTCAGTCTAAGAAGCCCTAGCGGAAGTCCCGGATAGCAGCAGAAGTTGTCTGCACGCATCATGCAGACGTCCACCGGCTGCGCCCACTTGACACCAGAGAGTCTGAAGCATGGGGGATAAGTCAAGTGATGTATCGGAAAGTCGGGGGGAATAAGGCATATCAGGTGGGTAGGGTGGTAAATAGGGGGTGTAAGGCATATGAGGGGAGCAGAGTGGCATGAAGGGGGTATAAGGCATATGAAGGGGGCAGAGTGGCATATAGTTGGCAAAGTGGCAGATCAGGGAGGTAGAGTGGCAAAAGGGGGGTATAAGGCATATCTGGCGGGCAGAATAGCAAGCCGTGGGGCAGATGTGCATAACTGGGGGCAGGTTGGCAACTAAAAGGAAATAAAATCAAAAAATGCTTTTTTCTCCATCCTCATTTTTTATTAAATATGAAAAAACATAGTTTACATGTGAATTAATATTTACTAGTAAAACTTTTTTCCTATAGGGTCGTCTTATAATCAGGGTCTTATAATTGAACAAATATGGTATTTGGTACAAATTCTTACACTAAAATTAAGTCAAGTAATTAGAATAATAAAGGAATAACAGGAATAACAGAAAAATGCTCCAACCAAGCCAGCCGGTACCCAAAGATTCCAAAAGTTACAATAGCCTATTAGAAAATTGTAAATCTCATGAACAATATTAATCCAGAACATGATCCAACAAAGTGCCATTACAAACAATAGACCATGATCGATCAATCAAACATTAACTTTGATATAAGGTTTATAAAATAAAGCAAAAAGTACTATTGCGGTCCGACGACTCAATCTACCGCGCGGACAGCTAGCACACGCTAAGTGTTTTTTACAGGTAAAGGCCAGTGATTTAGAAAAGGAAATCACTGTCATCGCGGACTATAAAACATTCCGCCGAAATGCATCAGCGATTCCTTTTCTATCCCAGTTCAAAGAAAGAAAGTGGTGAAGAGGTTAATGCAGTATTTCAGGCTATTTATTTTATTTTTTGTGGTTTCCATCTGTAATCATTTTTTTAAAACTTTTGAAAGCTGTACGCTCTTACAAATAGCGGGAGATACCCTATATTTTGTACAATGCCTAATTTCCATCTGGCCCTCTTACAATCCATCATGAACGCTTCTGCCAGACATATCTTCCTCGCGCGTCGCTCTACTGACTCCTCTCCCCTCTGTCAATCACTTGTACGCTCTTCATAGCGGTCCCCCTCCTTACGAGATGAGGAAGAGTGTAAATACATCTCTCTGCTCATCTGATGATCTTCGTTTGTCTTCTGCTCTGATTTCTACTTCTCATGGAAGTTATCTAAGGCTTCTCGAGGGTTGTCCCATCCTCCGGAACGCCCTTCCATGCTTTATCTCTGCACCTCCACTTGTTCCTTCAAATAATCCCTCAAGACCCTATCAATGTTAACTTCCTTACCCTCACCTTTAGATCTCCTCTCCTAGTACCTCTTCTGCTTTCGGACTGTACTTACGTCCGCCAATAATATTATTTATTATGCTAGAGTGGCTGCTCCATGGCAAAGAGTGGGACTTTCACCTCTTATGTAGAACCTCAACCAGGCCCGGACTGGGACAAAAAATAGGCCTGGGCACTTCAGACTGAGCAGCCCATTTTTATGAAAAAACATATATGTACATACATATACATAATACTTGGTCATTCAACATGGGAAGCCTGAAGCCACAATTTAGTACAACTAATCCTTTAAATAAATATTATAGAGTAAATAACACAATACCTTATCTTTTCCACTAAATGATTTCAGGGCCTTGAATGTTTTGTCCCCTGAAGTCACTACAAATTCAGGAGGGCGTTTTATTTAAGTAAAAATGAAATAGTTTCTACTGTAAATTAAGGAAACAGATAACCAAACACACACACCAGGACAGGCTTTTCCACACCGACACCCAGACACACACACCAGTACAGGCTCTGCCACACCGACACCCAAACACACACACCAGGACAGGCCTTGCCACACCGACACCCAAACACACACACACCAGGACAGGCCCTGCCACACCGACACCCAAACACACACAAAACAGGACAGGCTCTGCCACACTGACACCCGAATCCGGAGAGTTTCCACGGACGGTTTCACTTTGGTATTGATTTATGTGATGGTCGCTGCCCCCAAAACAGCCTGCTTGTGACTTCTTTGCCCCCAAAACAGCTTGCCTGTGACATCTTTGCCACCAAAACAGACTGCCTGTGGCATCTTTGCCACCATAACAGCCTGCCTGTGGCATCTTTGCCACCAAAACAGCCTGCCTGTGGCATCTTTGCCACCAAAACAGCCTGCCTGTGGCATCTTTGCCACCAAAACAGACTGCCTGTGGCATCTTTGCCACCAAAACAGACTGCCTGTGGCATCTTTGCCCCCCCTTACACATCCATGCTATCAGACACACATATTCATTCACTAATTCACAGATAATCATTCACTCATTCAGATATTCATTCATACATTGATACTCATTAATTCCCTCATTCAGATACTCATTTACATATACTCATTCACAAACATTCATTCACTCACTCCTTCACAGATACTCATTAATTCACTCCCTCACTCACTCACTCAATCTCACATACTCCTTAATACAGCCTCCCTCCCCCCTTACCTGAACTGATGATGTACTCGCCGCTCGCAGACTTCCGCGGACAACCTGTTCTACTACACAGGGGAAGCAGACGCGCAGCAGGGTCATGTGACGTACGTGACGTACGTAACGTGACTCCGTTGGATTCCTGCGTCCCCCTGGCGGTAGAAAAGATGCTGCTCGCGTGCATCTGCCAGGTAAGTAGCGGGCCCGCTGCTAGAGTTGCGGGCCCGGTCGCAGTTGCTGCGGGCTTAAGGGGCAGGTGCTCCTTTTGCCCTGCATTAAGGACGGCAGCATATTTTAAGGTAGGGGCCTGGAGCTGCAGCTCCATTAGCCCCTAAATCAATCCGGCACTGCCGCGGCCCAGGCTGGCCCGGCCGCGGCCCTGCCCCGGTCCGGCCCACCGAGCAAATGCCCGGTCTGCCCGATGGCCAGTCCGGGCCTAAGTCCTCAACTCCTTCTAGCTTGAGGCTTCCTTACTTTTTGTTTCTATAAGTCGACCTGTTTTGTGATGCCCTATTTGTTATGTCTGTTATGCACTGCAGAAGCGCGATAATCCAATAAAAAACAACAATATCGGGATTGTAAAGTACGGTTGGAATCCAGGAACAAAGACTATTGTTTTAGTGCGAGTTATATTAATATATATATATGTGGCAACAAACACAATAAGAAAAACTAGACGCCAATCAAACACTCTTCTCACCTCCATTAAAATAACTTTCACACAATTTTCCAGAGACCAAAAATATCTCCGTCTCGTCTCCGCGCAATATGACCTTTTTTGTGTGGAGTCTCTGCCCGTTATCAAATATTTTGTCTTACGTCCCCAGTCGTTTGTTCAATTATCTGTTCTTCCATCAGCTCCTACGAGCGCCCACTTTCCAGCCGGCCGCAAATTGAGATTCATGGAGAACGAAGTCAGCTTTTATTATGACCATTACACATTGGGAGTAACCATTGACAGACCCAATTATAATAAAATAAAAAAAAAAAAGGTCCGGTCACTTTGATTATAGTAATAAATTTCATACAACACAACCTGCAACCCAAGATAAATGGTTCTCCGGGACGGGCCTTCCACGCTACATTCCGCAGACTTGCATTTTCATGGAATGGTTCTAAATTCTATAGATTTTTTTTTCCCTGTCTAAAACCTCTCTCTTAGCAAAGAGATTTGCCATATATTTAAGTAATCCTGTGTTTTAACCCTTTGGCTCCCAGGGGAAAAAGTTATCGCTCAACACCAGAATACTAAATCGGATTGACCTTGAGTTGCCGTCTCCTGTTATTCCGTCATAAAGATATTTCTCGGTTCGGAACTCGTTATAAAGTTTACTTTTGGTGCAACAAAGCGTATCTTGTCAAAAAAAAAAGAGAAAAAATGATGGTTGTTTTTTGTATTCATCGGGAAGCTTTAATCTTGTTCGGAGTTTACAGGATTTTTAAGCAGATGTACCTTAATAGGATATATCACAAAAAATATCCCACTTGGGGAATATAAATCGGACCGGCAGCGTAGATTCTGTATTATAAAATATATTATAGCACTAACAAGATCCTATCTGCACTTCACTGTGTTATATTTATTGCAGATTTTGTTAAAAATTTCATTTGAGTCAATAACCAAATGTATGCCGCAAAAAAAAGGCGAATGTGCCGACATAAAGCGTATTACTGGAGATCAGGATTTATCTGACAAAAGGAAAGCTTTAAGAGCTCGATGTTTTATGCATAGCTGGAAATTAATATCTCGTCTGAAGCTTTCTGTCTCTGTCGCCTCTGATTAATGAAATGTTGTAACTTTTAAGAAAAAGTAGGAAAATGTATTTCCTAACCTTCTTTTTTATGGAGATTAATAATATAATAGTAAATAACCGGCATGAGCAGAAGAACAATGTGTCTAATTATGATATGGAAACAATGCTAAATGAATAGTTTTTTGATACAAGTGTATCGAGGCAGATAGGAGCTTTATGAGAGATTATTGGATGAATGACGTCACTTTTTACAAGAGAAAAGGATGAACATTTCAGACAATATTAACCCGAACCCTGTTTGTTGGGATGGTGGAGAGGAACTCTGGGGTATCTCATTGAAATTGTTTCGGGGGGTTCCAGAATCACTCAATAGTTTCTAAAATCACCCTAGAAATCGACAGTAAGCTGTCATTCAATAGCTACCCCAAGTGTGCTGCCATAAAGGGGCCCACTGGACTAATCAAGGAAAGGGACCATGACCGCTGGCCCTTGCCAGACGTATAGTTTAGCCTGATTTCCATGGGGAGTAAGAGTTATGCAACAATCTAGCTCCCCATCCACCTCCTAATGTTATCCTTGTCTTATGTTTTTGTTCCTTGCTTTTAGTCACAGCAGTCATTTTCGGACAGCTCCTTCTCATTTGAAGATGGGTTGCTGCCTGGAAAAAAGGTATGGGGTCTGATGGTACCCAGAACAACTACTGGTTGGGGTCCCTTGCTGCTGGCAGGTTGTTCATGGTTGTGTCATTTATTGGGTTGTGCAGAGGCTTCTGGAGGTATGGATCACAAGGCTACGGGGCCAGGCAGTCATGATTAGCCTCTAAATGGATGCTAGAGATGGACTAAAGATGTCCACGGCCACTGGTAAGGTTTTCATGGGCAACAGCCATATTTCCCAGTGACGTATTTACCTTGGGCGCTGCTCTAGGTCTGACCCAGGACAGCGGCTCTGGTGCCCCCTACATGGTCGTCATCTTCTCTGCGGGGCACCGGGATATGACATCATATGCCAGCGTTCTATTTGTTAGGTGATTTGACATCTCTGTTCCTACATGGCCTTTGCCCTACTATCCAGTAAGTAACATCTGAGTATTACAAGAGGCAAGGCTGGAGTAATTAAAACCCTACTTTTCATACCCTGCTTCAAGGAGTAGCAGATATGGGGTGCATCAATCACATTGGGGGGAACACAGGCTTTGGTCACCATGGTCTCTATTTCAATTCAAGACCCATGTCTTCATCACTCATAAACACGTAAAGCTTAGCACCCTGAAAAGACCCATTTCTAACACAAAATTTATAGAATAAATATATTTTTGGCTAATTTAACCAAATTCCATTCAGGAAAGACATTGTTTTTCACTCTGTCCATGTGAGGGGGGCTTTGTTTCATAAGTCACTATGTATCAATTGCCACAAAATAACCCCAATTTAATAATTCAATTACTATTTTGTTATTATTATTATTATTATTATTATAATAATAATTACCGGCTTTCTGCTGTCCGATCTCCTGTAACAGCTTCCAGCATGAAAGCCGGTAAGCTGTTACACTGTAAACTGCGTGATCAAACGCGCGATCGGGCATTCCCTTCCGGGTTGCTTCACTGCTGACGTAACCTGGAAGGTCATCGGAGGACAGGATATCCCCTGCGGACCTGTGAGGACCTGCATAGAGATCACAGTGTGATCGGTGCAGGGGGATCGCGGGGGGGAGTGAGAAACCATCTCTCTCACTCCCCCTCCCGTCCTGTAACAGAAAAGCTGGGGGGAAAAAAGTTAATTCATTAAAAAAAAAATATTAAATAAATCATTAAAATAATATAAATAATACAAAAAAAAATTATAATGTGGGCTGTGATGTCATTGTGACATCACTGGCATGTTCAGGAGGTCCCTAAGAGGACCTCTAACCATTTCTGTGTTAAAAAAATATATAAAAAATTTAAAAAAAAAAGTAAAAAAATTAAAATAAAAATGTTTTAAAAAAAATATATTAAAAAAAGATAATAAAAAAAATATTACAAAACCTTACTTCCCATTGCCCTAGCATAACATCTAGCCAGTATAACCCTTCTGCCCCCGTTCACAACCCCCAAACCCGTTAAGCCATAGGCATAAAAAGTATACAAAATTGTACACCTAATAGTATGCTCCCTGGTGCTGGGAAAGTCTGGAAAATCTATATAAATTAGGTATTTCTGAAATCAGGACACCTGAATTATTAAACTTTACCTAATTTTGTGAGAATTCAGAGGGAAAATGTAAAAAAATAATTGTTTTTTTTTCTAATCTTCGCTAGTTTTTACTTAAATTTCTCATTCTAAATTTTCAGCTAATCATCCAACTATGATATCAAACGAAAGCTCAATCTCTCCTTGAAAAAACAATATATAGTTTACATGGGTACACTATTCACAGGAAAAGAGAATAATCGCTAAACCAACATACCCCAAAAATGGCAAAATTGCTCCTGGCTTTGAGGTACCAAAAACCCCTGGGATTGAAGGGGTTAATCAACGCAAAGTTATTTTGTTGATAGAGGTCACGTGCATTTGGCTAAATTTCCATCTCTGTTTGTAAGAAACGAATCCTCATTTAATGGATTATACTCCGCAAAATAACAATTGAGTCTGACCTGTCCGGTTGCAGGATATTATAAGGGAACACTTAACACACTTATTTTAAATAAATTGTTACTTGACTCAAACTAATGAGCCAAACATCCTTAGAATCCCATACACTATTTGAAAATATTTCACTGTTATTGGCCATCTTCTAAGAAAAGCTAAAGGGGACGTTCCCCTGCAATGGAAATTGAGATTAAATATAAGAAAGTTCTTCCCAGCAGAAGTGGTAGAGGGTAATACAGTGAGGGTATTAAACATGCATGGGATGGGCATACGGCTCCTGAATCTAAGACGAGACCAACGACTGATTAAGGTTTGGGTCTTTGCATTGGGAAAACCAGGCAGACTAGACGGCGGCCGGATGGGTTTTATCCGCCATTAATTAGTATCACCTCTTGTTCTTCATTGTTCCACAATGTGTGACTCAACTCGTCTCATCACTAGAATGACCACTCCAGGTCAGATGTTGGGGCAAAGAGCAGCACATTGAGTTGACACTGCAGAATTCGCCCTAGATGAACTGTTCCAGCACAGTACAATAGAAGTGGATGAAATCTCTCACCATCTCCTCATATTCTACAAATGTTACTTTCCATCCCAAAGAGACGTATGTTTCCACCCATTCTATCCCTTGCTGGGCACATTATTTGCACACATTGTCTCAGGAGGTCATTCTGTTTCTTGAGATAACCAGCTGGTGGACACTCAAATATTCTTTGCTACAGAGGTTTTTAGGCTAAATGATGTTCATAGTTGTTACATCACTACTTGGGTAGAAATAGAATATATAATAAAAAGATGCAGTACATTCATAAATAAGTACGGCTATACCAATGGGTAACTTCAGTGGTTATGATAAGATATCTAGGGATTTCTTAGATGTCCACTCATATGAGAGATGGATATGGTGGTGCTTAGCTGGGGAGGGTGAGGTGTCCAAGAAACTGGCAAGACCAGCAAGGAACCAGACGCTCTTCCATCTGATGATCTAAAGGCGAGAGGAGGTAACGAGTTATCTGGACCCATATGGAGGGCTTCTGGTCACAACAATCCACAAGGTGATATTACAATTAGACTAAGCAATTCTATTTGATGTGCAGAATAAACTGTGCACACACAAGGACATCTTTAAGCCTCGACAGAATGTGACGTGACGGATAAAGGAAAACCGCAGCTGAAGAAGCGCACAAAGTGTGCCGTACTTAAAAAGTACTCTGCGCAGAGCAACGTGTCACCGAACAATGGAGCTCTGCAGAAGACAAGCTACCGCTGGATCCTTCCAGACACTTCGTACAGTTTAGGGCACAATGCAGAAATGACTGGTATAATTAAATCACTCAGAGCCCTATTCAGCCAAACTTAGACCTGTCAATCATCTAACTTTTATCTGAAAGTAAAACAACTGTATTTGTTCTGAACAACACCAAGTCTTAGCGCTTTGTGAGTACATTTCATAGTGTTCCGAGAAGTTCGCTATGGAACACGGTGGGGAAGTGGCCACCCTTTGAGTCCTGGAAATGCCAGCCAAGCATCACAGTTACTGTTTTGGCAATTAACCCCCGACTGGAGGAGGATGAGGTGAGCTGTAATCTTCCTAATGCCGAAATATTTCAGAAAGGGCTACAGACATCCTCCTGGGTGCCATGGAGGCTCCGTGACTCACCGCTGATGACCATGCTCAGGGCCGGCCTTAGGGGTGTGCGACCTGTGCGACCGCACAGGGCGCCATGGTTGCAGGGGCGCCTGACTGGGACTTAGATTAAAGCATCGTTTTGTTTTTTTTTGTGTTTTTTTTAAAACTTTATTTAACATCATTCATGTTAAATAAAGTTTAAAAAAAAACCGATGCTTAAATCTAAGTCCCGGTCAGGGGCGCCGAGCGGTTGCTCGTGAAGTTCTCGGCAACCGCTCGGCGCCCCTTACTCTCTGTAAAAAGGAAGGCATGATTGACAACCAACTGTATGCCAATGAAGTGAAATGGTGTTCTGATGCAGAGATCCAATGGGCAAAGCCTCTCTATACAAGACCTTAAAATGGTCTCAAACATTAATGGAGATTCTTCTCTGCAGAGCACATGGCAAATCAGTTAGGACATTTGGTCACCTTCCACTCCCTCCCCCAGTGCAATGTCCTTTCCCTTTTCTATCACCTTGGTCTCTAAGGGTCACTGGAGAAGATAGGTTACCAGGGGAGTGTCCAGCAGAAGGAGGACTTATTGTGTTTATAAAGTCCTGCCAACTCTCTCTCTCTCTCGCTCTCTCTCTCTGAGTCTGCGTGGAGATGATCACAAGGGAGTGGTAATTGTATCACATGTTTACAGGCTTATCCTGCTGTTTCTTTGTTATTTCCATTCAATCAATGAATAGTTAGTTTGGTAACAGCATATACTAACTTATAGTAATTTGTATATGTATTGTTAATTTGTTTAGCCTCTCTTAATAAATGTTGTTAATTGCAGAAAACAAGGAGTGTGGACTCTGACTTTACACTCAATAGTTAGTGGTTATTGATAGCATAACAGTGTATATATATATATTCATACATTAAATGTTATTCAGTAATCACAGTAAGATACAGACACGTTTTTATATTTATAACATTTGGCGAGCCAGGTAATTATTTTTTACTACTTTTTGCTCACTTGCAAGGGGGGACAATCCAGTTTTCTCCAGATACAAGTGAGCTAAAAGGGACAAAATAACCGAACCGATTTTGTTTTATTTGCTGGAAGCGTTTTCTGCAATACGTCTCGGGCCAAGACGTGAGAGATCCTAAGAGGCAACCAGAGTGAGACGCAATTAGTAAGCCGGACATCATTTCTGGAGGATCGAGTTTAATCCAGACCGAGGATTCAAAGTGGGGTGCACACCATTTGATTGCCTGCAGTCTGAAGACACAAGTCGTGTGAGTAAATTATAATTTGTTTTTTGATATATAAGAATGGAAATTGTAGCACAGTATGCAGAAGCTAGCACTTTTGACCCATTAATGATGGAAAATGAAAATGAATTTAAACAAATGCATAGTTTGTGGTTGCAATGTGAGAAAGAGAATTGCAGAGTAGACAATAAGAAGTGGTGCCTGAATAAAGATAGACTGAAAATCCAGAACTGTATGAAGTTGCTGAAGTTATTGAGGAATCAGTTGAACCTTATACTTGTGGGGCACACTCCTGTGGCCTCCATAATAAACAACACAAGTAAATATAGTGATTGTCCAACCTGTGGATTAAATGGAGATTATGTAAACACATTAGAGGACAATTACGAAGCGAGAGGAGAGTTGATATCATCCCTTAGAACATGTTTAGCCACGCAAACCCCAGTTGCTGTATGCAGCCAGGGGGAAACATGTGCAGAAGAAGAAGAGGCACAAAGTATTGTAGAGAATGAGAACCCAGGAACAAACATAGGAAACCGTATACTGGATGAGCTAGATAATGGTGGTATTCCTGTATTAACCCCTCTTGTAACAAAGCCAACAATACCACATTTTATGGACCCTTTATCTGTTTCACCTAGTGTTAAAAGCAGGACATCTGCCACCCTGCAAACTGCTAAAATTCTACAGCAGCAGGATAGAGATAAGGTGATGAAACAGCTGATAAAGTTAAAGCCCCTCTTTCCCCCATATGACTGCAAAACAGATGTCCTTTCAAACATGTCTAATTTTGAATCAGCAGTTAAACAATATATGCTCTCTCCTAAAGAGGCATGTATGATGCTTAAAATGTGGGCCCCAAGCAGCATTGCATGTAGATTTAATCCACCCATAAATGGCCCTATTAATCGAGACCGAGATTGGTTTAAAGATGATAAATGGGGTACAGAGGGAGACAGACTTAGAGCTGTCTCCAAATTTGTAACAGGAGACAGAGATTTAGATAGTCATTCACTTGCTGAGATGAAGGTGAATTTACAAGATGATCCGTGGGTTTTTGCTTCCAAATTTGAGCAAGTCTATCGGCTAACCCACCGCATTCCACCAGGTCAAACTCCTCCTGATCTACTGCAATACCTAGTAAAAAAATTCACTTACTTAGACCCCGGAGTGCAGATGATGGCAGAAGAAAAAGATACTTTGGAAGGGGTATTGACCATCATAGGGAAGGCCAGGCAGAATTTAATGAGGAAAGGAGTCATAGGACAGCGTAAGGTTGCGATTGTAACTACCAATGAAGGGAAGCAATCTCTACCTGAGATTCCCTTCAGAGGTATTTGTTATTATTGCAATAAACATGGTCACAGACAGAAAGAATGTAGGAAGGCCAAGAGAGACCAAAGGGTGACTGAGGGATGGCATGTTAGTCCATCCCCCTCTGGGTCTGCCAAAGAAAAAAGTGATCAAAGAGTATCTGTAAAGATGAACAGAAATAACATTCCTGAAAAGGCGCATCATTCTAACCCTCTGCCTAGGACCAATCTGTATGGTCCGGCGCGGGAGGCTCTGAGAATGATGGCAGTACAGGGAGCGGTTACTAATGAGCACAAACTGAAACTGGGGGACGAGGCTCCTCTGATTTCATTTTCAGATTGACTAGCACTGGACGATATGGTTCCTATTTGTAAAACATTTAGGGACCATTCTGGACGTCCATACGTGCATGGTATTATGGCAGGACATCACACTAAGATTCTGATTGATACAGGAGCTTCAGTGACATTAACCGATCTACCATTAAGTTCTCCTTCTGGGGCGAAAAAGACATTTCTTGTAGGACTTGGTGGTTCCCAGTCTCAGGCATTTCTTATTCCACAAGTGACCTTGACTTTAAGTGCTCAGTGGAGTAAGGAAATACCAATCTGGCAAAGCAAGAACACTGAAGGTACTATACTGGGTGCAGATGTAATGAGAACAGAAGGAATGCTTGTCGACCTTTGCAATAATGTTTTGTGGAGAGATACAAGAGGGAGAAAGCCTGTTATCTTAGATGATACTGCTTTAAGTCCCGTGGCATCTATTGCCTCTGTTCCTTCAGAAAGAGTGTGGCCCATTACTGAAGACAACTATGATCTGCAGAAATTGGTTATGGATTTCCCTGAAGTTTGGGCTCAGCATAAAAATGATTGTGGCATTCTAAAAGGCAGCAGTATTAATATTGTGGGACCTGATGCTCCTCCACAGAGACAATACAGGTTTCCAACAGAAGCCATTGAACCTGTAGCAGAAATTATTGATCAATTGGAAAAGCAGGGTATCATTAGGAAATGCTCTTCCTCCAACAACTCCCCCTTGTGGCCGGTGCGTAAAGCTAATGGCACATGGAGATTAACTGCAGATTTCCGTATGATAAACAAATTTACCCCACCAGTAACAAATTTGGTTGCTTCTATACCTGAAGTTACATCTAAGTTAAGTGCTACCTGTGAGTGGTATTCAGTACTTGATATCAGCAATGGTTTCTGGAGTATTAAGCTAGCCTCGGAATGTCAATACAAATTTGCTTTCACCTTTAGGAATACTCAGTATACATTTACAACGCTTCCTCAAGGTTTTCATAGCTCTCCAACATATTTCCACCAAGCCCTAGCTAAGGTATTAGAAGTATTTTCTTCTCCATCTAGTATAATACAATATGTAGATGATATCTTACTTCAAACACAGACAGTAGAAGAACATATGGCTTTGTTGAGGGAACTGTTTGGCTTGATTGCAAATGCTGGCCTCAAACTTAACACTTCAAAGGTACAGTTGCTCAGACAACAAGTGACATTTTTGGGAGTGACAATTACAGGAGGCACCAGATGTCCAACTAAAGAAAGAGTAATAGCAATGTTACAAGTCCCCAGACCTTGTAATAAGCAATCTTTAAGGAAGTTTTTGGGACTTGCAAATTTTTCAAGGGAATTCATTGAAGGATTTGCTGAAAAAGCAAAGCCTCTCTATGATCTCCTGAAAGGGGACGATTCAGTACAAATCCCTTGGGGTACAGAACAGGAAGAAGCATTTAGGGTTCTGAAGCAATATCTGGCATCAGCTCCAGCCCTAAGTACAGTGGATGGAGAGGCTCCCTTTGCCCTCCAGACATGTACCTCAGACACCTCTATATCATCTGTGTTACTGCAGGAGAAAGCTGGAAAGTGGAGGCCTGTTGGCTATTTTTCCAGACTTCTGTCTCCAGTAGAAAAGGGGTATGATGCATGTGTAAAGGCTCTGTTGGGTGTACATTGGTCAGTGGAAGCTACTGAACACATAGTTGGGTTCAAGCAGTTGTTCCTGCAGACCCCTCACACACCTTTAAAGTTGCTATTTGAAAAATCTCTTAGTGGGGTATCAACACAGCGGCTTACAAGGTGGTTGACAGACCTGCAACATCGTAATATCACTGTACAGCATAATGCAAAATACATTTTGCCACAACTCATGCACATTCAAGGAGAGCCCCATGATTGCACAGATATGCATATTCAGAAAGACACACCACCTAAATTGTTTAGAGACAAATCATCTTCCCAAGATCTACAAATTTACGTAGATGGTTCACGTTTTTGGCATGAGGGAAAATTTCATACTGGGTTTGCAATTTGGGTTCCTTCAGAACAAATATCCCTCAAATTTATGTTGCCACGTTCATTTTCAGCCCAGAGAGCAGAATTAGAAGCCATTTCTATGGCTTGCCATAAATTCGACACACGCCCTATTTGTATCTATAGTGATAGTGCTTATGTCACCAGATCCCTCACAGAGTATCTTCCTATATGGAATTTAAGGGGAATGGTGGACTCAGCAGGGAAGCCTTTGTCACACACTCAAGCACTTCGGAAATTGGTTGATTGGGGACTAAAACACCCTCTACAGGCAGCGGTCATAAAAGTAAAAGCTCATACCAATGCCAGTGATGAGCATTCCCAGGGTAATGCACATGTGGATTTGTTAGCAAAAGAGGCGGCCTTAGATGGAGAATCATGGCATTTGCATGAAAATGACACTGAGACACAGGAAGCATGGGATGAACACTTCACATGCAAAGAATTAGTGACTCAGGTAGCCAAGGTTACTGTACAAGGTTCGGAAGTGCCAGATTTAAAAGAAGAACAAAATAAGGATCCTAACCTTTCTCTTTTGTTACAGAACCAGCAAACACTTCCTACTGGCTACTCTATAAAGGAAGGGTTGTTATGTTACAGTGATCCTAATGACCCACAAGCGAGACTTCTTTTTGTTGTCCCATGCCATTTGCAGAGACCCATTACACAACAAACACATGCTTTTATGGGTCACATTGGACAAAGTGCATTAGAGTATCACCTTAAACAGAAATTTTATTGGCCTGAAATAACAACTTCAGCTTTACACTGTATTCAGGAATGCCTTGTTTGTGCCCAAATAAATCCACGACCCAAGGGACAACGGCCCATACTTCAGAGAGTGCCAGTTGCAGATGGTCCCTGGAAATCAATACAGATTGATTTCATAGGCCCGCTTCCACTGTCCAAGGGGGGCCTCCGGTATGGATTAGTAATTGTGGACACATTCTCCAAGTGGGTTGATGTAATTCCCCTTAGACGGGACTCAGCATTGGCTACAGCCAAAGCATTATGGGAACACGTCTTTCCTTGTTGGGGTTTTCCCGAAATAATTGAATCGGACAGGGGTACCCATTTTACAGGGCAGGTTATGCAAAACCTGTGTTCTTTATTAGGAATACAGCAGAGATTTCATATACCATATCATCCCCAGTCATCCGGTATAGTGGAAAGAATGAATCGTACTCTGAAGTCCAGGTTATCTAAAATGCTGGTACAATATGGCAAATCATGGGTTAACCATCTCCCAGCAGTACTCATGGCTATCAGAGCTACACCCTCTAATGCCACTAGGTGCTCTCCATATGAATTAATGACAGGGAGAAAAATGGCACTAGGCCATCCAGGTGAACCACAACTTTCAACTCCACTGAGAGAATCTGTATCTAGAGACCAGTATCTCTCCCAAATTCAGGAGCAATTAAACTCATTGCTTCACTTTGCTGCCTCCAATATGGCCCCAACAGATTGCAAAATTTTATGCACACCTCAAACTCTGTTTAAGAAGGGGGGATTAGTAATGATTAAAAATTTTCAGAAAAATTCTCCCTGGGATGCAAATTGGGAAGGGCCCTATGTAATTTGAGACACACCGGGCACAACAGTTCTACATGTACAGAGGTCTAACCCCAAAAAGGCCAGAAGGCAGCCTGGATATAAGTGGGTGCATGTAGATCAGTGTAAATTATATAAAGGGACCTGTGCTCCAGATACAGAGTTAACTGCTAAGAATTGATGCTTCTGCTTGATCTTTTTAGGTGCCCGAAGTATGACAACGTAAAATAATATTCTAAGAAGAATGAAGCTCAACATCTTTCTGGTCATGTTGCATTTCCTTAAACAATTCAGGACATGTGAATCCGATAATAATTCCCTATTGGAACTGAATGCAACTCCATCCACTCAGCAACATAATGGAAGTTATACAGATACCAAAAATGAATCTTCCATTACTTGAACTGAACACAAACTCATTTGACCAACATCCTGAAGGCAATTATACTGGAAACAGCTCTTGGACTGATCTAGGCATCACTCCACCCTCTCGGGACCGCAGAGGGAAATACGCCCATGGAATGAAAGGATGGACTAAAATATGGAGTGGTGGCAATGTATATGATCTGTGTTTATATGTAATACTCAGTGCGGGTGTGGGGTGTTGTTAAAAATTGATGGGGAAATTTTTGGGGAAATAATTATATTCTGGGATTATGGGTGGATAACAAGGGCAATTCAAGATGATTGGGAATGTAAAGGGTCGGTTTGGGGAAAATGTACTGTAGTTTTAAGTGGTAGGGATGTAAAACTGACTGATTGGTTAGTGTCTACACATTTCAAATTTCTACACATTTTCTAAATTGTTCCAGAATTACCTATACTATAAAAAGAGCTTTAATAAGGTGGGCAGAATGGGTAAAAGTAGATATAGAAGAGGGATTGTGGACACAGTTCTGGGAGGTGTAGGGCCTGGGTTGGGTTAGTGAATGCAGTAGACATAGCCAGTATGACAGCAGCATTATAATTGTTAACTGATACTTCTTATATTGTGTGTTTCTGTAGTATGTATTGTTATTCAAGTTTGTATGTGTTGTTACCTGAAGTCATTGATTGCCAGAGTATATCACCTCCATTATGGAATGCAAATGGAAAGAACTCTGTGAATAGCGGGCTGGGCATGCATACATAGTAGATACGCTGCGAGGTACGCTCTCCCTCTTGTCTCCAGTGGGTTTTATAGAGTCCAGGGGTCTCATCCACTTCATTGTCAAAAGGAGGGATGTAAAAAGGAAGGCATGATTGACAACCAACTGTATGCCAATGAAGTGAAATGGTGTTCTGATGCAGAGATCCAATGGGCAAAGCCTCTCTATACAAGACCTTAAAATGGTCTCAAACATTAATGGAGATTCTTCTCTGCAGAGCACATGGCAAATCAGTTAGGACATTTGGTCACCTTCCACTCCCTCCCCCAGTGCAATGTCCTTTCCCTTTTCTATCACCTTGGTCTCTAAGGGTCACTGGAGAAGATAGGTTACCAGGGGAGTGTCCAGCAGAAGGAGGACTTATTGTGTTTATAAAGTCCTGCCAACTCTCTCTCTCTCTCTCTGAGTCTGCGTGGAGATGATCACAAGGGAGTGGTAATTGTATCACGTGTTTACAGGCTTATCCTGCTGTTTCTTTGTTATTTCCATTCAATCAATGAATAGATAGTTTGGTAACAGCATATACTAACTTATAGTAATTTGTATATGTATTGTTAATTTGTTTAGCCTCTCTTAATAAATGTTGTTAATTGCAGAAAACAAGGAGTGTGGACTCTGACTTTACACTCAATAGTTAGTGGTTATTGATAGCATAACAGTGTATATATATATATTCATACATTAAATGTTATTCAGTAATCACAGTAAGATACAGACACGTTTTTATATTTATAACACTCTCCGTGACTCCGTCGCTGTGCCGGCATCTCATGTTGAGCGCCGGACTATTCCGGCTCTCAACATGAAATGCCGGCACTGCGGCAGAGAGAGAAGACGGATGCCTCCCGCTCTCACCGCAGGACTCCGGCAACAAGGTAAGTGGGGGGGGGGTGTAGTTTGAAGGGTGTAGTTTGAAGGGGCAGAGGGGGGGGTGTAGTTTGAAGGGGCAGAGGGGGGGGTGTAGTTTGAAGGGGCAGGGGGGGTGTAGTTTGAAGGGACAGGGGGGTGTAGTTTGAATGGACAGGGGGGGTAGTTTGAAGGGGCAGAGGGGAGGGGTAGTTTGAGGGGCATGGGGGGGTAGTTTGAAGGGGCAGTGAGGGGGGCGCCAGAGGAGTAGTCCGCACAGGGCGCCACAACGCCTAAGGCCGGCTCTGACCATGCTTCCAAGGAAGCTCTCTTACCGCTGGGTGTAGAAGGTATTTGTCTCTCGCCCGCTCCCCACCCCTCTCCTGCCTACTTGTGCCGCCAGTTCCACTTCTCCAACTCTTCTTCATCCGTCCTGCCAGCCATCAGGTGTAGCTGACGCGAGGACCTGCTCGGAGCGCTCCCCAGGTGTCTGACTTATATAGGAAGGTGGGACAATGAGCTTCAGGAGAGCTCCTGGGGTCTATTCACTAAAGGGAGAGTTTGCAAGAGAGTAGGGGTTTTAACTCCCTCATGTCACTATTCACTAACACTGAGAGGTTGCACCAACATGAAGGGCTGAGTTGGCCCTGTATAATGTATAAATTTAATGGGTGATGAGGCTGTGGAAAAAAAAATCTTAATTATTTAACTATACATTATACAGGGCCTGCAGCAGAACTTTATTGAAGACTATATCATGATATCTAGTGAGCCACCTGTCCTTTTAGTGAATACAATCCCAAACTGTTGTTTGCGTTCCTCCCGACTGTCTCTGTATCCCGCTCTGTTTTCAATCATGTGTCCCACATGTCATACAAGCAAGCGCACATAACTGGGCACATACATATGAAAAGCAGGACTGCCTGTGGGGAAAGAAGACACTTGGGAGGTAGGCATTCCCAGGTGTGTTCATAATCCATAATATAAAAAGTAATTCCCTATCCTTTAGAAATGTAAAGATGTAACTGAAACTAAATGAAATGAAAAAAATTATATATATATATATATATATATAGTTTCATTTTTATATTTTTTTTGTTTCGTTTTATATATATCTAAAAAATAATATGTGTACATTATACATTTTTTAGCTTTTTTTAATATTTATATCGACCATGGGAATAATGAAATTTTTAATGAACCACCGTAACTATCATGAAGGCATTAAGTTAGATAATGATAGTTTTTTTTTTAGTTTTTTTTATTGTATTCTCTATTTGACCAACAAATAAAAACAAATGAACATCTGAAACGCGCTGTGCTGTTGAATCTAGATTTTACGTCTAAATCCCCATAATAGCTCGTTTTAAAGCTAACAAGCTGCCCGACGCCATTATTGTAGCAGGAATTCTTGTCTCCAAGGGCTAATATCCTTACTAATGTTTCCCGAGGAAAAAAAATATATATATATCACAATTTGACATTTAAAATGCCATTTTTGTTTCTCGTCTCCTGTTATCTCTATTACCTGTAAAATGCATTTTCAAGAAAATAATATGTTGCCACATTTTCTCAGTAAATGAATCGGCCATCGGAGATGCAAAGGTGAGCAGAAACATCTCAATTCCAGATCTAATCTCCAACACATTTCTGAAGAAATAAACAGTCGCTCATAAAATGTGGTAAAAGAAAGAAAAGAAATAAAAAAAAAAAAAAAAGTTTGTTTTTCTGGTTTTATTGGCTCTTTAATAACCAAACATAAAAATAAAATATTTTTTTTTTTGTGCTAAAGGAAATATATATCTACTAAGACGAGGCACAACCCCCCTTTAAAAAGTTTATTTTTAGTTTATTAGAATTTCTTCTTTTAATGGGACATATATTTCAAATCTGTGTTCTGAATGCTGTGTCTGTTATAAATACACTATATGGACAAAAGTATTGGGACACCTGACCAACGCGAAGGGGACATACCAAGATTTGGACAGTGCTCTGCTTCCAACAGTTTGGGGGAGACCCTTTTCTATTCCAGCATGACTGTGCCCTGGCGCACAAAACAAGGTCCATAAAGACCTCAACCCCATCGAACACTTTTGGCATGACCTGGAGCGGAGACTGCGAGCCGGACCTTCTTGTCCAACATCTTGTCCTGATCTCACAACCTCTACTGGATAAATGGGCAAAAAACCCCACAGAAGCTCCCCAAAATCTCGTGGAAATCCTTCCCAGAAGAGCGGAAGCCGTTATATCTGCAATGTGTGACCAACTACATATTAATGTCTCTGTATTTAGAATGCAATGTAATTAAAGTCCCTCTTGGTGTAACGGTCAGGTGTCCCAATACTTTAGTCCATATAGTCTATTCAATTGATGATCATTAGCACTTGCACTAGCATTGGATAGGCAGAGCTACCTTAACGATTGGCAGGGCAAGAAGAATTGCGGTTCACCTTGGCCTTTACGAAAAGGCTTATGCGACTCCTGCTGATTATGGAGCCTTATGGCGGGTCTGAGAGAAGCACAGTGTTGGATTATGACATCATATCTCAGATCTCTGAGTAACTTGGACCTGGAGGCACCAGAAGTGTCAGAGAAACTAGGAAGCAGTGAGACAAGCAGGGAGCCCCTCCTAAACATGGCTAAGGGGAGCACTTGGAACAGGAGAAGAGAAGTTATTGCCACAAACAAAGACAAACCACCATCTTTCCCTGTAAGATTTCCAGCAGGACTCCCCCGATGGATAAAAGTAAGCAGTTTAAAGATGAGTAAACCCTTGTTCTAAGACTCTGCTGACTCTGAGATGTTCAGTAAACACGTCTGGAAGGTAGCAGCTGTCTCCAGACCACTGACTTAGACACAACGCCAATGATCATGAGGACCGTCCTTTTTTGATAGACTTCCATACATCTGAGAGCCTGATCTGTATATGTCATTTGGGTTGGTAGTATACACACGTTCAACACGTTCATCCTCACCGACCTCAAGCATGTAGACTTCACAGTCATGCAGAAACATATAGATGAGAAGGAAAAGAAGAAGGACTACTTTGCCCGTTCTTTCCACTTAAACCCAACACAACGAGACTGGGCCATGCACACTGGGCACTGTCACATCTACATATCCATTCATGTTGAACGTGGAACTCTGGTCTGATTTATTCAAGACTAAATCATTCCCAACTCTAAAAGCGGACATATTTGTCCTCATCGTACCTCCAAGAGTTTGTTTTTTTTCCATAAGCCGGCTTTGGTCGCATTTGAGAAACGCTGCTCTCCGTTATAATAACTGCCATGATGGGAACTCGGCTTATTTAATGTGCATTTAAAACCAATTCTCAATATTCTCACGGACAATAGGGACTAACGTGAAGCTACTTTATCACAGTGTAAGAAACCTAAATACAAAGCGGAGGTTCTGTGCCTCGGGAAATCCCCGATGACATCTCTTGGTGGGCGTCTTGGTAAACATTTAACGATAACAAACGTACGTCGTGTTTCATGTCACTGAAGGTCACTATGAAGGTCAGAGAGCTCAGCTCCCTTAATAACCTTTTAGAACAAATGAAGCTTTTACATTGTGCACCAATAGTTCTTTTTTTTATTATATTTTAAGTGAATCGTACATTTTAAAAATATATATTTTTACCTTTATTTCCATATTATTGTACCTTCTAGTCTTTAATTTATTTTTTTATTATTTTTTTTTACTTTTTCTCTTTCATATAATTGTTTACCAATAAATGCAATATCAATCTTTTATCAACCCATGTGATGTATCTGCAAATGCACTAAAAATATTGATTTATATTTATTTAAACATTTTCAAAGCCATGAATAATAAAAAAATAAAATAGTAAATACATTGTGTAGGCACAAAATAACTAGAATCAAACTATTTTGATTTTTTTATTTGCTTTTTTCATAAACCCAATAACATATATATTAATAATAAGCACTATAAATAAAAATTTTGTTAATTAAAAAGTGCTTTATTTCATATCGACTTTTTTTTTTTTTTTTTGGAGAATTTTTTTCATCACCATGACAACCAATAAAAATGTCTTCTGGTTTGCTTATTTAGCAATATTGCTAAATTACTGTAACAAGGAGCTTATTAATTCACAAATAAAACAGAAGCAACAAATCGAGCTAACGTAGCGGAATAAATAGCGTTAACCCATTCCGTGCCAAGGCAATCTGCAACATTCTAAGGTCTGGCTCATTAACCCACGAGTTGTTTCGACAATTTTTGACACAATTTTTGTGTTTCCCCATCATTTACATATCTTATCCCAGCCAAATATAAAATGCAAATGTATTCAAACAAAATATCACTATAAAGGCATGTTATCCCGCCGGGTTAATAATTCCAACGCAGGATGTGACCCCGATATTTTTATAAAAAAGTTGGACAGAAATAGGTTGGTTTTTTTCACATTTTTGGCCCCATGTAGGGACGTTTCTATTAATGAAGTTTCCATATAGACTGTAAGAGAAATAAATGAAAGCCGAGTAACCCGACATATTTTTCCCTGTAAGATCAGCAGACTTATTGCACACCCATCCCCCAACAGCGCTATGGCGTGTGCTGGTGCTATATAAATAAATGTAATGCGTCCAAATTGGGATACTTGTATGGGGGGGAGACAAATGGCAGGAGGGGTGGGCCTAGCCTAGAAGTGGGTGGAGTGAGGGGGTGGCTCCAGCCCCAGATGTGGGTGGGACCAGCCTGGAAGTGGGTGGGGTATAAGGTGTGGTCACCTGCCCACCTCACTGCTGCACTGGAGGTCCGTGCTGAATCAGCATAGTTTTTACAGCTGCCTGGGCCAGATCATTAGATGTCTCCAACCAACCCATCTTTTGGAATAGCAGTGCCTGAAAATCAGGACTGTCACGCAAAACCCAGGAGCGTTGGGAAGTATGATAATGCATTGTTAAATTAATGACCCTATTACAAACATGGTGCATCAAACCATTTCTTTTCCTTGCAAAGTTTGTATAGTTACTACATACGCCACGTATGATGAATGTGATGAAACAGCTCAACAAGAAAGTGGAACAACCTCCCAGCAGAAGTGGTAGAAGAACAGCGAGGGGGATTTAAACATGCATGGGATAGGCATAGGGCGCCTGAGTTTAAGATTAAGATCAGAGTCTTTACAGCAAAGAAAAACGGGGAGACACAGAAAGAAATGTAACGTAACACACTTTTGAGACCTCAGAGGTCTCTTCTTCATTTGGAATAAGGTGGAAATATGTCGGAGAAATTGTGCCGGAGGAATGGTTTATAAACAAGCTTACATTACCGGCGATTACATCCCGTGAGGGTGTAAATATATTGTGCGGTGTTGCTCGTCTTCCAATGTTTGTTGCTCCCAACAACAAAATGTAATTTGTATGTTTTTCCTCGTTCTAGATCCGAAGCTTTGTCTAGAAACGCGTAAAATGTGTGATTTACTGCAAAACAACTGGAAACGCTGGCTTAATATACTTGTAACCTTTACCCCCAACCAGACTTGAATGCAGAAATAAAAAAAATAAAATTATTATAATCTTGGAAAACGAAGCCTCGGCTTTTTTTTCCTCGCTTCCATTTGAGGACGAGACCTCTTTACATCTTTCTTTCATGTCGGCCCAATAAAAAGATAAACTTCAACTCGAGGCTTTATTTTGACTCCGGCATTGACTAAATCTCCCCACGTTAACCACACACTGTCAGTTATCTCCTTCGGCGTGGTCGGCCATCACGTGTAGTGAAGCTGGTGAGATAGAAGATCTGAAACTATTGTATTTCGTGGATGCACCCCCATGGGGGGGAATAACAGGAACATTGTATTCCCCGCAGATGATATCCATTCCCAGACCTTAATGAGTCGTTGGTCTCGTCTTAGATTCAGGAGCTGTACGCCTATCCCATGCATGTTTCAATTTCCTAACTGTATTGGTCTCTACCACTTCTGCTGGGAGGCTGTTCCATTTACCTACAACCCTCTCAGTTACTAGATTCACAAAAAGGAAAGAAGGGCATAAGAGAGAAATAAAGCTTTAGATATGACTTCAAATATCATCCCTGTTGGTCTCCTCCACCTCGTTAATACTGTTAACACCCAACATGAGTAGCAGAAGTAGTCAATGCATGGACTCCTGCATGTAATTTATTGTGACATTTATTCCAATGCCAACAGCTCATCTGTTTTTCTGACACTTCTGTATTGTGTCTCTCTGTTTAATGATCTGAGTGCAACACTTCCTTTGGACCTAAATGTGGGAAAACACGCACTTCCGTTCAGAGGTTTGGGGTCACTCAGCAGTTTTCATGGAAAACAAGGAGATTTCTGTCTGTAACATAATTACAAAAAGGTTTCTAACGATCAATTAGCATTTTAAACTTAAACTTGGATCAGCAAACACAACGTGCCATTGGAACACAGGAGTGATGGGAGTGATAAGGGCCGTTGGAACACAGGAGTGATGGGAGTGATAAAGGGCCATTGGAACACAGGAGTGATGGGAGTGATAAAGGGCCATTGGAACACAGGAGTGATGGGAGTGATAAAGGGCCATTGGAACACAGGAGTGATGGGAATGATAAAGGGCCGTTGGAACACAGGAGTGATGGGAGTGATAAAGGGCCATTGGAACACAGGAGTGATGGGAGTGATAAAGGGCCGTTGGAACACAGGAGTGATGGGAGTGATAAAGGGCCATTGGAACACAGGAGTGATGGGAGTGATAAAGGGCTATTGGAACACAGGAGTGATGGGAGTGATAAAGGGCCGTTGGATCACAGGAGTGATGGGAGAGATAAAGGGCCATTGGAACACAGGAGTGATGGGAGTGATAAAGGGCCGTTGGAACACAGGAGTGATGGGAGTGATAAAGGGCCGTTGGAACACAGGAGTGATGGGAGTGATAAAGGGCCGTTGGAACACAGGAGTGATGGGAGTGATAAAGGGCCGTTGGAACACAGGAGTGATGGGAGTGATAAAGGGCCGTTGGAACACAGGAGTGATGGGAGTGATAAAGGGCCATTGGAACACAGGAGTGATGGGAGTGATAAAGGGCCATTGGAACACAGGAGTGATGGGAGTGATAAAGGACCATTGGAACACAGGAGTGATGGGAGTGATAAAGGGCCATTGGAACACAGGAGTGATGGGAGTGATTAAGGACTGAGTCTTTACAGCAGGCCAGACGATGCCGAATGGGTCTTATCTGCCAACTCTCCGTTTCTACGTTGTGCGAATAGAATATTTTTTGGAGAGCGCAGGTAGCGAGCCTCGGCCCTCCTTCCCGCTTGATATCACCTGCATCCTTTTTGTGTTTAATAAAACATCCGGAAGGAAGGTCTCGTGTGTTTGTTTTTAGTACGAATGAAAGGAATTGTAGAAGTGAGCGTAAATCTCTCTGCTCCCCAAATGATTCCGAGACAGACGACTCGCTAAATAGTTGTCACCCTGCATTCGTTGTGTCTGGGGTTTTTTTTTATTGGAAACAGAACATTTCTTTCTTTTTTTTTCCCCTGTAGAGCATTTTTTTCCCTTTATTGTATAAAGAGAACGCAGCAGAGAGACTCGTCTACCTTTACACGAATTCACGCGGCCATCGGACTCTGCATTTCAAAAGGAAGAGAAATCAAAAAGGTTCTACCAAGAATATTTCCTGCTAAAGGGCGAGGGAGGCCGACGCTTAAAGCATGGAACGGCCATGTTAGAATATGAAAGGATGGCGTTGGACGCTAACCGGAGCCAATGCTTTCTTCAAAGGCCGTTTCATTTTGAGTGATTTTTTTGTTTTGTACAAAGAATTATGAAATCACAGAGAATTCCGAACTTTATTCCCTCCGCTCGCCATTGCTCAATAGCATCTTTAATGCATGGGCTGTACTCGCGATCAGCTAACAATAAAAGGGATATTGTAGAAAGTTGTTAAAGAAGGATGTTTTACATTACTGAGAGAGTCGTGGGTGATTGGAATAGTATCCCAGAAGAAGTGGTAGAGGGTAATACAGTGAGGGGGTTAAACATACATGGGAAAGGCATATGGCTCCTGAATCTAAGAGTAGACTAACGACTGGTAAAGGTCTACACGGCGGTGGAAACCGGCCAAATGGGTCTTTTCTCCTGTCAACGTTCCCGTGTTCTTTTCGGGTGAATATTCTTTGTGTTCATTTTTTTTTCTTCATTTTTGCCGGGTTTTTTTTTTGGCAGGGGCTAAAATGGGGTTAACGCGGTAACAATTCGCAGCTTTGGTGCCAGGATTTTAAATGTCCGTAAGAGCGAATCTCTATTGGTTGCCAGCAGGGGCCTCCTCTTGCATCAACCAATGAAGGGCAGCGGCTCTTCATTGGTTGATGCAAGGCGACCCCCGTGATGGCGACCAATAGAGTCGCGCGTACGGTCCTTTAACTCCAGACGTTGAAACTTGGCCTGGGAAGGCTCCAGGAGTTAAAGGTCCATACAAGCGACCCTATTGGTTGCTGGCAGAGGCCTCCTGTGGCAGCTGCTCTTCATTGGTTGATGCCAGAGGAGGTCCATGCCAGCGACCAATAGAGTTTCTCTTACAGACCTTTAACCCCTGGCACGATCCTACACGTTCCGTTCCCATTAACCCCTGCGATGCTACGTAGACAAGGTAGGCTAGAGGCAGTTGGAATGGACCAGGGAGATAAGTTGGAGATATTAACGGAGACGAAAACATAGATTCTTCGCGTTGTGCGTCTTCGACTTATTTACCCGCCGCCATATTAGTTTATTCAGTATTCAGTTTCAACAACAAATCTGGCAAGGACTTGCATGTTGCGTCATCTTGAAGACCACGTAAAGACCTAATGCCACCTTTTGGTTGGAAAAACGACGTGAGCTGCGATTTTGCGCCTGCCAAACCGAATTAACAAAAGTATTTTGTTCTGCAAACCCGTAAGTATTGACGGCGATAACTCAGCCGGAACAGCCCTGCTTCTAGACTTTGTATAATCAAGAATTCCTTAAGCTACTGTCAAGTCAGTCGATTCCTCATCTATGCATCATAATTAATAGCGCTGTTATTTCGCAGAACACAAGTCCTTAGAATATTATAAAAAGACCAATAATTGCTCGCAAAGTAATTTTCTTAAACAAACATCTTATTTTCTGGCATAAAAGGCATCTGATTGCCAGAAAATACAAACGTCACCCAGCGGTGCATTGCAAAGGAGGACTCGGAATCCAAGGGCAAGCTAAACGCATCTGGTGTCCTGATGATTACTGGGTCCCATTATTCTTTGGCTGCGTCTATGAATATTATGAATCTCAGTAATTTTCTGTTTATAGTTTATAGTGATTTTTTTATTTTTTTATTTTTTTTAATTTATTTATTTTTATTTTTATTTTATTTTTTAGTTGAAAGGGAGGTATATGAGTTAGATTTATGCCTTTTTTCAAAATAAGACATTTTTCAGCATTTGTTTTAAGTTAATGGGGGAAAAATTCCAGACCTCTTGTGGGTAATCAAAGGGTTAAGAATATTAGCTAGACCTAAACAAATTATATACATTTTTTTTTTTCAAGCGCTATTACCATTCCCCATCTAAAAGCTTCTACAAGCTGTAATTAGAGTAATGCACCTCAAGTTTTGCTTACATATATATATATAGTATATAATATATAATATGATATATCTGTACATCCAAAATAAATCCTGACTGAAAATGGTATAACTTGGTATTATTTACGAAACGTATGGTATGAAATTATTTATGAATTATTTATGAAATGTAAGGTTTGAGCTTTTTCATAAATAATTTGGCACATTAAATGTAAAATCAAGAGCCGAAGTGCTATTAAAAAAAAAAAAAGTTTAACATATGTATACTTATCACATATTTCAGTGTTTTGTATTGCGGCACCTGAATTTGACGGCGTATAAGACCCATTCGGCCCCCGTCTAGTCTGCTCCACTTTTCCTGATGTAAGGATTCAGACCCTAATTAGTCGTTGGTCTCGTCTTAGATTCAGGAGCCGTATGACTCGCTGTATTAGTCTTCTTCTGGGAGGCTGTTTCACTTATTTACCACCCTTACAATAATCACGAGTCTCTGGATAAATTATATAAAGATTCACATCTTGCCTCCATCTTTTATAACTATATAAAGCATTGGAAACCACGTTCCTACTCCTAGTATCGCTTATTAATAGCTCATTGGCACGTGACACAAAAGCCAGAGTCAATAACCGGATTATCAGGGAGCCAAACATGGTAGCCAAGTCAAACACGGGTATTGGAAGATCCAAAATTATAGTTCAAAAAGGTTGAGAAAGAAGAGCAAAGAAGGTCCGAAGCCAGAGGTCACACGCAGAAGACAGTACCCCGTGCAAACCTCATGACTCATGAATTTGGACCAGGAACGATGTCTTGGCCAAGGAAGCAACTTTGGTGTATAAAAGCCACCAATGATCAAGAACTGGACAGGGCCAGCAATCGAGGTGGCGCGTGTAGGTGAACAACCTCCCACGCTGAGCGCCGCTGCCTCAAATCTTAAGGGCCCTGAAGGCAAGTCATTTAGAAACCAACAATCTACTAAGACGATGGATATTAGGTATGAAAAGCCTTGAAAAGTAATGCAACCAATGGAATGTCTCTATGTGACCATTCTCTCCGTTGCTATGGTGATAGCTCCTCAATCAATGTGGAAACCAATTTGTTAATGTGTAAGGACTGATTGAAGCTTTGTCCATCATTCATACTTAGACATTTTCCTTTTGTTTCATCCATATCCTCTTCTTTAGTTATTTTTTTTAGTCTCCCACAAACATCGTTCTTACTTTGGAGAATAAAAGTTTATATAAATTATAAATACATTTATAAACGTTATGCATCACTAATATCAAATTATGGCTATTGATAGATCGGGATGAATGTTTCATTTCAGCGTCACCCCAATAAATAAATGAATAAAAGTGTCTATGTCTGGTCGAGTCGGTGATGAATGAAGCTGGATCTTCCATGGTTGCCACCATCCAGATACGAGTCTTTGTAATTGGAGTGAAAAATCAGCCGAGAGCAGTCACACAAAAGGGTAGAATTCCGATGTGTTACTTTCCTGAAGCTCCGACGGTCTGAAAAGTTTTTTTTCTTCTTCCATGTATTTATGCTCAAGGCTTTGCCTCTTAATCAGAGGAATCAGAACACCTGGAACTTAGCAATCATCGCGCGCATTCGTCTCCAAACCAGATCTTACAGAAATCGATCACCGCTGCGTGTCTGAGTGACAGATATGTGCATCGATTACGCCTTTACACTCTATCGGTAACTATGTGAGTGCTGATCCGTTTAACCGAGGGCAGCGAAGACTACTTTAATTATTTAAATGGTCGGCTGGCTGTAGAGATCTTTAATTGAATAGTATAACCTACATAAAATGTGTATTGGCCCCTAAATGGATATAGATCCTATACCTCTATAGCAACTTGGGCGAATCTTGTTGGGCCACCAGCCTGTCTGCCCATCTCTACAGCATAATAGGATGGCATACAAACTAACAGAGCTGGTTTTAGCAGGTCAGTCACAATTTTTAGGCACTTTCTCTGCCGTCCCGGGTAACTGCCCCACTGAGGGCATCTTCTGATCTCCACCGTCCAGCCCAAGGAGGTGAAAACAATCAATGCCGGTCTGTGCTGATGCAACAAAGATGTCCACCTTGTGACGCTCTGCAGCTGAGCGCCGCTGCTCTTCTCGTAACACAGGCAGGTAGCCACACCCCTGGCCCTCCCCTTTTCTAGTGAAAGCCCTGCCCCTTTCTCCACCTCTTGCCACACCACCAACACCTGAAATATTGGGGGGTATGGGATCATTGAACTTAACCAATCAGCCAGCAGAACCAGGTTATTACTTATCAGCCAATACACAAGCATTATGTACATGCACCCTTTAAGTGCCAACTACATCAAATACATAACACGTCTTGCATTCTTTAAAGTAAAATAAATCACAATTTTCCTCTACAATAAATAATGTTGACGTTCACGTACATTTCCTTACTGCTCCTTACTGAAGGTTTTTAACCCCTTCCCGTTCTTATGACGATCGCCCATCCTGGGGTCAGCTGTGATGATCGCATGCCCCAAATGTGGCCTTTTACCCCCAAGCAACTCGACAAACCTGTGCATGGGTTGGAGCAAGGGGATGTTGCTGAACAAAAATTGGGGACGGATAGATAGATAGACAGACAGACAGAGAGACAGATAGATAGATAGATAGATAGATAGATAGATAGATAGATAGATAGATAGATAATAGATAGATAGATATAGATAGATAGATAGATAGATAGATAGATAGATAGATAGATAGATAAATAGATAATAGATAGATAGATAGATAGATAGATATATAGATAGATAGATAGATAGATGATAGATAGATAGATAGATAGATAGATAGATAGATAATAGATAGATAGATAATAGACAGATAGATAGATAGATAGATAGATAGATAATAGATAGATAGATAAATAGATAGATAGATAGATAGATAGATAATAGATAGATATAGATAGATAGATAGATAATAGATAGATAATAGATAGATAGATAGATAGATAGATAATAGATGGATAGATAAATAGATAATAGATAGATAATAGATAGATAATAGATAGATAGATAGATAGATAGATAGATAATAGATGGATAGATAGATAAATAGATAGATAGATAGATAGATAGATAGATAGATAGATATAGATAGATAGATAATAGATAGATAGATAGATAGATAGATAGATATATAGATAGATATAGATAGATAGATAATAGATAGATAGATAGAGATAGATAGATAGATAGATAGATAGATAATAGATAGATAATAGATAGATAGATAGATAGATAGATAGATAGATAGATAGATAATAGATGGATAGATAAATAGATAATAGATAGATAGATAGATAATAGATAGATAATAGATAGATAGATAGATAGATAGATAGATAGATAGATAGATAATAGATGGATAGATAGATAAATAGATAGATAGATAGATAGATAGATAATAGATAGATAGATAATAGATAGACAGATAGATAGATAGATAGATAGATAGATAGATAGATAGATAATAGATAGATAGATAGATATAGATAGATAGATAATAGATAGATAGATAGAGATAGATAGATAGATAGATAATAGATAGATAATAGATAGATAGAGATAGATAGATAGATAATAGATAGATAGATAGATAGATAGATAGATAGATAGAGATAGATAGATAGATAGATAGATAGATAGATAGATAGATAATAGATAGATAGATAGATAGATAGATAGATAGATAGATAGATAATAGATAGATAGATAGATAGATAGATAGATAATAGATAGATAGATATAGATAGATAGATAGATAGATAGATAATAGATAGATAAGAGATAGATAGATAGATAGATAATAGATAGATAGATAGATAGATAGATAGATAATAGATAGATAGATAGATAGATATAGATAGATAGATAGATAATAGATAGATAGATAGATAGATAGATAGATAGATAGATAATAGATAGATAGATAATAGATAGCTAGATAGATAGATAGATAATAGATAGATAATAGATAGATAGATAGATAGATAGATAGATAGATAGATAATAGATAGATAGATAATAGATAGATAATAGATAGATAGATAATAGATAGATAGATAGATAGATAGATAATAGATAGATAGATAATAGATAGATAGATAGATAGATAGATATATAGATAGATAATAGATAGATAGATAATAGATAGATAGATAGATAGATAGATAGATAGATAGATAGATAGATGATAGATAGATAGATAGATAATAGATAGATAGATAATAGATAGATAGATAGATAGATAGATAGATAGATAGATAGATAGATAGATAGATAATAGATAGATAGATAGAAGCAAATAGTTTTATTAGGGTAATAGATAAAGCCTGAATAACAGAAATAAACATTTGCTACAGGTCACTATTCCGTGATTATAAAGAGCTGCCCGTAATAGATCAACGTTTAATCATCATAAATAATAAAATAACAGCCACATGTCAAGGCGCGTGTATCTGTAACAGGAGATGATTTCGAGTCCAGGTTAAACGAGGTGAATCCGGAGAAGACACGCCGGTAATGTGCCGCTGCTCGGAATAGTCTCATCACCTTAACAGAACCGGTAACATCATTAAGCATGAAGTGGGTCTTAAAGGGCCGGACAACGAGCGGCAGCTGCAAGACCTCTGCACACACGGGTTCCGGGGGATCTAAGACGGCCAATGCACTTCAGGCAGCCTAGCATAAAAAAACAGGATCACGAAGGGGGTGATGTGATTCAGCTCTGGAGCTGCAGCTTCCTTTGATGTTAAGTACTTCATATTTTTGTATATAGGGTAAATAATGCATTCTTACAAAGTACTCTAAGATGCATTCGTCATTGCTGGTGCCATATGGGCATAACAGGGAGCCTCGGATGAGCTACGAGAGCTGGATGAAAGGGAAATCACTGATCTCTCCAACTGGCCCGTTAGGACTACGGAGGGCCATGCCGAGTCAGCACAGTCCTCCATGGTGTCCTTCCTTCAAAAGTGGGGCGCCGGAGTACGACAGCATGTCCTGACCCCCAGAAGTAATGACACCCCTGCGGAGGGGGTGGCAGACTGTGCTGTCCCGGGTTAGAAGCTAAATACATACAGCCCCTGCTGCCTATAGGCCAGTAAAAGGAAGGGGGGCATTTTTGTTTTTTTATTATTATTATTATTATTATCCTTTATTTATATAGCGCCAACAGTTTACGCAGCGCTTAATACAATACATAATAATTTTAATAATAATAATTATAATAATAAATAAGAAATTATAATAATAATTATTATAATTTTAATAATAAATATAGAGACAGAGAAGAAGAGAGACCTAACTATGCTTTACTTCTTTCCCTGTACACTTTGGATCTTGCTTGTGGGGGAAGCTGATCAGACCATTTGCTCCTCTAACTGTTTTATGGCTTCCAAACAAAGAAAATAAGAGACGCGTCCAGCCTGTTCACCTGATCAGTTCCATCTATAAAGCAAACAGACGGGTTCGTGTAACCCGCCGAATAAAACCGAGCGCAGCGTTCTTCACAGGCAGTAAACCCGGCAGACTGCTGTCCTCATTCTTAATGACATTAATGCCGATAAGAATTACCATGGGGAACAAAGCTAATCTTCTTAGAATGAGGCCCCATATTGCGGATATACATTGATGCGCGCAGATGGCTTCCGTGTGTGTATGTATATATCGCTGATCTCTAGAAATACAATCAACTAGAAGACACAATAATTTGATTGTCTAACAATAGTGAATCTTCTACGAGGTATCGGCGTTGGCCCTCTCCAGAACGTGGTGAGCCATGCATGCGAGGTGCCATCGTTTGGTTGGGATGCTGGAGTCAGCTCTGGACCTGCCCTACCACAGGGTTCCTGCGCCCCCATGCAGTTTGGACATGATAAGGATGGTCACACTACACAAGCCAACCACAAAATGGTTCTTCATTGACCTTCACTTCACGTTCTAATAGATTGTGAGCTTCAAAGACCAGGTACCTCATCTCCTTCTGGGCCAGTAGCCTCCCGTTTGTTTGCGTTACTGTTAATTTGTAAAGCGTATCATTTATTGTTCATTTCTCCCCGGGTTGTGATATTGCTACACAATAGAAATAAAATGTAACAATAATACAAATGTATCGTAATAACGTTCTCTACAATGTTACTCACCAGAGACTGTCGGAGATAAATAAACCCCGCTACCACAGGAGACACTTATTGGCTGCTTCAACAAGCCAATCAGTGGCACAGACTATGATAAATCAATCTGCTGCAGCTCCGGAGCTGCAGCTTCTCCTAAAGTTAAGAAATTTGGGGGTTTTTTTTCATCTTGGCAGGTTTAAAGAATGCATATTAAGTACTTTTTGCATATTCGGGATGGAGCCCTTTAATCGTTCCTCACTTTCGACTCACTAGTTACCCCCACTGATGAACATATTATTTTTGCAAACCCCAATACAAACGTCTTATTGCACACGCGGTGTGACTGCAGGGTATAAATCCTCCGTGCCGCACACTTTCCTCCAGCCTAAGCACTTTCTTCTTTTATGTAATTAAAATATTTACATAGCGAAGTTATTATAAACATTCATCACCGGTACAGTATCAAATCCTGAATGTGTCGCTAATCCCAAATGCTCAGGCGCTAATTTATGCACATAATAAAACTCGCAACTCTTTCAGGGAACGAATAGTTTGTTTCGGAAATGGCAAGCGCCAACGCTGTATTAATTATATTTTTAAAAAAAAAGCAAATTATGGTTCAGCTCAGAACGAAAAGTTCTATTTTATATAAAATTACAGATGGTTTCCTGAAATGTCTCTTCTAACATCTTGAGAACACAAGATAATATCGGAACGACGTGATCGTCGCCCGCTTTCATTGTTAAAGGGACACTCCAGCCATCATATGCACTTTAATGCATAGGACACAATGGCTGTGTGGTCCCTTTAAATGTTGTGGTGTTCCTTTTGCAGATGCATGGGGGGCTTTTGCCCCTCTCCTCATTCCCAGCTAGATGACCTTCAGGGCCTGAATATATCTCCATGTGTGTGAAGGCTGCATAGGTGTATCAGGGTTAACGGGGTAATTGCCCCCCAACCAAACATACACAAAACCAGACCGACAGACACGCACATATTCAGACAAACATGCTAACATACACAGACACACACAAACATGCTTCACAGGTAGGCATAAAGAGACCCCGAGCCCCGGACCTGCCTCTTTATGCTCCTATTCTTAAGAATGAGGGGGGCTGCGTAGAGCAACGCGTTGGCGAGCTGCATGGAAGCCAAGCTGAAGACAGGGTAAGTGAGTTGCATGTGTCTGTCGGGACTGGTTTGTGCATCTTGTTAGCCTGTGTGTTTGGGTATGTGTGTCTGTCTGGGTTCATGTGTATGTCTGAGAATGCATGTGTCTGGGTTAGCATGTATGGGTGTGTGTGGATATTTGTGTGTCTGTGTATGTTAGCATGTTTGTCTGAGTATGTCCGTGTATGTCGGTCTGGTTTTGTGTGTGTCTAGGTATGTTAACATGTGTATCTGGTTATGTGTATGTGTCTGTGTGTGTTTGTGTGCCTGGGTACATGTGTGTGTGTCTGTGTGTGTTTGTGTGCCTGGGTACATGTGTGTGTGTCTGTCTGAGTTTGTGTACGTGTCTGGGTATGTTAGCATATGTGTCAAGGTATGTCTGTGTGTGTCTGGATATGTGTGTGCCTGGGTTAGAATGTTTGAGTATGTGTCTATGTGTCTGTATGGGTGTGTTAGAATATGTGTCTGGCTATGTATGTGTGTGTGGGTTTGCGTGTCTGTGAGTATGTGTGTGTTTGGATATGTTAACATATATGTCTACTTATATGTGTGTGTCTGTCTGGGTATGTTAGCCTGTGTGTCTGGGTATATGTATGTATTAGACTTGTGCATTCGTCTTCGGGCGAACATGGAAACGAACGAACACGAAGAGTGCGTTTTCGTGTTCGTTCCGAAGACACGCCAAAGAGAAGACGGCGGAAGTAAAACGTAGGCGAAGACGAAGACACACACCACGAAGATCTTCGTGATTGTCTTCGTCTTCGTCTACCATTCTCCCCCCCTTCTAACTTACCTTGTCTTCGCGGCATCGCGGCAATTCCCGGAAGTGGAAATCCGCAGGTTCGCCGTCACGGGTTATAAGGCAGTGCGAATGAGCTTATTGGTCGCCTACAGGGACCTCCTCTGGCATCAACCAATTGGTTAATGCCAGAGGAAGACCCTGCAGGTGACCAGTTGGCTCACTCGCACGGTCTTTGTAACCCCTGCCAGCGAACCTATGGATTTCCGCTCCCGTTAACCCCTTCGATGCTGCGTTATCTAACACAGCATCGAAGGGGTTAACGGGAGCGGAAATCCATAGGTTAAAGGGCCATGCAAGCGACCAATAGGCTCACTTGCACGGCCCCTTAACCCTTTAAAAAATAAAGTTAACCCCTAACTAATTGAACAGGGAGGGAGACCAGTGGGATCTGCCGGGTAAGTTGCAGCATTGAGGTTTTAAAACCCCAATGCTGCAACTTACCCTGGCGATGCCACTGGTCTCCCTCCCTGTTCAATTAGTTAAAGACCAGTGGCATCTGCAGGGCAAGTTGCAGCATTGGGGTTTTAAAACCTCAATGCTGCAACTTACCCTGCCGATGCCACTGGTCTCCCTCCCTGTTCCATTAGTTACATGTCCATATGAGCCACTTTATTGTTCGCTCGTACGGACATTTAATTAATTGAACAGGGAGGGAGACCAGTGGGATGTGCCGGGTAAGTTTCAGCATTGGGGTTTTAAAAGTCTGCACGAGCGACCAACAGAGTGGCTTGTGCAGACTTTTAAAACCCCAGTGCTGCAACTTACCCGGCACATCCCACTGGTCTCCCTGTTCTATCAGTTAATAAATGATAGAACAGGAAGACCAGCGGGATCTGCCGGACAAGTTACGGCACCAGGAGTTTAACACTCTGAACGAGCGACCCTATTGGTCGCCAGCAGGGGGCTCGTCTGCCATTGGTGCCCCTGCTGACGACCAATAGAGTTGCTCATACGGACATTTAAACTCCTGGCGCCAGAGCTGCGTTAACCCCGTATTAACCCCTTAACCGGGGAAAACGAAGAAAACCCGAACACGAAGAATGTCCGCGAATATTCGCCCGAAGAGAAGACAGGACCAGGCGAATATTCGCGGAATACGAAGGTTTTTTTTTTGCCGAAGACGAGCACAAAGACGAACACGAAGAGCCCCCTGGTGCCCAAGTCTAGTATGTATGTCTGTCTGTCTGGGTATGTTAGCCTGTGTGTCTGGGTATATGTATGTGTGTCTGTCTGGGTATGTTAGCCTGTGTGTCTGGGTATATGTATGTGTGTCTGTCTGGGTATGTTAGCCTGTGTGTCTGGGTATATGTATGTGTGTCTGTCTGGGTATGTTGGCCTGTGTGTCTGGGTATATGTATGTGTGTCTGTCTGGGTATGTTAGCCTGTGTGTCTGGGTATATGTATGTGTGTCTGTCTGGGTATGTTAGCCTGTGTGTCTGGGTATATGTATGTGTGTCTGTCTGGGTATGTTGGCCTGTGTGTCTGGGTATATGTATGTGTGTCTGTCTGGGTATGTTGGCCTGTGTGTCTGGGTATATGTATGTGTGTCTGTCTGGGTATGTTAGCCTGTGTGTCTGGGTATATGTATGTGTGTCTGTCTGGGTATGTTGGCCTGTGTGTCTGGGTATATGTATGTGTGTCTGTCTGGGTATGTTGGCCTGTGTGTCTGGGTATATGTATGTGTGTCTGTCTGGGTATGTTGGCCTGTGTGTCTGGGTATATGTATGTGTGTCTGTCTGGGTATGTTGGCCTGTGTGTCTGGGTATATGTATGTGTGTCCGTCTGGGTTCGGGTGTGATTTTGGTGGATGTGGTTTTGGCGAGGGGGGAGCAGCATTTCATCTTTGGTCCCAGGCAGCTCAATGTCTTGGGCCAGCCCCTGGGTGTCAGAGACATTAAACTGTCCCTTTAGGTTAAATGGATTATACAAAGACCTTGCACACATGTGAAATTGCTCTATTGATCTTAATTATTTCTGTGAATATATTTTAAGCAAAGGCTTCTGTATATTCATATAAAATATAACTATTTGCATGATTTCTACCGATAAATGGCTTTTTTTTCTTATTTTCTTCTTGAAGAACTCTTTTTATTTGCATGGACACACATGCACACACACTCTAACACAAACTCACACAAACTCACACAAACTCGCCCATCTACTAATGAGGCTTCCTGCAGCCGGGAGTTCCAAAGGGCTTCTAGAAATTGATTTGTTTTAAACTTGGAAATCCTACGGAGATAAAATGAGCTACGGATCTGTAAATACGAAATTTGGAAGATGAAATAAAAATATTCTCGCCCATAGTCATTTAAGGCACAAACTACAAATGATTCCGCTAAACACATATAGGATGTTTGAAGCAAAAAGACAGAGACAAGATCCAAATGGGATTTTAATAGCGCAGAATGTTTTCCGAATGTTTGTGTCTAAATTGTTTTGCTGCTTGAATGTTCTATTCAATATATTCTGTCTCTGTGCAAAATATATATATATATATATATATAAAAAAATAAAAAAAATATATATAAATAAAGAGGAAAAAAAAAATAATATATATATAAAAAGAAAATAAATATATATATAAATTAGAAAATAAAATATATTTATATAAATAAGAATATATATAAATAATATATATGCAAATAAGTAAGAAAATATATATATATATATAAATAAATAAGAAAATATATAAATAAATAAGGAACGCATAAAAGTGTTAAACTTATAAAGGAAAAATATGGTATAAAAAAAAAAATTAATTTACTTGGCAAGGGTCTCTCAGCTAAAAGAGACAGGGGTAGCTGAGGCTCATGGCAGACATGACTACTGGTTGTGTTTCCAATTCAGGACTGTCTCACGCATTACCGGGAGAGCTTGGAGGTATGGAGGATAGAAAGCAGAGACCTATACATGACTTAAACATTCTACCTATATATATATGTTATTGTAGATGAAATGTGCTTAGTATGTAACCGCAGGAAAGGTGAACGTAGAGAGCAGCCATGATTGAATCGTTTAAATATGTCAACAGATTAACTCGGGGGGGGGGGGTATTTTTTTATAATATACATTAAGTGTTAAAAAAAAGTGTTTTGATATAAAGATTTAATCAGTCATTGTTCTCTTCCTAGTTTCAGGAGCCATATGCCGATCCCATGCATGTTCAAATCCCCTCATTGTATTAACCCCTACCACTTCTGCTGGGAGACTGTTCCACTTATCTACTGCCCTCCAAGCACAATTTAAATCCTAAACACTAGAAGGTATTAGCAAGGAGTTACAATGCACAGCACTACACGTTGCCTCGCAATCAGCTACCCTTTTTATTTATTCCTTTGAGTGATGATCACAAATCACTTGTAATGTTTGCATTGATTGCATGTGACAAATCCAAGGTGATGGCTCCAAACACGGGAGTTAAGGGTACTCCAGCTAGATTAGACGGCATTGAATACAAAAGATGACACGGCTACGACGGCGAGGACGTGCCGGCCATTTATCGCCCGCCGCAGAAATAGATTTACTACCCGCGAGGACTGTACGAAATAAAATGCGACGCTGTACGCACTTCCATGGGCGTTTGGTGTCCCGCTCAGGGTCACGGCTTGATCGAGGTGTCACGGTGATTACTTTTAAGTGTTATATTGAATTGTGTTTATGTATGAGGCCATTTTATGTCTCCACGTCCCACCCCCTGTCCTTCTTTCATATAATCTCAATGATGATATCTAGAATCACGATTCTAGGAAATACAGACCCTTTCGGCTCATCTAGTCGCCCCGTTTTCCCGGGTGTAAAGACTCAGACCTTAATCAGTCTGATAGATGGACCCATACTCATCTCATGCATGTTTATATCCCCACACAGGTATAAGAATCTACCATTTCTGCTGGGAGGCTGTTCCACCTATCTACCACCCCCATCAGTAAAGTAAACCTTCCTTACATTCCAGTGTAGCCTCTGACCCTCTAGTTTTAGATTATACCCTCTTGTTCTAAATTTTTGCCCCCGCGGTGTCCCCGAAGGTAGAAGTTGGGAGGTACGAACTTGTGATCAGCGGCTGAACCGTCTATAAATCACTTGTGATAGATGGTATTCGGTTTCCACGTTACCCATTAAAACAATCCATCAGTATAATTGGTTTACTAATAGAGTTCAGGATTTCCGCATTACATCAAATATATAATTCTCCCTGATTATACGACGACCCCAGGATCACGCCATGAAGGGGTTAACACTTTATTATTCTTATTATTTGCCTATGAATTACTGTTTCCTCGCATAGAGCACAAATGATGTCATATCACCATGACACGAGGTTATTTACATTTATAAGGCCGTCGTTTTTGGAACGAGACGCGTTCCGTACGCCTGCTTCAGTGATATTGCTAAAAAAGGGTTCCCGGGGGGTTAAAGAATTTGGAGTAACGCTGATTTTGCATTAAAAATCCGTTCCCACGTACTGATTGTTGGAAATAAAAGTTGACAATATAGTTTTAATGCACAAGGACTTCTTTGTTACCTAATTGCACGTTCTAGCTAAAAAAAAAAAAAAAAAAAGCTCTTTCTTCTCATCTGAGAACGCAACCATAAAATATCAGCTGTCAGAATATTCGGGAAGTGTCGCTTCTGCGGGCAGGGAGGGTCACGAGCCAGTTGGGGAAGTCATCTGATCTCCACCGACTGGCCCAAAGAGGTGAAGAACCAATGAAGGTCTGGGCTGTCGCAGCGGAGACCCTCATTTTTGGTCCCGGTTTCCTTCCTCAGCTTCTGGGGTGGCTATTTGGCCCGTTCCTGTCTCTTGTCCCATTTGGACACCTGAAATGTTGGACGGTTTGTTGGCAGGACGGGCGTTGCTTGTGAGGGGGATACATTGTTGCAGGTCGAAGGTGTTTATAGGGGGGGTATAATTGGCTGCTCTACCAAATGAATAGATGATCAATTTGAAGGAACGTCCCAAAAAGCCTAAACCATGCAGCTTTAGCTTGGCACAATATTATGGCGTTGGCTACTTGGACTCATACTTGTATGACACTGTCCCTTTAAGACCGCCTCCGTCACACAGAAAGCAGCCTGAAACTTTTCACTCGCAAGCTGGTTTCCAAAATGTGACGGAAGCCTCCATCACTGGGGCCACTGGAGAGGCCTGACTGCCAGCCTCCTCCCTATTGACTATGGGCCCTGGGTTTGTAAAGGCTTCTGTGGCTACCCCCAGCAGTATCATCTCATCACTGGCTGAGGGGATTATCTCCAGCAGACAGCCAGGATCTGCCACCAGGGAGAGGCCGCCATTCTTTCAGTTTAATGTTGTATAAATCAGTCCCCCCCCCCCCTATTGTATTGTTAATCCCGTTACTGCCCCTGTTGTCTCTGGGAGGCAGATTAAGGGGGCGGTTTGTGTCCCAATATCTTGTTTTATGTTAATGTGTGTTTTGATGGATATATCCAGTCCTGTTTGTGAGAAATAAATGAGTCTGCGTTTGGTTTTACCCGACACTGAGTCTCGGCGAGTGACTGGAGAACCGGGGAAAGTGTGTTGTCCCAGGCTAAGGAAGCACAAGACAGCGGAGGTAGTCGGTCGGACTAGCCAGCTCCGTGACAAAATAAATATTGGATTGAAAAATATCCTACTAGAGCTTGAAAATAACGTTGGCTTCTTCAATAAGGGATAATGCATAAAAATGATAAACGATGATCACTAGATTCTGAAAAACAGGTCTTATCCCTTATCTCGTAATAATTAAAACATTCCATTGGTTGCCATGGTGATAAAACACTTGTTAAACTTTGCATCAGACCTTATTTGTGCCTTGGGACTGACCTGCCCAGGACAATGTAATTTAAGCGTGAGGGAAGGTATGATGTCATACACATATTCATAGGCATGTAAGCCAGAGCAGGGAAGAAATGTTTGCCGATTGGCCAGTTCTGATTTTATAGTGATTTAGCTGACCAATCACACAATCATTTAAGTCATGCGCCATTAAAATATGGTCCCACTGGCCTCGATGGTGTGGGTTCTACTCGGGCCAAAAAGTACTTTATTTCAATTGCTATTATATCTGGGTTAATTTTTCTGATTTTAATTATTTCCAGCAAAACCTAATTAATCCTTCTTCCTAGCTTAAGTAATTTAAGGCACCGACAATAGTTTACCCACTTAGATATAAAATACGTGTAGGGGCCTATAGAAACTAAAACATAGTAGGAAAAGGGTAAAATGATGATGAAGAAGAAAAAAACTATATTTTTTTTCAATTCATACCTTCAATCTAGCTCAATAAATATGCAAATAAAATGATATTTTCAGGTTCCAATGGTTTTTGGAGAATCACTCAATACCGCGGAGTCTCATCCATGTTCAGCATCAGTGGCCCCATAAAGTTTAACGGCACGAAAGTCAGAATAATTCTATTAATACAGTTTGATAGAGAATCCACAAATCTCCTTTTTTTTCTCATTCTATGACCTTGACAACTTTAAAATAAAGTGCGTCAACGAGCTGTTAGTAACGTGTTAGACGACTAAATAGTAGTGAAGTATAGAGTAGCATACATTAAACGAATTAATTCAATACCTATACATACAAATATTATATACATGTGAGGAGAGAGAGGGGGAGACAGAGATGGAGGGGAGAGCAGAAAGAGATGGAGGGGAGAGGAGAAAGAGATGGAGGAGAGAGGGAAAGGAGAGAGATGGAGGAGGGAGAGAGGGAGAGGAGAGAGAGAAATGGAGGAGAGAGAGAGGGAGAGGAGAGGGAGAGATGGAGGAGAGAGAGAGGGAGAGGAGAGGGAGAGATGGAGGAGAGAGAGAGGGAGAGGAGAGAGATGGAGGAGAGAGGGAGAGAGGAGAGAGGGAGAGGTGAGAGAAGAGAGGAGAGAGAGAGAAAACAAAAATATTACTTAAAATTAAGTCTAACCTGATATAAACCTAAACAAAAATCAATTTTCATTTATTTTTTTGCGGAGTATACACAGAATTTGCAATATTGAAAATTCCAGAGATAATTAGAAATTCAGAGAAATAAAGGAGTTACGAGGAAAGGAAATGATTTATCGGTTATTTTGCTAAAGAGGCATTCAGAGCTCGCATAATAGACGATTACCAATGGCAGATGTCACTGCGCTCCGAGTACTGTCTGCTCAGGAACAGCATGCAAAACTTTAGAATTAAATACTACAAGCAAATATTACGCCGTCTCGTACACAGTTATATAAGCACCGGCGAGACAGAACATGGATACATGAGAACATTGGTGTAACCACTTGTCCGCCCCTTTAAAGCCGCCGGGTGCAGGTAATATGTCTGACTGATCTAGCAGGCAGGAAGTGAACACGAACGAACACACACACACACACACACACACACACACACACACACACACACACACACACACACACACACACACACACACACACACACACACACACACACACACACACACACACACACACACACACACACACACACCGTGAAGTGGGCAGGGGTACCGATAAGCTGTTTGGTGCAAAGATGACACAGACAAACAGGGGGCAGAGATGGCACAAGCTGTTTGAAGGCGCTGACAAGCTGTTTGTGGGTAAACTTGGCACTGTAAGGCATGTTTATATGTGAAGTCAGGGCACCCCAGGACCCTGTGGTTTCTAGTTACGCCGCAGCATGGAAATATCGCATTCAACTATGAAGTGATTTACAACTCTCTTACTTAGGGGGTATTCTATAAAACAAAATGTTGGGTGGGGATTTTTATAATGACACTCTTACGGTTAGAAAGAGAATTTGGCGGCGTATACGAGTCATTTGGCCCGTTTAGTATGCCTATTTTTCCTGCTTTAATCAGCTTGATTGCTGTAAGCTAAGTTACTATACAATATGCTTGATATTCCTGCTTGAATGCAGGTGCATCAAATAATGAAATAATGAAGACCAGTATTAGAGTCATTTGGCTATTAAAGGGTTAATATTTCAAGAGTCCTAGCGTCCGCTCATAATGTTCCCAGGTAAGCCGGTGAGCCGCTGCAGAACCGGCCGGGTTCAAGGGACATCTCTGATCTCCCAAACCAGCCCATTTACATTAAAGGGGTTACGCCGAGTTGGCGCGTCCTCCGCAGACCGCTCTGACGGCCGCCGACGGCATACCCCGGTGCTCCGCGGTCGGGACGGCAGCCATAGATGGGGCGGCTGGGGGGTAAGTACCCCACTGCGCATGTGAATTAGCCTTTTTATAGATATGTCAGCTCTGAAAACAAAACAAGCATTTAAAAGCCAGAAAAATGCCACATCATTAAAAAAAATATAACAATAATAATACTAATAATAATAATACTAATAATAATAATAGCTATCGGGGCGTTAATCACCCAACATGCAAAAGAACAAGCGCACGCAGCATGCTTATCGCTACAAAGGGACGCGCTTTCACCCCTCCCCCCGCCGTCCTTTTATGTTTGCCGAAACCCCTTTTGACTTTCCCCCTAGTCACGTTTCAAACCGGAGGCCATTTCAGAACCTGGCACATTCTTTCGAGGTTTGGGGAGGCAAAACCACCTACTCATTACTATATTATTTCAGCAAAATATATATTCCTTTTACGGTTTTACTAGTTAAAAGAAAAAAAACCCTTTTCTGCTGAGATTCTACAAAATTAAAATGGTATTAGCAAGCAAGTTACAGGGGTGGGGGAGGGGAGGGGGTTATATGACGCTTCTGTGCCGCCGATTACGGGGGGGGGGGTAAGATATTACTAAAGCCATTAGATGTTTCTACTGTCCTGCCCAGGGAGCCGAATAACGATCCCGAGGGCTTGTTAATCGATCATAGCCGCATACTCCACGCCGATGCCTATCCGTGGCCGCGTGCCGGTAGTAGCGGCACCCTGTTGTACCGCGCCACTGCTTGAGTTTAATTGAAATTCGCCGCTGCTGCCAACCCGATCGCTGCTTCGGAGGAAACTAAGTTTTGTGTTTACGTAAAGTGGAAATAATTTTCTTCCGCCGCATTCCCATGATTTTTTTATCAAAAAAAATTATATATATTTGGGGGGGGGGATTTCTCCAATTACTTACTCACGTTATATTATCCCCCCCCCCAATGTCTGTTGACACTTTAATCGCTTCTGCGTTTTCTTTAAAAAAATAAGGTATTTAGCGCAATATTCGTGGCAGACATATTTTGTGCGTATAAGTGAGAAATATATATATATATAAAAAATTTTTAAAAAAAGGTTGAATATGAATAAAAAAAATGACAAGGGGGTGAAATAAAACAGTGAAATGTGCTAAATTAATATTAAAAATATAGATTTTTTTTTCTGTTATAAAATCTCTAAATTTCATTTGATGTTTTTTTAATGCAGGTTACTGGGGTTATAACATGGGACTTGTGTGTCTCATTTAGCTCCTCCCCTTTACTCAAACCAGGAAGTGGTAGCAGGAAGCAGACTTTACACTTCCTGTATATTCTCAGTGCCACGCCCCCTGTTCTCTTTGTGATTGGCTGATGCTACTCTTTTGCATTTAATGGGAGTTTAGGTGATTGATTGGAATGCGAGTGCTTTTGGTTCATGAAAGTTAACTAAAGAAGGTTTTGTCTGCGCAGAAAATACCATTAAGGAATGACGTGCATTTTTAGAGAGAGCCTGCATGTTTAAATTCCTTCACTGTATTAGCCTCTACCACTTCTGCTGGGTGGCTGTTCCACATATCCACCCCTCTCTCAGTAAAGTAAAACGTTCTCACGCTACATCTAAACGTCTGTCCCTCTAGTTTTATATAATGGCCTCTTGTTCAAACATTTCTCCTCCTTTGAAATAAGTTTCCCTCGTGTACTGTGCTATATATAATATATATATATATATATATATAATGCGTGTGTGTGTGTGTGTATATATATATATATATATATGTATATATATATATGTGTGTAGCACAGTACAAGAGGGACGCTTATTATGTATATACTGTGTATATATATATATATGTATATACTGTGTATGTATATATATATATATATATATATATATATATATATATATATATATACCGTATATCTATATCACAGCACAGGAGGGAAGCTTTATATATATATATAATGTGTGTGTGTGTATATATATATATATATATGTATGTATATATATGTATATACTGTATATGTATGTATGTATGTGTATATATATATGTATATATATATATATATATATATATATCCACTACAGGTGATGTGGGTCATTGCCTCTATAGGCAGCCCCATTCAGAGATAATGTTTGCCCGTTCACCAAAGCGGGATACAAGCAGTTGATTCTTAATTTAGCAGCTCATTTCACATTTCGGATCATTACGTTCATTAAAGAAAAACAAAGTTTTGTGCGTGGATGGGGAGGGGGAGACCAACTACTCATTCATATTAAAATAATCTGTTAGAACGTCTTAATAGAAATGCAACGGAACCAGTAAAACCAGTCACTCCATCCTGCTTAACCAGCAAGGTATGTGCTCAGATCATTTGAAAGCATTCAAACTATTAAAGGGGGAGAGTTTAAATAACAGAATAAAGGAAGTGTGCGATAACGCGGGGATAACGAGCTCAATTACCCATCTTCTAATAGAGCTCAATTACGTTAGTAAATAACTCGTTAACTAGTAGAAACTGGAATGGATAAACTGCAAAAAAACTTTTTTTCTTTCCTTTTTCTTTTGAAAAGGGATAAAAGCAGTATTCAGGACCACGGACAGCTCCCGGTTTGTCCTCTGAATTAAAGAGGAACTCTCATCATAGTTTTTTAATCACTGGTAAAAGATTAAAAAAAATACGTTTTTAAAAATATTGTGAGTTTTTTGCATGATATAAGGTTTTGAGGAAGCTGCATATTGGCCGCTGGCATGAGTTGTCGCTCTGACCCCTTATCATACTGTCTTATGGCAAACGATAGAATGGCTCAGTCTTAATCACCCAGCTGGAAACTGTGACTAATGAAAGTCTATGGAACGGACTTCATTAGCATTGCCATAAAGATAAAGCTAGGTGTGGTGTTTTAGCAGGGAATGTCCAATAATGCAACGCAGGACATGAAGGCTCTGCCGGCAGACCAGTCAGCCCTGGTACTTTAAGGCCAACAGCTGCCTAATGACATCATCGCGGCCCGATGACTGGATATGACATGAAGCAGGTCACGTGTGGCCAGGCACATCCAGCCACTGGCCACACACTACAGCACAGCCAGAGCGGCACGCCGGTTCTGTATGGAGTGATGTCAGGCAGTCCGGCTCTGACCCGGAGAGTTAGATCCCGTTATATGAATCCTCAGTATTTGGTTTATTATGATGTCATACTATCATCATACAGATACACTGGTTTCCAACCAAACATGCAAAACGCTGACATACATTTCATTTTTCTTAACACCTATAGAGCAAAAAAAACCCAAAAACCATAGAATTTACAGAGCTGCGAGACATAAAACGAGGTTCAAAAGATAGAAATAGCACCGAATCGGACGGGCAGGCTCTATTTGGGAGAAACAAAATATGTTTTACGAGGGAAATAATGATTGCGTTTTATCAAAGTTTAGTTTTGGGGAATAATCTGTCATTTTGACAAAAGCCTGAAGACGCGTCCCTATCTCACATAACAGAGAGTTATCGGCGGCAGGGAATGTCACTGCGCGGAAAATAAAGTATTAAATACAATTATTAACGGGGCCACAAAAGAGCGAGCGCCGAAACACTATTTTCCTTAAGTGGAGCCGGGGTTTGTGGCAAAGCGTGGCAAAACTAACATAATGATGTTTCTGTTTCGTTATTTCAACAAATTGTATTTTTTTTCTCCCCAGTTCTGCAGAGTGAATGAGTACATAGAATGGTGCTTACGGAATAAAACAGAATAAAATCCCCTTTAAGTTATCTCTGTCTGTCAAGTTGCTGATTGTAGTTTATTGGTGCGTGCGGCTTTTGCAAGGGTGAAGGGAGTGAACTTCAGAAGAGGAAATGCGTAAGGAACAGCCTCCCAGCAGAGGTGGTAGAGGCTAATATAGTGAGGGAATGTAAACATGCATGGGACGGGCATACGGCTCCTGGATCTAAGACGAGACCAACGACTGACTAAGGTCAGCAGGAAAAACGGCCGGTTGGGTCTGATCTGCCAACAATTCTATGTTTCTTATGTATTGCAGCACAGAGAGAACAGAAATAAAAAGTTATAGAAAGTAGAAGAAAAGTTAGTATTAATCACACTGGGGGAAAATGTACATAAATACGCATTTCCCAAATCTAGAGATCTTCCAAGGGTGCCAAATAATCACATTGAGCGCTTGGTAATCAATCAAACTCGGATACGGCTCGTCCGATGATTAGAGATGATTCTTGGCGCCCTGTGCTACCGCCCCGATCTTCAAGCGGGGATCCAGCAGAGGCGGCAATGACACCAAAGGAATCGTATATTCAACATACTGTCTGCGGCAACATCTATGGTTATTATTATTATTAATAATTCACATTTACCGTGTGTTGTGTTCAGTTTCAATATAACCCCTTAAATCCTTATCTGTGCAGAAGGAAAAAATAGTAGTAATAATAATAATAATAAACAGTAATACAAATAATAAATCATAAAAAAATAATAAAAATAGTAATAATAATAATATACTAATACTAATAAACAATAATAAAATAAAAGAAATCATAACAAAATAATAAATCATAAAGTAATAATAATAAAAATAATACATAAAATAATAATAAAAATAAATTCTTATTACAAATTATTATTATTTTTATTGTTATTATTTACAATAAAACATTTTTTTAAATACATATTTAATAATTACATATTGCACCTATTAAAGCCCATTTACAAAAAAAGTAATTTTTACTACTTTGAAATACAAGAATAAAATATGTTATATACAAAGGCCCTCGCTACCTGCTGCTTTCACTTTATTTTATTAGACGCAGGGTCACAACATATCACCCTTAATGCCCCGTTCTTTTTATTTTATTAAAGAGTTCTTTGACAATAGTAGAGATTTCAGCTGATGGAAATTTCAACCTTTTGCTAATAAGTAGCAGCATGGATTATTAAGAGGCTCAAATCTCTCCGATTTCTGACACTGTTCACCTTTTCCCGCTGTCACTGTCTTCGGAAACGTATGTATTAGAGAAAAAAATTAATTATTTTATTAAGTCTTGATTGAAGGGTTTTATGGCGAGAAGGAAATAGCTATTCCTGACTTCTGCTGTGCAGCACCGTTAAACATATTGTTACTTTATAAATATGTATCTACAGTAAATGGACAGGTCACACACAAGACTCCCACGTTCAAAAGTTTGGGGTCAATGAACACAATGTGCCATTGGAACACAGGAGTGATGGGAGTGATAAGGGGCCATTGGAACACAGGAGTGATGGGAGTGATAAAGGGCCATTGGAACACAGGAGTGATGGGAGTGATAAAGGGCCGTTGGAACACAGGAGTGATGGGAGTGATAAAGGGCCATTGGAACAACGGAGTGATGGGAGTGATAAAGGGCCGTTGGAACACAGGAGTGATGGGAGGGATAAAGAGCCATTGGAACACAGGAGTGATGGGAGTGATAAAGGGCCACTGGAACACAGGAGTGATGGAAGTGATAAAGGGCCATTGGAACACAGGAGTGATGGAAGTGATAAAGGGCCATTGGAACACAGGAGTGATGGAAGTGATAAAGGGCCACTGGAACACAGGAGTGATGGGAGTGATAAAGGGCCATTGGAACACAGGAGTGATGGAAGTGATAAAGGGCCACTGGAACACAGGAGTGATGGAAGTGATGGAAGTGATAAAGGGCCACTGGAACACAGGAGTGATAGGAGTGATAAAGGGCCCGTTGGAACACAGGAGTGATGGGAGTGATAAAGGGCCGTTGGAACACAGGAGTGATGGGAGTGATAAAGGGCCCGTTGGAACGCAGGAGTGATGGGAGGGATAAAGGGCCATCGGAACACAGGAGTGATGGGAGTGATAAAGGTGCATTGGAACACAGGAGTGATGGGAGTGATAAAGGGCCACTGGAACACAGGAGTGATAGGAGTGATAAAGGGTCCGTTGGAACACAGGAGTGATGGGAGTGATAAAGGGCCTCTGTGCGGTTATGAAGAGATTCCATTAAAAATCAGCCGTTTCCAGCTACAATAACCATTTACAACATTAACCCCGTCTGCGCTGGATTTTTTAAATGGACAAAATTGGATTTTCTTTAAAGTTTCCCTGCCGGCGGGATCGCCTGTCCTCCGTAGCGGGTCTGGCTATGTAATAATACGACCCTAGTCTATGGTACATTTGATCAAGCAGGATAATCCACTGGAAGCACATTGGTAGTCTTCATAGGGCTAACCCCCCCCCCCCTAGGTTTTCGGCTTCACTTTTAGAACATACGCAGCCCAATTACAGCTTTAACCCTTCACAACCCAAGTACTCTTTTATACCTATATGCAACTTCTACTGTATAATAGCTATGTTTTCTTAATTAATAAAAAGCAATAATTCATTAAGATGAACCTGTCACATTATTTTGCTCCGGGGGACAAACAGCTGCCAACGATGTAGAAAATAAAAATACTTTTAGACAGATATTATAGCGTTATTATTATTTAAAATAAAAAGAATTCTGCTGCTTAGCAACAAGCAGCAAACTGATAATTTCATTCTCTGGCTCTCAAGTGCTACGGGAATCATTACCTACCCAATATTATTCTTTCTCCTAGTACTTGATGCACGGCATCTGCAGAGAAGGTATTATAAAATATATTCTCATTTAAAATAGAATTAGAATCTGACGGCAGATCAGGCCCATTCGGCCCCATCTATTCTGCCTGGTTTTCTCATAGAAAGACTCAAACCTTAATCAGTTGTTGGTCTTAGATTCAGGAGCCATATGCTTATCCCATGCATGTTTTAATTCCCTTACTCTATTAACTTTTACTATTTCTGCTGGGAGGCCGTTCCACTTATCTACCAACCATGAGCATAACTAGAAACCACGGGGCTCTGATGTGAAAATCCCACCCCCCCGGCCCCTCAACTTCAACAGCTAGTCTGTGCCTTTTTGCTCCTTGCCCTCCTCCTTCCAACATAATGATGCCCACGTAGTCTGAATGGAACGGAGGGGGCCTTGACAGGGATGCAGAGCAGGGCTAGGTCAGGGGGTCAAAGAAAGTTCAGTGGGGAGGGGGAGGAAGTGAAAGGGGGTATATAAGGACAGGGCTTAAGGGGGTTCGGGGCTTTTTGTTGTCCCACCCTCGCTCCCTTTATTTTGTGATGTTTCACGTGGTTGTGTGACCTTGTTTACTAATTTTCTTTGTTTTGCTTCAGGATCTTGTCACAGCCGGGGGGCGGTAGCTTGCCAGGTTGCCGGGGGGTGTTATGTGGTTATTGCCACTGGTGTTCAAGGTCGGTGGGAGGTTCCTGGCTGGGCGGTTGCTGGAACCTCAGGTGGGGGAGGGGCATCATGGTATGCCCTCCCATAAGGTGATGCTTACGGTTCGGCCCCGGTTGGTCCTGGCAAGCTTGCGGGTGTTTATGGTATTTTGGGTCATCGCCGTGTTAATGCACCTTTTTATGTTTACAGGTTGCGTGGCAATGACGTTTAATAAATCGGCTGTGGCCTTTATTCATCCCACATGTGGTGTCTGTGTTTTATTGGGGGGTGTTATCTAGGACGACCTAGCCCGAGAGTCGAGGCTACCCCTGTCAAACATATGTAAACACACACTTACTCATACTCACTAACACACACACTCCATCTCATCCCACTTACACATCCATGCTCACACACACACAAGTACACATTCATGCTCACACACACACAAGTACACATTCATGCTCACACACACACAAAAGTACACATTCATGCTCACACACACACACACAAAAGTACACATCCATGCTTATATATATGTATATATATATATATATATATATATATATATACACACACACACATACACACACACATATACATACATCCCATCTTCCGCCCGTGCCAGTTCAAAATAGTTTAGAAAGGGCCCTCCAACCTGGATCGGTGCGGTTTTATATCAGTACGAGAAGACGGGAAGAAGGGGTTGCAGGGGTCCTAGCTGCGACCGCTGGGACCCCTGTAGTTATGCCAGTGTTACCAACATCTGCAGAAATGAAGCCTGGGAAATAATTACTAATAAAGGATGTACCCCTCCTCCAATGTTTCATAGAGAAGTATCATGTTTGCTCGTGATATGTATGGTTCAAACAATAAATACATTCCGACATGTTATATCAAATGCATGATGCTGTTAGCATGCCAGTGAAAATACTGAATGATAAATTATATCTGATGATGTCATCAGGTTACACCTTAAAGAATATCTAAGGTTCTCTAAAATTTTGCACGTCACCTAAACACTGTAACACTTATGTATGAGCACAACCGGTCTCAGATACGTAAATAAATAAATACATTTTTTTAAAAAATCATAGAAGGGACTTAGAAGGGCCGTAGTTGGAAATAGACAGTGCTACCGTTAGGCTCCTCTACTTAGCGTTCCCTAAAAACATATTGCTTTATGTCGTGTGCCTAATCTAAGGGAAATCAGGCACTGAATACAATGTACTTTGATTCTTTATAGCAATGAAGTCCATTCCTCCATAGACTTTCATTAGTCAGTGTGTCCAGCTGAGTGATTAAGACCGAGCCATTCTATTATTTTCCATAAAACAGTATGATAAGGAGTCGGAGTGTTTGTCTAGTAGACTTGGCTCAGATAACAGAGCGAGAACTCATACAATGCAGCTGCCTGAAGACATAACTGTTTTAAAAAAAAAAAAAGATGATGAGTTCTCTTTTAATAGTACACTTTGTTTATGACGCTATAATACATATTAGAGGAGAAAATCCAAAAAACACAAAAATACAAAAAAAAACTAGAATACTATAGTTTTTTAAAACTATAAAATAATAAAAAAAAAACAATAATATTATGACATATATGTGACATGATAGATAGATAGATAGATAGATAGATAGACAGATATGATGCACAGGTTAAACAGCACGCGTGGTACTCTACATGTTAATGTAAATAAGGACAGTACGTACCATATACTTATAATGGATTCTACAAACCTCAATAGAATGCATTTGGCAAAAAAGCAGAAAATTATTTTTGTTAACGTGAATTGTAAAAGATGGAAGTCGGCTGCATGGGAATCATTACTATAAAGAGTAATAAAACATTAACCGGGACTTTGACTTCAGAGCCTTCCATGAAAGATGAAAGGCATTCTTTTGATGTGAAACAAAGGCTTACCTCGACCAATTTGTTGGCGTGCTCACGGAACACCTGGGCATATTCCTTCACCTCTTTTTCATTACCGCTCTTCGCTGCCTCAATAAGAACCAGCAGGGGGACATTAGTCTCCAGGAAGGAGTCAGAAATATGGTCCATCACCGCCTTCCGAAGCTGTAAAACAAGGTTACAAAATGAGAACATTCTCTGCTTAATGGAAAAAGTATTTAACATATAGATTAGCAAAACGAAACTGTTTAGATTAGAACTTCTGGAACAGTTTTTATTAGCGCAGACTTTTCATTATACCGTTAAGTGCTATCAAAAGATAAGAGGTAGAGCGATATAGGGAAATATTTATGACTAGTCTGTACCTAAATGGATACAGAATACACAGAGCTTGAATACAAGTCCCTCAAAGTTTCCTGGCTACAATTATGGCAGGGAGGTCGGCCTGCTGGCTAAAGCCTGAAATAATTTTATTTATGAAACATGCCACATCGGGCAAATTCAGCCGTCAGCGGCGATTGGGTCATCAAAGTGCCAGGGCCACCTGACTTTGTCAGTATCTCTGATTTACTGAGCACTTGACCAATTCTTGGTCAATTAATGTCCACCTGATCTGTCAACTGGATTTTGCGGAGTTTGATCCTTTATTCAACACAATTGCTAACTTGACTCAACGTCTTCCATTGTAACCTTTCCCAATTCAACCGAGTTGGCCTTAATCACTGGAATCAACTACCAACTTGTTCCAACACAAACCTTAATGGGTAGACAAGTTTAATTCAAAGTTTGATTATACTTTGAGCATTTTGGGGTCTCATCTAAACTCTGTAACCAGAGGCTACTTAGAGACTCTTAAAAATAAACCTCACATTGGAAAGCAACAATGGCGCAGGATTTAAAAATTGAGCTAGAATGAGCATTCATGCCCATCTAGTTCTCACACTTGGAAAATGTTACAGCACTGACTTGTACATAAAATTAAAAGCCAATGTTGGCTGGTCATGAGAACCTAACCTGTTACTGTACTTAGAAAACGCCATGTCAGCAGAAGGGACCGTAGTCTCCTGAAATCTTGACTTTTATCCATGATTAAAGGTATCACATCGGCAAAAAGTATACTGGCATTTGTCTTCTCCATTGGCTAACAAGGTGTACCTTCTCTCGTATTACTGCGCATGCATCTTAAAGGTTGCAGTGTAGACAGCTGACACATCTCCAGGTCGTCATTAGACTTGTGTTTTCGTGCCGAACTTTTTAAATTTAAAGAAAAAACAATGTGCGCAATACGAAAATCTTGGTTAATTTGTCCCCTCGCCGCGGCAGCCATTTTAACTACACTAAGAAGAGGAGAAGCTCATCCTTTTAATTCAACTTCTACGCGTTTAGTTCTTGTTTCCATGGCAACCAGAAGGATGAAGGGGATTCTCTGAAAACAAAAATGTTGGACAAGTTTCGTCAGAACCGAAGACGGAGGCGGACGAATTTCGTTGAAAACGTAGAATTTTTTCCCCCCGAAAACGAACACAAATTTTTCGCCAGCGCCCAAGTCTAGTCCTCATGCTATTGCTACGGTTGTAATAAAGTAAAATATTTGTAATCATTGGAACCCACAAAACCCTCTCTTTCTTTTTCTAGATGTTGCATTTATGTGTCACTCCCAGGGCCGGACTGTGGATGATTAGGTGGCCCTGGCACTTTAAAGCTAGTGGCCACCAAACCACTTGACCGCTCATTCGTTCTTACACTCACAGAGTGGCGGGATGAGTAAGTATGTGGCTCTAATGGCCACCAGCCCGCCAAGCATCTGCCCAGTGAGCCAGACGGCCGTTCCCGCACCGCTCAGTCCCCTTTCTGCAATGAATTCTTTTGGCTTCAATTAAATACAAGATGGCAATACGAGTGATCATTTTCCAAAATGATGATAATAAATAATAATCACAAATAAATAAGTCGTTAACGAGCACTTCCCCGTTATCATTAGCTGTCCTCGAGTAGATAAAGTAAATTAAACAATTTTGGCTTTGGTTCCTTAGACTGTAAAACATCATAACATTCTATTCAGTCCCCTCATTTCCACCTCACTCCTAAAGGGTGTTAATTTGGGGGCTTTGGCACATTTTCGTTGTAAACGATATATTTTTTGTTCAGTATTGTGGCCAAGTCTTTCTACGGCTAGGTTTTTTTTTTTTTGTAGCGAAAATAGAAAAATTTAGAACGCCTACCCAAAACTTTTACAAATATTGACATAAGTCCGCAACATGCCGTCCCGGATAAAAGAGCGTTCCTAAACCCAGATCATATACTTAGAACTCGATAACTCAAAAGGGGTCCTTTTTTTTTTTTTAACCCCTTAAGGACAATGGGCGGTCCCTGAACCCATTGAAAACAATGCATTTTTGAGCCCGTACATGTACGGGCTTTGTCATTAAGGGGTTAATACGTGTGTTTGCTAAGATTGCCAGGACACATTTGTATTAATGAGCGAGATTAAGCCCAACCATGGCTCTCAGCGATAGAATTAACAGACACATCCAAAATGTATTCTTAATGAGAAACTACAAACCTTTGAAGATTAAGCACCTGTTCTACCGCCAGAAACAGATGCTCGGGGGGGGGTGGAATATTACTAAGAATGATGGTAGAAATTTCCCGACTTCCTTAAACATAAACAAAAATCAATGTCAAACTTTTTCCAGAGTTTGTTCCGAGAACGCAAACATCATTGAACTCCTAAACAAAGCCTTCGCCTCGCGCATGGCTGTGGGTTCTCGATCAATCGGGGAACGCAGCCCAAGGTGCTGCTGCTCTCTTTAAACTTCTGAAAACGACCAAAGCACTCGCGCTTCTTACTTTATTGGAAAATGTTGGGTGGCCAACGCCGGTGGTTGGATGCGCAAGTTAATTATGATTAAAAATTTAAGTTTTTTTCTTTGCTTTTTTATTTTCTTAGTATAAACCTCAAGACGTTTGGAAGCCAAGACAGAGTCAACTGGAAAGTCTGGTATGAAGATTTGGAAATAGCAACCTGCTGTAAAGTCGCAAACCAGTCCTTAGCCATATGCCTAATTGCCTATCCCAGGGGCGTCCAACATGCCCAGCAACTGATTTTGCGCGGGCCGCACCTCGAGCCCTGCTACAACAGAAGCCCTGCTACTTACCTGTGGGAGGGTCTTCTGTACTGCATAGAGGAAGCAGAACCAAGCAGAGTTCACGTGACATCACATGACTCTGCTCCAGTCCTGCTTCCTCTATGCAGTACCAGAGAACGCAGAGGGAGGCCGCGCCCCCTGCTGAAGTCTGTGAGCGGCATCGAGGAGCTGCAGTGCAGGTAAGGGGGTGGGTTTGAATGAGAGTGTGTGATTAAGGGAATGAATCTGTGAATGAATGAGTACATGTATTAATGAATGAGTGTGTGTGTGATAGCATGGATGTGTAAGTGCTGGAACCTAGGCATGATGGGACTGTGATTGCTGTTAGCAATCACACTCCTATCATGCTGAAACCCAGCTAGCTGCCCCCCTTGTGTATTAATGCTGCCAGCAGTATGGGGTCTGCACATCACTTACAGCCACCCTGTACCAGCATGTACTGTTTTGGTCCAGAATTTTCATTTTGGTGCATCCCTAGAATAAATAGAACTATTTCATTTTTTATTATTCTGAATTTGTAGTCACAAAACTTTCTAGGCCCAGAAACATTGCTCATATACAATTCTGGCCCACTGCAGAAAAAACTTGGACACCCCTGGCCTATCCCATACATGTTTAAATTCCCTCACTGTATTAGCCTCTACCATCTCTGCTGTAAGGCTCTTCCACCTATCTACCATCTTCTATGTAAAGAAAAACTTCCTTACATAACATCCAAGTCTCTGGCCCTCTAGTTTTTGATCATGATCTCTACTACACCCCCCTCCCCTCTTCTCTTCTCCAAGCTATACATATTTAGCCAAACCCTTGTCATATAGATATATTGCTTACATTACTGCGAAAGCACCTTTAGACATTGCCAAATGTAGAATAAAGGATTTGGGAGACAAAAAGTGATGGATTCTCCCTTAAATTTCCCAAATCATTACCTCTTGCCTTAAAGGACTTTGCTGCTTTGAACCTTCACCCGAGACGTCTACTATTTTGGAAACTAACAATTTTTTTAATATTTTTTTTTTGTAATTTGGCATATACCTTTTTTGTTCAAAATTTACAGGTTTTTTTTTTTTTTGTTTGTTTTTTTCCGGTTCAGAAACCATCGTAAGTGACTTTAAAACGTTGACTTCGTAATCATTCTGATTCATCAAATAACCCAACGAACGCCAAGAGGGGGACGACAATAGTCGACCGGTATGGTTTTGTTCCAAATTCACGCAATCCGCAGCAGGTCCGTTAATTACGGAAGCTTCTCCTACCGCTTCGGTTCATCCAATGACAAAAGCAGCGTGTCTGTGACTTGCTTATTACGAACTATAATGCTGTTTATAAGCCGAGTCATTATTGTGGAGCTAGTCATTGTTAACACAATGGAAGCTGATGCTTTTGTTTACGGGCACAACGTCCGACCACATGGTTGGGTTTCACTATTTGTGCCCTGAAAAAAGGGCTGACAAAAGCATATCTTAATTGTAACGACTGTATGAGATGACGGCATTCACCCCACAGCTTTAATGGATATATATATATATATATATATATGATAAGTGCACATGATGATGCCTTTAAAGGCATTATCTTAACTACAATTATGGTTAATTATCAAAGCAATTAACCACTAGGAACCCAAAATCCTATTATTCCTTTTTTCTCCTTTTCTTATTTTTTTTCATATGTATTTATGATAAATACAACACAATTAAAAACATTATTTTTGAGGCAGCAGAAGTTTCTCCGCAATTTACTTCAATACCACCCAATAAAATACCTGAAATTCTTTCTTTTTTTTCCCCCCCACTAGGCTCAGCCGAACAAACAATGTTACCTCGCTGTTCAAAAACTCAATAGATTGTAAGCTCACAGGACCCTCTTCTCCTTCTGTGCCTTTGTGTCTTAATATGTTATCAGTTTTAAATTGTCTTAATAAAATAATTTTAGTATTGTTGTAACATCGCTATGGAATCTGCTGGTTCCAGTAAATAGCCCAGCAGCACCTTGTCTAGGACAGGGGTCTGTTAGACAGGATGGGGCCACCATGTGGTGTTGGGGTATAATAGCTCTGTAGTACCGTATTTGCTCGATTATAAGACGAGGTTTTTTTCAGAGCAAATGCTCTGAAAAATACCCCTCGTCTTCTAATCGGGGTCGTCTTCTAATCAGACCTCAAATAGAGTCTGATTAGGAGACTAAGATCCAGATCCCCCGCACCGCTGCAGGGGACCTGGATCCTCCTGTCTCACCCCCCCCCCCCCCATCATACACACTTACCGGTGCTTCCTGCTGTATTGCCGGGGCAGCGGGTTGACGTCTACGCGATCCGCGTAGACAACGTCCGCTGCAGCCGGAAGGAGGTGTGGCTAGCAGCGGGGGTTGTCTGCGTCCGTCGCGTAGACCTTCCCCGACTGTCAGAGATCTCTGATCTCTGACAGCCGGGGAAAGTATACGCGACGGACGCATACAAACCCCCGCTGCCAACTCCACCTCCTTCCGGCTGCAGCAGAAGGCGACGTCAACCCGCTGCCCCGGCTGGAAGCACCGGTAAGAGAGGGCTGAGAGGGGAGAGAGGGGAGAGAGGAGAGAGGAGAGGAGAGAGGAGAGGAGAGGGGAGGGGAGGGGGGGGAGAGAGTGTGTGTGTGTGTGTTAGTTAAATGGGGGCATAGGGCATTTCTGGAGTGGCGTTAAGGGGGCATTTAATAGAGCACTCTGCCTCCTGAAATGCCTTATACCTCCCTATATGCCACTCTGCCCCATAATATGCCTTTTAACCCCCTAAATGCCAGAGTGGCATATAGGGGTATAAGGCATTTCTGGAGGCAGAGTGCTCTATACAATGCCTTTTAACTCCCTTAATGCCACTCTGCCTCCTGAAATGCCTTATACCTCCCTATATGCCACTCTGCCCCATAATATGCATTTTAACCCCCTAAATGCCAGAATGGGATATAGGGGTATAAGGCATTTCTGGAGGCAGAGTGGCATATAGGGGGTCAAAAGGCATACCATGGGGCACAGTGGCATATAGAGGGTTAAAAGGCATATCATGGGCCACAGTGCCATATTGGTGTGGCAAGCCTGGGGGCAGATGTGCGTAACTGGGGGACAGGCTGGAAAATACAAGAAATAAAAACAAAAAAAATATTTTTCTCAATCATAGCTTTTATTAAAAAAAATAGTTTACATGAATTAACATTTACTGGTAAAACTTTTTTCCTTTAGGGTCGTCTTATATTCAGGCTTTTTCTTTTTTCCTAAGTTAATATTCAGATTTTGGGGGGTCGTCTTATAATCAGGGTCGTCTTATAATCGAGCAAATACGGTATCTCCCATATTGTTAGTTTTTCAAATGTTCTTAATTAAATTCCCTAATATTCCCTTTTTATAATGATGTTAATTTTTCATAAATATTAAATCGGTGCGAGCAGAGGTAAGGAGGTGGGGGAGGGTGTATGAACGAGTATGCGTGATTGAGGGAATGAATGCGGATCTGTGATTAAGGGAATGAATGAGTAACTGTGAATAATTATCTGTGAATGAGAGAATGAATGAGTCTGTGAATGAGAGAATGAATGTTTGGGAATGAGTAAATTATTTAATATGTGTATGATAGCATGGATGTGTAAGGGGGGGCTAGGCATGACACAGGGAGACTGTAAGTGATGTGCAGACCCCATCCTGCAGGGCAGTATTTTATCTGTGCTGGCAGCATCAATACACAAGGGGGAAGCTAGCTGGGGCCATTACATAAATTAATACGAGATCAAGAGTCAGGCTGGGGCCATAAATACACACAGTGCTGGCTGGGGGCAATACACAAGGGGGCAAAGCAGTGTATAAAATAGTTTTTTTTTTTGTTTATTTAAAGGTGTGAGGGTATCATTTTTCGCTTTCCGTTTTGGCCAAGTGCATCCTGAATTTTCAGTTTCGGTCCAGAATTTTTATTTCGGTGCATCCCTATATGATTATTTACAGAAATAATTGGAAGGAAATTACACAGCTGCCCCATATATACCAAGGAGTCCATGAGTGCGTTAGTAAGAGTGTGCGTGCGTTGGCGGCAGACCAAGAGCCTAGGGGCTGAAAAGTGTCTTCATCCAGCACTGGGTCTGAGGGGGTCCACTGGGAGTTTAGGACTGGAAGTCTGCCCATTTTTTCCTGCTGTAAAGACCTTAATCAGTCGTTGGCCCCGTCTTAGATTCAGGAGCCATATGTTTAAATTCACTTACTGTATTATCTTCTACCACTTCAGCTGGAATCCTGAGCAATAGGTAAGAATAATAACAAAAATATCTATAATATATATTAGAAGCGAAAGGAGATTTCATCCGTCGGATGCAGTTTATTTATAAAGCAGCTCCTAACACAATCAGAGGCGGATTACACGGGCTCACAACGCAGGGTAATACACGGTGCGCCTGCGAATCCCAAATACATCAAAATAAACTACCTCTTTTACCAAATATAATTGGGCTTCAGCAAATTATACAAAAACAGCCCTCTTCAAATGTAAATTATAATCGCTGCTGCTGTCAAAATACTTCACGGGATCATCTTAAAATCTGGATGGCACCTGTACCCGCAGACTAACAAACCCACGGCACGGAGCTAAACAAATAGAAGCACCGAGGAATTACACGAAAACAGATGGGGATCTCGCAATCATATTCTATTTCTTTACTTTATTACATTTATTATCTTCCGGGAAACAACATCTTCCCCTTAAAAGGTTTCTCAAAGAAATACAGATGTTTTATCGATACTGAATGTTATTTTTTTTCCCCCACTACAGAAATGAGTAGTTAAAGGTGCTGTTCCACTTATTCTGCTGAATGTAACCATTATAAATAACTAAATGTAGTATTAGAAACATCATTTCTGATACCGATGAATGGCCGGCATCAGTCGGGTGACATTCCCTGCTCAGACACCACGCTGAGCTGATGCTTTATGGCAATGCTAATGAAGTCCGCTCCTCCATAGACTTTCCTTAGTCGGATGGTCCGTCTGGGTGGTTAAGACTGAGCCATTCTATTGTTTCCCCATAGGCAGTATGATTAGGACATAGGGTCTACTTTGGCTAGTAGATCCGAGTCAGATAATAGAGAGAGAAAACTCATACAAATGGCTAATATGCAGCTCCCTGAAAACATTATATTATGGGGAGTTATTTGAAAAAAAAAAAAGAAAACTATAATATTTTTTAAAACGTATTAGAAATGGTGAACATTCACAGATTTTTGCATAGGTAGATGAATTAAGCAAAGCAAACCATATGATGTGCTTCTTGTTTATCAATCAATGTATTTTGGAGATATTTGTTTCTAAGGCAAGGAGCCGTTATATCTTACCAAAGCTAGAATCTACAGCAAGAGAGTCACGCAGTCTGGAGCTGACTCCTTCTTATTCTATGCGTATGCCAATCAGTTACCTCACTGGAGCTGAAATCACTGCTTGAATACAGGTGAATAGTTTCACCTCCAGACAAGTCATGGCATTGGTCAAGGACTGTTGTTAGGACCATAAGGGTGCCGCCATTAGCATCTTACTACAATAAAATCATCGGGATGGGATAACAGAAGGTTAATATTTATAGAGGCCTAGGATTGGCTCATTTACAGTATTCCAATGTATGATAGCCAGATATTCCAATTTAGTAACTCCGCGTAACACGGAACTAATCCCAAGCCATACGGTTTGCTCTGTTATATACTGTCTGGCACGGCTCCTTACACCATTCTCTTCTAGCCGGTAAAGCTGCTGGATAGACAATTCCCCAGCAAGGTTAAACAACTTTTAATTAATAGACTGGGCACAGTCTGTAGTTTGTTTTATGCACTTTTTTTTTTTTTTTTTTTTTACTTTATTTTAGGTCGTAATAAAAGCTGACAATTGACAACAAGCCAAGCAGGCATGAGATACCGATTCCGATCCGAGGCTCAGCTCAACCCAAATGAGTCAAATCCGAGCCAAGCCTATAAACTGAGCCGTCCTTTACAAAGAAATTATGGCTTCTTTCCTCGCCGTTTGTTTTATAGAACCTTTAAGCTGATCCGGCCATTTCTATACACAAAAGAAAATGGAGCGGCCATCTTAACTTCCTGTTTCTCTCCTCTGTTGTTAAATTGCTGATTGTTGCTGATTGGTTCAGGCAGATCTCCATTCATCGGATGGTGCTGGTTATGTGTATAGGCAGGGCTAGCCTCACATAGGGGCAGTTCTAATGTTTGACGGTTGGTGATTGGGCGGGAAGTAGGCGGAACCCAGGCTGGGAGTGGGCATGGTCAAACACGGCTCCCCTTGCCAGGCACCTGAAGAAACCTCAACCCGGAGACTCCGGGTCAAACCCAACATGTCCCCAGGCATGCTTATAATAGATAGTGGAGCGAAACCACAACCGTCCCGTAAACTCCATGTCTAATTTATAACCCGCGGTGACTTCACGATGCATTATAAAGCGCATCACGGATACGGTACGGGCGCGTGAAGTTAGTGGATTAAAATTGGAACTCTTCGGCAAACTCACTCCGAATAAACCTCTCCGCAACATAAATAAACAGGAGGAAATTAAACTCATACAATACCATTTTATTGTATATAAGCTAATGTCTGTGTACACAAGCAAAGGCAGTTTAAAAGATCGGATCCCATTAACTAAAAAGGCTTTTAAATGAATTGGAATTAAAGTTAAAGTGTTTTCGGAAACGCCTGTAAGTCTGAGGCTCTTATCATGATGAGAATTCCTAATCACCTGTCGTATATATTGTGGAATCGGAACGTATCGCGCCCCTCAACGTGGCGCACAAAGGCAGATTAATGACCCAAAAGGGACCGTTAGGCTTTATGGAGTCTGACTGCACGTAACCGTTTTTAATACGGATTTAGAAAACATTGCCCCCTGCCACATCAAATGGCAATTAAGTTTACTCATTTTCTGTTTAACATGCGTGGCATATAAAGAGCACTTTCTGACTTATGAAGCAGAGAACTCGGTGGCAAATTGGCCATTAATTTTAAAATGCTACACTATGTAGTGCGATCCATTTAAAATTGCTTTCATACAGACCGAAGGTGTGGATGGCTAGGATCAGCTATTGATCAGATTGAATGCAAAGGATGGATTTCCTTCTTTAACTGCTAAAAAAAATGGAATGTCTCCTTTACGAAGTCTTCAAAGTAAAAAAAAAAAAAAGTATATATATTGTCTATATGTCTAAAACAGAGGGCCAGAGGCTTAGATTTAACGTAAGGAAGTTTTACATTACTGAGAGGGTGGTAGATAAGTGGAACAGCCTCCCAGCAGAAGTGGTAGAGGGTAATACAGTGAGGGAGTTTAAACACGCGCGGGATAAGCATACGGCTCCTGAATCTAAGACGAGACCAACGACTGATTAAGGTCTGAGTCTTTACAACAAGAAGAATGGGCCGACTAGACGGGGACCGATTGTTTTATCCGCTGTCAACTTCTGTGTAAGGTAAAGAGAACTCTTGCCTCCAAAGCTTACAATCTTTGATTACTCAAGAACGGGGCTACAGAGGATATTGAGGTTCATAGACCTAGGTCTAGATAATTTATTAGGGGTACGTCATGCATCCTGGCGGATTGCCATCATGGACCAGGATATTATATCAAATTCATTTTCAGGGTCTTGTTGAAACAGGATCAGAGTTGAAGCTGTAAGACGTTTTTGATTGGTTCGTGGGTTTTTTTCTATTGTAAACCTTCGTCTAAAATAATCAACACTGTTAAGATATAGAGAGAGCATAATGGTTTCAACAAGGTGCTGTTTCATTAAACGCCAACGACAAAATGTATTAAATAGCAGTCAATAGGGGAGGACAGGGTTGAGAAACTGCTTGAAGACAGAGCTGAAGGGTAACACAAGGAGTGTAAAGCTGCACTTCTTACACGTTTGCAAGTTCGTCTATATTTGTCCTTAAGAAGATGGTGTTAAAGCCACAAGGTTACACATTCTAATTTCAACCAAAACATGAAGAAAAAAAAAAACTCGATGTCTTTGAAGTTTCCTATCCTTATCTGAAGAGCTGACAATCTGTACAAGCATGCCTTCAAGGTATTGCTCAGGAACCCTTTGACAGCCTTTCTGAAAGCCCCATTGGAAGTCGTAGAGGACCGTAGACTGGGTCCATCATTTTGAAACGCACCCAAAATACAGAAGGAAAATTAAGTCTTCTATGTCTTGTACATGGATCCCCAAATGAGTCTGGCGTGTGGGTCTAATGCTCTGTGTGTTTCTCACATGTTGCCGCTTAAGGACACAAGAATCCAGGAGAAGAATCAGAAGCTGACATGTCTTAGCGTTCCACCAGCAGCAGCATCACAAACTTTTCAGGTGGTCTCTCAAACATGATGCTACTGCTGCATGCACGCTACTGTGGAGAATGATGAAGACCACCCTGAAGATCAACAGGGTAAGTAGTCTTATATATACACATACATACATACTATTTAACCCGCTGACGTTATACAAACTCCCTCTCTTCTGAAGCGATATAAAGATTCCAAGCGTTTCTGAATAATGAACTCCTGTAACGTCTATCCACACAAAATTAAGATCGAAATATAAGCACATTAGCAGCGGTATAGAAGTTGACAATTTTCATGGTTGGTATTTTTCTTCTTGGCACAGCTGCTTAATTCCTCTGTGCCCAATGGAGCCTCAAAAAGTACCTCTCTGATTAGAATTTAAAGCTCCACAGCAGACTTGCTTGTAATTAATGAAAACATTTAGTTTGCGATTCCATAATTATAAGTCTCTCCACCACATGCTAAGCACTGAAGCCTGAGGTGCCCTCTTGGTCCGCTTGCTCGCTTTCATTATACAGTGAGATACTAAGTCTGCCTTTAATTTTGCTATGTATTTAAAAAGGTCATGTTTATTTAAACACAGAGACATAGAATGTGCTGGCAGATAAGAGACATTCGAGCCATCTAGTCTCCCCGTTATTTAAATGTTACTAGCTTGTGATATCTGTAGGATATATATATATAGTAAGAATTAATATGAATGTTCATGTGTGCAATTCAACAGGTTTGACACAAGCGTTGTGGGCAATTAACAGCCTCGTGGCACAGTAAGAAGAGGAACTGTCAATGTAGTGAGAGACCAAGATGAAGTCCAAGATCACGATGAAGACCAAGATGAAGATCAAGACCAAGATGAAGATCAAGACCAAGATGAAGATCAAGACCAAGATGAAGACCAGGATCAAGATGAAGACCAAGACCAAGATGAAGACCAGGATCAAGATGAAGACCAGGATCAAGATGAAGACCAAGATCAAGATGAAGACCAAGATGGCTGGATATGCCGAGACGCACACCGCATTTTTATGCTGAGACGCACACCACATTTTTATGCTCACGTAGCATGCCGGATGCTGCAGCACCCAATTTGCCCCTGGCGTGGCAGATCAGTCAGTGTGTGGTGCTGTCAGGCTGCAGACCACCGAACATTAGCCCGCTGTGCCAGATGGGCAGTCCAGGCTTTGGAAGACCCATTAATAAATCAAATCCTATAGGCTTGTCAAATGTCTGTTTTTGTATTATGTATGCGGTTATGTAGTTAATGTCTTCGTCTCGATTCCTTCTGCATAGGTGGAAAGTCAAATGATCGGAGACATTAATCTTTCTGCTAGCTTGAGGAAACGAGACCAGATAAAGAAGATGTTGAGTGCTTTCGGTCCCCTTGGAGACTATGTGTGCCATATCCACAAGACCTGCAGACATTCTATCAAGTGCGCTCATTGTGATTTATTGTTCTGCTACTTGTATATATATAAAAAAAAAAAACTAATCTACTTGTTAAAGGAACAAAAACTTTCATTTAGAAGTAGGTTAATTATCTTAGTTTGTTTGGAAGTTGGAACTAAATACATTTTGCTGGGTTTCTTTCTAAACAGCGGATAACTGATGTATCCAGAGGGCTACAGTCCACTGGTCAGCCATGTGCCATACGCAGGGGTAAAAAGCATACGAGAAAAGAAAATCTTGCCAAACGGGTCCAATAAATATAATTTGAGTCATATATTAGGGTAATTTGGATTTCTGTATATTGCCGAGTAATCATTTCTTAATTTATGAGCTTGTCGGCGAAGAGTCATGTCGCTATTGATCGTTCTGTCAATACGATTGTGTGTTCTGATTGCCTGTAACATTGCTTGGTTAGTACAGCAAACCTCAGGCTTTATTTCCGTGACTATAATTTTCTGTAGAGCAACAACATCATGTTTTGGTCCAAGTAATATCTAAGAGTCAAAAGCCTTGCCAGGAGCTCATGGTCCTTGTAATATCGACAGATCCAGGCAATCAGCCTGATTGGCATCCACGTGCCTGTCATTGGGAATATACGAGGCAAAAAAACATGTATAAAGTCAAAAAATATATATATAAATATATATAAAAGCTACTGCATTTTTTTCAAGAATTAATTTTCTTTTTCTGCATATGGCTCCTGAATCTAAGACGAGACCAAAAGAGTGATTAAGGTCTTTGCAGCAGGAAGAAAATGGGCGACTAGATGGGGAGAAAGGATCTTGTCTGACGGCAGATTCTATGTTTCAAAATTAATAAAACATTAAGGCATTTTTTTTGTCTTTTTTAACTATTGATCTCTTTTTCAATGACGGATCCGCCTTGTCTTCACCAGCATCTAGACCATAACTAGAACATTTTGCATTCAATAGTCATCGGAAACGACTATAACTCAGGAGAAGCCAACGTGCGACACATTATACTGAGCTGAACAACATGTTGTATGATGGATGGTTTCTCGGTCCAATTAAGAGAAGACGCTCGGAATGGATGTATATATTGTGGTGGAACTTCCGTGGTCATTTAGTGGATACATGAACCTTTCTGATGCATTGAATAGGACTCATTTCTTAATCTCTATCTCTATTTCCTAATATGAAGTAACAATGTATCCAGGTCTGAGGAGCAGAACAAATGTGAGACTGACTGTAAAGAAAAGAAAAATACGGAATTCATATGCTGATAATAAAATGTGTTCAGACGTGACTTTATCTCCACTCTGAAATTGTAAAAGAGGCAGACTTTCTGTCGGTATAAGTTGTGAGTGGACCAGGGTTGTCATGCGTTAGCGACTATCTATGATGAGTGGGGTTTGCACTGCTTTGCAATATTACATGAACCTTCCTGAAGCACTGAGGTGCTAATGCGGACTTAAAGATAGCCCACCTACAGGTTATTTTATGGCCGCTGTAAGCATACAACTCCCATAAGTGGACTAAAGATCATAATAGTTGACGTTCCTCATCAACTGGAGAGCTAACATCATATTTAAATCTGATTTCTTATACGGCAATAAAGAACTATATACATTTAAAAAATGTTGCCCTCATAACGGCAGGGGCTGCTCCTTTCTGACCGAACTTCTTCCTTTTTTTTTTTTTTTTTTTTACCAAAAAAACCTTCTTTTATCCAGCTGGCTGATGATACACAACAACTTCTCCCTTTGTGATCTGCACATGAATTAACTATGATGTTTGTACAGAGGACCGCCAGCCTCGCTGCGTGTATTGCGTTTAAGAGACGAGAGGGATCCCAGAAGGTTGCGTATTTTTAAAGCTCGGATGGTCTGATGCGACGCGCGTTAACGGGCCAAGAGACATGACACTTTGGTCTGTGGAGACCAGCAATTTCACATAGGAGGAAATCTGCATTGCTTCCATTGTACCTTTTCACACCATAGTGTTAATGGTTTAAACATGTCCTATAATACTAACATGCGCTGGCTTTGAAGGTCATTGTCGTGCATTTTGATGTTTAAAGTTTAGCTAAAATACCACTTTGAGTGACATTAACAAGTTATATACCCCCCAGACGAGAGCTGTCAACATTTCCAGAATATTTTATAGGGACGAATCAGTTTAAATTTGCTCTGTTTGCTGTTGACAGTAAATAACTGATTGTGTTATATTTATTCTTAAACGGTAATCCCTCAGTGATTCCTGGGAAGCTCAGATAAGATCCTTCTAAATAAGGTCCAGAAATATTAATAGTCATCTTTTTATATCTTCTAAGCGGAGGTATCTAAAATATATAAAGCCTGTGCATCTTAATATATGTACAGTATATACATAAATGTTGAAGGTAAGCAAACATGTCCTTCAAGTTCCAAACCAAAAATATCCCTCAACTCCAATCTAATTTCTTCTTAGATCAGTCAATTACTATGTGTATCTTGTCTATTGTATTTGATACTCTCAGTTCTATAGAAGGTGGATTCTACATCTTTACTGTCCTCCTGGTAAGGAATGCCTTTTCTCTACTTTGGTTTGAAAAGTTATTTTCTTCTGCCTCAAGAGATGACATCAAGTTTGTCTCTTAGGAACATTAGTGTGATGTTTTACATTAAAATAATGTAGTTCACTGCCTATCTCCTTCAAATAACTAAAATGGGTATTACTGTCATTTTAACATTTCTTTTGATGGCCCCAATAGCCTCCAGCATGTTTGTATAAACCCATCATATTAACTATTGACTTAAGCAGAGACTCGGTTCATGAGTTTAGTTCTAAGGACGCTCAAGAGTTTAGTTCTAAGGAAGTTCAAGAGTTTAGTTCTAAGGAAGTTCAAGAGTTTAGTTCTAAGGAAGTTCAAGAGTTTAGTTCTAAGGACGCTCAAGAGTTTAGTTCTAAGGACGCTCAAGAGTTTAGTTCTAAGGACGCTCAAGAGTTTAGTTCTAAGGAAGTTCAAGAGTTTAGTTCTAAGGAAGTTCAAGAGTTTAGTTCTAAGGACGCTCAAGAGTTTAGTTCTAAGGAAGTTCAAGAGTTTAGTTCTAAGGAAGTTCAAGAGTTTAGTTCTAAGGAAGTTCAAGAGTTTAGTTCTAAGGACGCTCAAGAGTTTAGTTCTAAGGAAGTTCAAGAGTTTAGTTCTAAGGACGCTCAAGAGTTTAGTTCTAAGGACGCTCAAGAGTTTAGTTCTAAGGACGCTCAAGAGTTTAGTTCTAAGGACGCTCAAGAGTTTAGTTCTAAGGACGCTCAAGAGTTTAGTTCTAAGGAAGTTCAAGAGTTTAGTTCTAAGGACGCTCAAGAGTTTAGTTCTAAGGAAGTTCAAGAGTTTAGTTCTAAGGAAGTTCAAGAGTTTAGTTCTAAGGAAGTTCAAGAGTTCAGTTCTAAGGACGCTCAAGAGTTTAGTTCTAAGGGCGCTTGAGAGTTTAGTTCTAAGGTCACTGGAATTAAGTTGATGTCATTATTTCTGGACACTTCCAGGTGGTGTCAATTACAATGTCTTAGAAAAAGGTCACAGACCAAAAAGTTTTTGAGCTGGATAATCTTCACTCAAGAATAATCTCAAGCCAAATTGTGTCCTTTACGTATCTAGAGCACCTAGCCTTCCCTACAGCCATATTTTCCATGTAATTGGTAAACGACATTAGTAAGAGCTTCTCCAGCAAGAAGGACCAAGCCGGCCCTCCATAATGCATTGCTAATGTGAGGATAACTTTTGGTATCACCTTACTGATTTAACAGTTTGTTATAAGAGTGATGTTAGTGAGAGCAGCTCATCTGTGAGAACATTCTGCTTTACTGGTAGGGTGGTAGATACCTGGAATAGACCCCAGTAGAGATGATACAGTCAAACACAAAGTTCAGGATATGTATAAAAGCTATCCTAAAGAATTAATAAGTACAAAAGACAATTCAAAATGGGCCATCATCTACATGTCTATATATCTTGGTTGCTTTAGGGAATAATGGGGATGATGCCCCTTTAAAAATGCAATTTGCTGGAAGATCTCTATGTGAATTATCAAAATACTACTTCTATAAATATAAAATGACTTCTGTTTTCATGTACATGAAAGTTAAAAAAACAAGTTCAATTAACATTGTTGAAAATGATTAAAAAAAAAAAAAGAAAAAAAAAAAAAAAAAAAAGATAAAATAAGGACCGTCTCATCAAATGTATTTGATTTACTCTCACTATTTCTAGTTTTAACATAGTAGAGAAGAGACTGGGAGGTTCAGATGTGACAGCTCCTAGTATATTTTCTATAGCCTCTGAAGTCAAAGACAAATTAATATCACGCTGTGCGGAACATTCTGTTGGTCACGGTGCAAATGCATTACAATAGTATTTGAAGTAACTGTGAGACATCAGATGAATTGGCCAAATTTCTGTACTGCAGCATTTTTATTTTTTTTTATGAGAAATAGCATAATTTCTCAAGAAGAAAGATGCAAGCACAAGGCTTTCCCTTAAAGTGTTATTTTTCCAAAATCCTACATTTTACGGTCCTATGCACTAAACAAACCCATGTAATGCTGTTTACTGACTACAATATATGGGCTAACTTCCTGTTTTCTCCATTATCTCCTTCCTGTTGTTAAGTTGCTGATTGTTCCTGCAGCCTTTACCACGGTGTGAGGAGAAAATGTGTAAATTTACCAGTTATGCCACAGATCTTGGATTTAAATATAATGAAATAATTTGAATTCATATAAATTTAATAAATACTTATAAGCTTATTCAGCAAGAGGCTTGTGATGTATTTGTCATGTGACCAATTGCGTTATCGCACAAACAATATTTCAGCGGGTGGGAACTTTTCTCCCACTGTTGTATTCCTCAAGCCCATATCTATATCTTCCAGCACAATCTTACTGCTAGGACTCACACAATATAAATGTCTTTTTTAGGTCAAAAATCTTCTTTTCTCTTTTTTTTTTGTTTATCTTACATAAACTACCTGATTTTGCGTATCATTTTCCCAAAATATGAGGCCATATGTGCCTCAGCAAACATTATGCGTGGAGTAAATTAAAGCGAGGCTGGTAATTAGGAAATAAGGAAATTATTGCGGACCTGAAAGAGTAAATCAGAGGTATTAAACCACTCTCCGTTTCCTCTCAAGCACTTAAGTGTACCATAAAAATCTAATGTCATAGTGATAAACATTTAGCAGAAATACATTTTGTCGGAGAGAACAAAAAAAAGAAAAAAAAAATAAGAAAATACACAAAAATAAAAAGGAGAAAACCCCTAACGCTGTATTTTTTTTTTTTTGGCTGCTATAAAGATAAAATTTATCAACCAGAGGGAACGCTTCCAATTTGAGTTAATCTGACTTTTGGTCTAATAGAAATTAGTGGGATCTTTCATTGTCTTAATGTAAACAGAACTTTAATACGATAGCGGGTTCTTGTTCATATTTAGTGACACCTACACGGGTTTTCATACTCCCCAAATGTCCTGCTTCAGGAGAGACCAAGTCCCTTTGTCGTCCCCTGTTGCCCCCTGTTCTTTAGGAGCGTAGAATGTTTGCTGGTTGTGAGGGTATGACAGGGTTCTCCAGCGGGTAATGTGTTAATAAAAATGGAGTCCTGGGGAAGCCCCTTCTAGTGACTCTAGTGTGGAGGTCTATGTACCCTCTCCACTGGTAATTCCTTCGTGTTCTGTACACTGCCTGTTGCTAGGCGACGAGGTATGATATCATATCCCAGCACTCTGCAACATCAGCTGTGACGGATCATTTTTTGGCAGCTTTGTGCGATAAACCCAAGTTAACATGCCCCGGGTGGGATATTTAAACACGACTATTAATATTACTGAGGGTTACGTTTTTTTCTCCACTGTTTTTAGCTTTTTTTTTTACAACCAGAAGCAATATAGGAAGCTTTAAATCACTAAAAAGGGGATTTATTGCCCACGTACCTATATGAAATGCTCAAAGAAAACACACTGCCCCGTTATCCTCTCTCGTGATTAGTAGAGTAACATTTATATTATTTTTTGATATGTTAATTGTTTATTGTCCTCATTTACCCTCTTCTTTAACAAAAATGAAATTTAATATGGCAGAATTGTTCAAAATCTTGGGAATTTTTTTGAAAAAAACTTTTTGTCTTTTATTATAGATACGGGTTTGGAGATATGGAGTACAAAACCCCCGAAAGGCATTTTTGTCAATATAAAGATTGTGGACCTACCTGTCTCCTCAGATCCCTCGTTTTCTTGGTCATCTTGTCAATGGCGATGTTTAGTGGGTCGCCCTTCTCTTTCCGTCCCGTCTAAAAGAAAATAAATAGACGTTAATTTTTGTCCAAACCAACTTTGTATTCAGGATGCTTCTAGAAAAAAACCTCAACGTTAGGTAACGCAAATGAATACAATTTAGTGAGATATAGTGAGATTTGCACTGACGCTCGAGAGTAAGTTAGGGACAGTAGGACAGCTTGGCAGTAGAGTGGCCAAAAAAATCAGGACTGTCCCAACTAACACAGGACGCTTGGGAGCCTGATTAAATGACGTGTATGCACCTTGCACTGAACGTGGAGACCACAATAGACTCTCATCAAGTAGAGGTTTTCACGAGGTCCCATTGTAAGCACAGTTGGCTCTGATGGGTCCACCTCTGCCTTGGCCATAAACAAAGACAATCATCCAGGTTATCTTGCCCATGAAGTGTGTATTAGATGGGCTTCTATAGATGAGCCAGCCAGGGTCAGCTCCAGCCCAACGCAAAGCTTAGCCCGTTCGTCAAAAGGGGAAGAACGCAAGTCAGAACGAAGCCAAGGTGGCTGAAATGCCTCCTCTCCTTCAGACCTTGGGTCTGTCTCACCGGAGGACTATTGGCATCGAGTTCTGCAGTTGGGTGAGCGGACATTGACTTGAGCCAGGCAAGAAGACGGCTCTTGGCTCACTAAACACTCATAAGATGATTAGTTCCCTTTAAATGATGTTTTATTTCACTAAGTCATGTGACTAAGAGACACTTAGGAATCTTAGTATCCAACAGAACAACAGTCAAAAGGCACAAGAACATCTTAACTAAAGCGAATATACATATAAATACAAATAAAATGCACAAATTAATTAAAATAATCGTACAGACAACCAAATGATCCACTTTTCTGCCTGATACTAGGAAAAAAAACGATTCAATCTGAAAATTCTAAATACATTTCTCCCCCCTCCTTAGAAATAAAAGCCACTTGCCGGGCCACCAATATCTCCTCCCCCCAAAACATATTAAAAAGTGAAATTGTCACGGGACACATGAGCATCATCTGTGTTCTTAATGCCAAAAACTTCATAAAGAGGCATGAAAAGTATTTTCATTTTATTATTTTTTGTACCACTGCCAGAAAAAAAAACATTAAATCTCATTTTAAGCCCTCATTTTCAACGGGATAGGATCTATAAACACCCATCCTCAAAAACTCAATAATTCCTCTCTTTTAAACGTTTTTATCTCGCTCGTTCAAAATGACTGCCCGGCCTCTCCAGTTAGAAATCTTTTTGCTTATTCCATATATTGCCGTTCCTAGGTGCCAGAATCTCGGTATATCCCACTCAAACAATAACAGGTATTTCTACTAAAGAAAAATAGCTTTAAAAAATACTCTATTTCCAGAATTATGATTATTAACACCGTATTTCCAAAGTATACATTTACAAAGCAAATAAAGAACGCGCGCTATAAATATAAATTAGATTATATGCTGTTTGTGCTGCGATTGTACCGTTAACAATGCAATCATTCTGGAATTCACCTAAAAAAAAGGTTTTCGGCGAGATTATTAATCAGGTCTAGCAAACTGCGAAACGCGTAGCGTGAAGTGGAAGCTGATTTTAGGGTTCATGGGGAGCAGAAAATGACATATTGCTGGGGTGGGTTAATAATGGAGCGAAGGGGGGCAATTGACCCAGAGCCCCCCTGGGTATCAAATATTTCTGAAATAAAAAATATAATAAATTTAAATGGGTCATTATTTCAGTATATTCTTAAAGAGGGATTCTGGTATAAACAGCACTTCGGTATCTTAAAAAATGAGATATTTTTAGTTTGTATTTGCAGGATTTGGGGATTTTTGTTTAAAAAGTAAGGAATTGTTGCAGATTCTCAATTTAACCCTATCTTGAAGTTCTCGTCACTCTTCCAAAGGCCAACTGAACCAATCAACAACAATCAGCAACTTAACACTAGAGGAGAGATAACCCAACGAGGGGGACTAGATATGCAGATCTCGAGAACAGGTAGCAAAGTTGGCTGTTGCCATGGTATATACATATGGGTTTTTAATATATATTTATATATATATCGGTGACGTTAATCTGTATTTACCATTAAATAGGGTTATTTAACGTATAAAAATGTAAAGTGTAGAATTTGGAAGAGTAACAGGTCACATGCCAGGTTTAAGATATAAGGTATAAGAGATATGAAATGCCTTAATTAATAGAATCATATTAGTTATAGAATAACATAAGTTAAAGTCCTGCCGAAAAATAATTTGATCTTATATGAATGGGCATTTAGAAGAATAAAGTGTATATGTATGTATATGTATATATATATATATATATATATATATATACACACACACTGTATATATACTCTTCTAATACGACCTAAGGAGATACACCAGATGTGAAATGAAATATAAATATATATATATATATATATATACTGTGTTCTTTTTTATACGAACAACTTATGTTTAACTTTAGGAAAAACTTATCTCTCCTAGAATTCTACTGACCTTTACTTTAATGAATGTCGTTCTCCAAGAACCTCATGAAACGTACCCAAAATCCCATTTTTGTACATTTTTAAAATTGGATAGTATCCTGTTCTGCTCCCATTTAAAAAGTCACATAAAACGCGAGAAAAGTAATCTCTGCCTCTATTTATACCTTTTAATTATCTACAGCCGTTTGACAACATTTCACGTTGTCTTATTTCGGATCCCTTCACGCTTTCCCGTGTAAAAGCGACGTTCGCAGCCCCGTTTTAACTGAAGATTTGTGTTTTTGTCCTTTTTTTTTTTTTTTTTATACCAAACACATAAGGCTTAAAATACCTAGAGCTATGTAAATGGCGGGAGGAGCGAGGGCGCTGTGCACCCGGGGCAGATGTTCGGCTTTTATCTACACCGGGTTTTACTGACTTTGCTGAAGTAGGGATCAGGAGGAAGCAGTCAGGAGATCAAGGACTCACACATGACCGGTCAGGACTCCCGCAGCCGCCCCCGCTCCTGGATTTTTAATGGCAGTCCCCGGGAGCCGGCAGACATCAAACTACTCAGAGCACCGAGGAAAAGGCAGCGATCACACAGCGGATATTATGGATAAGTCTCGGTGTAAATGAGTTTATGGATACAGATACACCCTGCATGCTGTGTAATTTAGTGCAATAAAACAGTAATACCCCCAGTGCTGTATACAGTAATAACCCCTCCAGGTTGAAAAAAAAAAGGAATTAAAAACAAAATATTTTTCTCAATCATAGCTTTTATTAAAAAAAATTGTTCACATAGTTTACATGAATTAACATTTACTGGTAAAACTTTTTTCCTATAGGGTCGTCTTATATTTAGGCTTTTTCTTTTTTTCATAAATTAATATACAGATTTTGGGGGGTCGTCTTATAATCAGGGTCGTCTTATAATCGATATATGGTAAATACGGTAACTCCCCAGTGCTGTGCTGTATATAGTAATATATCCCCAGCGCTGTATACAGTAATGTCGGCTGGTGAAATCTGGTTTTATCTCATTTTGTCCCAATAAACTCCCTTTATCTGCAGACCCGGAGCCGCCGTCGCTGTCAGTCATTTGATATTTTGGGTGACTTTCCCGGCTCAAACACTGAGCTGATGCTTTATGGCGACGCTAATGACGTCATTTCCTCCATTGACCCAATCTATCGTTCCCCACAGGCAGTGCTTGTCTAGTTTGTTTAGTAGATCGGGGATCAGATAACAGAGCGAGAATTCATACAAATGGCTGATATGCAGCTGTCTGAATACATTATATTACGGGCCAAAAACGACAACTATTAAATTTTTTTTTTTTTAAACTAGAACTTTTTAAAAAGTCTGCAGTGTTCTTAATAAATATTTACTGGGTGATGTAGACAATCTGTGTCTTGCTTCCTTCGGAACACATGACTTCTCCCGCTCATTGTATTTACATATATTGTTCATGCCTGTTACATACATGTATATGTACATATATCACTGTGTGTGTACGTTTTATCTATTAGCCGGTCGTGTTTCGGTCTCCACGTCAAAGGTGAAGCTAAACTAACAACGGAGAGGCTCGTACTTCACGCTCTCATCTCGGCCAGCGGGCCGAGTTTATTGGCAATCTTTATAACATGCTTTTTTTTATCCTGTCCAATTCTCCATGCTGTCACTTCTACTTGTCGGCCGCGTGTATGTCTCGCCCGTACACAGCGACTATTTTCCACTTTCGTGTTATTTCTCGACTTGTGTTCTTCTTATTTTCTCCTCATTTCCCTGCTATCAGTAACATCATATCAGACAGGGATTAAATCGGGCCGCGCTTTCAATAGGGGACATTGGAAATGTCTATACATAAATTTTCTGATTAGAGAGGCAAGTCCAAGTTAATGATAAATAAAGATTCAGACCTAAATCGGTCCTTCGTCCCGTCTTAGATTCAGGAGCCGTATGCCATGTCTATGCAGGGGCACTTAGAGCACCACGCTTGTCATAGAGCCGTAAAAGTATTCATTTTTATTCTATGTTTCATTGTTCATAGAGCTCGAAACTTTTCCTTTACTGAGAGGGTGGTAGATAAATGGAACAGCCTCCCAGCAGAAGTGGTAGAGGTTAAGACAGTGAGGGAATTTAAACATGCATGGGATAGGCATATAGCTTCTATATGCCTATCCCATGCATATATATATATATATTTCTTCCAATTGCGATACATATAGTGACAACTCATCAATTCTCCTGAAAATTATTATTCACAGCTAAGGACAGAATGCAAATATTTTTTCTATTAAATGTATATATTTTTTTATATATATATTTTTATATAATTTTTAATTTATATTTTTTTATATATAATTTTTTTATTTATATATATTATTTTTTAATATATTTTATATTATTTTAATTTATATTTTTAGATTATTTTTTATATATATATATATACGCATTCTTTCCCTTTCTAGGCTGCCTAATTTAACACAAAGCTTTGAAGTCATAGATTAAGTCCTAATTATTTCATCCATCACCGAGGTGCTGCGAGCAACAAAACCCCCCATAAACAATGAAAATAATAATAGAAATGTTTTGTTTTTTTAAATCCATTATGATTCCAAAGTTTAGAACGGGCCTGGCGGGGGGTGCTGGAGATTGCAGGGCTCGGCGGCAGGAGGAAGCAGCGGGAGACACGTGTAAGTATTGTGCGGAGCCCATGCTGGCTTTCATGTAGATACATCAGGGGCAACAACAAAAAAAGAACAAACAAAGCTCTTTATTACAATAGAGGTTTAGGGAACCTCGTTACGATAAGGTTTATGTTATAATTGTAGAAGGAGTTTGCATATCAAGAAAGCAGCAAGAAGTGACGAGGCTGATCTTAAAAACGGAAAGTTGTACAGCGCTGCGGAATATGATGGCGCTATATAAGACAATAAGTAACAATATGTATTGTCTAGAACCCGGGTTTTTCATGAATTATGTTATTCTGATCACATCCAAAAATGTTGTTGCAATTTGCAATCAATATTAAAATAGTAAAAAAAAAAAATACTCACGTTTTTGGAATTTAACCCTTTCATTCATCCCTGCTATGGCTCCAACTAGCAAATATGCTATGTGATGCACTACATACCCCATTGTACAGGGCTGCAGTATATGATGGTGCTATATACATTAATACATTACAATAAAGTCCTTATAACCCACTATATCCCTGTATACTCTTCTCTTGCTAAGAAATCTCCCAGTCCGTATTTAAAGACAATCTATTGAATTTGATAGAACAATCCCTGTGGGCAGCGGATTCCACATCTTTACTGCTCTTACTGTAAAAACCTTTTTACGCTGCTTTAGGTGTAGGAAACTCCGTCCTTCAAACCTCAAAAAAAAAATGACCTCTTGTTCTTGAGTTCTTCCTTCAGAAAAAAACGGCCAGGCGTTAATGGGGCCGAATAGCTCTTACCTGCCGTCAAATTCTGTTTCCCCAGAGAACAGGGCCGACAAAATATACCTAGTGATTTTGGATGATCTTGAAGTCCTAGGCCCTAGTTGAGCGGAGCTGTTGGCAACTCCTGGGAAGGTTCTCCACCGTTCCAAGTTTTCTCGATATCTAGATAATGGCTCTCGTCATTCTTCGCCGGAGTCCCGGAGCCTTAGAAATGTTTTTGTAGCCCTTTCCAGACAGATAGATGTCAATGACGTTATCATTTGTTCTTGAATGTCTTTAGATGGCGGCATCACGCGCTGCTTCTTGAGATCTTCCAGTTGACTTCACTTAGCAAGACGGGTTCTATTTAATCGACGCATAGATGGAACAGGCCTGGCAGTCATCACGCCTGGTTCTGTCCGGTGAAACTTAACCCAATTATCAATTAAATTTGGTTAATTGGTTGCTTTAGTAACTGAGGGGCCATTACTTTTTCCCATAGGGCCAGGTAGGGTTGGAGAGCTTTCTTCGTTCTATTAATGCTGGGTTTTGGGTTTACTTGGGTTATCTTGGTCTAATATTAAAATGCGCTGGATGATGTGAAACATTTAACAAATATGTAAAAATAGAAGAAATCGGGAAGGGGAGAAATACTTTTTTCACAGCGCTCTATTCTGAAGGTCCTGGAGATTCATGTCCACTTCTGGCCGCGAGAGGAGAAGTTTAATGGATTTTAGGATATTAATAAAAGGCTGTGTAACTACTTATTATATTAATGGTGCTCACAGTGTTCCCAAAATATACTTATAGTCAAACAGAATGAAAGGCACAGAAAGTTCTAAGAATACTCGGAAATGATTTGCTATATTACAGGTACGACGCTTAACCCAAGGGAGTCACGGTCATGGCTGATAGCTCTATAGAACCATAATTGGTTCTACTGGGATGCTGTTCCACCTATCTACCACCCTCTCAGTACCCTACTTTAACGAACTTTAATAATTATCAAAATAGATAATTTAAAAAAAAAAAAAAAAAACTCGCTTTTTTGGTGTGTCTGTAACAAAACGATGGGTTTGCACAAGTCAACCATCGCTTCACGAGCGCAGGCAGTTCACGTGGAGAGATGGAGTCAGCTCCCTAAAGTCCCCTGTAGTTTGCCTTCAAGCCCTCGCCACACGATCTGTCGGATCTCCGGGGAGGAAAACGAGCGTTTGGTTGCCGGGCTACATGCCAGAGACATTTAGGCACACGGCAGTCGCAGGGAAGAAAGATGTTTCTCTGCGCTAAACATTCCAGCTCTCTGTGCAACTTAACCCTACCATAGAATCAAAGCCGGTCAAAGAGGCAATTAAGCTCCTTGGGGCGAGCGCTTGGTGTTGAAGGCACGTTCTCCATGACAAGAAAGAGAATAAGGTGGAAGCTCCGGGCTACAACAAGTAACTCACATCACTCTCAAAGAACAGGCATGATATGGAAAATTCCCTTTTTTCCCCCTTAATGTGTTGGAGAAAAAAAAAAAAAAACGCTTAGCAACACGTTCCTGGCTTCGTAATTACAGGAGAGGAGAAAGTCTTGACAAAAAATACTTCTGACAAAGATGGATTGTAGCGGGTCGAGAAAAGCACCTCTCTTCTTAAGTGTTTTTCTCCTCTAATCTTAAAAAAAAAGAAAGATTCAGAAAGAGATGTTTTGTACGGGAGGAGATTGGCTTTATCAATTCCCTCTGTGCGGGGGAAGTATAGATTGTATACAATACCAAAAACAGTAATTAATTTTTTTTTTAAAAACAGACATTATTATATTATTTTTGTCACGAACATTCTAGTTTTTCTTCCAATGTAAGATAATTTTTATCTGAGACTTATATACGTCATATAGAAGCACAGACTCTATATGAAATAAACAAATAGAACCCATGGAAGTCTCATATAGACCATGGGCCATACCAACACCACTGAGAGGGGTACATGGTCAGGGAGCAACCTTATTCTCCATGATTAATTGTAAGGGGCTGGGGGGCTAAGATCTGCGTCTGAAGCTGGCATCATCCAATCAGTTCCTCCTTTTTATTGTTTCAAAGGCTGCCTGGACCAATCAATTACTATCAACAACCTAACAGTAGAGATAACTTAATGGGGAGGACTAACCATGCAGATCCGAGAACAGGACGTGAAAAAGGTTAATTTTCTGGTATACATATAAGTTTATACAGTATATACCCATAAGGGGGCTCACTGTATTAGCCTCTACCACTTCTGCTGGGAGGCTGCTCCACTTATTTCCCACCCTCTAAACACCCTTACATAGAACTCTACCAGGTATGATTTGGGGAACGTGACAGCTTGAGAAGCTCCTTTTCAAAAACGGTAACAGTGTTTTGGGGAAATATCTGCCTGCTTTATTATTTTCTCTCTATCTCTCTTCTTTCAGATACATTTATCTCCTTTTTCTCTTTCCCTGTAATTTCTTTTGCGTTAAACGCAGCTATATGGCCACTGAAAGAGTAAGAGATGTCCTCTGCATCCAAGGGCACTGCAGCAGACTCGCTTAAATGACTTCAGGGATCAGACGCAGTACAAAAATAAATAAATTAATAAACAGATTTATTTGATTTGATAAGGTCTGCTAAAATCCTGACCCGTGCAGCGAAGCAAAGGCGAGGTAAGAAGAAAGAACATTACAGAGTCTCCCAGCATCAGAAGAGCTCTTCCTGCATTTTAATCCGATCCACAAATCCGTTTTAAGGCTGTAGATCATTTTTTGGAGGCTCGCAGATAGTTGGGGATCCCACGGAACATCTACCTCTTTCCCCTAGGTCGTTTTGTAACTCCCGGTGATATATTTTGACTTCTGTTAATTACTTTATAAAGCACCATCATATTCTGCAGCGCTGTACAGGTAGCGCATAGCAGAACAACTTGGACAGAAGCAAACAAAGTAAGGAGGGCCCTGTTCAAAGGAGCTTACAATCTAGAAGGAGGTAAATTGGCTGCACAGCTGTATCTCAGTGCAAACATTAATTAAATAGATTATATTACTCCACATATGTAATAAGATGAAGTGCATGGAAGCCCTTAAACTGCTGCTAGGCTGCAACCCACATCATTCTAAGCCAAGGCTGGGGCATCATGCGAGCTGTAGTGCTGCCGTCACTGTATAGATATGCTATGTGTTAGTATTGCAATAAATAATTTTACAATAAAAGTCTAAACATTACACATTAATTTATTATTATTATTTTAAATGTATCTATATTATTATTATAATTATTATATTATATAACGAGTAGCTGTGACGGAAGCCTCCATCACTGGGGCCACTGGAGAAGCCTGACTGCCAGCCTCCTCCCTATTGACTATGGGCCCTGGGTTTGTAGAGACTTCTGTGGCTACCCCCAGCAGTATCATCTCATCATTGGCTGAGGGGATTATCTCCGGCAGACAGCCAGGATCTGCCACCAGGGAGTGACCACCATTCTTTGATGTTTAATGTTGTATAAATCAGTCTCCCCCCTATTGTATTGTTAATCCCGTTACTGCCCCTGTTGTCTCTGAGAGGCAGATTAAGGGGGAGGTTTGTGTCCCAATATCTTGTTTTATGTTAATGTGTGTTTTGCTGGATATATCCAGCTCTGTGTGTCTAAAATAAATCAGTCTTCGTTTGGTTTTACCCTACACTGAGTCTCGGCTAGTGACTGGGGAACCGGGGAAAGTGTGTTGTCCCAGGCTAAGGGAGCACAAGACAGCGGAGGTAGTCGGTCGGACTAGCCAGCTCCGTGACATTGGTGGCAGCGGTGGGATTTCTTCTTAGTCTGAGGGGCACTTACTTTCTACCGGGATTGACCGACAGGACGGCAGACTTCGGTCGCCTTGACAAGGACATGGATGTGGTATCAGAATTCCAGGGGCTGCTGCGGGTCATCCTCTCCTGCTACACCACTGCTTTGCCTACAGAACAATACCAGAACCTGAGGCAAGTGGTTCGACGGTCAGTATGGCAGAGGGCTGTTATACGCCGGGGTCAGTGTCTTCCAAGCTCCGAACAAAAGATTAGAGACCAGCGGGAACTACGGATGTCTTTCCTGGGACAGCAACCCCAGGAGCAATGGGTATCCGAATTGGACAAGCTGGTCCAATAGGAGGTAGAGCTGGAAGATCACTATAGGGCTCTGCAGTGGTATACAGAGCAAGCATATTGGGGAACTGCGAAAGATTGTTCTCCAGAGGGCTATGACTTTGGTGGCCCTGGATTATTATGGGATAGTCTTCAGGAGGATCCGGACTTCGGCAGCACAGCGGAGTGGCGGATTGAGGACATCCGGGATTTCAGGGAGTGGGACCTCCCAGATGCGCTAGGACTTAAAGGTGATTTAGACTTTTTAATTACGCAGGAGTGGGAACTGGAGAAGGCGTATAAAAAACTGTTTGACCGCGTTCAACAGAATGCCCCAGTGTCCAGGGATTGTGTGGATTTTGTGGATGTTATTGAGTGGTCACCTGAGGATGTTGACCCAGGCGGGGTGGATGGGACTGCGGTCTCCACCCCTGAGTCAGAGGGATACTGGGCAGCTAATCCAGATCCGATACTGGAGCTGTGCGACTGTGCTCCACAACCAGATCCAGAGATTGTGGATCTAACTGATTTTACATCTGAGGATGTTAACCCAAGAGGGGTGGATAACACTGCGGTCTCCACACCGGGGGCCTCAGAATGCTGGGCAGTCTGCCCAGATCTCTTAGTCCCAGCTGAAGAGCTGGCAACAGGGCAGAGCGCTGCTGGCTTCTGCCCCACATCTGCAATGACTACAGGGATCCAGGGAGATGTGGCAGCCGGCCCTTCTCCCCAGCGGCAGCTCACATGTCCGGGAGCGGAGGAACTTGTTTTTCCTCCCCAGCGGCAGTGGGAGGAACCGAGAGATGTGACAGCAGGTCCATCTTCCCAGCGGCAGCTCACATGTCCGGGAGCAGAGGAACCGGCCCTCCCTCCCCAGCGGCAGGCCGACCCACAAGATTCCCTAACCCCAGCTGAAGTGCTGGCAACCAGGCAGAGCATCGCTGGCCTCTGCCCAGCACCTACCAAAGCTGCAGGAGTTCAGGGAGATACAGCGGCCGACCCGCCCCCCCAGCAGCAGAACCTAACTCCAGGACCGGATCAACCGGAACTCCCTCCTCAACGGCAACAGGAGCACCAGGGAGGGGATGCAGGAGGCATCCCTCCCCAGCGGTACCCGGGAGATGGCGCAGCCGGCCCATCTCCCCAGCAGCAGCAGGAGCATCAATTTTGGGAGGGAATTAATGGGCCAAATAAACTGACTGACTACGGAGTCAACCCGTTTGGGGTCTCATCCTATGTCAGTCCAATTCGAAGGGGGGAGAATTGTGACGGAAGCCTCCATCACTGGGGCCACTGGAGAAGCCTGACTGCCAGCCTCCTCCCTATTGACTATGGGCCCTGGGTTTGTAGAGACTTCTGTGGCTACCCCCAGCAGTATCATCTCATCATTGGCTGAGGGGATTATCTCCGGCAGACAGCCAGGATCTGCCACCAGGGAGTGACCACCATTCTTTGATGTTTAATGTTGTATAAATCAGTCTCCCCCCTATTGTATTGTTAATCCCGTTACTGCCCCTGTTGTCTCTGAGAGGCAGATTAAGGGGGAGGTTTGTGTCCCAATATCTTGTTTTATGTTAATGTGTGTTTTGCTGGATATATCCAGCTCTGTGTGTCTAAAATAAATCAGTCTTCGTTTGGTTTTACCCTACACTGAGTCTCGGCTAGTGACTGGGGAACCGGGGAAAGTGTGTTGTCCCAGGCTAAGGGAGCACAAGACAGCGGAGGTAGTCGGTCGGACTAGCCAGCTCCGTGACAGTAGCATTAAAAGAAAATTAAAGCTTAAGGAAATTATTTTCACAAATTAAGTTTCCCGGGATACCTGAGTGATATTGGTGGTTGGCAACATGCAATGAAGCTTCTTGAAAGATCTTGAGAGCTTTTGTGACCAGAGGCGTATATAGGGTATGGCAGCCATGGCACGTGCCATGGGCGCCATCTCAAGGGGGGCGCCGGTGAGCGGCTTTTAAATGCCGCTCACCGGCATTTTTTATTTTTTTTTGATGCGGAGGAGAGAGAGGGGCACCTAGCAACTGCTCGGCGCCCCTCATTCTCCTCCACGAGCCCTCTACCCCCATCCCGGTGCCGGCATTTCATGCAGAGCGCCGCAATATGCCGGCATATTGCGGCGCTCTGCATGAAATGCCGGCACCAGCGAGCGGCTTTTAAACAATGATGCGGAGGAGATAGAGGGGCGCCTAGCAACCGCTCGGCACCCCTCGTTCTCCCCCGCATCAAAAAAAAGAAGACAGCGTTTAAAAGCCGCTCGCTGGTGCCCGCTGCTTCACTGCTGGGCGCCGAAATATGACGTCATATTACGGCGCTCAGCAGTGAAGCAGCGGGCACCAGCGAGCGGTGCAGGAAGACAGCAACATCGTGCTCCCGTCGCTGGACTTCAAGGTGAGAGAGGGGGGGGTTAAAAAGTGATAAGGAAGGAAGGAAGGAAGGGAGGGGGTTAAAAAGTGATAAGGAAGGGAGGGGGTTAAAAAGTGATAAGGAAGGGAGGGGGTTAAAAAGTGATAAGGGAGGGAGGGAGTTAAAAAGTGATAAGGGAGGGAGTTAAAAAGTGATAAGGAAGGAAGGGAGGGGGTGGGTTAAAAAGTGATGAGGGAGGGAGGGAGTTAAAAAGTGATAAGGGAGAGGGGGTAGATATAAGTAAAGAGTGTGCATTAATGTGTGGATGCATTGAGTGAATGAGAGAGAGCATGAGTTAATGTGTGGATGAGTTCTCTGAATTAAAGTGTGAATTAGTGAGTGACTGTAAAAGTGTTTGTGTATCATAGATGTATAATTGTGGAAGGGCAAAGATGGCACTAGCAGGAGGTTTGAGCCTTGGGGACCGAGATGGCACAGGCAGGGTGTATATGGGACAAAGATGGCACTGGCCGGACTGTTTGGGGACAAAGTTGACTTGTGGTGGGCTATTTGGGGACAAAGATGGCAAATCTTATGTGTGTAATCTGGGTGCTGGCCAGGTTCTATGTGGGCAGTGTGGTTGGGGCGTGCAACCTGTGATCTATGCCTGTAATTTAGGGGGTTTTAAATATTCCTTTAATGCCGTGTTTTTATGTGAATTCCAATTGATCTTTACCTGCAAAGCTGGGTTTTTGTGTTATTCTGTAGATCCATATCTGCTATGCTTTGTTTCCATACATTATTTATGTATACCTGCAAATACAGGGTTAATATGTCTTATTCAGTTGATCTACACCTGCGATGCTACGTTTCATATATTTATTGTATACCTGCAAATACAGGACTTGTATGTCTGATTCTGTTTATTTGATATATACCTTCAGTGCTGAGATCACAAGTGAATTTCAATTGATCTGGGTTTGCGTGTTGATCTATACCTGCTATCGGCAGCAGGGACTAATATTTATATATATATGGGCAGCAGGGGCTAGTAAATGGGTTTTTATTTGGACAGGGGCGCAATTTCAGTGCTTGCCATAGGCGCTATTTTCAGTAGATACGCCTCTGTTTATGACTCTATATCTTATTCGTATGAATGATTTAGTGGACTGTGGTTCACTTCAAAGGTATCACTTAATTACTGTGGCTGCTAAACGTATCCTATGGGATTTATATTGCACATCATAATACATGGGGAGATTCCCGGGGTTGGCAACTCGGAGGTCTTTAAGGGCGGGCTGGCCTGCATGCGTGGTAAGGGAGGCAGTTTAGTATGTATCTATGTAGAGTGTATGTGTGTTAGCATGAATGTGTACATGTAAGTGTGTATGTGAGAGGGAGTGTGTGTGAGAGAGGGTGCATGTGTACGTTAGTGTTAGTGTGTGTGTTAGCATGTACGTTTGTGTAAGTATGAGTGTGTGAGTTACGCGACGTCAAGGGACCAGAGATGCCAGTTGGCTTTACTTGTCCCCATCCCAGACGGTTCCAGCTCTCCCCTAGAGATTTCCATCTTCAGGGCCAATGGCTTCACGAAGGACCAGGCCTAGTTACACGCATGGGTGCAACAAGCCATCCATTGGGGCAGAGCTAGCCCCAGACAGTGCTGAGTGGTTGAGGAGTAGGCAGAAAGTGGGGTGCCCAAACAGCGCAGGTCAAACCCGGAGAGTCCCCAGGTCTGCACATCCTCTAGAGCATCTTGGGAGTTGAAGTGCACAGCATCTGGAGCGTCTGATGTAAAATTATTTGCGTAATTTTGGTAAAGAAAATGAACGTCAAGATAATTTAACCCATTTACATCCAAAGACCTACTAGAAAGTAATTACGCTAAAGAAAGATACTTCAAATTGCAGCCTGTCTACTTCCAAAGTCTATGAAGTGAGACGCACTTGAATTGTCTGAATAATGCCACGATAAAGAGAATGTAATTTTAATACGACCTACTTTGTCTATTCATATGAAAAAAAAAGAACAAATTATTCTTTCCGCCAAACACACAGGAAGAAATTACCACTAAGATTAAAGAAGTCACTTAAAACGTATTTCGGGAAAAAATATTAGTAATATTGTTCTAAAGCGTGCATCATCTAGGGGGAAAAAAAGGTAGATTTAATCTTTTCTTAATTTTTTTTGTCCTCTTTCTTCAAAAGCTGCTCTTACTCGAAAAGTAATTTCAATTACAAAGTCTGTTGAGTCACACAAAAATAATGAAATGCGTTTATTCATAGCGCAAATAAAAAGTTTATGTTTTGATTACCTTAAGAATCCAATATTTTTCACTTTATTTTGTGCCTTTGATAAAACTGTTTTGCATCTGTATATTCTTTAATATTTATGTTTACCGTTACACGTTCTGTGCAATAGTTTTGCCTCCATGTAGGCAGATTACGCAACTGCTTTGGGGGCCCCCGAATAATCTATGGGGTCCCTAAGAGACTAAAAGGGAAAGATCTTTTCACAAAAAGTTATATATATATATATATATATATATATAATTATTCTTTAAAAACAGATTTTACTTTACTGAGAGGGAGGTAGATAAGTGGAACAGCCTCCCAGCACAAGTGGTAGAGGCTGGCTAATACAGTCAGGGAATCTAAACATGCATGGGATAGGCATATCACTCCTGAATCCAAGACGAGACCAACGACTGATTAAGGTCTGAGCCTTTACATCAAGAAAAATGGACAGACTAGATGGGGCTCCAATGGGTCTTATCCGCCCTCAAGATACGTAATAAAAAAAAAATAAATATATATATATATACATATGCATGCAAAATAAAAAATATATACAAAAAGGGGAGCACATCCTACATCAAAATACATCAAAATCCCCCAGTCCTATCTAATTTTTATGGCTATATTGCTTACCAAGTTGCTGAATCAGCGGGACGGCACTATCCCTTAACACACTGAGACTCTCAAGCAATTTAAAGCCTTCTCTGGACACCATTAATGAGGCTCCTGTGTGGCAGGAGGGGTGCCCTGTTTTTGTGTATTTATTGGTCATTATTATTCTAACAGCAACCCAGGAATCAGAATGTTTATAGCTTTCATACTTTTTAGGTTGAGGCTCCCCTTTCTGTATACTTTTTTGTTGCTGCATATCTGCAGGTCCGGTCTAAACCTTAGGGTTAAGCGGCCCCTACCTGCCACGACGGAGTCTCATTAACGGTGTCCTCTCTTATATCGCTTTGAGAGTCTCAGTGTGTTAAGGGGTAGTGCCGTCCTGCTGATTCAGCAACTTGGTAAGCAATACAGCCATAAAAATTAGACAGGACTCGCTGTGACGTAGTGGCGGGTGAAGCGATATATGGCCGTATAGTGTGACAAATCCCCGATATTTATGCCTCAAATAGTTTTTTTTGAATGGTATCCACTGGGTATGTGCTTTGTTTATAGAAATAATTACTCACTCGATTGTGACAAATGTATGCTGCTCAAATAAATTAATTAAAAAAAAAAAAACATTTTACATATGCATTACTTTTATATAAAAAAAAAAAATTCTCGGGTCTTCTATGTACTCTTTTCGGTATAAATATTTGTCGGCGTGGCAAAGGTGATCGTTCAGACGTCCTCTGTGAATTAACATACAGCCGATTTTGCACCTCCTCTTAATTACCATGACTACTGAGTTTTAATGATACATTTTTTACAGTTTCCTCCCTAATTATAGCAATTATGTTTTTTTGTGTCGACTGAATGTAAAATATAACACAGGGGAAAAGAAAAAGAAAAAAAACGTTAAACTGGGAACATCACAGAGCCATTAGCAAGCGCCCTGTAATTCATTAAGAAAAAAATGCAAAAATAATATTAATAAATAATAATGGCGCAGTGCCACTAATTTAGCCACGTCCTCCTGACGCCACATTAAACTTATAATATTAATTTAATATTTATTTTTCACAAAGGATACTATATATATATATATATATATAGTATCCTTTGTGAAAAATAAATATTAAATTAATATTTAATATTATTAACATATGCAGACAAGGGTGTCTCGTTTGCAGTTTTGTGCTAAAGAACAAGTATTTTTGTTTTTAAATGACTTTGTGAAGATGCGGTAACCTATAGGGACAGATGGTTTTTAAAATGCCTACAAAACATCTCTTACTCCGCACCTCCTGGTTTTTTTTTTTCCGTTGACCTGCTGCTCGCACTCCGAGGGTTTTGACAGCGAGTGAGCGTAGCGAGCTGAAATCATAGCTCAGCTGGGAATCGCTTCTTGCTGAGACGTACACGAACTCCAAATTAGCAGCTAAAATCAGCACAAATCTATCAAATGTTGCTTTGGGGAACGTGATGTATTTTTGTTTAATTTTTTTTTATGCTGTTTAATTCATATTCACATATTAGTGCATGAAACTAAAAAGGAAAAAAAAGAAGCCAAAAAAAATCTTGTATACATTAAAGTTTGGTGAAGCTTTAAAAGTCAAGTAAAGGCATTCCGGCGAGAAATTCTAGAATTCTACGAGAGAGTATTTATTTTTTAGTAAGTTTTTTAAAATAATGTCAAGGAGGATGCGGACCCACACAGGGCACAGTGGGTTGCGAACAGACGATGCTTCTTTGGTACTCATGTAATCGGAAGTTTTGAGTCACAGGCATAGCTGGGAACTCTCCCGGGTTTCTTCTTTCTATGGGCAGCGTAGCGGTGTTTGGCCACACCCATTACCCTCCCACTCCCCACCCAAAAGGGTGTCTGGAGCTAGCGCCCCCTTCAAAAAGGCATTCCCTCAGAAGAGACAAAGCTCCCAGTAGCCAACACTGGGAAACTCCCATGCATGGTTACTGGGCCAACCTAGAAAAAGATGGCACCCAAGCATTTAAGGCAGTAAAAAGATAAATAGCCTACACGCTCTTTAGACTAGGCATTGCATGGCATTTGCACTTCTACTGTACTCATTTTTGGGGTCTCTTTGCTTGATCCTCCACCTTGATTAATTTATTTTTGCCGCGCCCGTCAAATTCACCCCAAGGCAGAGACCTCTATGACGTCTGAGGTCTTCTTGTAGTCGTCACCGTTTTCAATGTTGGCGCGATAAAAGATATCACTTACAACTAAAGACTCCATTTCCCCTTATGGAGATCCCCACCTAGAAGATAAGAATTACTGGCATGGAGGTGAGTATATGAAAGTTCAAGCAACAGCTGAAGTTGCCGACATCCCCTTACCTCAAAAGGAGGGGGACAGAGTACCCTCTTGGGCAGTCTGCTCCTCCGCTATGCAGCTGCCCAATGGGCTGATTCTGTTCTCCTCAACTGGCCCATTTATTATTATTATCTTTTATTTATATAGCGCCAACAATTTACGCAGCGCTTAATACAATACATAAGTTCAAGGGATATGACAAGACGAGAATTGACAGACTAAGACAAACCGATACATTTGGTGGAGAGAGCCCTGCTCGCAAGCTTACAATCTAGAGGGAAATGGGTGACAAACATAAGGCACAGAGAAAGGGTGAGAGGTAGTGCGGGGTTATCAGTGACGGGTGAGAGGTAGTGTGGGGGTATAAGGCACAGAGAAAGGGTGAGAGGTAGTGCGGGGTTATCAGTGACGGGTGAGAGGTAGTGTGGGGGTATAAGGCACAGAGAAAGGGTGAGAGGTAGTGTGGTGGTTGTCTCAATGACAAGGAAGTTCTAGCAGCTAAGGTGGAATGTTTCTCTGAAGAAGTGGGTTTTGGGATTTTTGTTGACTGTTGGGAGGGAGGGTTCAGTTGTTGTGGGGAAGATGGAGGAGTGTATTGCAGGCTTTGAGGGCTGTAATAGAGAGTGTTAAATGGTGATAAAGTGGACGGGGGCAGTAAGAGGGCAGATATAGGAGATAAGGGGTTAGTGGAGCAGAAAGATAGAAAGTAAAATATAACACACTTAAGTAGTGACAGGCATCACATAAATTTTACCAACTAATAACAATCAGTGAAAAAATGCTGCAATTCCCAGTATGGGCATTCCTTGGCTATCAAGCACAGATAGACAGAAAAGGGTATAGAAACAGGAAAATTATAATAACAATACAGAAAACAAATAACAGATAATTATGGAGATCTCTTGGTCCAGTCTGTATACCTTTTAGCAAAGTATGGAGGTTTGCTTAGGCTTCAGTTGTTGTGGGGAAGATGGAGGAGTGTATTGCAGGCTTTGAGGGCTTTTAGCAAAGTATGGAGGTTTGCTTAGGCTTCAGTTGTTGTGGGGAAGATGGAGGAGTGTATTGCAGGCTTTCACAATGGAAGCTCTGCTGAGTCGGCATCGCCTCCATAGTATGCAACACAAGACCCAATGCCTTTAAGACGTGGAGCAGCAGGATAGGATGTCACATCCTGGTACTCCGCAGTTAGGAAAGTGGCAACGTGGGGCATTTCCCCGGGTCTGGGGGTCACCGTATCCCTTTAAAAAACCAACTGCAGAATAACCCCTTAAGGAAAGTGGGCAGTCCCAAAACCCATTGAAAACAATGCATTTTGAGCCCGTTCATGTACGGGCTTTGTCATTAAGGGGTTAAAAAAGTCCACAAACTTTAAGACCACACTCGACCAACCTGTTCGTTTAAACCAAGAATACAAAAAGACACAAAAAGATTTAACAGGCTCTTAATCAGATCTCTAAAGATGAGTCCCCAAGCATTGCTCTCCGCGCAGTTTGCTGAAATAATTTCCGCCATCTCGGCAATCCATCTTTAAAACTATAAAGTGATTTAACTTTGATCTTCTGCAAATTATCCAGAATTAATCTTTTTAATTTCCAAAACCAACTTCCTCCAGACCTTTTAAACACAAAGGCAGTTTTACTAAAAATGTATATTACTGAACCATCCGTATCATGAAACTTTTAACCGCATTCTTTCAAGGTTATTATGAAAACCATAACTTAGGGCAATTAAAACAATACACATTATTGGCTGTCTCATCATGTGTTCTCCTTTACTGCGTTTTTTTTTTTAATATATTTTTTTAAATCATGGAAGCAGCTGCCACGATCCCCCTATTAAAAGTAAAGTACGTGGTTTCAAAAATGTCGGTGGCATTTGAAATTTTTAGTTATAAAATTTGGATTTAGTTCTGACCTTTTTCCTCAAGAATCCTACATGGCAACGACTAGTTTGTATTAAAAATCAATTTTACAATTTGCCCCTGAAAGCAGCCATCTTCTCTAATTTAAGCGCCTTTGGTAGCATTAACAGGAAGGTTTGTTTGGGGGGAAAAACAATATATAATCATATTACTGTTTTGTTTATAGTTATCTGCCTTCCTCACTATTATTGCAAAAAAGGACAGATCTGCTAAGATTTGTCCGCTTAACCTACTAGAGAGTGGAAATAATGTTTCATAAGTGGAACAGCACCTTGAATCCATGTTAGCAATAAGCATTACTGTACCTAAAAGACTACTTCATCCATAATAACATGTTGTTACCTAAAAGCTGCATCTGGAAGTAGAAAAAATACTCCTTGTGGCCCATATTCTTCATATCAGTGTGGACCGGTGCTGTGCTTTAGGAGAATTTTTTAAAGGATATGATTGGTACTGTACCATATGGCATACAAATTATGTTATAGTTATTATTAGTCCTTAAGTCCCAGCCTCCTAATAGACTATACCTCCTTAGAATTCATTCTAAACAGGAATATCCCAGCATGAGTCAACAACAAGACTCAAGTCTCAAAGGTGGACTTGAAGGCCTTGTGAAGACTCTACATAACTCCTGATGACAAGACCCAAGAACTGTCTCGAAGGTGGACTTGAAGGCTTCATGAAGACTCTACATAACTCCCGTCAATTTACCATGGTTGGCGAAGGACGCTGCATGTGTGAAAATCTCTTAAAGTGAAGAAGCGTACAGCCATAAAATGTTGTCTGGCATAAGTATTTACGGTCCGGCTGCGTACACACGGACATCTTTTATTTAACTACCTTTTTGAAGGACTACAGATGTATCCATTTGAAGCTCCATATTGTTTGTCTATAAGTAGATGTACTAGAGGCTGGCTTCTAGAAGCCTCACGGGAATGGCATCTCCTCACAATAGACCCAAAACACTTCTAGATGAACACTCAGCCAGATGCGACCCAATCTGCTACTTCAACTGTCCAGGGGTAGATTTTAATCTCTATGACACTTCATGTGAAAGAATAGACCTTCCAAAGAAGACGTAGAACGTCCGGTATCAACAAAGATTGCTCAAGAGGCTGTATCCTTCTTAAAAATTCACATTAAGCCACCCAGTCGATGGCAAAATTCACTGTATTGGATGCGGCAAATGAAATGTAAATCAAAATGATTATTTTTATGGCTTCTCGAAGAGACAGCCACCATTGCCATAGCAATAAATGGACTACATTTTCAGCAGATTCCGCATTAAGCAATCTGGGTTTTGCATCTGAAATAACATTCTCAAAGAAGCACTCAACCAAAAATGTGTATTAGTATGTCTGTGTCAAACAGAGAAAAAAAATCTTATCAAATACATTTACATAGTTACATTTACTTACTTAAAATACGTATTTTTTAATAAAATAGAAAGTTTTAAAAGTAAGCAATACAGTAACAAAATTTTTTTAAATATAATTGATTTGTATATAAAAATTCCATTGCCCAAGTTTTCTTGCCAATCAGTATATACACAACCATTTGATTAATACACAAGAACAATATATTTTTTTAATATACAGTATTTTTTTATATATATATATATTTTTATTTTAATTATCATTATTTTTTTTATTATTTTCATCTGAGAAAAATAAACAAAAGAAATCAGAATATAATACTGGCTAGGAAAGAAAAAAAGAAAACGGCTGACAGACTCTTTTTGATTTCTCATTGGACAGAAAATATTGAATCAGACTATGACAAATTATGTGTCAACAACATTTTCTAATAAGCCACTCAAAGCCGCGAAAAATAATTGGAAGTCTGATAAGTCAAAATAAGGGAGCTAGTAATTGTTACTAAATGCAGGTTTATTTCACCAAGGTTTAACCTATTGAGCACAGTATGAAAGCCTAGAACATAATCTACATATTTTTTGGAATCTTCATTTATTTTTTAGAACCTCTAAATCTACAAGGTGACAAAAAAGTTCTGATACTGATATCTTTTTGGTAACAATAAATAAATTAATTAGTGTAACCAAGTAATTGTCTTTTTGGTTGCAATAAATAAAAAATATATTAAAAAATGCTAATTAATTTGTACTTATTCAAATGAATCAACAATTAGGAACTGACAAAAAGCATTCTTTTGAAAAAGCTTCCAATTTTAGGTTTTTGCAAAATGTTTCTTTTAAAATGTCAAAAGATGTAGGACCATAGAGCTCTACAGAAGTTATAACTTAAAGGGTAATGGAGACTTCTGATGATGGAATTATGGACAACCAGCTTGGATGGCTGCTCGCCACAATGACCCCAAATCCATTCAAGTTGCTAATAAAGAAGTTAATTTCTTAAAACTACCTATGGGTTGTGAAGCTTTTTTGTCCATTAACGTAATTATGGTGGGGGGGTATTTGGCATAGGCATTTACCTTAATGTATGATATGCAAAATATGTATCATAGAACACTGCTGAAATTCTCACTTCTCCTTCACTAATTCTGATTGCCTGGACCAATCAGCAACTTAACAGCAGGGGTGAGACGAGAAGGAATTACCGTATTTGCTCGATTATAAGACGACCCTGATTATAAGACGACCCCCCAAAATCTGAATATTAACTTAGGAAAAAAAGAAAAAGCATGAATATAAGACGACCCTAAAGGAAAAAAGTTTTACCAGTAAATGTTAATTCATGTAAACTATTTTTTTTAAATAAAAGCTATGATTGAGAAAAATACTTTTTTTGTTTTTATTTCCTTGTATTTTCCAACCTGTCACCCAGTTACGCACATCTGCCCCCAGGCTTGCCACACCAATATGGCACTGTGGCCCACGATCTGCCTTTTAACCCTCTATATGCCACTGTGCCCCATGGTATGCCTTTTGAGCCCCTATGTGCCCCTATGTGCCACTCTGCCTCCAGAAATGCCTTATACCCCTATATCCCATTCTGGCATTTAGGGGGTTAAAATGCATATTATGGGGCAGAGTGGCATATAGGGAGGTATAAGGCATTGCAGGAGGCAGAGTGGCATTAAGGGAGTTAAAAGGCATTGTATAGAGCACTCTGCCTCCAGAAATGCCTTATACCCCTATATGCCACTCTGGCATTTAGGGGGTTAAAAGGCATATTATGGGGCAGAATGGCATATAGGGAGGTATAAGGCATTTCAGGAGGCAGAGTGCTCTATTAAATGCCCCCTTAACGCCACTCTGCCTCCTGAAATGCCTTATACCTCCCTAAATGCCACTCTGCCCCATAATATGCCTTTTAACCCCCTAAGTGCCAGAGTGGCATACAGGGGTATAAGGCATTCCAGAAATGCCCTATGCCCCCATTTAACGCACACACACACACACGCGTACACACACACTTACCGGTGCTTCCAATTTCCTGCTGTATTGCCGGGGCAGCGGGTTGACGTCTCCATCCGCTGCAGCCGGAAGGAGGTGGAGTTGGCAGCGGGGGTTTGTCTGCGTCCGTCACGCATACCTTCCCCGGCTGTCCGAGATCAGAGTTCCCCGCACCGGTGCGGGGAACTCTGATCTCTGACAGTCGGGGAAGGTATCCGCGACGGACGCAGACAACCCCAACTGCTAGCCACACCTCCTTCCGGCTGCAGCGGACATTGTCTACGCGGATCGCGTAGACGTCAACCCGCTGCCCCGGCAATACAGCAGGAAGCACCGGTGTGTGTGTGTGGGGGGGGGGGAGACAGGAGGATCCAGGTCCCCTGCAGCGGTGCGGGGGATCTGGATCTTAGTCTCATAGTCAGACCTCTATTTGAGGTCTGATTAGAAGACGAGGGGTATTTTTCAGAGCATTTGCGCTGAAAAAAACCTCGTCTTATAATCGAGCAAATACGGTATTATATAGATCTAGAGAGCGGGATGTTAAGATGATGGCTTTCATGCCATATACGTATATGATAAGAAAAGTAACGTGAGTGCTTTAATGACCACTCGGGTTGCCATTGGGAACCTCCATATTTTCTTGCAAATGGTCTTGGTCAGTAGCCTAGTTTAAGCCCCCCTATAGCTAATATGCATGATAGAGGTGGGCCGGCATGAACCAATCCATTAAATGTGGTCTTTATTGGCTCCAGATGGAATATCCTTGTGATAGATGTGTGCACATACAATGGGAGATACAAACTCTTCAACAACAATCACAGTGCCTCCTTTCTATGCTACAATAGATGCTATGAAGATGGTTGGCACGTCACTGAGGTAGAACCATGCCTATGGGTTTAACTCGGAGTCTCTGGGCCTCCAGGCCACTTTCTACTTTGTCCAGACAGGGGAACTGTTTTTGGCCCTGCTAACGCCCTGCCCACTTCCCCTCCTACTTCCCGCCCACTTAAGGCTGTCTAGGCCTAGCCCCGCCTCCACAAATGGTTATCCCTGACCCTTTGAAAAGAATTCTTCCCAATAAGAATAAAGCTCTGAGCAGCCTAGCCTGGGGAGTTCCCACGTATGGATGGAGCGTCACAGAACCGTCATCGACCATAGTATGGGAAAGTGGTCAATGGTAACCTCTTAGAACGCGAAGACCTCTACATACAGAATTCCCTCGCAGACTTCTTAAATATACATTCTTAAAAGAATGTTAAGTGTATTCATTCTGCGCTGTCATTTTGATGGATCCACTAACCATTTAATGGTTATGCAGGAATGATGGGAATGATGCAGCCCAGTATGGTCACCTCTGCGAATCAATGCCCGGAGTGATATCAATTGAAGTCACTTGTCAGTTTAATTAGTGGAAGTAAAACACAATGAAAGGGCAAGGCAGAGAACAAGGGAGAAGATTGTCCGCCTCTGCCGGGCATTAAAAATAAAACGCAAAAATATAATGATGACATTTTTATCAAAAGTTCTAATTAAAACGCTTGTTACGAGAAAATAATGTCAAGCTTGTCATGCTTAATTCTAATAATATTTAACGCAGGGAGAATATCTATAAATCTGGGAACGCGTGAGAATGTACAGACGATAAGGCCCATTTTATCCATCTGTGTTTTACATCATTTGCAACTGTATTCATGGGTCTTAAAGTTAAAATCATTAAACAAATGGGAACAATTAGATTTTTAAATAAAATAAGAATAATGCGTGTACGTATCATTCCTCGCGATTGGTGAAGTGGTGAAAGGTGGACGGTTTTGCTTAGGGGAGTGTGATTAAAGGATGCGGATGGGAGGGGGCAGCTTTTCTAGAAAAATATATTTTATTTACATAATTTAATTTCTAAACATTTTTCTCTTGGCCCTTGAGCCTCCAGGTTTTGTCAAGCTAACCTACATTACTGTATACTGGGGGTTATATACAACGCCGAGGTGGGATATTGCTGAATACAGCGCTGGGGGATATTACTGTATACAGCGCTGGGGGGTTATATTACTGTATACAGCGCTGGGGGTTATATTACTGTATACAGCGCTGGGGGTTATATTACTGTATACAGCGCTGGGGGGTTATTACTGTATACAGCGCTGGGGGGTTATATTACTGTATACAGCGCTGGGGGTTATTTTACTGTATACAGCGCTGGGGGGGTTATATTACTGTATACAGTGCCGGGGGTTATTACCGTATACAGCGCTGGGGGGTTATTACTGTATACAGCGCAGGGGGTTATATTACTGTATGCAGCGCTGGGGGTTATTTTACTGTATACAGCGCTGGGGGGGTTATATTACTGTATACAGTGCCGGGGGTTATTACCGTATACAGCGCTGGGGGGTTATTACTGTATACAGCGCAGGGGGTTATATTACTGTATGCAGCGCTGGGGGGGTTATATTACTGTATACAGTGCTGGGGGTTATTACTGTATACAGCACTGGGGGTAATATTACTGTATACAGCGCAGGGGGTTATATTACTGTATACAGCACTGGGTGTTATATTACTGTATGCAGCGCTGGGGGTTATATTACTGTATACAGCGCTGGGGGGTTATATTACTGTATACAGCGCTGGGGGGTTATATTACTGTATACAGCGCTGGGGGTTATATTACTGTATACAGTGCTGGGGGTTATATTACTGTATACAGCGCTGGGGTTATATTACTGTATACAGCGCTGGGGGTTATAATACTGTATACAGTGCTGGGGGTTTATATTACTGTATGCAGCGCTGGGGGTTATATTACTGTATACAGTGCTGGGGGTTATAATACTGTATACAGTGCTGGGGGGGTTATATTACTGTATGCAGCGCTGGGGCTATTACTGTATACAGCGCTGGGGGGTTATATTACTGTATACAGCGCTGGGGGGGTTATATTACTGTATACAGCGGTGGGGGTTATATTACTGTATACAGCGCTGGGGGTTATATTACTGTATACAGTGCTGGGGGTTATATTACTGTATACAGCGCTGGGGTTATATTACTGTATACAGCGCTGGGGGTTATTACTGTATACAGTGCTGGGGGGTTATATTACTGTATAAAGCGCTGGGGGGTTATATTACTGTATACAGCGCTGGGGTTATATTACTGTATACAGCGCTGGGGGGTTATTACTGTATATAGTGCTGGGGGTTATATTACTGTATACAGCGCTGGGGGGGTATATTACTGTATACAGTGCTGGGGGTTATATTACTGTATACAGCGCTGGGGGTTATATTACTGTATACAGTGCTGGGGGTTATATTACTGTATACAGCGCTGGGGTTATATTACTGTATACAGCGCTGGGGGTTATATTATTGTATACAGTGCTGGGGGTTATATTATTGTATACAGTGCTGGGGGTTATATTACTGTATACAGCACTGGGGGTTATATTACTGTATACAGCACTGGGGGTTATATTACTGTATATAGCACTGGGTCTTATGTTCAAGGAGAAAAATATTTTTTTAAACACTACTTCAGCACTCTCCATTTGTTGGCAGGAACATCGATTATTACTCTTATTTTCCTTTTATAAAGCACCTAAACAAATAACCATCTATAAGAGTTAATTAGGTTTCGGATATCAATGTATTTTTTCCCTGTTAACACACGCTTTATTACGCCATCCCTTGGAAGGTCACTTGAATGGAGTACGGCTTTCCAGACCAAGAATCCAAGCTTAATACCCCACTAAATGTTCATCATACGCGCACCGTATATATTGCGTTCTATCAATGTTAATATTGTTTATTCCGCGAGCAGCGGGGCTGTATAGTACCCACTAATAAGTGTTTAAAAGCATCATCAAGCAGATAGCACAGCTGGATTAACCACAGAAAGCCCACAACACGACGTGTGCTCTCGAGTCATCCATCGCTAATGTTTCACGCTCTTATCTCAAGAGATCTTGCAGATACCTAGAGGAGGTAATTCAGTTTCTAATAATGTTTCATACCCCATTTAGATTGCGAGTAGGGACCTACACGTTTGTTTCTGTTTGCTTAACTATGCCTCCAATCTAGCTAAATAAATATAATTTAATTTTAGAGGGTAGGTAAACCGAACAGCCTCCCAGCCGAAGTGGTAGAGGCTAATACAGCGAGGGGATTTAAACATGCATGGGATAGACATCCGGCTCCTGAATCTAAGACGAGACCAACGACTGATTAAACAGGAAAAAACGGACAGACTAGATGGCTCTTATCTGCCATCAAATTCTATGTTTCTATAGAAAATACCCTTTCCTCCATTTTTTTAAGATTTAAACAATAAAGAACCCATAGGTTAAAAGATCTAGCCCCCCTGAAGTTTATGTGTATTGGAGAGAGCATGTTTAATATACCGCCCGTCGGTGAGGAAAGATGGCGGGCACTTTGTCGACTTTCTGCATCGTTCACGCACACATGCTTTTACCCAGAAGGCAAGATTACTCGTCCGTGTTCCTAAATAACGCGAATGCCGCCCGACTCACAAGGCAGCCTGCCAGCGGGATGATGGATCTCAGTTCTCCGTGGGTTAATTTTAACTTCTCGTTTCATCACCGTAGAAGAGAAGCGGGTTTAGTCCAGTTGTGAAGGAATATGAAAACGCTTACGGTGCGAACAAGATTAGAATGCAAAGTAATCTATAAACTTTGTACAAAAACCTGAGTTCTACAAACACCTTCGATCGCCACCCTGGTAGGAAATATTTATGGATTTATTGATTAAGACCTCGGGGGGGGGGGCAGGGCTTGGAAATTAAAATATAAAATTTCTAACTCTATCTCTAGGACTCGCTACAAATATTTGAGAAGGGTAAAAAAAACCATTTACGTGTTTTCTTGCTTTTCTAAAAATTATCACCAAAACTCTGTCCCATTAACCCTGTCCCTATCTGAGTCCTGCACCGGTAGTGGCTTTGGCACGTTACAGAATTTCTAAACATAGAAAATGGGCAGCCAATCAGGAAGGAGAGACCCGAGGTATGCTGGGAAATATATTCTAAACACTTGAGACGTAACGATAATGCACATGCGATTGTCTTGAAAACTGTTGAAGGCAGATAAGACCCATTTGGCCCGTTTTGTCTGCCCATTAAAAAATATTGGCAAAATTCAATGATTTTCCAAATCTTAGGGAGAAAATGTCTAAATTTTACATAGAAACATAGTAACTGCCATTTCCCCCCCCCAAATGAACTAATATAAGCTTCCTTTTCTCTTCTTCCTTGAATGCACGGTCAGATATTCTGTGTATTATCAGTAGGAGACACGAACCTCCTCGGTTAGCGAAAGCTCTGCAGCTTACTCTTCTATGACCCGAAATTGTCAATAAGCGCTTGCCCAGAGTTTTAAAATTCGGCCAAATGTAGTGCTTCTTTCCCAGCCACTTAAATCAAATGACTAATCTTTTTATACATCCATATCTCTTTCACGTTGTGCCAACATATCCTGGCAGGCCGTGGCCGTTAGCATACAGAACAAATTAATAAATTGAGAATTACTGGCACAAACCTAGGAGAACTTTATACGATCACCACATTTGCTTCTGATGTTGACGTGGTGAAGATAAAGGGCCCATATGGCTTCCACGCCACAGCAATGCATAAATATACTATTACTTTATTAAACTATAGAATACAAATGTCTCGAAAAGAGAAGATACAAAACCGGGCGATAACGTCTCGAGGTCTCATAGTCCCAACCGGAGCACATTCCAACTTTGGGGAGCCAAAGCATTTTTATCTTAATTATGTGTGGGATCAAATGATATTATAAGTGTAAACATGGAAACCGATTAATTATTTTGGTGGAATTCCTAACATTCTGGAAATCAAATCAAAACACGCCTTGGCCAAGGAATAATTATGGAGAAATCCAATATGGTATCCAACATCAGTCGTTGATGGCCACCAACAGACCATGGGTTCTGGATATGCCAGTAGTTTAAGTTTCCTTGAGTTAATTAATTTCTCAAAAGTTTGGTTATTAACTATAGTTTAAAATTTGATGGCTTCTTTTTACATACGATAAGAATGAATTATGGGATTCTATAAAGGTGAAATCCGATTTGCCGCATCTGGTCACCCATTTTTCCTGCTGTAAAGACTCCGACCCCAATCAGTTGTTGGTCTTGTCTTAGATTCAGGTCTATCCCATGCATGCTTAACCTTCTGTTGGGAGGCTGTTCTACTTACCTACCACCCTTTCAGTAAACTAAAATCCACTTTGTATAACTTTGAATCCAACTAAATCTATAAAAAAACATCCTTACCTAATAAAAAATTCTATTAGAATATCTACGTTTTCTTTTTGTTTTTTTTTTGTTTTAAGTTGACAGTTTGTACATCGGGTTTCGATGCCTCCAGAAACTTTCTCCAAAATGTACAGTTATGTCAAGAGTAATCTGAATATTGGTACATGAGGTGCTCGGGGTTTATTGTGTAGGTTAGGAAAACACACTTCTGTCTCAGGAATAGGAATAATACTGAAGTGAGGCTGCTCTAAAACTGTATTTATTATACTTTTTATTTTATATAACTATTAATCTATTTATGCACATGTATAATTCATAGGATTTGTACATTCTAGAATATGGAAAATAGGTAAACAAGAAACTTGTTTGGTATTTATATATAGTGCATTCGGTGGCATCTGTGCTGTCCAGGGGTCTTGGGGAATAGAGCTGAGCCGAAGCAGGGTGCACAGGGGGGTCCTGAGCGGGTGCTGAAAACTTCCCCCAAACAAGCAACGATTCTCACTTTGGGTCACTCGGGCAAATTACAAATCCGCTGTCCAAGACTCCATGTTCCTCAGTAAAACGGGGGAGAAGGACATCATAATCGTTGGTGTCAGCACGTGTGCATTCACTAACACGTGACCCCAGCTTTGCACGTATACTAATTAATGTAGTAGAGATGGATCACTCCATCCAGGGCCTCCTCTCTCCTTGAAGTATATAGGAGAAGCGGGGACGAGGAGATCCTCATCCAGCTAACGACGATCCCAGTAGGAGACTCTGGAGATCTGGAGTCTCGGCTGAAGGTACCTACGCGACTGATTTTCAATTTATAGATATATATTTTTCCACTTTAAATAAAGTTTATGCTGCCCCCCTCCAAGCTATTAATAACTACTACAACGATTTGACGATTAACATGCACTTACGAATTTAAAATAAGTTACTTTGACATGCCAAAGCTGTCCACAAAGTAATTGGAATTTTGTTTATTTATTCTGGTCTAAACTCCGGTACTGAAATCCTGCTGTCGGCCCGAGCAGGAAGTTGTAACCCACTTCCTGCGCCCTACTGACGTTGTTTTGGTAGGCTGTGCACGAGCGTGAAGCACTAAAAGCTTATTTAAAGCCAACTCAACTTTAAATCTGTTGCCACTTTCAGGCAAAAATAAGCCAATTTAACCCCTTAAGGACAATGGGTTGTCCTTAAACCTATTAAAAAAAACAATGCATTGTGAGCCCGTACATGTACGGGCTTTGTCATGAAGGGGTTAAAACATAAAATACAGCAGGGAGGTTAAAGAGATTTCTATTTGTAAAAAAATCTAGCTCAAAGCTGTATTATAACCAGGCCTGGATTGTCAGGGTGCCTGCGAGGTCCATATTTCGTCTTTATACCATCATCATAACCTGCCTTTCTGAAGGGGGCTTTAGACTTTATCCCTTAAAGACTAAACGTGAGAATTAAAACGCAAATTTGACCCATCGCACCGTTTATTGTTTCCTTCCGAAGCGAGCTGGGGTTTTCTAAGCCATTTTGAAATTCATTCTCAAAAAAAAAAACACCCTGACACGTTTCGGCCTTGAGGTCCAAGCAAAAGGAAATTACCATTGAATTTTTTGCCTCCCCGATGGACATCAAACACCAGCGGCAAAGCAAACAACGCTTGCCAACGCTCAATACATTATTTATGGCGCATCAGCCTGACACATGTTGAAGATTTGTGGCTCTAACACTTATTAGGAGAGCAATATTTAAAAAAAATAAATCTTAACTAATCACTTGACTCCGGCCATTTGTTCACCTCTTCCACCTTAAGGTTATCATCGAGTCCCTCGGGATAATTGAACAGAGATAACACGCTGCTTGCATGATCAAAGCACCCTATGTATTCAATTATTTTTCGCAGACCTCATACGCTTCATTTCGTATTCACTTATTAATATGTATTTGAATCCACTGCAGCAAAAGGAGAATAGATCCTATTTTTTTTTTATTTTTTTCTTGAAAGTCTTTCGGAAAATGAAATGTAACCCATTGACTGCCATGCAGGTGGCACCAAGACACTTTTTGGAACTTCACCCACCTGACCTTCAAAGAGATATAGAATTCTGATGAGTGGTTCAACTTTAAGGTAGGGAATGCAGTGAATTCTTCCCTCTTCAATAAAGGGGCACCCGGTCCAACCAGCCCTCCCCATGTTATTTTTGTATTTTTCTGCTTGTTTGGGCTTGATGTGGGTGTTTTTTTCTTGTTCCTTGTAGTCACAACGGAGAATCACAGCCTTCTTATTGGAAGAGCTGGTGATCTGGAAGATCTGGAGGCTGATGGATCCCAGAACGAGAACTCATGGAAATGTTTGTGGTGCGATTGCCTGACGGGGCTCATCCGTCAGCTGGCAGGTTGTTCATGATTGTTCTGTGATGGCTTTATGTACCTAATAAAGCTGCGGCCCGATGCCTTGCTCAACATTTCGGTGGAGTGTCATCATTGGTGATGGTGGGGGCTTAGGCTTTTTAGGTATGGGGAGTGAGGCTAAGGGCCTAAGCAGTCAAGACAATCTTTCAACTAAATATAAATATTTAGTATAATAAACATTTAATATTGTATTTAATATTCAGGTTGTGGTTAAAGGCACCCAAAAATAAAATAAAATAATCCTACAGTTACATACACACACTAATGGAGTTTTGAGAGCGAACAGTAAGCGAGCCCCAACAGAAGAACAAATCTCACATGTGAAACTCTGCAAACCATACATGAAAGGTGTTGTGATGTCATATGTTAATTAATCCGATTAATAATGATTTGGGTGTTCGGAGCATAATAGGCGACTCTCTGGAGTTTAACCTGGAGTCTCAGGGCGAAGTGCTGCAGGTCTCCGGGTCACTTTCCTCTTTTTCCACGCAGAGGAGGAGTGGTTTGGCCTTGCGCACTCCCCACCCACTTCTCCTTCTTAACACAGCCTGGGGCTAGCCCCACCTATAAGCATGACTAGCTCCACCCCCATGTGAAGCCACTCCCCTGGTAGAAGGAGGTATCTGGTGGCCCAACCAGACATAGTCATGAGACATTCTACCCCTGGAATGTCACGTATCTGCCACTTAACCAGCATTCCAATAACCGATTTGGGCAGTAGACATGCCAAGCTGACAGCAACAACCTGCGCATGAGCATTACGCATAGCTATGTAAATAGTACACAGAAGTTGGACCCCAATTTTACGCTTGTAAACAAATATATAATAATCTATAACAGGCGGCCTTCTGATTATAAGGCCCCCATTCTTAATAATGTCTTAATCTGCCTTCTCTATCTCTTTCTAGATACACACACATAGGGAAACATATAGCATTCATATACATTCATATAACGGTGATAAGTCTCTGGATAATATTAGAAATTTGCACGTAAAAAAACACAATTAAATTATGGTATCCTTTTTCTTCTGCATAAATCTAGGTAAAGCTCACCCCTACTATTTAATGAAAGAAAATTGAGAGATGACATCTACACATTATAAACTCCTAATCCTCGTGTCAGTCAAATAAACAATAACCTTGCTTAGAATATTTTTCGAGACGAGTTTCATGCAAAGCAATTTCCGCAAAATATATTGTCTTCTGCTCATCCGAGTCATAAACCCAGAAATATTAAGGATGCTTTCAGCCTCCAAGAATTAAAGAACATACCAGACAGATTTAGTAACATAGTAAGTACTGAAATGTTCCATCCTCCCTAATTTATTTCTGTTCAAGGTAGCAAAGAATATTAATGCGGTGAATACATTTCATATCTAGTAACAGTACAAGATGTTCTCTTTTTAAAAAAGAGATTTGTAGCTGGTTTACAATAGCGGCAGATATGTAAACCGCGCGCTGTTATTTAAGGAACCGCGTATGGCACGTATTTATAACTGTCAAGATGTAGCCAAAACTCCAGTTGGGCATGAATAGCGGATCACTTCATTTAGTTGCGAGCACACTTGGATACATTGCCTCGTATATTGTGCCCTAAAACCCTTTCTTCCTAATACACGTCAACATGGAAGCTTGCAAAGATCTGATCGTCAATGAGGTGGACTGGCAGCCCTAGATAGATCCCTGGGTTGGTTGGCCGCTGGAAACACCTATAACAAACCCTACTTTACATCCATGCCAACACGGAAGGTTGACAAAAGCTATATCTAAACACTGAGTTTATCTTCTACTGGTTTTGAGAAATTGGCTACGTACATTTACCATGTACTTGGTGAGTACGGGGCGATTTACAAACTTCGGCATTGGGATGAGGCAAAAGTGGGTGAGCGATAGGGGTGGCACGCGAGGCTCCAAGAGGAGGCTCCAAGAGCAGCTCATGAACGAGACGCATCCATAAAACAAAATTCTCAGGAGTCTCAGTCTTGGTTTCCTTCCCTCTAGTTATTATTATTATTTATTGTTTTATATAGCACCATCCAGTTCTGTAGCGCTGTACAACGGACACAACAAGTAGTATGTAGCATAACATGTTGACTTACAGAGACAACAGGTGAGGAGGACCCTGCTCAAACGAGCTTACATTTGAGCTAGGAAGAATCAGGAGTTGGGCATAAGTCCAGCTATAAGACGAAACAACCTTTTTTTAATATACTTTTTAAATTAAATAAAGATTCCTGGCTAATGTTCCCAATTTTAATTTAATTAATTAAAAAAAAGGTTTATTTTTTTTTTATGGGACCCTAATACCAGCTGACAAAATATGAAATTATCTTGACCCTAAACAGTCAAGCATTATCTGTCCTGAATTTCTCTCCCTTCTTCTCCCTCTACCTTTACAAAGGCTGCCTGAGCCAATCAACATCAATCAGCAACTTAACAACAGGAGAGAGATAACTTAATGGGGAGGGATCTCAGTCTTCCGTCGTAATGGAACGTGAGCATTGGGGTTGTAGCCTATCACAATACTTCGCCCAAATAATTAAACGCTTGTGAGCGATGTGTTAGGGAACGCTCAGTAATTTATACTTGTAATAAGTCAACTAAATGTATGTTTAAAGTGCTGCATTCTACTGACCCTGCGCTGTCCTTTGGTGTCAATGGGTGAAACGCGTTTTCAAGTGTGATGTATCTTTACAAGTTTCATTTTACAAGCGGGTATTATTTCAGCCCGGTTACAGAGCAGTACGTTGTTAAAATGATTTAAAAGTACTTTTTTCTTGCCACGTTTTTTTTATAACGTCTTGACTTAAGAGTTTTGAAACAAAAAAGAAGTATAGGAATACTTTGGGTATAAGTAAAGTTTTACCCATCATTTGCTGCCACACACGCAGGCGCACGCTCCTTTAATGGCCACCCATTGGAAGAAATTTTAGTAAAAAAATACAAAAGTTACCAGTTAAAATAAGTGCATGCAATAAGGAACGCAAAATCGTGTGATTGATATACAGACACAACCCTAACAAAAGGGGGAGGTGGACACTAAAGAGTTAACCTCAGCCTAAACTTTTGAGCTACACTGAAGACCGGCTCACTGGGGCTTCTCTTAAATGTGTGTCTATGTGAGTGTTAATGTGAGTGTTAATGTGAGTGTCTTGGTGTGTTAGTCTGAGTGAGTGTATGTGTATGTTTTAGTGTGAGCGAGTATCTGTGTGTTTGTGTCTCACTCTTCTCTCCTTTTTCTCCATCCTGTCTTTCTCTCTTCCCTTCTTTCATTTTTTCTCTTGTCACACCCCGTCCTCTCCCTTTTTGTTTTCTATTTATTTCTCGCCTTTCCTCTTCTCTTTGTTTCCTCTTCCATCTGCTCTCATCCCTCCTTTCTCACACCTCCGCCCTTTCCCTCTCCCCTCTTCTTTTTCTCTTCTCTCCTTTCCCTTTCATGTCCTGTTCTTTAGTCTCCCTCTCTCTCCTCTCACTCATCTTTCATGTCTGTTTTCTCTCACCTTTCTCTTTAATGAACAGAATGTGAAAACAATTGTGATGTCATTTACAAAGCCACTCGCTTGACCGCATCCCCAGCCACACTCTCAAGATGAAACGTGATGGCAAAAGATGGCAACAGTAGCCCTGACGGCCGTAAACAAAAACCTATCAACAAGAACACTGACAGAAACAGATAAATATCACGGAATGGACACGTCTTACACAAAAACCCATCCAACTGGCGCTGATCTGCTGCAGGAGAGACTATGAGTTTATTACATTCGTGTAAATTCCGCTTTAGTTCATGCCGGCACAGCGGTTTTATTACTTACTCATAAAGTGGGTTTCTTCAAAAAATACAATGGTTGTTTTTTTTCTCAACCGCAGAGTGTTGTAGCTACAGGTTTCCATCCTACCTACTAGTTTCTGAAGAAGCAGCCAATCCTAGCAGCATTTGTAAGTTTATAAATTTAGTATTTTTTTATTATTATTTTATTTAGGCTTTTATCTAGATAATTAACATTTGCTATGCTTTCACCGGGGTCTCGGCTCTTGCCTTTGTTGCGATCTCTCTCTCTCTCTCTCAAAAAAAAAAAAGAGAGGTTTCAATCACAGCACTTTCTCTTTCGCTCAACATGAAATGATTCGAATTCTGATCACATTCTCCGCTCTCCCAAATCATTAGGCCACATACCAAGCTGGACTGAGTTGGCTTCATTTGCTTTCTTCTGTGTGTTAATCACTTAGTAGTTTTATTATATAGTTCGGGGTGCTTTAGGCCAAACCTGGCAAATTAGATATGCACCGTAAATCAGTTCGGAGAGACACAGCTTTTCTGTTTTTCTTTTTTCAGTATTTTCTTCCATGGTCACCTTCGCTAATATAAACAAATTAATGATTATTTATTTGCTCTAATTATTCTTTATAGTCATTATTTAAAGGGATAGTTTAATGTCCTCACAAGGAATGCATATTAAAATACTTAGTGAGTGATTTAATGTGCATTTCTTACATGTTGTATTTAAATTACAGAGAAGCTGTAGCTCCAGAGCTGCAGCAGAACGTTTCCGGTATATTCCTACGATTTCCACCAATGATTGGCTGCTTGAAGAAGCCTACAATGCAGTGTGCTTTACTTGTTGTTCAGGGGCTTGCATATAACTAAGCCACCTTGTGTATAGCCGGCATTAACAAAAATGTAAAGAAACCTATAAAACCTTGTGGCTTCTGCTTCAAGGTCGAGTCCTGTGACCTTAGTATATTGGTAGTATTTGGGACATCGGTACCAACCAATGTCCTAATTGTCCTTAGCTGCTATCATGTTTATTCTCATAATGAGTGATTGCGATAAGAAATATCGCAAATGGGGAAAAAGTGAAAATTCTAGGAGCTCTGTGAAATGTCTTATGATGTCATGACGCTGTGATGATATATCGACAAACAGTAACCTCATGGCAACTCCCCCCCCAATGGGGGGAAAGACATTGGCAGGTGAAGCTGTAGCTCACAAAATCCACTTACAAAGTTAGCTTTTGTAAGTTATCCCCTATTAATAACATCTCTACAAACTGGAAACAAAATAGACTAATTAAACTAATTGAGGCTTGTGTATGGGAAATGTAATGAAAGAGAATTATACGGGCAGTTTTATAAGAATTGATTTTTTTTTTTCTTGCTTAATGTCTTCTTTCTTATGCTTTCATAGCAAATATTAGGTTTCTCTCTTCGTGTTGTCTTTTTAACCTTTTTAATACTTGAATCTATGATTTTTTTTTTCTATATATACCTGCTAATGCTCCCTTCGCTGCTCGGTAGCTTTTGGCTGCCTGGAAACCTACTGGCACCTTAAAGTGTGAACAATTACCTACTTACGAAGCCAACATCTTCCTGGCAAGCTGCCATTGGAAGCGTATTCGATTCTATCTGCTAATCCTTGAGACTTTTAGCTGCTCGGGGAGCTAACACTTTAGTCTGAGCGCAACTCATCTGTTCCCAGCTTAAAGGTGCCCTTCCAAAACATTAACTGCATTTAACAAAAACATCATAGCGAACCCATCGTTTTATGCTTTCCTCTGAAGGTTTGATCACATAAAAACAACACAAAATCTTTAGAGGGTTATTCTTTTTCTATGACTGCATCCTTCACATGAATAATTATATCTGGGAAGAGTCTGAGCATTGAGCAGTATCAGGACTGGCGATGATAAGCGCGCCCTGGAACTTTAAGACCAGCGGCCGCCCGTTGACGTAACTGCTGATGGATGTCTGGATACGACACAGCCGCACAATACGTTTTTATACTTTAAGCAGAGAGCGGAAGGGCAAATCCACCACCAGATCTTCAGCTGGAGAGGCAGCGAGTGTGTGGCTCCGTCGGCCAGCAGTCTGTCGGGCATTTGGCCGGTGTACCTGATGGCCAGTCTGGACCTGAGCAGTACTAGGAATGAGCTTTTGATATGCTGATCTGTGACCTTATCTTGAGCTACACTGCAACTTGGAGGAACATGCCTAGACCAACAAGCTCAGCCATGATTACGGCGAGGTCCATAAAGATACAAATTTTTCAACTATCCCCGGATCCCTAAAAACATAAGAAAATCTAGCCTAAAGTCCAAAATGTTAGGGAACCATTCCAAGTCGGACTGGCCCAACGTGCTCCCAGCAGCTAATCTTCCTACCACGGAATAATCAACTCGGGGTCCACCAAGGACATCATAGCTATGAATACCACGACCGGGTGTCATCTTTAATTTGGTACAGAGGCGGCGAAAGCTCCTCTTGTGCTCCTTGCTGGACTGCAGTAAAAGGAAGAAAAAAATGGGAAAAAAATGGCTACTCTGAAAAAAAAATGTATAATAATCTTTCAAAGATGACATTTGCAATTCAGAATGTGACTACTTGCTTAATGAGTTTCTTTGTTGGAGAAAATTAGCTTTCTTGCCAGTCACATAACACAATAGTTTGCTCTTCATTTTTTATTTATTTCTTTTTTTTTTTTGTCCGCTCTGCCTTTTTCAGATTCTTGATCCAGAACAAGCAATTTCTGAGCGTTTACATACAGAGGTGGATTCGCTAATCAGCTCTAATGTTGCAGAGTGAATTGTCAACGTTAAATAGTCATCAGAAACGTCTAAGAACCGGGTTCAATCTCTAGGCTCATTCCAACTTCAGGAATACGACTTCCAAGTGCCATTAATTAATATATATATATATATATATATATATATATATATATATATATATATATATATAAAACTTTTTATTTATTTATATTTTTATTATTATTTTTCTTGTCAAGTTATATTTCTGTATTTATTTCCTTTTTTCGGGAAAATAATCTGTATTACAATTAGTAATGAACTGGTTATGTGTTGCCCCAGGCACTTGTTACACAGAATAGTGTAATCCTGCCCAAAAACACACAGAAAAAAAAAAAATGTAACATAATATATTTAAGTTTGTAAAAAAAAAATATAACCTCTTAATAAGAGGCTGCTGGTTTGAAAAGATTTATATATCATATTTTTTACGAAGCGCACCTGAGTATGGCACTCAACCCGTTGAATTTTTATTAATATATTTGTAGAAAAGTTAACTTTTTAATCTGGTGAAAACTAGAAACCGCCATAATTTGACTGCAGAAGCCCTTTAATAACATTCAGCATTAAATTTTGTCCAGAGTTACAATCAGGGTCCCTTCCGTTGTAACAACGTTATGGTTAGTTGTTAGTGTACCGTCGTACGGATGTAATGAGAAAATCCGCAGCGCTCAATTCCCTTCGTAAGCCCCGCGGCACCCTGGAGACTCCCTTAATTCAGGAAATACTTAAAGTGATTACTGACAGTAAAGGTCAAACGCACCATTCTTAGAGAGAACCCAGTTAGTTTACCTATACTGATTGGCTCACAAGGTGAAAAGTGCCCAGGGGCCACCTTAGAAGTCAAAAGCAGTAGGCAATATATAAATGACTTTTTCCTCTAATGTCGGAGACGGAAAAAAAGGCAGAACAATGGGAAAAATTCATTATATAAACCTCAACATGTGTGGGTCTGGAACACGTGGTCTACCGGGAAATCAAAGTAAAAATAAATTCCATTATAATACATAAGGGAATTATGTAATGCCCTATATTATATGTGTAAGAGCTTATTAGTATGTCGGGGGGGGGGGGGAACAGGTTATCATTTGTTCTAGGCGATGCCATATCAGTGGTGGCTTCCATGGCTATTAGGAGCCTGTATTTCTCAGGGCGGCTCGTACGGGACCCTTCGGGGTGATCTCTAAATTAGGGTGCCTTAGCCAGGTTCACTTGTGTAGCTCGGCAGACACATAGACTGCCGGAAGCAATTGTTAACCAATTATATGTGCTTGTTAACAGCCAAAACAGGCCCTTCGCTTCTTCTATATGACTTTTGGTTCCAGTATGTGATGGAAGAGGGGAATCTAGACAATTTGTGACTTTGGGAGCTCAAAACATGGGCTGCCCATTTGGACCCATGGATTGTTTAGCATGAGCGTGTTGGGATATCATTTTTCACTTCATTCACTATCCCAGGCGAGGTATATATACAGCGCTTACCGATGGTGATGAAGACCTGGGCAGACCAGAAAGAACCTGCCTGACTCATCCCTAGAGCCATCTGTTTTAATCATTTATCGATTTATAAATGTATAAAATAATAATAATTATTATTATTATATAATATAGAGCCATTATATGATGCATAAACAGCACATAACAATATGGACATAAAGTAACAGTGTGGGGGGTCCCGTCTCAAACGAGCACAAATAAGCGGCATCCACGCTGTCCAACCTACAAAGCGGTGAGATGTGAAAAGCAGCCGTTTCTGTGACGTTATCATTCTGTACCAGACAGCGCCCTGATATCCATCAGGAACGGCCGGGAGTAAATGGATCTTTCTATAGGAAGCTATACAGAAAACTGCACACAGAGATAAACATTATATACCGGGAGGGGGGGGGGGCACCCACAAATAGTTCAGAAAGGTCCAATATACCCAATATATTGGATCCACGTTATGGTTATATGAGACTATTCATCTCCATATACTCCATATATATAAATGAAGGACCCACTTGGCCCATCTTGAAGGAGAACCTCAGTAGTCTCAACTCTATAACTCTATGAAAATCTCATGTCATCTCAGGCTATATATTAAGGGCATGAAGTGGTAACTTGATCCTTCTCATTAGGGACGCACTTGCAAGCATCCTTCAGCCTCGGAAAACGGTAAACCCCATAGGTGAGCACTTTGCTTTCGTTCAGCTTGGGGGAGTCTCTTAATAATTAAGCCACCCAGGCTTCACGTGAGTTCTGTCTATAAGTTAAGCTTTTAGGATCAAAGAGTACTCAACACAAGAAGAACAATGTTGACTTCACCACAAGAATTTCCATCGTCTCATAGTTTCCCTGACCAAGGGCAGCAGCGTCAGCTTCTCACTTCTCGGCCGCCACCTTCGCTACAGGGCGTTGGGTTATGCGGTCAGAGATCTCCCCTGTACCCGGCCCATTATAGAGCAGCACACCGGGGAAGGGATCACCAAAGAGGACAATCTACCTCCTGGTTTGGCAGCACGGGGACTACCGACCCCATGGACCTCTTGCTCTAGGCCAAGATATGTCACTGACTAACCAACATGGCAGACTTTCAACACTTCTGTGTGTGTGTTCCTCTAAATTGAGGTGCATCCCGAACCCTAAAGGTTTTAACAAATATGCAACTGTTTTTCCGTAATAGAATGTTTAACTACGTATCATTCCAACAAGCGTTTTACAGGAGCCCCTGCCTCTTATCCTCCGACAGGTTGCCAAGACTCCTGGGAATATCACCGTAGATGAATCTGACACACAAGCGAGACTTAATTACCTCTCTCTCTCTGTAATCTGTTAGATAAAACCTACTCAAGCGTCGACGGTCTAATATTTTCCTTGCCCCCCTTTGTATTCAGGAGATTAGCCTAATCTATTTTAGTTTCGTCGTTCCGCTGCAGGAAAGTGATAGAAGTTTTTTTTTGTTTTGTTTTTTTTTCTTCGCCAACTACATTATCGCAAGAAAACCGATGCCCCGAAGGAACGGAACCTAAAGTCTATCTCGATAAAGTGGCAACAAGGCTTTGATACGAAGGGTGCGTTAATTAGCATCTCCTATCCGTAGCGATCTGCATGGGAAGTATTTGGATATTTCATAGCAGGCTCTCTGCGGTAATGTGTTACAATTCACAATTGTGGGGGTTTTCTTTTTCTTACTGGTTTGCTATGGAAGACGTAGGCTTGTTTGTTTTGACAGATAACCTACTGTAGTCTGTTATTACGGAATATTGGTTTCGTTCGGTAGGCGCTAGCTACGTGACCGTCTGCCACGTAGATAACAACTGTTCTTCGACTGCGTCCTTTGGAGGGGAAATTAGATTTCTAAAGTACTTCTGAAGCCTGATGAATATTGCAAGTGGAAGAAGAGATCTCCCCTCCCGATCTACTCTGTAATATCACATTAAATCTTCATATACTTTGTGATATAGAAAATCTTTATAAAGCAACACAACACGATACGAGAAAAGATTATTAAAAACAAAAACACATATGGAATGTCTGATTATGACAATGCCATTATAAACATTAATAATCACGGGCATCCCCGGTCCTTTTTTTGGGGGGGTTATATATAAAATGTGCTAATATAAGTAAGATATGAATGATATTGTGTCGCGTAATTTGAGTCGCCAGGTTTGAGGTGACCGTGGAAGGTTCGCTCATTAAACTGAAGGGCGATCTCCAGGCTGTCTGTTCACTGAACAGGACCACTTATCCATCTTGTTTTATGAATTCCGTTCCGGACCCTTTCTCTCTGATATTCTTGGAATTTGCCCTTGCTCCTCTCTCTCGCTCTTCCCTTCAGTTTGCTTCATGTTCTTCTGCTCCCTGCCATCTACCCAAGCGTTTCTTTCTTGCGTTGTACATTACCCTGCCGCCTGTTCTCTCAAACCCTTCTCTCAAAGTCTTCACCCTTCCTCTTTACCCTTCTCACTTAAGCTTTACTCCATCACGGATACTGTTTTTGCCATTCTCTCCTTCCGTGTTCCTCACTGTACCACCCGTTGTATCTGTCACACCTTTAGAAACATAGAAAGTGACGGCAGATAAGAACCAGTAGGCCCATCCAGTCTGCCCAACCTCTGAGTACTTTCCTTTAGTACCTGGCCTTATCCTATATCTATCTTGGCCTTATGCCTATCCCATGCTTGCTTAAACTGTCCATCTCTTCTCTCTCATACACTTCTCTATCTAACCTCCTGCCCTTGTCCTTCTCTCTAACTCGTTTCTCTACCATACCTCCTGTCGTTTGCCCTTCTCTCCTACATTTCTTCTCCACAATACCTCTTGTTCTTGCCCCTCTTTCTCACATTCCCTTCATCATGCCACCTAGCCTTGCCCTTCTATCCTACATTTCTTCTCCACAATGCCTCTTGTGCTTGCCCCTCTTCCCTTCATCATGCCACCTAGCCTTCTCTCTTACGTTAATCCCCATTGTGCCAATTTTCTCCATTTTGACTTTGCTCCTTGTTCTTCTCTCTCATGCACCGCTCCTTGCACTTCTCTGAAACACTCTCCCATGAAATCATCTTCTCCTGTCCTTCTCCCTCACATGTTCTCATCACCCAACCTTCTCTCCGTGACACATATTACCGCTGATATTATGCGGCATTTATCTCCACAACTGAATGACCTAGTAGAGTTCGACCCGGAGAACGAGATTTCCCTTCAGTTAAGAGAACACCTGACGACCGGCGTCTTTTATTCCGATTCTAAACGTGTATCAGGAGGCTGTAACCTCTTCACAAATCAGCATTTCTACAACTGTAGGGGGCAACGAAATTCATAACGAATTAGTACATACTGATCCTATTCATTACAGAGATTGTTAGTACCGGGATGGGGGCACAGAGTAAATTTTATACCTAGGGTTGAATGATAATTCCAATTTAGGGACCTCAGCCTGATCCTTGTAGTTGAGAAGGAATTGATTAGGGAGTCTCTCTCTTTACGTATTTTTTTTCTAACCCATATATCAGCCTCTACCACTTCTGCTGGGAGGCTATTCCACTCATCTACTTATCTACTAGGATAAAAATATCAAATTTTCATTGTGTTCTATAGCGAAATGGTTAATGTCCGATAAACACAGCAGGGTGGCATTTGTGGGATGTTCACAAATATCTCAAACGACAAAAAGAAAATAAAAAGATACGAGGGCTCAGGCAGATAAAGAGTTAAGAGTATTTGCCATTCGCCGTTGATTATGTCACGCGATGTAATAATGCATTCTTTGATTTCTGCAGGCACTTTAGATCACGGGTGAGCCTGTGAAAGTCCTCTCCCTCTGTAGGCAAACTTGAGACAAAGATTCCTTTATGCCTCGAGCTTTGACTGCGGCGCGTAAGACGATTAGCGGCTCAGTCAATAATTCGGGGACACAGCGAACGCATAGCTGGATCATGGCGTTATTTTTTTGGCCCGGGGCTTTCATGGCTGTCGTCCCGTTCACACGCGTGTCCCTTTCTGCAGAAATTACTGACTGCTGTAAGTGTTTACTGAACGACTCAGCACTGGCCCGGGGAGCCTCGCGAGAATCGCCAGCCTTGTCTGTGCCAGAGAGCGACTGGGGGAGCAATGCCATTAATGCTGATATGCCTGGAATTAAGAGCAGGCAGCTCCGCAGGCAGAAGAAGACAAGCAGACATGTGCCGGGGGGAGGTAGAAGGAGACTCTGCATAGGGACGTAGGCAGCACAAAGCCCCACAGGTGGGAAGGAGACAGAAACAGCATCTATTAGGAAGGCTTTGCTGGTGGGGAAAGAGTCAGCTCAAGGCCCTATCGGTAGAGAGAGGCGGCAAAAGGCTCTGCAAGCAAAATGAGGCAGCGTGAGGTTCTGCAAGCAGGAGGAGGCAGCATTAGGCTCTGCAAGCAGAAGGAAGCAGCACAGGGTTCTGCAAGCAGAAAACAGTTTAGGGCCCCCAATGGAAGCAGAAGCAGACAGTACAAGGTTCTGCAGGCAGGAGGCAGCACAAGTGTCTCGTCTCTAGGGGAAAGGAACCAGCACAAGGTACTAGAGCAGGCAAAGGAGGAGGTAAAATTGCCTGCAAAGAAGAAGGCAGTTCTGAGCCAAGCAGGGGCATTGTAGAAACACAAAGCAACGCAGGGGAATGGAGGTCGTTCAGGGGGCTATCACTACAGAGGGGGGCAGTGCACAAGCTCGGCCAGAGGTAGGATGCTGCATATCGCTCTGCATGGGTTAAAAGCAGGGCAAAGCTGCCCTCAGGACAACGTTCTGCAGAGGGAAGGCTGCTTGGCTCTAGGAAGTAACCCAAGGCTCTGGGGGAGAAGAATGGGTAACATCTATCAGTTGCCCCTTGCCGTGGGAATCGTCACTCTGACACCGATACATTTTACAAAATTCTAAAACAATTACGGTCTCGAAAACACCTCTAATTGTTCTAACATTTGGATATTTTGTGTGTTTCCCCTGGGAAGGAAAAATAAAATGCCACTTACAATTTTTCAAACAATCTTAACCCTTCCTTTCCAGTATGTCTCTCTCTGGTTGAAGGTGTCATTACCTAATTATGTTCCATTACAATAATGTTTTCGAACCGCAGTTTCCTTCTCTCACGCCCTCTATTTTTTCCAGATTGTTTTCCGAGCTATTTTTTTTCTTTCCTACCAAATGTTAACAGTTTAGGTCAGTGAAAAACAGCTCTGACTCATGTTCATTGCTAGTCCTATACAGGCATCTTGAAGAGGTGTGAATAATAATAATGAAAAAGATAAAAAAAAAAATACCTTTGTGAGCTCGGAAAGAAGGAGAAGGGTGGAATTGCCATCTACTGGAATGTGGGGAGAAACACAGCCCTGTGTGTATTAATTATATATATATATATATATAATTAATATACAGAATATTATAATATATATGATGTGTGTGTGTGTATGTGTATATATATATATATATATATATATATATATATATAATGTGATTTTTTTTTCTCTTTGGATTTAACTCTCTAAATGCCTCTAGCCCTCAGCTCTCCCTCTGGCACTTATCGGGTTAATATTTTTATTTAACATAAGTGTCCGATTAATGCAATAGATTTCCTGGAAGCTCTGGTGCAAAGTGGGCTGTCACCATAGCAACCGATGAAACATTGCTCAGCTATAGTTCATCGCGTCATGTCTTCTATACAACAATGTATGTCTTTCTTCAGGCTTCCTTGATCATTAATATTTCTTCTTAAAATATCGAATTTCATTGTCTCGCTGTAGACGTGTCTTATTGAACAGGGTGTAGAGCTGGGTCACCATCGGCATATGGGTTATTTTCTGCCTCTAGTGTGCCCCCCTTTATTTAAACCCTAACGTATCCCTTATTATATTTAAGCTCCAGAAGGAAAGTGGAAAGGTGACAGAGGCTCTAGAACGGTCTCAAACTTTAGAGGGTCCCAACCCTCCCCCATCTTTTCTGTTGAATACCAGGAAAAGAACGATGGAGAATTAAAGAAGGGTTCTTGTATTGATCCATTGCTGCTGTCGCCATTTATGTATCCATTGAATTTAAGATTTATAATGGGCAGGCTGGATGGGCCAGTTGCTTCTTTTTTCTGCCATCGCTATCTATTAACGTATCATTAAGTGCGGTGGCATGTGGGGTATTGACACGAACACTAGGTGGCGCTGTCTGGTGTTTAACTTAAAATGATTTTCCTGCCGACAAGGTGCATCATCTATTAGGTTTGTCTGGTGTGAAAATCTTAAGGATTAAATAAATCGAATGCAGGCAAGGTGGCTTTTAAACGGCCATGTGGGTAATAACCCTCAGCCAGTTACACCCCAGATGATTTCCATCAAAAAGAACATAGAATATTGAACTTGACGACCGATAAGAACCATTCAGCCTATCTAGGCTGCCCATTTTTCCTGATGAGGGGGATAAATCAATTTTTTCAAATGGCCAAGTTATTTTATATGCACGGATCCCTTCCTACAGCAGGGGACAAACAGATGAATATATTCCCGTATGCCTTTTCCTGCATTACAGGGAGTTTAAAGCGCTAGGGTTGGCGATGGAGACCACAGAGGTGTAATCTTAGTCTTTACGAGTCATCAAGCAACGCTATGATACCCGTGTACGTAAGGATACCCTTCCCAACAGAGGCAGGAAGACATCTACCTGCTAAAGAGGGTGGCAACACAGAAGAATTTTTATTTGCTACATTGTAGCTACATGACGACCAACTAAGGTCAATAAAAATGCTTGTAAAAAAAAAAGTAACAAACATGACAAAGCAATCATTTAATGTGAATCTGATAAATATATAATTCTGTTATTCAACTCTGGGCACTATCGCAGAAGTCCTTCACTCTACGATCTTGTGTTGGGATGGGGATTTTTTTTTTAGCTGAGAATGGAGTCTTTAAGTTGAAAGCTTTTGTTGGGCCAACACAGAAGAAGAGGTGAAGATCCATAAGCTTTCAGGACTTCAAAAGTCTCCTGTTTAGGTGGATCATTCATTCTTCATCTTCATTCTATTTAAAGAAGATAGCTTATGGAAATTCACCTTTTCTTTATATTTTGGCCCAATAAAAGTTATCAACTCATACATATATAGGACAGGCATATGGCTCTTGTGTCTAAGAAAAGATCAAGGACCGGTTGAGTCTTTATAGCAGAAAAGCGGGCGGGATGGGTCTGGTCTGCTGCCAGACTCTATGTTCTTCAGTACTAGTTAGGTTGGTCCATCCTATTAAACAGCCATACCTTTCCAGTACCATACGTAGACTTTTTAAACATTGGTTACTTGAAGAGAAGTGGAATCCCGCAAATTTTGGCTTCCTTCAATGGAACTCAAGTAAATCTCCAAATTTGTCGAGTTCCACCTGACTTCCGTTATTTGGAGTATACTAAAACGGGTGGCTAATTATTAAATAATATCCAATAAAGAAACCAAAAACCTACAATAGGAAAATCTTAACGGGGAAAGAAAAGCTACGCGGAGAATAGTCTTAGTGCAATAAAATAATGGACTTCTTCGCATGTCATGCTGGAAGATGCTTGATATCATTTCGGAAAATGTTATGGATATAATCTGCCCTCATTCAGCTGTCAAGTATCTGTATACAATGTTTTTCTTCTCTGGAAAGCTGTCACAAAAATGACAAGACCAATTACAATGTAATATATGAATCCAGTATCCAGACCCGCTCTATACTTACTGGGAATAGCTCAGGTAGAGTTGATGTGCGAGTCTTGTGCATTCGGATGCGAGAACGCACGCAAAATGATAATTTACTGATTAACAATGATTTAGTTCCATGGATTCAATCCATTACTGGATGTGTAAATTTTATAAAAATATATATTTTTTTTATTTTCAAAAATTCCGCTTAATTCATGAGAATGACTCATCCGACTGCAAGATGGTGCAGTATTTTTATTAAAATAAAATAATATTTTTTCCTATTTATATTATTTACTATGTTTTTTGTTTTTAATCCAATCTCTCTGATCTTTAAAAAAAAAAGTCAGAAATGAAACTATGGGGTATATTTAGCCTTTTTGCCTTAGAGTTGACTATTTAAGCTCCCCAATACCTCCCAAGTGTCCTGATTTCAGCTGGACAATCATAATTTTTGGGAACGATCTCACTGTGCCGTGTAGCTGCCCCACTGTCTCACTTTAGAGGACATTGGGGATCGTGGGCTAGTTGGGGACATCCTCTGATCTCCCCAGGATTGGCCCAAGGAGCTGTAAAATCGGTAGAGCTTAGTGCTGTTGAAGCACAGACCTCCGTGGCCAGGCCCAGGCTAGCCATTTGGCACACCGAGTGACCTTCTTAAGGAGACGCTCGCTTAGGCTGGCTCTTCATAGTGCGTTGAAGTCCAAGAGTTGTGGCAAATCATAAGGTTAATGGATGTCTAATCTCTCCTATATTTTAGAGTCAGCTCCTATTGGCTGAGAAGACATCAAACCTACAGCCAATAAGAACCATCCCATCAAAGGCAAAGAACCAGCCCGCCATGGAGATGTTTATTCTCAATACCCGTTAAGATAAAAAATAAAAAAAAATAAAAATAAATAAATATATATATATAAAAATACTACTAATAAAAAAAAATATATATACCGTATTTGCTCGATTATAAGACGAGGTTTTTTCCAGAGCAAATGCTTATAATCATCAATCAATTATATGTCTTATAATCAGGGTCGTCTTATAATCAGACCTCAAATAGGTCTGATTATGAGACTAAGATCCAGATCCCCCGCAGCGATGCAGAGGACCTGGATCCTCCTGTGTTAAACACCCCCCCCCCCAACTTACCGGTGCTTCTGAGTCCCCGGTGCTTAGTCCGGGCTGCGTGTAGAGCTCTACACGATACAATCGCGTAGAGCTCTACACGCTTCCCGGACTAAGCACTGGGGACCCAGATGCAGGGGACCTGGATCCTCCTGTGTTAACCCCCGACCCAACTTACCGGTGCATCTGAGTCCCCGGTGCTTAGTCCGGGCTGCGTGTAGAGCTCTACGCGATATAATCGCGTAGAGCTCTACACGATACAATCGCGTAGAGCTCTACACGCTGCCCGGACTAAGCACTGGGGACTCAGAAGCACCGGTAAGTTGGAGGGGGGGGGCATAACACAGGAGGATGCAGGGGACCTGCATCCTCCTGTGTTATGCCCCCTCCAACTTACCGGTGCTTCTGAGTCCCCGGTGCTTAGTCCGGGCAGCGTGTAGAGCTCTATGCGATTCGCGTGGAGCTCTACATGCTGCCCGGACTAAGCACCTGGGGCTCAGATGCAGGGGACCTGGATCCTCCTGTGTTATGCGCCCCCCCCAACTCAGAAGCACCGGTAAGTTTGGAGGAGGGAGGGGGAGTGTTAAATGGGGGGTGTAAGGCATTTCTGGAGGCAGAGTGCTCCTTTAACCCCTTTAATGCCACTCTGCCTCCTGAAATGCCTTAAACCTCCCTATATGCCACTCTTCCCCATAATATGCCTTTTAACCCTCTAAGTGCCAGAGTGGCATATAGGGTTAAAAGGCATATCATGGGGCACAGTGGCATATAGGGTTAAAAGGCATATTATGGGGCACTGTGGCATTTAGAGGGTTAAAAGGCATATCATGGGGCACAGTGGCATATAGGGGGTATAAGGCATTTCTGGGGCAGATGTGCATAACTGGGGGGCAGGTTGGAAAATAGAAGGAAATAAAACCAAAATATTTTTCTCAAGCATAGCTTTTATTAAAAAAAGTGTTTAAATGAATTAACATTTACTGGTAAAACTTTTTTCCTATAGGGTCGTCTTATATTCAGGCTTTTTCTTTTTTTCCTAAATTAATATTAAGATTTGGGGGGTCGTCTTATAATCAGGGTCGTCTTATAATCGAGCAAATACGGTATTTATGTCATTTGGATCTGTGGAGCCTTCATCCGAAGACAGTGACGGCAGGTAATGTGATCCATTTTTCCTTTGTTTTCTTGTCTGCAGCCCCTGTTATATTTTGTTGGCTATTGTTGGAAACAGAAAACGAGACATTTCAGCTATTCTCACGAGGACAACTTTTTATTATCAAGTTGCGTTTTAGCACAGTACGGGCTTTATGCTTCTGAACCTTTAATCTTCGCGAAGGGTAATTAAAAACCTTTTAAAAGCTTAAAATGTTTACAAAAACTAACAGCCATATCAAAATGGTATCGCGAATGCTCAGATTAGCGATTATTATTATGCACATTTTAACCCCTTCGCGACCTTTGCCGGTTCAGGACCGTCATGACATAAAGGTCACTAAATGACCTTTGACGGTCCTGAACCGTCAAAAAGTAAAATAAGCTTAGAAAGTGATCAACGATCACTTTCTTCGCTTAAACGGCGTTACTGTAATGCCTCGATGTCGAGGCATTCAGCAAGGCCGAGATCGGCATCGGGGGCCATGTCTGGCCCCTCCCGGAGGCGTCAACAGCCGCCATACATTGTATGGCGGCGGACGCCCGTTTTAAAAGCGTTTAGGAGGCGATCAACGATCGCCTCCTAAACTTAAATGGTGTCGCTGGAGTGCCTCGATCAGGAGGCATCCAGCGACACCAAACACTTACCTCTGGGTGGGCTGTGACCGCTCCGGAGAGCGGTCACAGCCGCCGCTGCCGGTGATCTTCGTCATCAAGCAAGATGGCGGCGGCCCGGGAAATAAAACAATAAAGACAAAAAAGTTCGCTAGAGGGTCTCCAGACCCTCTAGAGAACTGGCTCCACTTGCTGGTTGAATACAGGTACTGCATTCAACCATGCAAGTCAATGGAGCCCAGCTTTCTAATCACTATGTGATTAGTAAAATATTCAAAAAAAATAAAAATAAATAAAAAATGGAAAAAAAAATTAAAAAAAAATGTGCTAACATTTAAAAATTATTATGCAGTGATGTCACTAGATGAACCATCCAGTACCAGAAAAATGTGTAAAAAAAAATATAAAAAAAGTATTAAAAAAATAAAATAAAATTAAAAAATAAAGTTTATTATTTTGAGCAAGTGCTAAAATTTCTCAAAAATCTCAACAAAGAGTTAAAAAAAAGCACTTCAAATACCCAAGGGGTGTCTAATATATAAAAAAATGGCTGATGGGGTAAATTGGAGTGGCCTAGCTCAAAGATAGGGCATAGGTACAGACTGACCAAAATGGAGAAAAAAAGCGCACTTCCCAAATGTGGCATTTTAAATCTGAAACAACCCGACAAATCCATGCATGTCGGGTATCACTGCACTCAGGAGATGTTCCTGAACACACATTGGGGTGTTGTTTGACAGTGGCATATACCAGGACCTGTATATCTATAACTAAAGTACAATTTGTGTGAAAAAAAAATAAAAAAAATTACTATTACAAAGTTTGACAAAGTGTAGTTCTATAATTGGTGCATGGAAAGGGTTAAAATAACAGCATTTGGAATACCCTGGGGTGTCTAGTTTTCAAAAATATATGGTTTGAATGGGTTAAATTGAGTTAACCAGCTTCAAAGATATTCCAAAGAGGAGAGGGAGGCACAATGACCAAATGACCACCTGAATTACGCATGCCCCAAAAGTAGCCTTTTACCAGCCAAACAATCTGACAAACCCATGCATGTGGGGTATCGCTGTACTCAGGAGATGTTGCTGAACACACATTGGGGTGTTGTTTGACAGTGACATATACCAGCACCTGTATATCTATAACTAAAGTACAATTTGTGTGGAAAAAAAAATAAAAAAAATTACTATTACAAAGTTTGACAAAGTGTAGTTCTATAATTGGTGCATGGAAAGGGTTAAAATAACAGCATTTGGAATACCCTGGGGTGTCTAGTTTTCAAAAATATATGGTTTGAATGGGTTAAATTGAGTTAACCGGCTTCAAAGATGTTCCAAAGAGGAGATGGAGGCAGACTGACCAGATTTGTTAAAAAAGATTTGGAAATCATAAAACGCTGCTTGTACTTATTGCCCTATAACTTACAAAAAACAGCAAAAAAACATAAAAATATTGGGTATTTCTAAACTCAGGACAAGTAGTAGAATCTATTTAGCTAGTTTTTTTACTTGCTTTTTTAGGTGAGTAAAAGATTTTTCAAAGAAAAGTCATAAAATGTGTTTTTTTTTCAATTTTTCACCATGTAAATAAGATGATACGATCAAAATAATGGTATCTGAAGAAAGCCCATCTTGTCCTGAAAAAAACAATATATAACTTATGTGGGTACACTAAATGGGTGAGGAGAAAATTACAGCTGAACACAAGCACCACAAAAGTGTCAAAACAGCCTCGGTCCCACAGGGTACATAATGAAAAATGAGCCGCGTTCCTTAAGGGGTTAATATACCTACTGCAATGAAAAAAAAAAGATGTTTTTAACTTACCCCAACACAGTAATGTCGATCGACATTGAGAAAAACCTGGTTTTATCTAATCGGAGGCGGCCATTGCTGTCAGTCATGTGATATTTTGGACAACTCTCCCGGCTCAAACACCACACTGAGCTGATGCTTTATGGCAACGCTAATGAAGTCCGTTCTTCCATAGACTTAAATTTAATGGCAGCATGACTCAAAAACAGTACAAATAAATACTAATTTCAGCAACCAATTTCTATTGGTTTGTGTTATCTTTGACAATCTACTAGACAAACACATAAGGTGCTTATCGTACTTCCTTGCGGTAAATAATAAAACGTCTCTGACTAATGAAGGTCTATGGAGGAACGGACTTCATTAGTATTGCCGTAAAGCATCAGCTAAGTGTGGTGATTGAGCCGGGAAAGTCAAAAATATCACATGACTGACAGCACCGGCGGCTCCAGGTCTGCAGATAAAGGGAGTTTATTGGAATAATGTGAGACAATAAGCTGCACACCTAGCGTCTAGTAGAAGTGAGACATCGTTTCCTGAAGCTGGAGGGACTGCAGCTTTAACTGAACTGTCGTTTTTCAATGAAAGAGATAAAAGAACCCGCTAGCATGGAATTAGCCTAAGCGGAGAACGAGATAAGAGGAACATATTGTCACAAGTTCACTTATCACCGCCAAACATCACTCTGGTAGTTAATTCAAAAAAAAATAAAAAAAAAAATATTCAAGGATTTTCTTGTCATCCGAATCCCCAAAAGGACTGAGAAAAAAGGGTAAGGAGAATTTCTCCGTTATTCAGCTTTTTCTGCGGGTTTCATTTCCAGAGAGCCGACGCTCTTTCAATTATTTTGGACCCGAAGTAAAGGTTGGAAGCACGGGATGAGTCACGCAGAGGTCTCTCGGCAGGAAGGAGACGCGTACAGGCAATCTAAGTGTCATTTAGGCGACAAGCCCCAGCTGCGTGCGTGGCCAAGTGTGATGAGAGTGGTAACAAAAAATACTTGGCCAGCAGCAGTTCGATATTTCAGCTGGATGCCACCCTAGGCCTGGTCTAGTGCCCTAGCTTGCCCCATTATGCCCCTCCAAGAGATACCTGGCACCATGTGAGGTCATCACCGTGGCTCTGCGGGCTGGGAGAGACTTCCATATTGTAAATGGGCCAGTTAGAAAGGAGATCTCCAACCCGCCTATAGAGCAGCAGCCCTCCATACCGCCCAACAGGTAATGCAGAAGAAAGGCTGCCGTCCCCTGGACCTGTCGCCCTAGGTCCCCCCCTAGGCCAGAATACACCACTGATCGGCAGCCATCAAGCCTCCGGCACAATAATTTCACCCCTAGAGGTTGTTAAAACTGTAGATATGAGACACATTCTGCGTTGCTCTGCTGACCAAGTAGTAGATACCTGGAACAGTCTTCCAGTGGACTAGTACTTGCAAACACAGTAGAGGAATACGAAATAGGTTGGTATGTGCATAAAGCCATCCTAACGAATAAATAAGTAACAAAGTGACTCAAAAAGGGCTGAGTAGAGGAGCTGATCATTTTTTTTTCTTCTGCTGTCACTTTCTAAAAAAACCTGACATTTCTGACACTTTTGGGTGAATTCCAGCTAAAATAATAAGAATATCTACTTGTATATTAAGCTCTGATTGATGGAATCTCTCGAAACCCCTGCAGTCTTATTCAGTGGAAATAAAAGTAAAAAAAAATTGTGATCTTCATCGTGAAAACCACATCATTTGCTAAATTGGGTTAAAGGACAAAAAAACCCCAAAAAACACCTTTTGTTAAGAATTGGTATTTAAAAAAAGCCTAAATTTGACATAAGAAATTCTTTGTGTTAAAGATTTGCAGAGAGGGGTGACAGGTACTCCATGGAAAGCCTGACATGAATCACCTAATTTAGGGGGGGGGGGAAATAAGTTTCCCCGCAGACAAAACAGACCTTTCCCCGGAGATCGGTGACACCTGTAATCAAGTCCTCTTGGGTAAAAAAAAAAAAAGAAAAAAAACTAAAATCTGCTATTTTCGCAGTATCAATGCTACGGATTCTGTAATTCCTTTTTTTTTTTTCTTTTCTTTCTGAAACCGAAGGTCAGAAGAATAGAAGATCAGACAGAAGCTGACATTCAATCCGATCGGAGATTCCGGCTTCCGAAAGACGTAAAAAGGCCCCCTGAATAAGTCAGTATCGGCCCGTCCGTCAAACGAAGAGGAACCGTACCGGGTTTCTGCCACAGCCGTCATACCTTTCTATCTGTACATTCCTTTGGGGAAAAATAATTGGAGATCTAACTGTCGGAATGCCGTTTAACCCCTTGGCTACCGTAGCCTTAAGCAAGCAATAGCTTTTTTTTTTTTTTTTATTTTTTTTTTACAAAAAAACAGAGGAGCGCACAACCTAAAAAGCATAAAAGGCATAAAAAAATTCAGATTCCGGATTACTTGTTATTGTTCTCTGTCTTTCATTGAATACGACTATGCGGCTCTGGCACTTTAAGGCCAGCGGCCGCCAAATAATGTATTATTTTCTGTATCATTGACACCGGACATATACACAATCTTGATACAAAAGCTACATAAATATGCATCAATTACACAAATAAGAAAAACTAATATATTTGTCTGTAATGAGATCAGCGCCTGGCTATCATTTAATTATAGAATGCGCGCCGGGGACAATGCGTTGGATACACAATGGCAACATGTTAATCAAGGACTCATTAATAATATTATTATGTTAACTACCAAAGCTGTATCGCGCAGAAATATTCCATTTGTGACTCTTTAATCAATGTACATTATTTCGAGTCAGCTCTGCTTTACATCACTTAACCTCAGAAGGTTAGCAACGATTTATCATTCTTAAAGTCCCACGAATAGGTCTTTTTCACCGAATGCAGGAGCGGGACTGTCACGTTCGAGAAATGCTAGTCCTGTTTCTGGTGGCCACATCAAATTTATTTTACCTTTCGCCCCCCCACTGCGGTAATTTGATCAGAGAAGCCTGTTGTGTGTCTGTGTTTTTTTATTGCAATTCCATATTAAGCCACCGGGGGAGCTAGACCATTTTCAGGATACTGTTATGAGTTGTCTATATAGCCCTGTTGGCAAAGGCGTATTCAACAGGACCAGGGGCGATTCACTAAAATAAAAAGGCACTGGCCGTGAGGAATGCACCCGAGTGGCTGGGTTTCAGACCCCGATGGCCTTCCTTGAGAACCCTTTCCAGGTTGTCCCTTAAAGTAAGCATGTTGTCAAGTTTGCATGGTTCTGCTGGCAAGACTGGAAAACACCTAATCAGTCGTTGGTCTCAGAGCCATGTGCCTATCCTATGCATGTTTAAATCCCCTCGCTGTGTTAACCGCTGCCACTTCTGCTGGGAGGCCATTCCACTTATCTACCACCCTCTCAGTAAAATATAAAATAAAAGGTCATTAACTGTATCTTCCAAATATGAGCGTATATGACACATTAGTGTATTCAGTCATTTTTTACAGTCATTCCTCCATTATTCTTCACCATTAAGCACCAGGCATTTAATTCGTTACCGTAAAGCACCAACATAAAGTCACGATAGTTTTACTTAGCAGAGCGATAAACACAAATACAACAGGATTTAAAGGAACTCACGCATTGAATCCGAAGGGATGCAGCCCCCATTGCTCTATCGTTTTTAATTAGAATCAATTAAGATACGATAGGACTTCCTCTTTAATTAAGCGGCGATTTGAATCCCCCCCCCCCATCCGACATAAGCTGTGATTGATAAGCAGGAAGCTGTAATTAGGAAAATGGCAGCCAATATGTGTCTCTGGGTCTCAGTGATTAATACCAAGCCACTTCTCGGAGTTCTATTTCTTTCTTCTTACACGACGTGATATAGAAAGTATATTTCGAAAATAAAACATACATATCTCCGGCCTGGAGGAGAGAAGAGAGGGTTTGCCCCGGAGTCTCAGGGTCTCTGCACCAGTCTCAGGGTCTCGGGGTGAAGGAGCAGATTCTGGGGTTCTCGGGGGAAGGGGCAGATTCTCAGGGTCTGGGGGTAAAGGGGCAGATACTCAGGGTCTCGGGGTGAAGGGGCAGATTGTCAGGGTCACACAGTCTGGAGCTATCTACCCCCCCGCTGGGATCATATATATAAGACTCACAATTGCTGCTTTCACTACCAGTATGTCATGGTTTAAATCCCTGCTTGAATGCAGGTGACTCAATTGAGTGCATATTTACATGATGATGTAATGTGGCGGGTCACTACATAGAAGCTTCATAGGTCTGGGGGTAAAGGGGCAGATTCTCAGGGTAAAGGGGGCAGATACTCAGGGTAAAGGGGTGAAGGGGCAGATTCTCAGGGTCACACAGTCTGGAGCTATCTACCCACCCCCCCCCCCCCCCGCTGGGATCATATATAAGACTCACAATTGCTGCTTTCACTACCAGTATGTCATGGTTTAAATCCCTGCTTGAATGCAGGTGACTCAATTGAGTGCATATTTACATGATGATGTAATGTGGCGGGTCACTACATAGAAGCTTCATAGGTCTGGGGGTAAAGGGGCAGATTCTCAGGGTAAAGGGGCAGATACTCAGGGTAAAGGGGTGAAGGGGCAGATTCTCAGGGTCACACAGTCTGGAGCTATCTACCCGCCCCCCCCCCCCCCGCTGGGATCATATATAAGACTCACAATTGCTGCTTTCACTACCAGTATGTCATGGTTGAAATCCCTGCTTCAATGTGGGGGACTCAATTGAATTTTTTATTAATGACAAGTCAAGGTCACCACGGGTATTAGAGAATTTAGGTTACGCATTTGGAGAGTAGCTACATCTTCGTTACGGGTTATTAAAGGGTTAATATTTTAAGCGTCTCAAGGTCATCTCATTTAGAAAGTTCCCAGGTATGTAGATAAGTGGAACAGCCTCCCAGCAGAAGTGGTAGAGGTTAATACAGTGAAGCAATTTAAACATGCATGGGACAGGGATACGGCTCCTGAATCGCGACCAACGTCTGATTAAGGTTTGAGTCTTTACAGCAGGAAAAAACGCGCGACTAGACGAGGGCCGAATGGGGCCGATCTGACGATAAATTCTATGATTTAAAAAAACTTAGTAAAGGTTTTACTTTCATTTCTGTCCTAACTCCATGCGGGTTGCGAATAAAGTGCAGTTATTGTTAAACTATGGAACTGATTGCTTTGAAAACATTTTAACCCCTGAGACCCCGCTGATGAATAGCGTATTTCAGCACAAACTTTTGACTCCCAAAAGGAAATTACTAAATTAGATTTTATGAGCTAATTGTGCCAAAAAAGAACATTTTGTGTCAAATGAAATGTATTACGACCCGCAAACCGCTCTACATTCATGACTGCGATTAAACGCTTGTAAAGTGACTAGCAGAAAACCTTAAAAAATAAAAAACATCATTTTGGGGAAAGTTTAAAGTCTTATGAATCTTGGAAAAGTTTTGAGATTTGTTACATAATTGAGCCAAGATCAAAGGGATTTTAAGAGACTTTATATAATGATTAAAGAGACGATACAGCCATTATACAAGAAGATGCAGATGCAGAAGAAGATGCGGAAGCAGTCGGCAGAGAAGGTAGGGAAACATATAGAGAGAGTGAATGAGAGCGTGAGAGAGAGAGAGTGAACGAGAGCGTGAGAGAAAGAGTGAAGGAGACTGAGAGCGTGAGAGAGAGTAAATGAGAATGAGAGCGTAAGAGAGAGTGAAGGAGAAAGAGCAGTTGAGAGAGAGTGAAGGAAAATGAGAGCGTGAGAGAGTGAAGGAGAATGAGAGCGTGAGAGAGAAAGTGAGTAGAGTGAGAGTGAAGGGGGAAAAGCATGAGAGCCAGTAAATTGGAGCATGAGAAAGAGTGAAGGATTGAGGGCAGGGGAGAGAGAGTGAAGGAGAGCGTGAGAGAGAGAGTGAATGAGAATGAGTGCATGAAAGAGAGAGTGAAGGAGAAAGAGCGTGAGAGAGAGTGAAGGAGAATGAGAGCATGAGAGAGATGGAGAATGAAAGTGTGAGAGTGAGTGAAGGAGAATGAGAGCTTGAGAGAAAGAGTAAAGGAGAATGAGGGAGTGAAGGAGAATGAGGGAGTGAAGGAGAATGAGGGAGTGACAGAGAGAGTGAAGGAGAATGACAGCGTGAGAGAGAGAGTGAAGGAGAATGAGAGCGTGCGAGAAAGAGTGAAGGAGAATGAGAGTGAGTGAGAGTGTGAGAGAGTTAATGTGGACCCACGAACGTCTGATGAAAATTCTGAGCTTTTTGCTTCATTTTGGGGGGGTCTGGCCTCATTTTCGTGGCTTCTCACGAATCGCCAAATGTACCGAAATTCTGTAAATTTGCAATTTGTGCGAATCTGAATGCACAAGTCTACATCATTTAGGGGGGTCAGGAATACACTTCATTTTTTTTACATGCCTCTAACAAGCCTGTCCACAATTCTGTCTGATTTGGTTTCGTAAAATACAGTAAAGTTATGAGCGTTCCACTTGAGATTTTACAACACCCTATAAACACTTTTCATGCTACGCTTTTGGTACATATTGTTTCATCCCACATAAAAACTGTCACAAGCCATAAAAACTACAGAAATGCAGCATTATATATACAAAAATCACAGGTCTACAAACCTCCAACACTGTACAATGCATCTATCTATCCATCGATATCTATCTATCTATCTATCTATTATCTATCTATCTATTATCTATCTATCCATCGATATCTATCTATCGATATCTATCTATCTATCGATATCTATCTATCTATTATCTATCTATCTATCTATCTATCTATCTATCTATTATCTATCTATCTATCCATCGATATCTATCTATCTATTATCTATCTATCCATCGATATCTATCTATCCATCGATATCTATCTATCTATTATCTATCTATCCATCGATAGCTATCTATCTATTATCTATCTATCTATCTATTGATATCTATCTATCCATCGATATCTATCTATCTATTATCTATCTATCTAGCCATCGATATCTATCTACCTATCATACATTTCTATCCGTCTATCTATATCTCTCTATCATACAATATATCTATCTATCATACAGTCTATCTATCCATCCATCCATCGATATCTATCTATATATCTATCCGTCTATCATATAGTATATCTATCTGTATATCTATCTATATCTATCATACAACTAATTATACAGTCTATCTATCCATTTATCTATCTATCCATCCATCCATCTATCTATCATAAAGCATTCCTATCCGTCTATCTATATCTCTCTATCATACAATATATCTATCATAAGTCTATCTATCTATATATTATACAGTCTATCAATTTATCCATCTACCTATCATAAAGTATTTATATCTATTATACAGTATGTCTATTTATCTATCTATATTATATATATATATATATATATATATCTCTATCATCTATCTCTCTCTCATACAGTATATCTATCTATCTATCTATCTATCTATCATCTATCTCTCTCTCATACAGTATAGCCATCTATCTATCTATCTATCTATCTATCTATCTATCTATCATCTATCTCTCTCTCATACAGTATAGCCATCTATCTATCTATCTATCTATCTATCTATCATCTATCTCTCTCTCATACAGTATAGCCATCTATCTATCTATCTATCTATCTATCTATCTATCTATCTATCATCTATCTCTCTCTCTCTCATACAGTATATCCATCTATCTAGTGGCAGAGGCATTAAGCTCCATTCCCTCCCTACTCAACCCATCCTACTCTCTTCCTTCTTTCCCACCCATGCATGGATAGCTGTGCCTCTTGCTGACCCGGATCCACCCCTTTCCTGAGTTTTTCCTGGTATCACCTGACCACAAACTCACCAATCACGAACGATCATGATTCCCACAGCCGCCACCTTCACATTCCATAGGTTAATGTTTAGGGTTTTTTTTTTCTTTATTATTTTTAACACCAACGTTTTTTGTTTTTTTTTTTGTTTTTTTTTAGTGACAGGTCACCTTATTGTGAAATGATGGCGTTATCTAGAGTGTGAAGAGCCGCTCATTTCCCTGAATAATGTATCGGCGAGAATGATTTAGAAACAATAAACACACAGACAGGTTTTCAGATTAAACAGAATCGCAGTCCATCAAGCTATACTAATGAGAACACAATGAACTCTAATTTCAATGCTTAATAGGATGTGTCAGGTAGATGCGTGTGAATAAATGCGAATGTTCTCACGCGCATTCTTCGCTTCGTTATTACCATTAAAGCAGATATGCTCTCCGTTTTAATCCCCTCTGACGTATCGCTGGAGGGGCAGGTGCCGGTGAGATGATGGACCTCCCCATGAAACCAGACGTGGTCAATGACCCCGCCACCAGACCAGGCCTAACACCAGGCGGCCCTCCATCACTGCCCCGGAGTCCCAGGGTTTTTGCCCCAATCTCGGCCTGAAGGGGCAGATTCTCGGGGTCACTCAGTCTGGAGCTGCCTATTCTCCCCGCTGTGATCATATATAAGACTCCCAATTGGTGCTTTCACTACCAGTATGTTATCCCTGCTTGAATGCAGGTGACTCAAGTGTATCGTTAAAGAAAAGTCAAGGTTTCAACCAACCCACAGAGCAGTTGAACTACAGGGAGCAAAGAGGGCGATTGGCTCCCTGTTATGCTGCAGAAGGGCTGCCTCCTCACCTTGTCCTGCAGCCCTGTACCTACTCCAGTATACGCCACTGCAAACAGCCCCAGGAATGAAACATGTCTCTGTGCGGCCCGTCCAAACACAAATACCCCCGGCCATGTATTACGTGCTGCACAAAACGATACACGCTTTAATCTGCCCCCCCCCCAGGATGCTTTCAGGGATGAGCAACGCGGCTTCCGTTAAACCTTGGCGTGCTGTCAGTCATGTGAGTTATACTTCAGTTGTATAAAAAAAAAATGTAGTTTGTACCGTCCAAAAATAAACTTAACTCAAAACATTCTCACTGCAATAAAGGAATATGTATGCTATCATACCTAACATCTGTCCCGTTTTATGAAGGACAATCACTACGCAGGAGCTGCACAGACCTCCAGCGAAGCTCCCTTGTAGCCTCTTCACAATGTATTGAATCAGAACGTCACAGTATGACATCATACCCCAGCATTCTGCTCCAATACATGACGTAAGGTAGTCAGACCTTCACTAGTAGGTGGATGGTGCTGCCTGCTCCCCAATAAAGGTATCGAGCAGTGGGGGAGTGCGGAGCTCCGCAGTACCGATCCAGCGACCCGGAGAAGCGGGCGAAATCCGCAGAGTCCCCAGGTATGCCCATAAAGCGCGTATAATCTACACCGGTTTCTCATTTGAGCTCTGTTTGCTAAATTATATTCTATATAATATATACATATACCGGTACATATATATATATGTGTGTGTTTAGTTTACTTGCGTTGTTAGTTCTTTTTCTCCCACGTCCTTTTTCACAGTAACTTAGTGTTAAATAGCATACTAGCGGGTTATTAACCATTTTGAGAGAAATCAATTCAACTCCCTTGTTATTTAACAAAAATGGGACCCGGAAAACTAATTTTTTAAATGTATCTCTTTTCCTGGTTAAACAGATTGAATAAATTATCGCAGCTGGAGACATGCACAGAAGAGCAAAGTTTTCTCTACATCCCAAAAGGTTAAATTATTTATGCTTAAAATATATATATATATATATTATTTGACCGGAATTTAATTACAGCGAAACTAATCTAACGCCACTTGTGTCTTTTGGGCTGTATGACCTCATAGCGACCTCACAATTATGCAAAAAAAAAAAAAGAAAGTCTCCACTTCTGTTCCTCTATCACCCTTCAGCCCGGTTTCATGCTCTGGGCACAGATGGCATCGGTAATTGATTCTATGCCGAATCCTAAATAACCTCTCTACAATCTCTGCTCTCTCTGTATGAACCTAAACCTCCTGAAAATACGTCTCTGGGAGCAGATTTGTCTAAGAATGAAACAATATGCAGAAAATTAAAAGTAATTGCTGATCCAAGATACGGACGCTGATATTTATTATTCATGACGCCCCACTTAGCAGATGGCAGCCGTTTTGTTGAGACTAAGGACCGCGGTGGCACGTTACGTGATCCTGGTGCAAAGTATGAAAAGAGGTCTTATCGCCATAGAAACCAATGTACCTGTTGATTGAACATTTCTATTGGTTGCTATGGGGATAAGACAACAAACTTTAATATAATATACAATGATATTCATTATAGAAACCAATATCTTCCTGCACAAAAATTATCAATTTCTATTTTATTTTTTTTGTCTTTTTTTTTTCCCCCAAAAACATTCTTTTTCTCTTAAAAAGCTTTTTCACGGTCCTCTGCTTCTTGAAATTAAGAAGAAAAAAAAAAAACAGCCTTGAAGATCGTGATCTAAGTTGATCTGAAGCCTAAAGGGAAATTAAAGTCCCAGCACAGATGGGTACAGAGATTCTTCCGGTGCCGTCATTCGGGGGGGGGGGGGGTCTGTCTACGCATCAAGAACCAAACTGGTTAAAATCGCCAAATTTATAGTAAATAACTTAAAGAATTAGTCTGTTATGAAAACTGAACACCTTGGGGTGGAATTATTGTATTCGAGCCGTTTCCGACCTCATGGAATCAATTTCTCTCCGGTTACCGGTCAGAATATAAGAACTTGGACATGATTAGTAGAACCGTTAAGACTGAAAAGCCAATATCCGGTATTCTAAAGACAATAAAGACCGTGAAACTGGATAGAAAACAATGAAGTCACGATTTATAAGGGTGAACATATACGTGGTCATAATAGCACGCGCTAACAAAATGATATCTGAATAATAATACATAAAAAATGCTTTATTCCCCAAGATCCCGTTATCTAGGCATACAGTCGTGTATAAAGAGGAAAAGTCGACCATGTCAGGCATCACTGAGCTTTTTGTGGATAAAACTGGATTTTCTGGTTTTCATTGTCAATGGATCTCACCAGGATAATCCAAGTCAATTTGGTGCCACCAATTGCTGTCCCAAGTAAGATGGAGCTCCTAGGTAGTTGGAGGACGTTCCTAAGTAAAATAGGCAGAAATCTCCTGAATGATGTCATGTGGACCTCAAAGTCCTCTTCCACCACTCCATCCAGGCCAGGTCTATATATTTAAAGGTGTGCCAGAGCAGTAGCAGGTGACCCTCAATAAGTTGACCATGCAAGGTCTTCACATACGTAGCTGCTAGCGGTCCTGAGTTGTATAGCAGTCTTGACAACCGGGCTTACGCCCTGGCAAATGCCCTATTAATTGGAACTGCCGGTAGATGAGCTGGGAAAGCCGAAGAAGGTCTCTGGTGCCGGGACACTGGCCACCAAATTATGGGTGTGTGCCCCAGAGCAAGACACTGGAAAGTTAGCACAAAATGTTCAAGCTGCACATCCTCGGCATAAAACAACGGCCTATTCTCTAATTAACCCTATAAATAGCAGTTCTGCCGCAATCAGTGGAACCATCGGTTTCCGTGGCAACTGCTCCAACCTCAACCCCAGAAATGCTATTCCTAATTACGGCCGATTTTCTGCCCAAGCGCACAACCTTCCACCATAGAGCCCACTGGTTATTTATTACCCTTCTATCTGCATTATCCACAATATCGTTAAACACAGTGGGGCTCTGCGGCATTAAAATTTTAAGAACAGCGGATACCTGCGCCCACGGCGATTCCTAATCATCAGCCTAATTTGCAGCCTCAACCCCCCCCCCCCCGAGCCAATAAGTAGAGGGAGTTAAATTGTAGCAGCACCCTCAGCGTAGATGCGTCTAATAAGATTGTTCTTGGGTTAGTTGAGCCCTACTCACTTGGATAATAGTTCCATTAGACTAACAGCCCGTCATGATGAGTTTTAGTCGGCGGCAGTAATTGAGGAGGATACTACAAGAACGAGCGCTTCTCACGTGAGATCTTCAACGTGCTACAGAAGTCAATGAAGGGAAAGCCACGGGTGTTGTCTGGGCGCTTGTTAGTAGTCCGACCGTCTCTGTTTCCATTGAATATGTGCCTAATGTTTCATACCGGATCGCTAAGTCGCGGCCGCGCGGCTCCCGTATCCGCATGGATTTATTGGCCTGTATTTAGTAATTTCAATAAACCTAATTTGTCTCCCGTTCCTTATGATTTTTTTCTCCCCGCGTTCTTCCACTTATTTATCATGAAAGTCCACTGGAAAAATAATTTTCTCCTTAAACATAACCCCCCCAGCGCTGTATACAGTAATATAACCCCCCAGCGCTGTATACAGTAATATAACCCCACAGCGCTGTATACAGTAATATAATCCCAGCGCTGTATACAGTAATATAACCCCCCAGCACTGTATACAGTAATATAACCCCCCCAGCGCTGTATACAGTAATATAACCCCCCAGCGCTGTATACAGTAATATAATCCCAGTGCTGTATACAGTGACATAACCCCGCAGCGCTGTATACAGTAATATAATCCCAGCGCTGTATACAGTAATATAACCCCCCAGCACTGTATACAGTAATATAATCCCAGCGCTGTATACAGTAATATAACCCCCCAGCGCTGTATACAGTAATATAACCCCCAGCGCTGTATACAGTAATATAATCCCAGCGCTGTATACAGTAATATAACCCCCCAGCACTGTATACAGTAATATAACCCCCCAGCACTGTATACAGTAATATAACCCCCCAGCGCTGTATACAGTAATATAACCCCCAGCGCTGTATACACCAACCGACATTACTGTATACAGCGCTGGGGGGTTATATTACTGTATATAGCGCTGGGGGGTTATATTACTGTATACAGAGCTGGGGTTATATTACTGTATACAGCGCTGGGGGGTTATATTACTGTATATAGCGCTGGGGGGTTATATTACTGTATACAGAGCTGGGGTTATATTACTGTATACAGCGCTGGGTGGTTATATTACTGTATACAGCGCTGGGAGGTTATATTACTGTATACAGCGCTGGGGGTTATATTACTGTATACAGCGCTGGGTGGTTATATTACTGTATACAGCGCTGGGGGTTATATTACTGTATACAGCGCTGGGGGGTTATATTACTGTATTCAGCGCTGGGGGTTATATTACTGTATACAGCGCTGGGGGGTTATATTACTGTATACAGCGCTGGGGGTTATATTACTGTATACAGCGCTGGGGGTTATATTACTGTATACAGCGCTGGGTGGTTATATTACTGTATACAGCACTGGGATTATATTACTGTATACAGCGCTGGGGGTTATATTACTGTATACAGCGCTGGGTGGTTATATTACTGTATACAGCACTGGGATTATATTACTGTATACAGCGCTGGGGGGGGGGTTATGTTTAAGGAGAAAAATATTTTTCCAGTGGGTTTCCCCCCCTACATGTAACCCATTTAACCAAAAAAAAAAAAGAAAAACATCTAAACAGAGTAACAAAATAAAATTGAAAGAAAATCATAGCCTTTTTATTGCGATGGATTATGCAAAAACATCCTTCAGAAAAGGTATTTCCATTTCTCTTTTGACACTAACAGCTTTTATTTGAAATCCATCTTCTGCTCTTGAAAGATCTACAGCATTTCTCCGTGTGATCATTACAATTTACAGTAATTTCTAAAAAATAAATACGCGCCTGGAAAGGCTTTGCGATGAGCGCGTGAGACGTCTAGCAACGTCGTTATAACCGGGGGGGGGGGGGGTAATATTTTACCATCGCGCCAGGGCGCAGCGCAGGGTCCCGGCTGTTAGCGGCTGCCACGACCCCGGGCGCTTCAGAAGGTAAACTAACATGGGGGGGGGGGGTCAAAAGAATTAACAATGGCTCAACAATGCTATGCGGGGTTAACCCTGTGTGTGCCGGAATGGAACAGGCTTTGGGTTTATGGATCTCTGGGGTCTCATTGCTAGTATTTGGGGGGAAATGCTGTAAACATGTGTCTAAAATTTTGTCTGAAAATGATAAGGTTAGTCCTAAACCCAGGCTTGAAAATTTACATTTATGCTCCGAATGCTGGTGCATGCACATTTATATATATATATATAAATTAAGCAATTTGAAATGGCCAATGAGGGACATGTTTGTTTCAGGGTGTGTGGCTAAAGGCGTGGCTGGGAGGTGGGGTTTTTATTAATATGCCGCTATGGCCTATTGATGGCTGTATTTCACTCATATAGTTTCATCTAAGAAAGGCTCATTCTGTCCTGGGGCCGTGGCTACGATCAAAGGAGGGGCTTGATGAACATGGGGTGGGGCTAACCCCAGTAAGCCTTTAAAAGGATGAGAAGTAGGCGGAGACTAGACAGAACTGGGAAGAGATTGAAGATACTAACCAGGGGTCTCCCGGCTACTACAATACAATGTAACCATGGTATATAATGGAGCGAGCGCCAATATGGAGAACTCGTGAGCGCCAATACGTGGAACACCTCAGCGCTCACTCCGTTATTTACCATCGTTGCATTTCTCTTTCCAGGGCACTTGAGAACTGCTCATTGGTGCTGCCAGCAGCTGTTTTCTGCTTCTTTCTCCTCTTCTTCACTTTTCGTTTCTTCTCTCCTTTCCCTCCTTCCCTGGTGCAGCTTCATACAGAATTCCTCCGGCGCGCCAACGACGAAATCTCATTGGACGTATTTCCCTTATACGACATAACTGATCACCAGATAACCAGAAATATGAATTATGAATAAACTTGATCTACTCATCATTATGTATACCTACGGCAAGCGTCGCTCCAGTTCTCAATAATGGCGGCTCTGGATCAATACTTTGACACCGGTGCTAGCAAACAATTGATAATATTCTGCTTCCAACAGAATTTGTTACCGTGCAACCAAATTACCAAGTTATTTTTTTAAAGCCGGTTTTACTCTCGATGAATGAAACTGGCCTTAACCCCTTGAGCGCTGGTTGGGTTCCGCCGCTCCTTGAATTAAAGGAGAGTTTACAGGTCGAGGAGCCCGTGTCACCCTCCCGGAATTGCCGTAGAAAACAGTGGTCGATGCCGCGCCCCGTGCACAATTTACGCCACGTTTTAACTCTTTAACTCCCAAAGCCAGTTGGCACAAAAAGTACCAGCTGCGGCATTCTGATTACCCTAAAAAGTAAAAATAAAACCCCTGTGGTTTGAAACCTGTTTCTAAACTATCCATAAAAAAAAATGCTGAGAGGGCACTCAACCATCCGGCCCCCACACCGTGAAATCCCCCATGCAGACAGCGCGTGGGGTTTCTTGCTGTACAAGCCATGCTTTCACTAACCCTTTCATCACTCGAGGGATCCGCACACAATAAATCCATCCAAACCCCCCCCCACACCCCACCCCAGCCACAGAGGGGGGATTAAGAGGACATCACAGCTACGGCGAGAACTGCAAATCAAGCGATTCTATTGGACGAGCCGGAGGACGCATTCATAAACACGAGCACGGATGTACACACACGTGTGCCTGCCCGCCGAGCTCCCTCTGTTATTCTCCTTTTAATATCTCTTAGGAAGTCCCCGTTTGCCTGCGTGCGTCTTTGTTAGGGTTCTAAGGTTGCGTGTGTCCTTAACCACGTCTCGGCTCATGTGTGCTCTGTGCGTGTCTGTGTGTCAAGGCGTGACGGATAGACGGACGAACAGCTTTGATCTGGTTGCTATGTGCCGGGCGTCCTTCTCGGCAAGACGCCTGCTTCATCATGGAGCACATCTTGAAGGTGCGGACTAAGTCGCTGCGAGCATCCGACTGCTTGGCGAGCGAGCCGCGTGTTAAATCTCTGTCACGCAGCCGTGTAGAATACCGCAGTGCTCCCCATGGAGAAAAAGAAGGGGGGGGGGGGAAGGAAAAAAAAAAGGAGTTTTAAGGGACTCCATGCAGGGAAAAATAAACATGGACATTGAGCAATGGGTGATGTCTCATTAAAAAAAAAAGAGAGCGTAAAAGAGCCAGAGTCCTCTCCACCTCCGTACTGCGTCTCCACCGAGAAAGCACGGAACTCGGAATTCTGATTGTATCAGCAATCTCCCAAGATATTCTATAATTGAAAAGCTTTGCCAACATTTCCTTTGTCGATAGTGTCGGACAGCACCTTCCGAGCAGGCGAGATTTACACAGGTGCTATAACTCATCGCCACCAGAAGCCCCTTTTTTTTTTTTAATTATTATTATTTTTAGAATATAATTAAATAACCATCAAGATAATCCAGGTTAATAAGAAAACCAGGGGGGGGGGGGGGAGACATGCTAACTAAGCCCAGCCGGCTTTAATGTAGTTTAAACAGGCGTTGGGGATGGAGGTGCTTCTTTGGCACATAAGAGTTAAAAATATTCACCATGAATACAGGTGCAGAATGACAAACTAAACAAAAAAAAAAACCTCAAGAAATATTGTCTAAAACACCCCTTTTCCAGCTAAAATATCATTCCTATGGCAACAACCCGTGTCATCATATACCAGAAACATGCTAAAGGCTAATTAAAGAATTATCTCTCTAAATTGCTATAGAATAGGACATGCATAATACCGATAATAAACTGTAGACTAAAGGTGTTCTCATTATTCTATATCATTATTAATATATTCATGCATACATTACATATATATATATATATATATACCATTACACACACACACATAAAAATATATATATAGTATATATATTTATACATATACATTTTCATTTCTATACATACATATATCACATCACACATATATATATATATATATATATATATATATAACACAATATATACACATTTGATGGATGGATTAGTATCTAATAAAAGCATGCAATATTCTTTTCCTCTCTAACAATCATTTTAAAAATCAAGGCACACAAAGAGTTAACAGTTAATATACAAACAGCAACCCCATATATCATAAACAGAAACATATATGCACCTATGTAATATGTACACGTGCGTATGCATGCACATGCTACAAATAAATCCTAGGTTGTTTTTTTTTTTAAACTACAGCTCCTTCCTTTTCGGTGATCTTAACGCTGCTGGTGTTTTTGGGCAGTGAGCAGGGAAAGCTTAGAGTCGTTTCCATTTCATCAGCAATGAACATATATTACTTTAGTGGTTCACTAAAAATGTTGGTTTTGTGCCCACCCCTTTCAATCTGCCCATGTCTGAGACTGTCGATGCAGCCGTAGAGTCCTGATCAGCTTACGACACTCTATGAGCTCAGGGTGCCCTGCGTGCAGTAACATACTGCTTCAGCCGAACGAGAAGAAGCCTTCACTGTCTCATTCTCCCTCTGCTTCGAGCATCGGCTAACCGGGGGAAAACAACTGGTGGAGAGGAGAAAAAAAAAATGAATCGGGAATTCATCTATCCTAAAGTGACCAGCTTTTACGCGTCTCTATAGAATCTGTGGATTTTTTTTTATTGTTGTTTTTTTTTTTTTGTGGGTCGTCGGAAACGATGGACATTTAAACAAACAGCCGGATTCCGAAGAGCCGATTAGGAAAGAGTTTGGAGGATTTTTTTTTTTTTTTTTTTTTTCCCTTTTTCCTTTTCTTCTCTCCTCGCTCTCTCGCTCTCTCTTCTCACCCAGAGCGTCACGATATTAACTGCAGAGAAAAAGGACGGGCTGGAAGGGACAACATCGAGCTGCTAGTTGTGGAGCTAAAAAGGTCCTACAAGTCAGCTAAAAAAAAAAAAAAAAAAAAAAAAAAGGTAACGAGACCCCCCGTCGTACGCGTCTCCCCACCCCACCCCCGGGTCTTTTTTGGTTCATTGAGAAGAAGCAAAGTGGGACATTGTAAAGCTGAAAGACACTGAGTGAAAGGCAGTGAATTTGTAACACAGAGGGGTCTTTTTTAGCCCTGCATATAATTAGCCAAAACACAAAGGAAGCGGCTGAATGGAGGTTGTCACTCTATGGAAAAGGGTGGGTAAGACACTTTTTTAATCCGATTCTTTCATGAAGAAATATTTCGTTTCTATCCCCCCCTTTTTTTTTTTTTTTTTTTTTCCCTTCACCGTTTACCATGAACAAAATCGCCATCCTTGTACCTTCTGATTTCCGTCAACTTTAATGCTGCCAAGAACCTGCATGTTGTGAAGTCTGTCCCCCCCCCCCCCACACCCCTTGTCTCGATCCTATGTATTCTCATTAAAATATGATGTAGTGTTTGCCAAAAAAAAAAACGACCCCAAACAGGATTCAATGGACATTCTCGAGAAAATTTGGAAACATTCTTGCTAATGGATTTCCTTCTCATTGGTATCAGCTTAAACTGGATTCTGAGGAAGCCCCCAGGGTTAATATTGTGTACGCTGGGTATATTTGTTAAGATGCTTCCACTTGTGAACGGTGGGTGTCTGAGGCTGTGCCGTTGCGAGGGCAGGTTTTTGTACTGTGAAGCGCAGAATTTTACGGATCTCCCTCAGAACGTCTCGGGGGTCATGGGCTTGTCTCTGCGGTACAACAGCCTCACAGAGCTACAAGATGGACAGTTCACCGGGTTAATTCACCTCACGTGGCTTTATCTGGATCACAATCACATCAACTCAGTGGAGGGGAATGCCTTTCAAAAACTACGTAGGGTTAAGGAACTCACTCTGAGCTCCAACAAAATAGAACATCTGGCCAACACCACTTTTCGACCCATGCCAAACTTGCGCAGTGTGGATTTATCAAACAATAACCTACAGTCTTTGGAACCGGATCTTTTTCATGGTCTACGCAAGCTGACGACTTTGCATATGCGTTACAACGCCGTCAAGTTTGTGCCAGTAAGAATCTTTCAGGACTGTCGCAGCCTGAAGTTTTTGGACTTGGGTTACAATCAGTTGAAAAGCCTCGCTCGTAACTCTTTCGCTGGTTTGTTCAAGCTTACCGAGCTCCACCTTGAGCACAATGACTTGGTAAAGGTGAACTTAGCTCATTTTCCCCGGCTTCTCTCATTACACTCTCTATTTATGAAGAGGAATAAAGTCACCATAGTTGTTAACTCCTTGGACTGGGTGTGGAAACTAGAGAAGATGGACCTCTCGGGCAATGAGATTGAATACATCGAACCTCACGTCTTTGAAAGCGTACCTCATCTGGAATCGCTGCAGCTCGATTCCAATCGTCTCACCTACGTCGATTCTAGAATCTTAAACTCTTGGAAGTCTCTCACCAGCATCACCCTGGCCGGGAACAACTGGGATTGCGGACGTAACGTTTGCGCCTTGGCCTCCTGGCTCAGTAACTTCAAAGGTCGATACGATGGCAACATGCTGTGTGCCACACCTGAGTACGCCCAAGGTGAGGACGTTCTAGATGCTGTCTATGCTTTCCACTTGTGTGAAGATCCAGTGGACCCAACTAGTCTCAATGCAATGTCTACAGCGCTAAACAACAGTGACAGAAACGCCAACGACAGCCCAACATCTACAGCCACGTATGACGTTCAGGATACAGAAGGGGATAGAACAACAAGTAGCTTCACTGCCACTATAGCCAGTGAATACCCAGAGAACACTGTTCAGATACACAAGGTAGTCACAGGGACCATGGCCCTAATCTTCTCCTTTCTCATTGTGGTTTTGATGTTGTACGTCTCATGGAAGTGCTTTCCAGCTAGCCTCAGACAACTAAGGCAGTGCTTTGTAACACAACGTAGAAAGCAAAAACAGAAGCAGGCCATGCATCAAATGGCAGCTATGTCTGCGCAAGAATATTACGTCGACTACAAACCCAACCACATCGAAGGAGCACTGGTTATCATTAATGAATACGGTTCTTGTTCGTGCCACCAGCAGCCAGCAAGGGAGTGCGAGGTGTGATCTCATCTCTTTTCCATGTGGAATTAAAACATTGTACAACCAAAAAAAAAAAAAAGAAGAAAACAAAAAAAAAACCACGAAATCATGCCAGATGGACAGGCTAATGGGATATATTGTGCTTTTTTTTTTTTTCTTTCCTGATTCACATTTTGACTGATATGATGGATGCAGGATATGTTTGAAAAGACTTTCGATGTGTTAGCTTTATTGTGTCTTAAAAACAAAAAAAACTTCAGGACAGTCAACCATAAAAAAAAAAAAAGATGAAACAAATAAAAAAAGAATATTCATATGATATGGAGATCTGTCTATATTCAGGAACCTGAAAGTGTTAAAAAAATAATATCAAAAAAAATACAAAAGGTACCACTTACTGATTTTTTTGTAAACTACCATGTTTAAAATAAAATAGCATTTACAATATTTGCAGAGTGGAGCTCCCTACGTGAACGACAGAGCGTCTGTAAACCGTTTCTCCTTTAAATCTGACAATCCAGCATTCCGTCCTGCCTTGAATTAGCAATGTATGGATCAATGGCTGATGGCACTGAATAGCACACGCTGCAATAAACCGCATTATATCTTCTGTGTAGCGGGTGGGGGTCTGCTGAATTGTTTAAGATGCACATATGGTCCTTCTCTGTTAGGTCTGGATGGCTGAGTGACATGCAGCATGGTATGGGGCATTTCAAACATATGGGGTATTTTTTTTTTATCACCTGTTGAGTTGTTACATATGGTTAACATATGGTTAAATTGTCCATCTGATCATCTATAGACCCTATGCTATGGCTAAGAGAATGTTGATGAAAAAAGGAATAGCTAAGGATATATCTACCATTGAGATTTATATATATATATACATATATATATATATATTGCATATATATATATATATATATATATATATATTGCGGTCTGTGTTTAGGTAGAATGCAGCTCGATTCGAAAGCGCCGGGGTTACAAGACCAATAAGGTTTTGATTAAAAGAAAACTGAAATCCAATTTTCAGAGTGAAAAGCCCTACGTTTTTCAAGTGTCTTAAATAGAATTCTGCAAGATCCTGAAGCAGGCATTGATCAGAATCCACATCTGGTTACTATAGAGAAGCTCTAGAGAACCCGACAGCTACAAAGAAAAGGTTTCAATCGCTAGGACTGCAGTCGGGTACACGAAAAAAAAAAAAAGGACATCTTCGGTTAATATTGTTCAGTTGCCCGGCTGATTTATTATTATTATTATTATTATTGTTTGAACGGAATGTTGGATTTTTTCTGTCTGTTACTGACATGGTTAATGGCGAACCCACTGTTGTGGTCGGACTTTAACCCTTGTCATGCTCGGCCAATCAGACTGGCTTTATACCCCAGACAGAATTTAATAGCTGGCTAACAGAGGGTTAACATAGATGTTGTAATCTACATCAATCAGCATTTTAATGAAGTGCAAAAGTCTCTTTATACTTTTTTTTTTTTCTAGAAATGCCTTTTATTTTTGCAGCCACTGTTGGGGTAACTTCCATGGCCAAGAGACCCCCCCCCACCCCTCTCTGTTTACGGTAAAGGATATGGGATCTTTAAGATGTGACGGTGTCGATCACATCGAGATTAACACAATCCCTTCGGGGATTGCACCCTGATAGATATTCTAGCAGAGTCAGATGTTAAATAAGTAAACCCAAGGGATAACAAAGTGGTTCTGTTAATTTCTGCGTTTCTATGGCAACTGAATAAAGTACCAATGCGAGATACGCGATGATGAACTGATTGCTATAGGTAGTCAGCACCCTCGGAAGACTTAGTAACAAAAATGTTTCAGATTTAACCAACGCAACATGTAAACTGGGATTTTTGGTGTCTCGCAGAGATTGCAGAACAATCTGTTGCAGGTGTCCGGGAGGGAAGGGGTTAATGTACGTAGGGATGGCCATTTGTGCCACATATGAGGGGGTTCATCTTCTATTATGCCATATTAATACATCGGAACACAGATTTTTGTTTTAATCTGCTTATAAGATATTTTTGCCAAAAAAAAGGGAAATTTATCTCAAGACGCAGTAAGGCACCCACCCAATACTACATATTTTTCACTGGCTCCCATTCCGCGGATTTCATTTGTCTTTTGGAACCAAAATACCACGTTTCAAAATTGTCTAAATTTCAATTTAAAATAATGAATAAGTAATGTTCCGTGCAAATTGAATTTTTGATGGTTTTAGGAGTTGCATTTACAAGGTGAAATTGGAGGTTCTATGATAATAATTATTCTTTTTTTTTTTAATATTTTTTTTTTTTTTTTTTTTTTTTTTTTTTTTAGAAAATCTGACTTTTCCACATATCAGCAACATTCATACATTATTAATTAGGGAAAAAAAAATAATTTAAAATAATTTTCATTTTCTAATCTATAAGTTCTGCATGTAGCAAATATTTATAAATAGAAATATATGATTTTGCATAAAAATATCACTATTGCAGCGAGGATCCTGTGTGGGGTTTATTAGGTGTGGGAAATGTCTTTCTAACCTTTTCCTTTTTTTATCTGACATAAAAGAAAGTTTAAAGTCGTGACATTGTTACAAAGGAAGTAAACAAGCAGGATTGTTAAGGGTGCAGTGCCATCTGCAGTAAGGAGCTTTGATTTCTTCTTGGTTTTGACTCGGTACGAAAACTAGAATGAAAAGGCTTCTTGAATGTTTCATTTAACCTTTTTCGCCCACAGAATCATTCATTTATGGAACTGATTCTTCAAAAGTTAATAAAAGCATCTTCACCTGAAAATTAAATTGAATTGAAAAGGTTGTTAATTATACGATAATTATATTATAAATACTTATTATTATAATAAAAATATGATATGAACCTATTGTTAGCAGGTGTTTAACTCTTTGAAGTCAGGCAGCGTTTTAAGGGTTAAGAATACTGTTATCCATGTGTTTAAGTAGTTCAGGGGGTCTTTATTGTAAGAAAGGGGAGAAAGGCAATGTACTGCCTGCCGCACCAGCGCTCGAAGTGTTAATAACGCTTTCCCAATTTTTTTATTTTTTTTTAAAGCCCATTGTAGACGGTTTCTTGAAATCGATGTGATATTGTGAGTTTGAGAAATCTGGTTTAGTGCTGGAAATCTCTGATAAGTGACGCCGTTGGGATTGTGGCTCGTAATCTGATTTACAGCGGTGTAAAGGGGGGGGGTTATTTCTCGTGATATTTCAGGTGAAAAACTCCAGCTGAGAAATGGGATTTATTAAGGCCTAAAAGTCCCTTCGAAACCAAGGCTATTTTTTGTCAACGGACATATTTTTAATTTTATCTGTTGTTCCGGCTGTTTGGAAGCATTTTGGTAAAGCATATAGGGGAAAACCCTTTATATATTATATATACGGTATATAAATATATATACTGGTATATTTGTGTGTGCGTATATATATATATATATATATATATATATATATATATATATATAGTCATTGTAGAAACAATATGAAAATGTTATGGTTAAACAGTTTTTAGGGTGGCAGAAATTGGCCCAATTAGCAGGAATGTGTCATTTTTTGTCATGGTGATTGCTCTGGTTTTAGCACTTTGCTTAAAGATAACTTCTGTTGTTCCATTTTCCTCATGAAACAGTCTGTATTTCATATATATTCATTAATACACTTTGATGGGTATGACAACTGAGCTTTAAAGTTTTTTGTGGTTCCCCCGTTTAGAATTGCCCCCCCTCCCCATTATTTGCTGTGTAGAAGGTGAGCTCAACTGAACACATCTTCTACCAATTGATATACCTGCCGCCAGCCAGCTCGGCAAGTGTTCTGGGTGTGGAGGGTTTCAGCGGGAGGGCTAGCCTGCCACGGATTGGCTGCTTCCACTAGCGGCGTGAAAAGTCAGGCCACAACGGGGACAACTATTTTATCAAAGTAGTTACAAAGTACTTTAATAAACATTCTTTTTTCAGAACGTTACCGGAATCCCCGGATGTAATGTGCGCGATGGGCAGATAATATTGCAATTGAGAGCGGTGTGAAATGCCCCACGCAAGAGGGCAATCTTTAGATGCTGATACCTATCTCTGTGCCGAGGGGTAATAAGAGGGTCAACTTCTTCTGCCTAGGCCAATCTGATCTTTAATTAATATAGGGCCTCTGTGACCACCTTGTTTCTGCCATGCAGCCCGGCCCGGTCTTCTGCTCCAGTGGCTGGATATGGCCGTCCTCGCGCCTCATGAACACGGAATCCTAGCTTGCATGTATGTAACCGCCGGCCGCACTTATGTCATCGGGCAGCCACTGGCCTTAAAGTGACAGGACCACCCCGTCATCGCCAGTCCTGCCCTGACTGCAACTCCCAATATGTACAGCCAGCCTTAATGTAGGTATGATATTAGGTGTGATGCTTTGCCAACCTGAATGCCGAACCGTTACACATCCAAATTTTCGGGTTAAATTCCCATTTACAGTAAACTCTTTTTTTTTTTATCTTCACCCCACATAACCCGACTCCCTCCTGTCTTTCTGTGGTTTACAGTATTATGCTACAAAGTCCAATTATCCCGTCTATAATTTTCATTTTGCAGCAGTAATAAAAACGCCGCTATACTTCTGCACTCCTGCCAAAAAAGGCAAACATTTATTAGCATAAATGAACATGTCTGCTGCTTGTGCGAGACACCACCTCTTCACTGGCCTTTCACTCCATCTCGCAGACATGTCACGGTGAGTATCTTATCGCTGCCCAATTTAATTAACGTCGCTTGTTAGGTAGACAAAACAGAGGACAGTCCGAGTGCAGCTTGGCCGGGCGTCAGAGATACAGCTCAGCAGATTCAGTGTTTATTAAGAAGCTTAAGGCCATGATGAGTACAGGTCACTGACCAAGACAGGTCTCCGACCAAGACAGGTCTCCAACCAACTTAACTCTAACAAGAGGTTCCTCAAGAGTTCATCTGTGGTCCCAATAGACCTGTCAAATTCTACAGGGCCCCAACCTACCATTGGTTCTCAGATTAACACAGTAATTTAGTTTGACAAAATACACAAGTTCCACCCCAATGTTGGTCCAGAAGAAGCCAAAAAAAACCAAACCCACATTGAAGTGATTATCAACTGTATCTCATTCTTTCTTGACTCCAACATGGCTTCTGATTTCTCCCAGGATCAGCGAGCTATAACTAACCCTGTCCTTTTTAACCTGTTACATCCCTGTATATCCTTCTTTTCTAAAATAAAAACATTAATCCCATATTTAAAGGAATTTACAGCTCAATCGGCAGCGGCCATCTTGGTTATTCGGCCGCATTAATGATTAGCCAAGTCGAACATCGCCAAACTGTTACTGGGTGGCTGACTTATGACTTGGTTTATTAAAATATTAAGAACATTACGTTGGAACTTTGATTGCATTATAAATATAAGTAATTTCATACATTTTTATACATAGCTGGGTGATCTGCCCCGGGTCATGTCCACATAAGTCTGTCCTCTTCTGTTTGCCCTTAATGGGTCATCAATGCTTTTGGAAATTTATGAATAGGTGGAAGGCTACCATGTCTTCCATCTCTTCTGATTGTTAACAAAGCACTTTATAGGATGCAGTATCCAGATTCCATCGTTAGCTGATGGTATGTATGGATAATCCATACTGCAGGGCTGGGTTAGAATAATCCTTGGCTGGTTAAAGGGGCCAGCTAGTCAGTTTATTTAGAGGGTATCACAAGCCAAGCGCAAGATAGAAAAGCCTCAAGCTTTCCAGGAGCCACTTTCTTGCCACAACTCCTTACCCTCTAACGACTCCTTCCGATAGCCAGCGCTGTCTTTTTTCTTTTTACCCCTCTTTACATCTCAGTTAGCCCTATAATTCCTTTTAGAAAGCGGGGTCCCCGTAAGCCCACCATCCTTGCCGTAACTTTGTATGAACGTGCCATAAAACTAGATGGCAAGCTCAGGGGGTAAGATCTCCATCCTCCAACTGCATATATGTCTTTTCCCATACTTAATATGTACAGCGCCACAGAGTATGTCAGCGACACACCTCAGAAACGATACAAGACGCGTAGACAGCTGCGATCGGGGTACGTTCCGGATCCTTCGGGTCGGTTACGCCATCAGAAAACAAACTTCTTTTTTTTTGAGTAAACGGACAGACTTTATGAGTTACCTTAGTTTGATGTCACTTCTTCTGTTAGTAATCAGAACAGCTCTCGGTCGTTACGTGAAGGAATGAAAATAACGAGGTGAGTGATTTAAATGACTTATTCTCAATTATCTGACTCAAAGGCTTTTGCTCAGTGAATAGTGAGAGAAATGGCTAATCCGCTTCGGCCACTTATCCAGCGGCTCGGAAAGTCAAACATTCTTTGCTTGCGAAGATTTCTACAGCTTTTGACGCATTTGGCAAATTCTTAACCCTCCTAAGATTTTAAACACGTCACGGGGGTCCCTGGATCATTTATTGGCATAATGTATTAACCCTCTGTGTGCCAGATGGATGAGTACAGTTTTATGGAATCTTCTGACATGATGACAGGTACATTAATTTGTGTGTTCGGGACACCCGTGTTGGGGGGGCGGTGATGGGGCAGGGCCTAAAGCCAGAAGTGGGTGTGTCTGTAGGCTTGGGCACTCCCGCTGCAGTGGAGCTCCAAAGACTTTACAGCTCCCCGAGCCAGTCAAGGAAGGGCAGAAGATCTTCCAAAATTAACCCATTATTTCCGCTGCTAACAGAAGTGTGATAGTGGGGCAGCCACCCAGGAGAGAGCGACAGTGCCTGAAAACTAGGACTGTCACGTGAAAATCAGGACTGTTGGGATATAAGAACAGTTGCACACAGAAGGGGTCAAGCTAGACCTCGCCTGGATCTCCGCGTTTTGCATGGAGGTGAACTCTATGTTCAGATGGTGAAATCGCAGATACATATTTAGTTAAATGGCTCCAACATAATCCAATAACAAATAAAATGCACCCATCACCCACTCCCACTATCCACAGCCACACATGGCATTTTTTCTCTCAATGCTCTTCTCCATTATGTTTAATACTTGGTTTTGTGCCACTAAAAAAATCTTGCAGAATGGGCTTGTTTATAAAATATATATCTTTATATACACACATATATATATACATGCACACACACATATATACACAATATTCAGGTACCAACGTCACATAAAAATTCTTAATACCCCAGCCACCCCTCTAACTACCCAAAGTCGAGAATCCCTCAAAAAACTAATATATATATATATATATATATATATATATATATATATATATCAAATAACAGATGGAATAAGTATCTTGTGATAATACCTTTTTTATTGGACTAACAGAATTAGAATTAGATATATAATATCATTTTCTCCCTATACATCAGCCCTGTATTTTTTCTGAAATGTATAGCTGAGCAGATATCTGGTTGGTTTTTTTTGCAATGATTACATTTCTTAATTAATGACTTTCTGCAGACGTGTTGTTGATCTGTTTTTCTCTGTAGGAGCCAGAATGTCCTCCTTAAACTGAAGGTAATTTTTATATTTTGGTTGCTATGGAAGTGATTAGTACAGATAATTCCACCCAAAGCGTGAAAGAAAAAATATATCGCGCATTTATCAAATAAAAAATTATATATATATATATGATACATGTAGATACATACATATACATTTTGCCCTCGCCTTCTTCAAAAATACTCTCATTGCATGGGGGGGGGGTATAGTCATCTTGTGCTGATTTACTTTGTTATTCCGCCCCATTAACTTATCCCTTCTGGTGGTAGCTGATATGCTTTAGCCTCTTAAGAAACAGGATGGAAAAGAGTGAACCTTAGAAGGCTATGCAAAGGTCCAGTAATCCTTAACTAATCATTTACCCCACTCCCAATGTTTAAGGGTGACTGGGCAGATACGCAAGGCCACACTGTCTAGAAGCGACTGTTTCATATTCTACTCTGATTTCATGGCATCTGAGGATCCCAGTTTGCGGTTTCCTCACCACTCACAGATTAAATCCCTGCTTGAATGCAGGTGATTTAATTCATATCGCCTAACAATGTCTCATTGCCATGGAAACCGCCGTTCCAACAGCTTAGTTTCCACCATTAGCGAGTGACTTTGTGTTAAGCAGTGGTGCATTTACCCCCGACGCTGCCATAGACCTGACCCAGGGCAGCAGCCCCAGCCGGCCCATCCGTGGCCGCCGTCCTCCCAGCTCAGAGCAGCCTCCACAGAGTTGGCCCAGTTGGGGAGATCTCCCTTGTAACTGGGCCATAAAACCACGTGATGCAGATGGGCCAAAATGTTTGTTTCGTTTTTGGTCCATTCATTATTACGCAATGAATTTTGAGGGAAAGACAGTGTGTGAGAACCTAAATAAGAGTGAGAGAGTGTGAGACCTTAAATAAGAGTGAATAAGAGTGAGAGCGTGAATAGGAGTAAATGAGAGTGAGTGAGTGAGCGTGAAAAAAATGAAAGTAAAAATTCTGAGCTCTTTGCTTCATTTTTGTTTCATGGGGTCCCTCCTTGTTTTTGGACATTTGTACGAATTTGAATGCACAAGTATAAAGCAGCTACACCCTGGGGACCCTAACGTACCCCTCCCCCCCAAAAGCTGCTGACTGCTGCCCCTGCACCTGCCACCTAGTGCCTACTCAGCATAGGCCAGAACACATTACTGGTGGTAGGCTCTTAAATGCATATTATTTAGAAGGAACGGAGGGCCCGAGTACTGTAACAATATTGCTCGGTTTATTACCTTATATGGGTATATTCTAGTTTTGGTTAAAATTTCATAAACAAAAATATTACTGCAAGAAATGTTTATTTTCATGGTTGCATTTACATATATCCCCTTACAATATAGATAAAAGATGAGTTTATGTCTTAGAAGGTCTCGCTATTGGTTAAACAATGATCCAATAGGAATGGAGGTATTCCAATATTTCCCATATATGGTAATACATTTACCATAACTGATATGTTAAGGGGAGTATAAAAACCCGTGTATAGCGATCTCCTTCTCTTTATCATCGTTAGCTGTTTTTTTTTATCCAAGAAATGTAGATTGCGGTATACAAGTTCTATTGGCCAAAAGACCCAAAAGCTGAGAGTTTGTGTTCTCTTCTTATATATTAAAATAATTCTAAAAATATAAACAGATGAAATATTATATACCTTATAATATCTTTTATATATTTTATATATCTATAAAAAAAATCAATGATTATAATCTTAAGAATTACGATATTAAGAATTAAATTGGAATTAAATGGTTAATTGTTGTGTGCCATAGCGCTTTCCATGGACTTTGGTTAGAAGGATATCATCGTTTAATTATTTTAATGCATCGTTTAATTGGTGCTGAATGTTGGAAAGAAGTCAGAAACATTTAACCCTTATTACTAGCGATGGGACCAGATTACGAGTCCCTCGCCTCGGAGTCTCAATAAAAAATGTACATTTTCTATTCTTTTGTAGATCTTCCAACGCTCGATAACAGCTCTCTCACATTTACGAATAAACCCCCGGCTGAAGGACTGATTACGTCACTTGCATTTAACACAAGGCAGGAAAAACGGGCAGACTAGATGGGGGCCGAATGGGGCCAATCTGCCGTCAGAGTCTATGTTTCCATCCATTTAAGTCCACAGAAGTCAAAATTGCTAATTTATTTTCTGCTTCACTTTCTCTTTTGCTTGCAGTTCCGCATACTGCCACAAGAGACATCTACAGTTACGCTTAATAAGGTATACATGCAGGCATAGATCCACTACTGGGTTATTAATATAGACTTTTTTTCCTGGTTGGAGAGGGTGGTAGATAGGTGGAACAGCCCCCCAGTAGAAGTGGTGGAGGCGAATACAGTGTGTGTGTGGGGGTTTAAACATGCATGGGATAGGCATATGGCTCCTATGACTACGACCAATGACTTATTAAGGTCTGAGCAAGGAAAGGGCAGACCAAACAGGCCGATTGTCATCAAATTCTATGTTTCTATGGAACTGATGTATAAAGGACAGAAATGGAGGGCATGAGATATATGAGAGCATAAATGCCTGATCAATTTATATATTTAACAAAAGGATTCCATTAGTATTGAAAGTAGAGAAAATTAATCGGAAGGTGCTGTCCTTTTTTGGGCAACAATTGGAGGCGGAAAACGTTTCATCAGCGACAGCAAACATTTGGAACAACAAAAAAAGGAGCACGTAAGGAAAAAAAAATTGTCTGCTTGGTCGGTGCGGACAGATCTTCTCAAGGCCAGAAGCAGTTTCTAAAAATGTGTCCTTGTCAGTTTCAAAAATATATGAAAAGGGGTCGATTCCAAAGCACGCGAGCCGCTTACGGATTTACTTACGGAAAATGTTAAAATTTAACAGAGTTTCAGAAAAGAAGTAGAGAGGAAACCAGTTAAAGGACGCGGTTCGCTGTATTCCGTAAACGTTGTTGCCAAGGGATCTGGTTTAGTTGATTTGCAACAAGTTATCTTTTTAGTATCGGAAGAAAGGATCTCGCCACTGGTTGGCTGCTTCTAGCAAGGCAGGAATGGTCAGACAATGGAGGAGGGGGGCTGCTAAAGCTGCAGAGCTGCAGCTTCTAGCTCATGTAAAAAAAAAATTTATGTTAAAGTGGAGTTACTCACAGCGTACTTTAATATGCATTGTTCTGTAGGGGGCTATCAGTAGGGGGCTGTCTCTTTAGCTTGTAGCCGGCGCTCTAAGTCATTGAGTCCCCATGCTTATCAGGAGAGGAACATGAAGCAGCATCCGGAACTCTGCGTCTACAGCATTAGCAATGCCCCATAGATCAGAAGACCCAATAGCTCGTCACAGTCCTTTAGCTGGAAGTTAAAGCTCGCAGGATACATCTTCCTGCATCTCTTAGTTTATTGCCGCGGAATCGTAACAGTCTAACAGTCAGGACCATCATCATTAAGCCGCGGAGGGTCCCGCTATGTCTGAATGATGTGTTTCTCCTGCGCACGCAGGGTAATGGTCAGAAAGCACAGCTTCCCTACGTTACCTTTTGGAAAACAGAGCTGGGAGCCACGCAGAGGTGGCCGCTCTCGCATTAGAGCGCTTTACAGGGATTCGCGGCTTCTCTGAGCAAGATGAGAAAATATTACAGAAGTACATTGATTTCACAGCTTCCCGGGCCGGTCAGAGGAGATCGAAGGATCTCAGCAACTAGCTCTTGATCTCTATAGTTAGGCAGATAACCCGGCAGAGCTGGACAGTGTCAGGACTGCCTTTTGAAAGCCGGGACTGCTGGGAGGCATGTTACCACGATTCGACCTATACCAAAAGATGGAAATGTTAAGAAGGGCAAGACCATCCTTACCGTGTGTAGTTAAATCTGGAACCCCCCTAATACTTTTGGTCTAGCCACTCTATAAATAATAATAATAATAATAAATAATTAAAATAATAATAATAATAAATAGTAATAATAAATAATAATCATAGTAATAATGCTAATACGGTTTCTACTTCTAAATAAACCATACTTATAAGCTTATCCATACCAAAAGCCATACTTATTTTGTTGCCGTTTCCATAAACTCAGTTTTTTTCCCCCATTGTAAATTCTGCAAATAATACCTGCTTTGCAATTAAAAAGATTCAATTATATCCAATTACTAACACTGCTGTAAAGTTGACACCCACTTGGAGAATAAGTTGGATCGATGCCCATACTGCAGTACGAGAAACTTGCTACAATCTTTCGCAATAATTAGAGATTAGTGTTAATCACTTCCCAGCGGGTCTCCTCCAGACACATGAGCGATAGGAAACTATTCTTTCATACTTTTAGGATGTTTGTCGTTTTCGTGAGCTTTTTTTTTGTTTTTTTTAATAATCCCGAGGGCAATTTGCCGCTCTGTTGCCACATCTCAATATTTCAACTGTGCTTATAGCGTTGTATAGAAATAACCTGGGTGAGGGTCTTAGGGTAAAGTCTTTTGGTTTGGACTCTTTAGAGATATATTTATTATTATTAGTCCTACATATGATCATCGAGATAAAGGTTGAGTTAAAGCGTCCGGTCTCTGTAAGCGGTCGGCAGTGACATTGGTCTCTGTGCTCGTTTGTTAGGTGGAATAAGGATAATAGTGAGAATATTGTATGATACAATTACAGTTGACTGACAATCTAGGCTAGAAGAGCCTTTTGTGGAAATCACACAACTATTATCTGTTTTATTGATTTTTGGGATGATTACAGCAGCGAGCCCTTTGATATTCTCTGCAGTCATCACATTCAGTACCATTTCATAGACGTCGTCTGGAGGTACATGGGGTCTAAACATTCATGACCTATTTTAAGGTGATGCCTACTACCGAACTCCATTTCCCTTATTTCCTCTTTACTTACCAATACCCTGCAGTATCTGCCTGTAATCAGCCTCTGTCGGGACATATCTGCTTTCTGCCCTCCAATCAAGGTCTCAACAGGCCAGAGAGGTCTTGGTATATGATGTCATACCTTGGAGCTTACGGTCAGAAGAACCAGTAGAGGCTCTAGGAGAGCAGAAGAGAGGTACACACTATATAAACAAACGTATTGGGACACCTGACCGTTACACCAACAGGGACTTTCATGACATTTTGGACAGTGCTCTGCTTCCAACTTTGTGGGAACAGTTTGGGGAAGGCCCTTTTTTATTCCAGCATGACTGCGCCCCAGCACACAAAGCAAGGTCCATAAAGACATCGCTGGATGCGTTTGGGGTGGAAGAACTTGACCGGCCGCACAGAGCCCTGACCTCAACCCCATCGAACACCTTTGGGATGAACTGGAGCAGAGATTGCGAGCCAAGCGTCTCGTCCAACATCAGTGCCTGACCTCACAAACGCTCTACTGGATGATGGGCAAAAATTCCCCAAAATCTTGTGGAAATCCTTCCCAGAAGAGTGGAAGCCGTTATAGCTGCAAAGAGGGCAACCAACTTCATATTAATGTCTATATGTTTAGAATGTGATGTCATCAATGTTCCTGTTGGTGTAATGGTCAGGTGTCCCAATACTTTTGTCCATATAGTGTATGTCATCCCTCTTGCTACCTCCTGCGGACGCCAGCAACTGCTCACATCTCCGAATAGGTGGGTTTCTAGTGGAAACTTTAAGTTAGTATAAGTAGTAGGCAGTCCAACAGAATAAGGTAAGGAACGCCAAAGAATGAGTGAAATCCTGGAGACAAGATCGGGAAGAAGCAATTCACGCTGAGGGGAGACACAAGTTGTGAGCAAAGGCAGCCATCAGCAGAGTAATCATAGCTAAAGCAGAGATACGGGGATTGATTTAATGAGCTGTCGAGCACCTAAGTGGTGGTTATAGTGGTGGAAAATATATGGCTTGTGATTCAGCTCCCTTACCGCAAATATGTTCGCGCAGATCCTAGAGGAATTCTAATGCTAAGAGGAACTTACACGGATACATTTTACACGTACATTCCAGACCCTAAACACCCCTATAGATTGTAAGCTTGTTTGAGCAGGGCCCTCCTCACCTGCTGTCTCTGTAAGTCAATTTGTTATACTACATGCTACTTGTTATGTCCTGTCTACCCATTGTACAGCGCTACGGAATTTGATGGCGCTATGTAAAACAATAAATAATAATAATAATCTATCTACAAGATACGCATAAAGAAATGTCATACTCCGCGGAGAGACTAAACAAACACCTTCAACACTACTGGCTGAACCACATCAGCTATAATGAGCTTCAGTGGTGGAAACAACCTTGGCTAAAAGGAATTAGATGCTATTTGTCATAACGAGCACAATGGTTTAGCGCATGCTGTACATTGATTACGCGATACACTCACTAAACCAGTAACAGCAGTTACATTCATGCCCTGGAAACTGAATTAATTTAAGTTATATTATATATTCGTATAGTATTATTATTTTATTATTATTATATAGCGCTGCGTATATTGTCTGCGTTATAAAAATAAAAGATAACATTATAGTATATTATTTATTGTTGTATTGTTGTTGAGTACAGAACTTTGGGATTTGCGGACAGGGACAGATCTGCTTTAGGGAGAGAGAACTTTGCCAAAGAAAATACTTGAGTTACAGAAACGCTAAGTAGAAAAGTCGATAGCAGCGGCAATGGCTTCCACTTCCAAGCATTCACCAAGTACCACTAAGAAAATGTTCTAGACTTTTAAAGCTTTGGGCAAAAAAAAAAAAAAAGAACTTTCGCGCCATCCACTTAGTGCCCATGCATTTTTTATGACAGCGGGTTATTGGAAGCACCTTCGAGTAATAAATTATTGTTTGTCTGCTGACTTTATTTTATTTTAAATCGCGCTGTTCTACAATTTTTGCCAAAGACAAATCTATGTGCCTCTCGTTCATCGCTTGACTTTGCCGCGCGCCGCTTTAACCCTTTCCTGCCAGGATAACGCCGATACATGCCGTATTATACTTAAGAAAAATGTTCTGGTCTCCCAGACTGTGCTGTTGTATGTGAAATCGAAAAGAAAAAAACAAAAAAAAAACGTATTGTAGATTCTATTAAGATAAAATACTTTTATGCTGCGCTAATATCCGTCCGTCTATTATGTCACTTTATGATCATAAAATTAAAATAAATATTCTATAATATTGTACCGAATATAATATTGGCTTTGTGACTTTACTCAATCGTTAAAAAAAGGGAACTGTTATAGCTCTTAGCATAACTTAATTCAATTATTAAAACTAATATGGATTTGTACTTTTTGAGTTTGTTCCGGAGCTTTTTGGTTTAAAAAGAAATGTACTATTTTACCCCAAGGGAAAAAGTGGCAAAGCTATCATTACCCAATTGGTTTCCAGTCCTTTAGTTACTTTTTCTTCCCCTCGCCACAATAAAGGGATTTGTCAGAATGTCCTCTATGCAGTTATGTGCATTGCAGGAGATGCATTTCATGGAGCAAGTCTCCTATTCAGTAGCGCGCATGTGCATCACCAGCCACCTGCAGTGCAGACCTATCCATTTACATGGAGACCCGGGAATCGTGGAGAGCAGGCTACCCGGAGCTCTCCCTCCTCTGATTGGTCTCACCAGGGGTCAGGCTAACCAAACAAGTGACCTAACCACTCGAGGGGCATGGCTACAGATTAGCCCCAGGTATCACTAAATTTAGTAGGAAGGAAAATAAAGAAGGGCAGAAAAGGTATGGAAACATTTAGAAAGTGTGAGAGAGAGTGAATGAGAGTGTGAGTGAATGAGAGCCCACGAATTTCAGAACAAAATTCTGAGATTTTTTGCTTCGTTTTCATTTTGGGGGCTCTGGCCTCGTTTTTGTGGCTTCCTAACGACTTTTTTCAAGACTGCAGGGTTCTCTTATAACTGTTTCAATCCAACTGTTTTTAGCTATGCCCCCCATAGGCTATACTGCTATTATTTATTGATTTAAAAAGCATGACCATATTCTGCAGCATCAGAGCTGCAATATCAGTTCTCATCTACGCTGCGATTTAGTACCCTTTAAGTTTTATTACATTTTTTTTAAGATAATTTTATTTATTTTGGGGAAAAAGAAAAGAAAATACATCTACAATAAGCAGACATATGTTGTTAATGTGCTGCTATTGCATTTTGGAACCTATGCATTCAGAATTAAATAATACCGGGGAGGCAGAGATGACTCGCGCGTGTTCTGAGCACAAGACGGGTAATTTTAGTATCAACATGCTGTTATAAAATGTTTTAATGAGATATATATAGACGCTTTGCCTAGCTGCACTGGTCAATTTATTATTTTTTTCAAGAGCAGACTCTCTTTAAGTGGTCACAGGGGAGAAGCCATGTGTCTGCCCCCATAGTCTGTCTGCTGACCCCCGAGAGCCACTCTTGCCAGAGATGTCTATATGTGGGAGGGATGCCCTCGTGCCCCAGACAGTGAAGATCCCAGGAGGAAAATACAGACAATGGTCCTGAGAAAAGGATTCCCCGGCTCTGCTTGCAGCAACCTTTCTATGGATGTGAGCTCATGGCAGAGGCTGCAAAAACATTAAAATAAAAAATTAAAAAAACACCATTCTTCCCACATCTGTGACATCAACCCGAAAATCATTTCTCACTGCTGGCAGAATCCAGAGAAATACAACAGCTAAAAATATAAAGCGCGGATGGCGCAGAACAATTCAAATAATATTCTGTAGCCAGAAGAAAATGTACGTACATTTTTAGAAAAAAAAAATATATATTTTTTTTAAAATATATTACTATTTCATAAAAATTAAATATATTTGAGAAATATAGTCATTGATCTCAACTGGTAAAAAAATATATATTTTTTAATAATTTTTTTAATTTTATTTATTAAAAATAGCACTTTTATAAAGCAACCTTTAGCTGGAGTCAGACCCCAAAAATAAATATCAAACAATTGAGAGTTTTTAAGAAAAGAAGTACCTGATTAAGAAGGACTTTTGAATTAAAAAGCTAAAGAAATATTTTTTTTTACGTAAAATAATTCTTAATATAAATTGTTTTAGGTCTATAGTTTTTTTTTGTTTTTTTTTAAGTGGAATTCTGGAGTAAGAGCAATGTCAGGAATATTCTATCCCCTTTTCTGATACTGGGCTGGATTAAATTACAGGTGGTAAATAATATAATTAAGTCATTTAATAGCAATCCTCTTGCATATAGTAATGGGATAAAAAAAAAATGAATAAAAAAAAATAAAATAAAAAAATAGCCTGGATCCATTAAGATCAAACCAGACTTTTTTCATCTTATTTTTTTCCCATAGCAGTCTATGGAATGATTGCTATTCAATTACTTGTGATGGATTTATCTCTGGCAATTGAATCCAGCCCATTAGGTCTGTCTGTTTACTTGGTGCTTTTGACAAATTACTCTCTTGCTCTTCTTAAGCACTGGACTTCATCTCAAGGTATAAACACCGCTAGAAAAGGGGAGGCGAACGAACCACATGGTAGAAATTTCTTAATAGTTGTGGGATTTAACAATTATTGTTGTGGAAATACAGGCCATTAGTAAAAAACAAAACAAAAAAAAAACAAAAAAAAAAACGGTAAAATCTATTGAATAAAAAATGTTTTTATCCTGTTCAGTTACATTAATAAATACATGGAATGGCGTTCCAGTACAGGTGATCAGAAGTAATATAAAAACTTACCACTTCAATTTTATTTAAATGAATAACCTCCCACAGTAACAGTAATGCTAATATTTTAGCTATAAATTTACAATTTTATTAAAGAAAAAAAATAGTTTTTTTAATTAAATGCATTATTTTTAGTATTTATTATTTATTTATATAGCCCCCTTATATTCTGCCCCACTGTACAGATGTTTATTGTTACATTTGTAACAATATTTTGTCAAGCATCCACGTACATTTAATTAAAGAACAAAAGGGAGGGGGGAGATAAAAGGAAAAAAAGAGATAAAAGAAAAAAATAAATATATAAAGTTGAGTTGGGGTTCGGAAATCGTAGATGATAAGAATTCATTCATTTTTAGGAAACGTTCTTCAGCGAATGTCCCTTTTCTAGTCATTGAGCGAATACTTAAAACTTTATAGTATATACCGTTAAAGGTGAAAGTCAAAGACACGCGCTAAATTGCATGGCCCATAAAGTTTAAATAGCCCAGAAGATACGCGTGCTTTCCAATTAATCGAAAAACGGGGTTGCGAATTATCCGTGAACCAGCAAATATAAACCGCATCATAGAATTATCAATCAGACGTCGCCGGGAAATATATTTACGTACGTGAATTCAGCGCCACTCTCCTCTTTTAGGTTTTATAGATTTCTCGACCGACAAATGTTTCTCAGAGGAGCTTTTTTGTTATCTGTTTCAATTAAAAGGAATCGACGTTCAATCATAATTCTAATGGGCGATCATCTTCCCTTTTTTGCTACAATTACATCATAAAAAGCTATTTAATTGGAATCGAATAGAAATTGAAGACTTTCGCCGATGTTTTCTTTAAATCAGCCCCCCCCCGGCGAGTTAGATGCTAAACACGGATCCGGGATACAATCATCGCTAAAGAGGAGATAAAGAAAGACGGATACGTCGCTCATAGGGAGACAATTGGCGCTGCTTAGAAGGCAATTATTCTGGAAAAGTTTAAGAAGCGGTCAAATAACCAATAGCAACGAATGGAACAATCCTGTTGAATGCGTCATCCTACTGGTTGCTATGGTGATAAGACCATCTTTAAAAATGTTGTATTCTCGACAAGTAACTCCTGATGTCTCTTTGCAGCCTATTTTTTTTGTAGGATTTAGGAAGAAACAAGGAGTATTAATTGTAGGGGGAAATTCCCCTTTGTATAATAGCCGTCTAAATTATTTCATTAATTGCACGATTATTTCCCCCCATTAAGTTATCCGTCACCTATTATTAACCTGCTGATTGTTGTTGATTGGATGAGGCAGCCTTTGTAGGGTTGGGGGGGGGGGGAAGGTGGAGAACAAAGGGAAAATAAATAAATAAAATACCGGGAATTACATTTAAAATAAAATTTTAAAAAGAATGTGAAAAAATTATTGTGCGCTTGCTCAGAATAATCCTTATTCATGCGTATAAAATGTATTTTTTTCTCTCTCTGCTTTATACATAAAATACATATTATAGTACTTTGTAGCTGTCAAGAAAGTCGCTCACCGTTTGGGGGAAGCTACAGCTCCAGAGCTGCAGAACAATACCTCCTTTTTGATCCAGTTTTCACCCTACTTCTTGCTCCCATTTAAATCATGTGGAACTATTTCTGCGCATGTGTGCAGGGGGCTGGTTAACCCCCACCTTGGAGCTCTCACTCGAGCCGGCGTTAGTGTAGTTAGTATATGTGATCGGGGCATACGACTAGTACCTGGGTATGGTGCCCAGGCAAACAGGGGGCTACCCATGTATAACCCATGTGGTCAAATTGCATTTGGAATGGAGAAAAAAATGATATTTTAAAGAGGGCACTCTGCTATTATATGCATTAAATTCCATAGAATATTTATATATACATATATATATATATATATATATATAATAAAAATAAATATATATATATAATATTTATATACAATAAAAAATATAATAAAAATACACCATAAATGTGCATATATATATATATATATATATATATATATATATATATATATATATATAATATTTAGCACTTGTTTGTAGATTCACATTTGAAAAATACACATTTTTTGCGTAAACCCACCCGCCTCTCTAAATCGGTTTATTAGAGGAGATTTTCCCCGCTAGGAATGTATCGGTATAGACTTTTCATTCGAAGGCACAATTGAATAATACAAACTGCATTATAGAGCTAGCTGAGCGGCCATCATATACTAACAACATTTGATCAGCGCTGGCATGCAATAAGTTTGAACTGGTGGGTTATAATAATAATAATAATAAAAAAAAATCTATTAATGTTGGTGGCATCGGCCGTACATTAAATCGTCAGTTTCTGTGCGAAGGGGCATTATTTTCGGCTAAGTAACCCTTAAGAACAGATCCCCGTTGGGCTTTATAATACAGCCTTGTGTAAAATCTTCTCATGCATTATCTTTGTGTACAAAAAATGTCTTTTATTCACGAAAGGACAATTTATACAAAGCTTGGTATTTATTTAAAGAGCTTCCTTACCTTCCCATCCTTTTAAACATTTTAATAAAGCCGTCTGAGTCCCGGAGTGAACCGCGTTTATTAAACCTGGAAATTACTAGGTAGTGGTTCTCCACAATGAAATATTTCAAATGATATGTCGGGCTCAGGAATAGATAAGGAGGCTGGTGCCGCGCATGTGCCTGTCATGGAAACAGGGCGCTCAGAGGTATCTCGAAACTCCAGAGCGATGGTCGATAGGCACGTCCAATTATTCAGCTTGCTGAGGCTTACTTGACCTAAAGAATAGCAATATTTTGGCCAAATTCACCCCCTTTCTGGTCAGAACAGCCAACGCAACTATGGGTGCCACCAACATCAGGAGAAGAAGACATTGTCAATGTAGGACACTCTGCTATGTAAAGTGAGAAGATCCCCTCCGTGTTCCCTGTTAGGTGACAAGAATTCTTACCATGGCGTCTGCCAAATCTGCTATAAGCCCCCAGCGTTGAGCAACTTGGCCTCGGAGGAATGGAGATTTTAGTCCCTCTGGCAAAAGGCAGGGCAAGTTACACCTCATAGCAACTTGGCCTGGGGAGACCAGGATTCAGACCTAATGGCTTCGGCGTTAGCAGTTAAAGGTCCGTAAGAGCGACTCTTCATTGGTTTATAAAAGAGGAGGCTCCTGCTGGCAACCAATAGAGTCGCTCTTATGGACCTTTAAAATTGTGGCGCCAAAGCTGCACTGTATTTTTACCATGTTAACCCCATATTAACCCCTTTTAAAAAAAGGAACACGAAGACCGTACACTAATGTTCGCTCAAACACACACTTGTGGTAAAATGTACTGTTTGTATAAGTAACAGAAGGAGTTCACAATAACATCTTTGAACTATTTTCTCGCCCACTGACAACCAGAGAACACGAGTAAATTTTATGAAGTGTGGAGTTTTTTGTACGATACTTTACAGGGACCTTTTTTTTATTTTTTATTCCAGCCTCACTTTTTTCCCCCTAAGAGATTATGAACCCCTTGAGTGCCAGGAAGTGAAATGCACTTGTGTTTTGAAACCTGTTTGTACTCCAAGGGTTAAAATAGTATCTGATCTCTCTGGAACTTGACTTAATGGATAAGACAAACTATATTAATGAAGCAGGGACCCGTCCCAAGGAGGGTACTGACAAGACCACGTCGTTAAAACGAGCCACTCCAAGGTGTTCCATAAACCACAAACAAGATAAACCAAAACCACAACGATCGCTATGGAAATACCGTTAAAACCACAAACGGAACGGGTCTAACCGCAGCTGGACATCCTTCAAGTACGGGCCAAGAAATCCGCAAGGACCGGAATGCATTAGTGACAAACCAGAGCTGTGAAAGGGTAGAAGAAATCATCAATAACCTATTAGAATGTTAAATAGATAAAACCTAAAAAAAAAACAACTATAAAATAGTTATTTTGACATAAAAAAAAAAAAAAAAGCTTATTATGTGAGGTATTTTTTTTATTTTTTTTTGTGCTTAATACGTTAAAGCCCATTTAACATATCTTAGAACTCCAGGTCGCGGGAGCCGTGTTGTGACACGCCCCACTCCCCGCCCATTTCCCCCTTAAATAGCTGTGTCCCGCGATGTCATCGGCTACACCCACTGGCGCCAGCGGGACTTCCTGTCTGCATCCCGCAAGGGGGGGGCTCCTGTATCTGTATCTTTCTTAACTTGCTCGCGTCCCCATGTTAAAAGTTTACAGCGCTGTGGAATATGTTATTTCTTAATAAATAAAGAATAACAATAGTACAATCGCGGTCTGCGGCCCCCCATGACAGCACGTTGATACGAGTGCCCCTTCAACTCATTTGGAAAATTTATACTGCATGACTTCGTTCTAATTAACGCAACGTCGCATGATGTATTTGTATTTTTATGTGCATTCGGGGGAAATGCGGTCTCACACTTCTCCATTTCATTCCCTCGCTTTTTTTTTTCTTCGGGGCAATTAACCTTTCTCATAAAAGCCTGCGCATTTCTTCTTCCAGCAGAATTGGTTAGGGACATGTGACAAGGGAGCCCTACGGACGTAGAAGCGGGTCATCTGGCTTGGTTATCATCACCAATTATTGCGCACCATGGAAATTAAATGATTATACTATATACCGTATATATTAAATATAATATATAAATCAACTATGGCAAAAAATGTTTGTAATAAATCAGGTATCAAAAGTATAAACAAAAAGACACAAACTTAAATCAAATAAAAAAATCTTTTTTTCTAGTGAAAATGGGGCATTTAATGGCCGACAGCGTAAAACCACGTTGTCTTTGCCAATGATAAAGCTAAATCTGCCTCTGATACCCGTACTGGATGTCAATCTAACCAAACCGCGCATGGGTCGCATCTATGTGAAATATGCTCGAGGGATAACCAGATGTGAATTATCTTTAGAAATAAATTATGTCGAGCCCACCAGCTTCTCCGGTGCGGGGGATCTCGTTACATCATTCAGATGCTTTATAATACGGAAGCTGGAAGACAAAACTCTTAAATCAAATTTATCATTACACACGGTATGTGTCCCGTTTTATCACTGCTCTACCTGGTTTTACCTGTTTGGTTTTTATCATACCTTCCAACTATCCTATATTTTGCAAGACAGTCCCAAATCTCAGTGTGGTATCATGGACAGGTTTGGAGGAACCTCTGACTACCCCACGCAGGTGTAAAATCGATCAGGACAGACCTCCATCGCAACTCCCGTGCTCAGCTTTTAAGTGTTGCGAGGTGCCGTTCCGCCCTGTCACCCCGCCTCCAGCCCCACCCCTCCCTGCATATGACCACACCCACCAACAAAAGCCTCATCTTTCAGCACCTGAAAAGTTGGTCGGGTATGAAGTACACATAAGTTGTGAATTCAACGTTGCAAGAGATCCTAGTGCGACCAACTGTCCTGCAATTACCGAGACAGCCCTGTGCCCCAGGGAATTCAGATCAGGTATCCGAAAAAAAAAAAAAAAGCGCATTTTTTTTTTTTAAAGTTAAAACTATTAAAAAGAACATCTTTCCGTAGTCAGCTGAAATTCGGACATGGTTTGACGTAAAAAAAAAATGTTTCGAAAATCTTCTTTTCATGCAGATAAAATCAGTCTTCTACTTTCCGTCCTCGAAGGGGGAAAATAAAATAAAAAAATCTAGTATTTAATGTGGCTCTGAATATTTCCTCTGCCTCTGCATCAGTGAAAAATTATCTTTTTTTTCTAGTTTGGGAATCTGCCAATAACTAATCATTGAAGTCATTCTTTTGAAAAAGACTCACAGTTTCAACGATAATTAAATGTCTATTGATAGCGGAGTTGTATGGGATTAAAGATTACAGCTGGCAAGTGGCTGTGCTAAACCATGAGAGGTATCCGAACGGCCGGCCGGCCGGCCGGCCAGCTAGCCTCGCGCTACAGAGAAATTAAACAAGACTTCCCAGGCGCTAATCTCCCAAACGTGTAACTGGGGCGATGGATAACCGAGAAGAATAAATGAGAATATCTGGATTAGAATAAACTGCAAGGATAACGCTAAGCGAAGAGGATGATCCATACGAGGAAACCTGAGAAATCAAGTAGCCTGGCTTTTTAAAACTGGCATTAAGTGAATACCTGCCAAGTTCCCCTCCGTAGAACGGTCAGTCCTTCTTTTGAACCAAATTCCCTATGTCACAGGGTTTTAAAGCCCTAAAAAAAGTCACAATAAGGTGAAAAGAAACAGCAAAAATTGGGCTCATAGATTAAATGATGGAAATAAAATACTGCATTCTTCTAAATGCATTAGTTATTTATCATAAATGGCAGTCAATAGATCGTAAAGCCAAATAAAAATGTAATCAATAGTTTTATAGTACAGCGCTACAGAATATGATGGCGCTACATAAAACAATAATAATAATAATAATACAGAAATACAGGTAGCCAATGAAATTGCATAACACGTAGAGGGTGCGAGCTGAGGCAACGATAAACGTCCTGCGCACAAAGTAAGAGAAGTGAGGGGGAGACGGGGGGAAGAGAAGGAGAAGTTAGAGAGAAAGAAGAAAAGCGAAGAGGAGGAGAGAGTGATAGAAAGACAGTATGAGTGAATGTGTGTATAAATATATGGCCTTAGAGTTAGTGTGTCTGAGTATATTCTGTTTTAGAGTGTGTGTCAGTGTATAGTATTAGCCTGTGTGTGAGGGCACAGTGTTAGCCTGTGTGTGAGGGTACAGTGTTAGCCTGTGTGTGAGGGCACAGTGTTAGCCTGTGTGTGAGGGCACAATGTTAGCCTGTGTGTGAGGGTACAGTGTTAGCCTGTGTGTGAGGGTATAGTGTTAGCCTGTGTGTGAGGGCACAGTGTTAGCCTGTGTGTGAGGGCACAGTGTTAGCTTGTGTGTGAGGGCACAGTGTTAGCTTGTGTGTGAGGGCACAGTGTTAGCCTGTGTGTGAGGGCACAGTGTTAGCCTGTGTGTGAGGGCACAGTGTTAGCTTGTGTGTGAGGGCACAGTGTTAGCCTGTGTGTGAGGGTACAGTGTTAGGCTGTGTGTGAGGGCACAGTGTTAGCCTGTGTGTGAGGGCACAGTGTTAGCCTGTGTGTGAGGGCACAGTGTTAGGATGTGTTTTAGTGTACGGTGTTAGCCTGTGTGTGAGGGCACAGTGTTAGGATGTGTTTTAGTGTACGGTGTTAAGTGTGAGTGTGTCAGCACATGGCATCAGAGGTAAGCTTACCGTTATAGTCCCAAGGAGATAAGAAAGTGTATGTACGTATGCGTGAGAGTTTGGTATTAAAATGTCTGCGTGTTACAGTGTTAGTGTGTGTGTGTTACTTATAGGGGTGGGTGCTGGAGAAATACTGCCCCCAGGTACCACTTACTCTTCTGGTGACTGCCCCGCTTTTACCACTTTGCACCAGAAAGATTTTTTTTTCTATATAAACCCCCATCCACTCCTAAGGTCTCACCCCCCCCCCCCCAAAAAAAGGCCATTATAAAAAACATGCGCTGACATCACTGTTGATAGATTGACTTTAATCCGCGGGCTGATTGCATTTTATTTATTCCGCGGATCTATTTTTTAATACAGTTCCATTAAATCTCTCCATCGTACCAGCGTAGATATCCATTCTCTAATATTTATCACCGCATAAATCTACACCTGCTTTTGCAAAATACCACCTAGAGAAGACCTTGTAGGAGTAATTGCTGGGGGGGGTTAGCAATGTATGGTCATGTGACTCGAAGGTCACATTTAAACTTCATTATTTACCTTCCATAAATATGCTTAAGGTTGTCCTCTTTGCTCCGTCACGTTAACTAAACCACTAATGAGATATCGCCGGCGTCGTGGCTAATATGTTTCAGTTACCATAAGACCTTTGGAATGCCGCAAACGTTTCACGTGTTGCTATGAAGGAAACATTCCACGGCGATACCAACCTTCTCTCTCGTGGTATTCTGAAAAATGACTCCCATCAGTGCAGCCGCACCATGTGTTTGATGGTTTGTTGGCTAACTACTGACCCTTTTTAGCGACGGCATCAATATGCGTTATGCGGTTCGGCTTTTGGACCAAATATTTCATACGATGCATGAGATTTACTTAAAAAAAATATATATATATATTTTATATTATTTTTATATATATTCTATAATTTTATATTATTAATGCTACGTTTTAAGTGTAATAATTAAATAATGTTCATCAAGGAAATGCGCACAAGTTCTATTAAAAAATTAATTTTCAGTTGTTTGTTTTTTTTCTATGTTTTAAATGGGATTATACCAAGAAAGCCATTTTTTTTTAAATTTTTAACAAAAATATTTTTCCGATTTCATTTATTTAGTAGATGACTTTCCTTATGGCTGAGGAACGCTGCTAAGGTGAGCATTCTTGTGATGATTTTGTAAATGGTATTCAGTATTTAGCTAAAAGGGCCTTGATAAAATATCGTTGCTTTAAAAAAATATATGTTTTCTATAGCGCCGTCAGGTTCCAGAGCGCTGTACAATGGATTGATTGGGCACTTTGGGCTGGGGTACTCCATTATCCATTAAAATAATTCCATTAGCACTACTCATTCCCTTTTTTTATGACTTTCTATTACAAACGCCGGCAGATTCTGTAGCGCTATATTAAAGCGACATTAATTTTTTATTTGACACTAAAGAAAACAATTAGGCCAAGCTATCATAAATTAAAAGTAAGGATTGCGGAATAGTTTCCTTGAGAGTTTCTTCCCCTTGCCGTCTTCTCCTTGGTTCTTCGCTGCAGAAGCAGGTGTCGCAATACATCGTATTCCTATTTAATGTAATATATTGCTAATTTATATATCTATTTAACAGTGATCTATTCGTCGAAGTAAAATCGCGTTATTTATCTGAATAAAATGTATCCTAATGGAAGCACTCTACGGAACCTTGTGTGAGAATCTCTAACCATGTTCTTAGTTCGGTTGTAGGACGCACATAAACCCGCACTTTATATTTTAAAGTATCTACAAATTTCATGAGGTGCCATTTAAACGAAATGTGCCAAGCTCATTGTTGCTAAACAATGCAGGAGCGGCCCATTGATGTCTCCAAACGCCTGCCTCGGTCTGTTTATAGGTCAACGAGTGACTCATTCCCAACATTGAAAGACTTCGGAGGCTCAGAGTAGCCATAGATCAAATCTCCTGTCATGGCGCTCTTTAAGAAGCGAGGGAGCGGGAAGAATATCTCCTTAAAAAGGAAATATATTTCTCTAAAATGTTACGGATTCTAGAGAACCGATCGCTAAAGAAACGAAAATAATTCAAAATGAACCAAAAATATAATAGAAAGCCCACGACGACGTCCCATCAGCTCATCTAAGACCTCATGGTGGAATGTGGAACTGCACCTTTAATACGACCCAGAATTATTTAGGATTTTCGATCACGAACATAAGGGATTGAGATGTATTTTAGCCTTCTGCGTTGACCTAGGCCTCAATCAACGTCTAACCTGCATTTAAAGGTGCACCGTGCCTTTAAGGCACACAGCACCGGGATATAGTGTCGTATCTCGTTGTTCCATGTCTTAAAGTCCTACAGGGCCTTCTAACGCAGTCTATGGAGGCTGCGCTAAGTTGGCCAAACCTCCATAGTGTAAACGGGCCAGTTGGAGAGACCAAAGATCTCCCAAGTACCCGGCCCATTGAGCAGCGGGATGCACAAGATGGCGATCTGACCCGTTTGGCAACAAGAGGACTGCCGCCTCCCCTGGGCGGCAGGCCCTAGGCCTGGGTCTAGTTGACCGCGTCACCGCATGAGATACTTGAAGCCATCGGTCTGGTAGCATAGGCTGGCGGCTTTGTGTAATCCGGAACATGGCGGTTTATCGCCTTGCACGTTCTGTGACCGACGTTCTATGCATGAATGAAATGAATTGAGCTGTACTCCATGATTTAATTGGCTCCGCAAAATAATACAATGCGACAGACTTTCAAATATCAATTCTCTGTGGCTGTAATACATGCCTAATTACACTCGTATTAATCCAAAATAAAAACAGTGATACGCTCAAGGATTCCTGAGTACGGTTCAGCTTTTGGTAAAAAAAATAATCCAATTTCTTTTTTTTTTTAATTGGAATAACAAAAATATAAATTTTCCTTAGCAACGGTAAAAAAAAAAAAAGTTGTTTTTGTTTCAAATATTCTTTGTAAAAAGAATTCCCTGCCTCAACCCAAAAAAACGGGACGCTCACAATTATTGGAAGTTCTTGGGTTCCATTGAATAGCAAAATATTTAAATAAACAATACGATAGGCACATTTTGGGCACAGCTTCATACCTGCCAACTGTCCCGCAACAGCATCTTCTAAAACCCCTACACTGACACCACTGACCACGATCCTACCAGTGACGTGATGTGAAAATACAAATTTTAAGCCTTGTGCCAAGCACCGTGGGAGTTAGAATCCACAACGGATGGAATGCATACCTCCCAAGTGCCTCAGCTTTCTCTAGACAGTCATGATTTTCAGGCCAAGTTGATGTTCCACCAAGCTGCTCAGGACAGCAGAGGAGGTCCTCTGAAGATGAGGATACCCACGAGGAGTCCCCACTCCCCGCCACAGGTGTCATTCTGGACACCTAAAATGTTAGGGGGGTAATGGATGTACTTATGTCTGGTTTTCACATGAAGAATGACAAGATTGGAGCCTACGGGGAGGAAAAGCATTATTCCCTTACGCATGGAAGCATTCTGGTGGATACATCGACCCGGCTTTGTTAGCATAATTTGTTAAGTGTACTTGAAATAAAAATGTTCACCTTCTATTCTGAACTATTTGATTTATTAGAAACACGCATGAGCAATTTAGCTTAAATGCCCCTAATTAGTTCAAGGCAACAACATGTTTGCCACATAAATTATACAAAACACTTTAAATTAAATCAGTGTCATTTACTACTTTAACTTGTTTGGTTGAATAAGCTTCATAAATATTGCATGTTCGGATAATTGCACGCCTTTTACGTGTTACCCAACAAACCAGTGATCCCGACAGAGCTCTGGAAATCACGAGATAAACTATTCTTTTTTATATATAATTATTCTTTAAAAAAAAAAAAAAAAAAAGATAAATGAAGAGCTACATTTATTCCGGCAAAACCTGGAAAACCCTGGATTAAAGTGCAAAATATGGAGCAATTACCATGGATACCGCAGGATTATATTAATCCCGACACAACTCACTTTGGCTAAATGCGTTTTTTTGTTAATTTGCCTCTTAAACCAAATTTAAATTATTTAATACATTTTATTTATATTTTTTATAATGAAAATGGTGATATAAACCATATTTAGTCAAAGACTAACAGGGGGGTCACTTAATATGAATAAAATATAAAATTCTATCCGCAGAAATGCAATGTGAGTAGGATATAGTGACATCACGTAATGGAGGAGTTGGATGATGATGTCACAGGCTCCACCCACTTCTGCTACGATTAACAGGCACAGAATTTTGACAATATTGTATTTATATTAAAATGCTGAATATATGTCAAAAATGTAAATTGCATTTATTTTTTATTCTTGTAATTATTTTTTTTTAACAGTCAATAAAATAAAATTAAATCTCCTATATTTTTAATGCAAAGAAAAAAAAACATATTTTCCCCAGATTTTATTTATTATTATTATTTTTGTCATTTTTTTCCAGTTTTTTTTTTTTTTTTTTTTTCTTCTTTAGAGTTTATTGATAAACTTACTTGTTTGGTTTAGTGTTTTCAACAAAAGTCCAACATCTACTTATCCGATCCAGTTTATCCGACTGCAGTACAACAGTGCTCCAGCTGTTCTTGGACTACAAATCCTATAATCCCTTGACTCTGGTCAGGGATTATAGGATTTATGTTCCAACAAAGGTTGGAGGACTGCAATTGGACAGCCTGGATTTAGAGAATTGGGTTTTACTGTCATCCTGGTCTGTCGGGAGATCATGAAAGTAACAAAAACGTGGAATCACCTGGTAACCTGAAATTTGCTGAATTATTGAATTTATTTTTTATATATATATATTTTTTTTTTACGCAGATTCTGGTTGGAATACATGATTCCAATTTTTTTATTATTATTATCACTAGGCACTGCGTAAAACATCTGTTGAGGTGGAAGGTCTCGAACGTCTACAATATAATAAGATACATTAATGATAACCTCATTGGAATACTCAGTGTTGCACTGGAGATATATCTGTTCTGTAAAGACTGATGTTCTCAGTCTTTACTGAGGGGGTGGTAGATAAGTGGAACAGCCTCACAGCAGAAGTGGTAGAGGGTAATACAGTGAGGGGATTTAAACATGAATGGGATAGACATACGGCTCCTGAATCTAAGACGAGACCAACGACTGATTAAGGTCCAAATGGGTCTTATCTACCGTCAAATTCTACCTCTACATTCTGACTGTTCATCCTTTCAAGCTGCCGAACCCGTGCCTGGGAGATGCGGTTTGCTTCAAGTGGTAGATCTATTGACAGCGTTGTGCTCAGGCTGTACACAGATTGGATTTGCGACCTCATGCATGGAAATAGGTAATGCAATCACGATGTGTAAATCATTTCTATCTCAGTATCCCTAACCAGCGGAACGCAGGAGAAGCTATTTCAGTTAATGCTCGCCGGGTATTATAAATCCTAGTAGTAACATTCATCTATCTAGGGATCTGATGGCCTCCAAACTCCTGGTTGGTATTACCAGGGCAACCATTCACATAAAAAATGACTTTTTTATTGATATTTATGGGCTAAATGCTTTATTTTTCATAGTTAAGAGAAAACATACTTTTTTTATTCCTTATTATTCATTTTTTACCATTGCATATTACTGTTTATTTTTTTTTTTTTTATATTATTTACTGCTTTTTGTAACTGTCTAAATCTTGAGATTTAGGGGGCAAAGTGATAAAATGCCAGCAGAAAATAAAAATATTGCCCTATTTTATTTTTTTTATTAACAGTGGTTGTCAATTAACAGGAGGGAAAATTTGTATATTCAACCGAAATTAGGATTCTTTATTCCCAAACAACCTGGCTCAAGTATCATTATTATTTATATAGCGCCTTCATATTCCATAGTGCTGTACAACAGATAGACAGGATGTTATAAGTAACGCATCACATAGCAGGGAGAGCCCTGTTTAAAAGAGCTTATTTCTGGTGCTAATTTTGAAAAAATGTTTGTTTTTTTTATCTATAGAAACCAATAGAAAATGTTGACCGGACATTTTCATAAAACATAAAATCAATTAAAAGAGGAGAAGCGTTCTGATGCCACGTCGTCTACATGTGTATATCCTTACAAATTATTATATAAAAAAATATTAAATATATATAAAAAGATAATTATAAAGAAATCGGTACTCAGAAAAGTTCATAAATGAATCAATGCTCTTAGAAATTCATATAAATATACATATAAATACGATAGTATATTCATAAAAAAAGTATACTATTGTGCGATTTGCGTTTAATAATTGAATGCAAAGTCATGAATGCCGGAGTATGTGAGCAGCAGCAATAAATACGGCTATCGGAGACGTACTTAGTGTTCCAAATATTGTGAGGCTTCTGGGGACTCGGGGCTGACACTTATGCGGCTGTAACAGTTTAATATGCTGGATACATGTCACAAACTAAATTAGACATCTTTAGAGCGCTTTCTGCGCTAGAAAAGCAGACAGCTTTGTGACATTAATTGGCCCAAAGCAAAATCGCGCAGATTACTACATATCTGCTATGCCCTTGATGTTTCATACCTAGAAGAAGCTATTTCGCAAGGTTTTAGGGGTTAGTCCAAAAATAAAATGATAAAATTGGGTTGAATAACCAATAAATTGGGCCCCACCGGCCGAGCAGTCCACGGAGATTTAAATAATCCCACGGCATGAATAAGAGATTGGGCGTAAAAAACATAGCCCATTTATCACCGTGGATTTCAACACTTCATACATCTGCATTGTAAACTTGCGAGCCCTTTTAGATGTAAAAGGGACATGCGAAGAAGAGATATTTGAGGTCTACGTGACCACGTTGGCCATTAAAAGGTATCTAACTCGTAATGACTCTATGTTGTCTGAGAGCAATGCAGTAATATCCACGTTTGTTTTAAATGAATCAAACTTCCTATACCTTGCCCTTTTTGTTTGTTGGTCAGCGACCAATCAACAAAAATCATCAACTTAACAATAGGGGAAGAGATTCACTAAAAGGGAGGAATAATCATGCAGATCTGTAGGACAAGTAAAGATGACTGCCCCCATGGTATTCATATAGAGTGGCCTTCTATAACATATATATGCTGTGTATTAGACGTGCAAACAGGCCAAAAATGATTCAGACAACTTTTTCGGTTAGTTTGTGACCCATTCGTTTTCGGGCAACAAATTACTTTCCCTGCCCATTTGGGTTGGACAAAAATTGGGGGCATTTTTAATTCGGGAATGAAATTTGTTCCTGGGTGCCCACATTCACTCTCATTCTCTCACACTCTCATTCTTGTTCACTTTCTCTACGGTCTCTGTTTACCTACCTCCTCTGCTGATCACGCAACTTTTTATTCTTCATCTTATATCTTTTTCTCTCTCTTTCTTTTTCTATCTTCTCTCTTCTATCTTCTGCAACGCCGCAGACATAACCCTGTATAAACTTCCGCCAAAATTGTGGCACTTTCCAGGGGTGTCCTCTCCACCGATTGCAGGATCGGATGCGAGGACATCACCGAAAGCACCGCCATTTTGGCGGATGTTCTCACCAGGTTATGTTCGCGGAGATGAAAGAGAGAAGATAAAAGAAAGAAGATGAAAAACAAGATGAAGAAGTGGACGCAGAAGCACTTGGCAGAGAACGTAGGGAAACAAGAGGCAGCGTGAGAGAGAATGAGAGTGTGAGAGAATGAGGGTGTGTGAGTGAAAGGACCCGCCAACTTCGGACAAAAATTCTGAGCTTTTTGCTTTGCTCTTGTCTGCTTCATGGGGGGGTTGTCCTCACTTTCCTGGCTTCATACCTGTTGCTGAATTTGTCAAAATTCAGTATATTTGCAATTATTACGATTCCAAATGCATAAGTCTATTGCGTGCTTTAATTTTAACACCAGATCACTACTCCAATATATATATATATACAGAACTGAAAAAAAAATATTTGGGGGGGGGGGGGAGGGACTTAAGGTATGAAACAGAGCAGTGAAAATGTCTGGAACACCGGGAGCCTGAAGGATCCTTTCACAGTTGTCATAAAAGGCAATGAGAATGAGTTCTTAATATATTTTTTAGCAGTAACAAGGATTAACAAAAATCTTGACATTTACATTTCAAGGGTAAGGAAATCTGCCATCACCACCAAAAACATCACTATTATTATTATTCTCCGGTGATTAGGGAAAATAATATCGCTGTGGAGGAGTCTTATTCAGTTTCAGCTTTAAAAACATAATTCTCCATTAATTAATATCATGTATCAAGGATAGACCGAGAATCACAGTCACGTGATTGATTCAACAACGGCGTATGGGGGCATCAGACAGAACAGCGTAATTATTCAAGATTGGCAATAGCAGCTTAGAATCCATTTCAGTTTACTTAATATAAACCTTGTTTTAACATTATGAAGATGAATTGCTGTTACCTGTGATTGTTGCTGCCACTGATTGAGGCATCTCAGAAGCAGCTTGGGTGTGATCATGTAGGATATAGCAGATAGAACATCAGGAAAACATTTGAAGGGTTTGGATGGGCATAGGAACCCCCAAAAAACCTAGGGTGGAGAATTTAAGGTCCTAGAAGGGGGCAAGGAATTAACTGTACCAAGACCTACCACCTTGCAGGTATCTATATGTTCTGCTAGGAAGAGCCTAGATCCTTGATCGCGGATATGCCTGATTCCTGACAGTAGACATGCTAAGGGAATCTTGTCTACAGGAAGCTTAGTGGGACCCAAATACCCGATAAAATATATTTATTCGGAGTCTGATGAGAGATCTGATGAGAGACCAGTCAGGCGTAGAACTCTGCAGAAACTCAACAGGAAGCAAAAAAGGAAACTCCTGGAGTTCCGTCGACGATTGTTGCGCATTCTCTGCTGAATTTGACTTGCGGTTCCTCCCAATTCCTGATGATTCCACCAGCAAGGACTTTTTATATTTACTTTTTTAATGTTACAAAAGGTGCTGTACAAAAGTTCACTGTCACTTAAATGATGTCAAACGCTGGGGAGGAATTAAGAATCATCTTAGAACCTTTTAAAGATATTCAGAGGGGTAGAGGCACCATTAAGGAGATTAAGGCCCACCGACCTTTCTAAAAAAAAAATTTAAAAAAATAAAAACAGCTGTTAACCCTTTCATTATAAAGAATACAAGGATAATTGCTATAATTTCCTTGGGCTAATTGAAAATATCCTTTGTACATACACCGCATACAACTATCGTAATTAAGTACTTATTGGGAGAAAGAATACAGCAAACTATTAACAATTATCACATAAAATGGGGCGTCATGTCTTCCATCCATACTTTCAATAAATTCCGCCAATTACTATGTACAAACGGTTAGAGATAGCTACGGAAAGGGTGTAAAATATATACATTTGGTTCCTTTTGACAGCTCACAAACGGCTTTGTAATGAAGCCATAAACTGGATGAAGCTAATTTCCTTGGAACCAGCTAACCTGTACCCTAAAGTTGGCATGTACAAGCCAATAAACTTTTATGTGCTCTTCTGCTGAACCATTTGCAGCGGCTAAATTACCGCAGACCATTATAAGGTATGTTATGGTCATCAAACAGTAAACAGGCGCTTTAGTGAAAAAATAAATAAATAAAAAGGGCCGGCAGCAGGGAGATCAGAAAACGGTTCTAGTAAAATATTATTTTGGTATAAAGATGACCTACCGGCGGCCAAGAGCTCATTCTTCTTACACAGAAGGCTACATATTACAGAATTCTATTATAGTTCCGAAATGTGGCTGTAGCCCTTAAGTATGGCGCATAGCCATGTACAAACTTACTGCCAATTTATCAATTCCAAATACAATTATTACTACTAGCGTGATCTGTGAGATTATCCTATATTTTTTTCAGGGTAAAATAAAGACTATCCCGGGATTTTGGATAGTTGAGAGGTGGGAGGAAACAATATTTGGTATTCGATACAATGGGACCATTCAAAATACTTGAAGCTAACACAGTACAGCAGTGTAGTCCATACATATTCAAATGGATTTGAATGCAGTTGCATTACTAAGAGGGTAGTTTGTCAATGGAACAGCCTTCCAGCGGAAGTGGCATAATTTAATACAATGAGGATGCATTGGACAGGCATAAGGTTATCTCGACCATAAGGCAAGATCAATGAAAAAGTAAAGTTTTGTGTCTTATATCAGGGGGAAAAAAGAAGACTTTAAGCATAATTGCGAACTTTCTAAATTAGCCGACCACAATACTCTTGAAATATTAACCCTTTAGAAGCCCATCGTGAAGATTCTATGGTTCTCATGGAAACCTTGACTTGTCATTATTTAAGGATACACTTAATTAAGTCACCTGCATTCAAGCAGGGATATCAGCCATACAATACTGGTAGCAAAGGCACCAATAGGGAGTCTACGATCACAGCAGGGTATAATAGGAAGGGGTCAGTTACAGACGGCGTGACCCTGAGAATCTGCCCATGGACCCTGAGACACGGGGTCAAAGCCTGAGATTTTCCAGGTATGACTATAAGAACAGTTTTTCTATGTGCAAATCCTGTTACTATGTAGGCAAAGCCTGGTTGACATGCTTTCACCCCGTACTGTGAACGAGAAGCATACACACTGGGTCCTATCCTTGACCGGTTGGGTTCCTCCATTGACCCATATTAAGGAACCGGAGACCACTTATAATGTTCCAATGAATTCGCTTCACTGAAACATTAAAATAACAATAATTAATATTAAAATAGAATACAACGGACTTTATTTCTTACCACGGACAGACATCTTTGGAATTCTCCCCATTATCGTCGCAGAACAGACATTTAAGAAACACTGATCGAGTCATAAGAAGGAGGCTGGTTAATGAAACGTACGATGATTTGTTTAAGCTTTTTGAAATGATCCTGTTTGTTAATATAATGTAATTACTTCACATGAATGCATGAATCTCGGATTCACATCCATTCTGATAAATGTGTTCCAGAAATCAGCTTTTCAATAATACGGGAGTATTTCCATTTTTTCTCCCCCATATTCATTATTTTCTAATGATGAATACATCATTAAATTACTCCTAATTTCTTTCTATTGTATCTGGCTCTGTACTTCAGGCAGCAGATTTGTTAATGGATCCTCCATCCATTAACTGCCAAATTACCCTTCCATTTAAACATTTCCATCAGTATTTTACATAAAGGATTAAGAGATATCTATTGTACACCTGTAAAGTAGCAGGGAATATTAAAAACAGAAACCCTACACTGTGACATATTAAAATTCTTCTCCTCCTCCCTCGGAATCTTCAGACTTCTCCCATTGTTGACCCGCGTTTTTGTTTCTCATTGAGAAGCAGCTTGTGGGTTCTCTGTTTGAATGTATCTCATCATTATTGAATTTTCATGGGTCATCAAGGCCCTATTGGGTTTATAAATCTTCATTAACTTGGCTGAACTAGGCGTGAACCCGCCAGCCAACAAAAGACTCCAAATCAATTTAGTCTGAAGTTCTGAGAAGTAACACTGAGAGCCGATGCCAACCCATGTTGCGTTTCAACTATCTAAAGAGATGACTCAAAGCGATAATTTTACTTATCAACCGCGACCTTGAGAGTGACCTTGGAATACTTTGAGGTTCCACAGAAAGAACCACATCTCAAAACATAATCTGTTCCATGAGTTAGCTGTTAAGTATGATGACCACAGGTGGGATTAAAAATGGACTTCTTCATAACAGCCACAATTTCGAAATCAGGCAGTAGACCAGCAAAAGATCTGGGTGGCCACACTGGCCAGAATGAACACATGCACTTTGTGATTCAATAAGCGTCATCACATTTTATTCATGAACGTTTGCTGGTATATAAATGTTTCGAGACACAATCCTCCGTCGCCCTGCACGTCACCGCTATGCACTTTAAATAGGCCAAATTTACATTTTTTTCCCCAATTATGAACTCATCTTTGCTGACCCTTGATAGTTCTTATCTAAGACACAGATTTAAGGGCAAATCAGGTTTTTAGACTTAAACGTATTCCACTGAATATTGTGTTTAAGTTAATGGATCCAGAAATTCATCATTTAATGAGAGTAAGTGTCACGATTATACGGAAGGTGTACTAATTCAGATACATCAGACTTTGCTTATCTGTCATCAAATTCCATGTTTCATCATTTATCATTCACCATTCATTTTTTCTCAACACTACTTATCTTTAGGTCTTGATCTTTAGATATTTTTTAGGTTTGTTTTAGATTATGCCATCTTCTTTTAAGATCTCTCCTCCTTTTAAATAAGCTTCCCATACATGGCAGATGGAGCCTTGTAATGGACAATGGACAATGGACAATTGTAATGGACAATGGAGCCTTGGTGCTGTAGGCTGAAGGTTCTTCAAAAGATGGAGGAGAAAGAGACCTTACCATAGGGTGTATGGGCAATATAGGCAGTACTAACCCTACTGGACCAAAAAGACCATTGAAGAGTAACGTCATATTATAAGACACGCATGTTCCTGGTACTCCTGTTCCACTCATGCCTAATGTGAATATATGTATAGGGGACAAAGAAGACATGGATTTCCTATAATGTATAAATTCTTAGAACAGTTACGTATTTTTATCTATGTTCAAACTTAAGCATAAATGGCCAAATTTCTCGGCCAGTCCTTTCATCTATATGGCTATTTATTGTCCTAAAGGAAGAGAGCGTCTGTGTGTGTTTTAAAATCCTCGATATTAAGTCTGCGTTTACCATCACTTTATTAGTTTGCAGAAAATTCTACATGCAGAACCCTGCGACCTCTAAGATTTGCAATATCTAGTGTAACAAAAAGAAGCTAAATTAGAAAGTAGACCCTTTTTCACCCTTTTCCCACCTGGCCATACAGCGTCCAAATTACAAATAACGGATTAGTTTAACGAATATAATTTTTTGACCCAGTTTATCATAATTCTCTAATAGTCCTGAAAATATTTAAGCTTGTTCTCTGCCTGATGCTGACATCATACTTGTTCTTTCATTTTGACTTCTGTTCTGCTTGCCCTGATTCCAACCTTCACCGTCTCATTTCTTTCTACCTCTCTCATATTTTCCCTCAAAAGAAAAGTACACATTAGCAGAAGGGTAAAATAGTATTCTCTCACTCACCCTCACCCACTCCCTTATGCAAAAGCTCCGGGAGGCCTGATTCACGGAAAAGTGGACGAAGACAGAAGAAAGAAGACAGAAGAAAGAAAGGACGAGGCAAGAGAAGAAGCAGAGATGCAGGAAAGGAGACGGGGACACGGAAGCGGCCAGTGGAGAATGCAGGGACACACTGAGAATATCTAAACCCAAAGTATAGGCTGCACCCCTAATTTATTTATATTAGGGGGGAAAAGGTGCCTGTAACTGGGACCTACAATTGGGACAATATGGTTCTGGTTATCTAACCTTACTTTACAATAGAGTAGCGTCTCAAAATAAGTGATCTAATAATATAATATAATATATATATATATATAAAAATATTATTAACTGATAAAATACTGGTACTAGAGAATGAGAAACCAACAATTCACAAAAAAAGGAAAACAAACTCAGTAAAGATAGCTTGCTATATACACTGGAGACATCAATCTTTTATTTATACCTGGGTTTATTGATGAGGAAACCGCATTCCGAATTCCGAAACCACAGGATGACGACCAAAAAAAGCTACACTTCAATTGCTGGTTTTTCTTCTGTATTTTTCCATTTCACACCATAAATAATATCCTATCAATTCTTCCTTATTCCAGGCTGAAAAGTCTTTTTGCGTTCTCACACTATATTATGGGCTATATGCTCCCACTGTGGATATGCTGAAAATGGTTTGGAGTTTAAAGATGCCATCCCATCTACTCTGCTGAATGTATTACTACGCTTAACTAAATTCAACATTAGGGGGGGAAAAGATGTTCTTAGCGCTGTTAAAGCCCAATCCTTTTCCAGAAATAATTTTTTCATCGTGCAAAATTTTTGTTGGGAACACTTAATTGTCAGGTGATGTAAAAGTAGGCACTGATAGGTTGTTGCCAGTGGAGCAGAATAAACATGTAATTTAAAGAAGCTTCTCAAATGTTTTCTATTGTTTTTACGTGACTAAAAAAAAAATAATAAAAAACACACAACAGTAACTTTAATACTAACATTATTAATACAATTAATATAATTAACTCTTTTAAAGGTTCTTTCGTCGCTCTTTAGGATTTGTCCAGATTAATTCTCGGACTATTACATATCGTCTCTTTTAAAAAAATATATATTTATCAATTAAAAAAAAAAAAAAGATTTACAGAAATATGAAACGTCTGCAGACATTCTGTCTGAATGTTATTTGGCTAAACAGAAATGGCTTTAATTAGCCTATCCAGATATATTTCTTATGGTTTTTAAAACTATATTTCATCAAAATAAAGAGCATGTTAATAGAACCCGGGCTGGTCGCAAATGCTGCTACAAGTCTGTATTTAAATGCCATTAATCCTTACAAATACAAAGATTAATAAATAACATAATAAATGTCAGAGCTAAGGATACCGAGTCAGTGCAATCTATTACCTTTACATCTATTAAACTAGACTAGTTGAGCACTTTAAATCAAGGGTCTCCGACCTTTTAATGATTGCGAGGCATAGATTTAAATTAGCTGTTTTGAAAGTAAGAGGGGATTTCACGGATTTCCTGACGACTTTGGAGCACAGAAAGCACGTATACATTATAGCTTCATGTTAAAGATTCCGCCATAGCTGCTTAGGGTGAACAATAAATACACCTGGGGATACTGTGAAAGGCCAGTGTGCGTGTGTGTGTGTATGTGTGTGTGTGTGTGTGTGTGTGTTAGGGCAGTGTATGTGTATATGTGTGTGTAAAGGCAGTGTATGTGTATATGTGTGTGTGTGTGTAAGGGCAGTGTATGTGTATATGTGTGTGTGTAAGGGCAGTGTACATGTGTATGTATGTGTGTAAGGGCAGTGTATGTGTATACGTGTGTTTAACGAGCTGTTTTGAAAGTAAGGGGGTAGATAGGCTTGTATAGTTTTGAATGGATGGGGGCATATCTAAGTGGGCAGTGAAGAGGGACACATGGTCTTATCAACAAAGCAACTGATGGAATGCTCCTGCTGATTGGACCATTCTGTTAGTTGCCATGGAGATAAAACATACCTCCACCATTTTAGATGTCCGAATCAGACAAGACAGGGGTATGTTCAGCAAAGGAGCATTTGCTCACCGCACCCAAAAGGACCACCTAGCAGCCCTCAGCTTCAGAGCAGAGTGAGGGTATTTAAACTTGTATGGGATAGGCATATGGCTCCTGGATCAAAGATAAGACCAAGGACCATATAAAGTTTATTTACAGCATGGTTCTTATCGGCTGCAAAACTATATGTTTCTTAAATACAACCCCATTTATTTTAAAACCTTTTCTCTTTTGTGATGAATAGTGATACTTGAATAGACACAGACGTAGCTTCACACTTCTAGATGCGAAACGGGCTGGTCTTTTGGAATGGCCACCTCCAACCACTTTGTCGGAGACCTCTGTAATAAAGTCCCTACATACGCAACATGAGTATACGATAACATTTCCCTCTCAGAGGTAAAATTGAGGCCGTGGAGAAAATATAGGAATACGGTCTTGTTGCTTAAGGTAAAAAGACTTGGAGGAAGCGCGCAACCCTTGAACCTGTTCTTATTATCACTAAAAAAACATAATGTCACTTAATCAAAATGCTAAACTCTATCAGAGCCCGAGGACAGGACGCAATTTTCGTTTCAATTTTTATTTTATCCGGGATCCACGTATAACCCATTTTAATATCGTTCATTTAATGCAATTTCTGTGAATTTATTATATTTAAAAAAATAAATAAAAAAATTCAAGTACCATCCGCTGAGGATAAGAAATGACGTACTTCTTTATGCATGTCCCTGACCCCAGCCTGAAGATGTATGGGAAAAGGAGGAAGAAACTGGAACAGGACAGAAATATTCTAAAAAATATAAGCCGACATTCTCAGAATATTTAAATGCAGCGGGAAGGACAGGTATACATGGAATCCAGTACCAGATCTATACATTTTCTTTATCGTACCACCAGCAATGGTGGATTTACCTTGGGTGCCGCCCTAGGCTCAACGCAAGGCAGCGTTCCCAGCTGCCCCCTCCGCAGTCACCATTCCCGAATCCTTTAAAAGGTGCTGAGTACCGGAATATGACATCATACTCCCGTACGACGTGTCTTTAAGGCACGCAGCACCTTTTAATGCAGTCTATGGAGGTTGTGCTGAGCCATCGTGCCAGTAAGATCAAGTTTAATTCTCTTGAATCCAGGCAAAGGGAAAATTGGCAGGTTTTTTGAGTGAGAGAGAGGCAAAAATATTCATTTATATAATAATAATAATAAAAATATTATGTTTATATGTATTATATTTATTTTTATTATATTTATTTTATAATATTGTCATTATTATATTTAGCATTATATGTATTATTATTATTATTATTGTTTCTATCTATTTAACCCTACTTGCACACAATCATAGGTTAGATGCCGGTTAGTTCTTTGTAGAGCTTTTCAAAAGACTGGAATTCAATAACGTTCCATAAATCTTCAGAATATATGATTTACTGCTAAAAAATTCACACCTTTATACATCTGTTGGCACAAGCGGCATATATCAGTCTGGGCGAAGGTACCGAGCGTGTTTACTTAATATATAATACAGTCTGAGAATAGATTAGGGGGGGAATAAGATATGCTTACCTCACCGCTTGTATAATTCATATCCTTTTTGCTAAAAGTGATAATCGCGCCGTCTGCCCAAGTAATCTGACTTTTGCGTTCTTACTCCCTTTGCAATTCCTCCTGCGGCTTTTACAGAAACACATTAACTTATTCTAGCCTTTCACCTATTTGAAGAAGACGTTTCAAACTCGCATCCCGGTGGCAGTGAGCCGCGGTCGCTATTATTCCAAAATGATTCCGGAGTATTATTATTACTTATTGATTTATATGGCGGCGTCATATTCCGCAGCGCTGTACAATGGGGTTACAGACAGAGACCGCTATATTGTTTCTATACAAATTATTGTAGAATACTGCGACCCCCTCATACCATTACCCGGGAACTTTCAATACTGAAATATTAACCCTTTTCATGAACTACAGTGAAGCTCCTAGCGTCGTGACAAAAGGTAATGCCACACTCACCAAATATTCGTGGAGTCGGTACTAAATCCAATAATACCCCACTAACACCCAAAAGAGAGTACTTTATTAATTAATAAATAAAAGTTTAATGTTACCCTTAAAATGAGAGAGAAAAAATAAATAAATTCTGCTACACCAACACACACACACATATAACATACTGTATATATATATATATATATATAATATACAGTATATATATAATACTCACGCACACATATATATATATATACAGTATATACATACACCGGTATATAAATATATATTATACACACACAGGTGGAATTTGGGTAGAAAGTAGTTATTCCTGAGGATTCCATACCAACTACTTTTGTTCTGCCTAAAAAAAACGAGATTATTATCCTCCACGTGAAGTTTTAGCTTTTCGCTAAACTATCTCGCAGAAAAAATGACCAACACTATCCGGCGTTCATCAAACTATCCGACAACTATCCTCCTCCTGTTCGCTATTACAGCTAAAGGTAACACCGCGGACGCGTTTCACCGGTTACCCATGGCAACAGCAGATGTCACATAAAACTTCTTCTGGCCTTTACTGGGCCGCCGACCTTCGTGAGCGGAAGAAGGTGAGCAATTAACACTATAATACATAATGCAGAATGTTTAACACACGGACTACTTCTTCAGGAAGGTCTCTTCTTCAAAATGTACGTATATTATACTCTATATATATATAGATAGATATAGATATATATAGATAGATGTAAATTTCTTATTTCTTAGAATTGTTTCTATGGTGATTTTGTATGCTATTAATGTAATCATGGAACATTTACATGTATTCATCCTCGCAATCACCATCAGCATAACATACTGAATTTATTGCTAAATATGAACCAGAGCACGGAGCGTTTGTACGCCTGGAAGTTGAGTAAGATTGGAGGCTTCCCGGGGCAGTCATTTATCGGGAAGTTTTGGATCCTGGAAGGCCATCGTTGTCTAAGAATATTTTTAAGCGTTCGTTTTGAACGTGGCCGGGTTCTTCTGCGCCGCGGAGAAGTGATGTCCGCGGCTTACTGAATGCACGCTCGCCCTGCCAACAGAATTCTATTTTCAGCGCTTTGTACCGAATCCAAAATCATGCGTTATAGAAAAAGAAAAACGTTAAGAACATGAACAATCGTGTAACCCCTAGATGCCGAAGAGGACTATTCTGTAGCCTCCAGCGGTAGCAGAACATTTTCAAGCCTATTCCGACCTCCGACAGCATTAAAATAAGGCTCAGTCGCTGATGGGAATGAAAACAAAGACTATGTTCAAGCCCGATAATCTACGAGGAAAGAATTGTCCGTATTCTGCCTGGATAGCTGTGCCATCACGCAGACGGACCAAGAGACGGGAAGGGGTTTATTCACTAACGGGAGAGTTGGCAGGAAAGTTGTGGTTTTTTACTCTCTCACTTCACTACTCAGTCTGAAGGGCTATTACTGGCAGGTTTCTCCATCAAGAATAGTTAAGCTGACCCTGAATAGTGTAAAACTCGTTAACTATACATTATACAGGGCCAGCCAAGTTCCTTCTGAAGCTGAGGCCCAATGGGGTTTGACCAGTATAATGTATAATGAAGGAGCTGAAACATAACACTCCCTTTCATGAACAGACTCCAAAAGGCATGGCATTGATGGCCTCCACCATTGACTAATCCCCCAGTCCTCACTCTCATGGTCCATCTCAGCCCTTGGACTTGTCATACCCCTTTCAATCTGCCCCTCCACAGGTGCTATTCCTACCCCAGTACCCTGGAACTGCTTAATGTTTTTTACTTTTGTGTCTTGATCACTCTTGCTTCTTTGTATTATGTTTACGCCAACGAATGACGGAACGTTTGTTTCACGTGCAATGTTTCTGTTACAGAATGCACAAAAACAGGAAGGAACGTTCTTATTTAAGCAGCCGATGTATGTATGCACGCGGACGCACAGCCTGCCGTAAATTATATTCTGTCCAACCGATCCTTCTCACTCGTCCTATACAAACCTTTAGACCTGCGAAGGATTCAGAGAGACGCTTGGTTTCTACAGAGTTTCCAGACTTTTTTTTTACTCTTGGAATATAAATATATTTATTATTTATATATTATTTTTATAAATTATATTGATTTCTGGGTATATTTTCATTACATATATATATATATATATATATATATAAAACCTTAAATGTTTGAGCATCACTTTCCCTTTAATCTTAGGCAGTAAATTGGTGGATAAAGACATTTGGTAAATTCAGAAATGTAGGCATCTACGGTCGGAATCAGGACAAGGAGAAATGTAATAAAAAGAAAATGCTGGTTCCCAGTTAAGCTCGGCGCTTTTCTGTATAGGGCTTTCCGTTCCCATCCCCGCTGAGCGCATGCATATTACAGCGCTGTTCATTCCTGTTACGCTTCAACGGGCACATAAAATAATAATAAAATAATAAATGAAACGCACGGAGCTGGACTAAACACTTGCAGCAGCCCCGGCTCCTCTGCATCGATGCTAGAATTACAATCCTCGGGGGTGCTGGCCTGAAGGATTTATCGGGAGCTTCTTTCATATTATGGTAAACAGAGGAGCCTTGGGGACCCCTTCAAGAGTTCAAATTATTCTGTAGCGTTATGTCAATCCTAAGGAGCTAATTTATGTAGTGGACATGGCGGTCCCCTTTAAATACCCATCAACGAAGCTGTTCCGCATCCTTTATGTCAGTTTATGACTCGGGGAGGCTCCACACAATGAGATCAATGAAGAGGAGAATAGGAATAGTTATGCAGGACTCCAGGGAAGGTTGTCTTGTGGGCAACCTAATGACTTAATGGACTCCTTTCCACATGGCTGGAGAAAGCTGTTTGTGTCATATCTGCGTCTCTCCACAATTAGAGTGTGAAAAAGAAGGAGTTTAATCTTTAACATTAGAATGTTCGTGACTTTCTTGCCATTACATGGAAACAGTGTTTCCTTATAGTCATCGACGAAGCTCCTGGGATATCCCACCCATTACCAATCTCCATAAACTCATCGCTTACGAAAAAATTACTGCAGTTTTTCTGAAGTAATACGGCAGTTTTTTGGACATGAAAAAACTGCAATACTGCACTTTTACTGCAATATTACTGCACATTTACTGCAGTTTTACTGCATTTGTACTTCACTGTACTGCAGTTTTACTGCAGTTATTTTTGTACGGAAGTACAAATGCAATAAAGCTGCAGTACATTGAATTACAACTGTAGGTTTGCAATATAAAAAAAAAAAGTGCAGTAAATGTGCAGTAAAACTGCAAGGGAGCACCTCAACCTTAAATGTAAACGTTATCAAATAAAACGTTTATTATACGTAAGACAATATAAAGATCTTGGGTTGAAGAATATATATATTTTTTCCCTTATATATAGATAGATATATATAGATATATATATATATTACAGATTTTCTATAGGAAATTAATTTTTTGGAGGTAAATGTCCTGAAAAAATAATAGTTAGGGGGCGCTAAATATTAACCTAATCATATTAAGGAGGCCGGCGCGCTGCGTTGTAACGTTATAATGCTGTGAGCCAAAAGAATACTCGCTCCTATTGTAGTCGATTACAAGGATGCTGTGGCAGCTGAGTGATGGGAGTTGTAACAAGCCAACGCTGGAGTGAAGGGGGCTTCCAGAACCCACTAATAACCCCAAAATATATTACAAACAGTAACTGTGTTCTGGATTTGGTTGAGATACCAAAGAACGTGAAGATTCTATGTATCAATTTGTCAAATGTGTTACCCAAATGGGCTCTAATATCAGCCCTCAGGAAACCTTGACTTGTCATTCTTTAAAGATACACATAATTGAGTCACCTGTATTCAAGCAGGGATATAAACCATGACATATTGGTAGCAAAAGCACCAACTGTGATCTTATATATGATCATATTGGGGAGAATAGGAAGGAGTCAGTTCCAGACTGTGTGGCTACGTGGCCAGTCTGGGTCTGTAGGTACCTGCAAACATATGTGTGTGTTTTATGCCTCCAGGACATGGCATTCAATTATCTGCTTGCTTAACGTTATAGAAGCGGCTTTCGCTGGGGTTGCCCACCATTGCCCCGACACTTCTGTTTTAGCCACAATGTCATTCTTCAAACCCAAGGAACGTGCCTCCGCCTCCTTGTTTTCGGGCACATCGTAGCTTTACTCAGGCTTGTAAAGTTTAATTTGAGACAGGCGGCGTAAGGTTGGAACACGCGGTGCAGAGAGGCAAATGATTAGAGGATTTGTCGAGATCAGACAAGCAGAGAGCTTTGGAAAAATTGCTGTATTTTCATTATGGAAAGAAAATGGCTCTGAGCAGCTTTTTGGATTTTCAGATTCAATTATTTCTCAGTTTATTCCCCCAAAAATTGTTAAGAACATAAGGAGGGAGTCTACAACTCCTTCCATCGTGTCTACCAGAGACGTTTTAGCGAACAGTTGAAGTCACCGGACTGCAGAGCTGAGCAGCAGCCGTTTGCTCTTAACGTTATTACCAAGACTTCGGCGATTGAAGGAAAACGCTGCCCCGGTACCAAGCGGCAGAGGCTTTCATTTCAACCTGAAGTATCTGTTTCGTCCTCGTTCCTTGCTGAGGTTTCATTGGCTCTTGGGTCAGTGTGATGTCATAGCGGTTTACGAGGAGGGCTGAGACGTGGAGAGCTGCGATGGGTGTGTATGGGGACGATTCCGGTGCAAAACTGTAAAAGTGGAGCAATTGTCAGCAGCTGGTGGTTGCTATGGATACTGCAACGTTTTTGCAATTTTTTAACCGATGTTGATCATTATTTAGGACCCTCTGTATCTCCTAAATTCCTCTTAAATATCCCGAGCAGAGGTATAAGTTACTTGTAGCTACAAAATGTGAAGCATTTTATAGCCTGTATTATGGCACACATTAGACGCCGGATAACGAGAGCCGGAGTCCAGCTTTAGCTGGGTTTATACACACGGCTCACCCATGGGGCAGCAGAATATGGTAGTTGGAGTTGGCTTTAATAATGGGCATTAAGACCTGATACTAAGGCCCGAGTACTTCACAGGGGCACCAGAATATTTCACCTGGAACCAGTACCGACGTAAATAAGAGCTGATGGTGTCAGATGACCCAAACAAGTTGCCGCACCTATACAGGGGAATGTCCCAGGGTAGGTTGCCATTCAGCCTCTTGGTCAAGCCTGGAGAGACCTTAGTATGGTCATATTCCTATGGGCCTTGATGGAGAGGAAGGTGCTCCTACGAGTGCCTATGGGAATATTGGGGGCAGGTTCTTGGTGCGGGATCTGAGGCAAGACAAAAGTTGTGGGTGCTTAGTTGGGCAATCATAGGGCCCCTAAGCACATGTCCTCCTATGGCTCAATGACAGCCCTGGTATTAGTACCCTGCATATGGAGCAAATAATAACACAATGCGTTCAATTACCTTTTCATGGGCGGCAGGGCTGCGTCTGTAGCTCCTTTACTGACATTTGCAAAACTTTGGCTGTTCCGCCCTCCAAGCAAAGAATTAGCGCTTTTTGTAGAGAGATAAGAGCCCCGTAACGCGCCTCTGAAAGTGAGGAGGTTGAAGCCAGAGTGTGTGATAGAGTCTGCTTTCAACTTGAGTTTAACTGAGTCTGCAGTGTGTGTCAGCAGGATTTCCAAAAGAGAAATTCAGCAAAAAAAAAGGGCCTTTTATCCCCCCCAAAAAACCTAAAAAATAATAAGAGCGGGTGTTATTTGATTCCCTCGCAGCAGGTGGGTAATAGAGGCGCATACAAAGCACTTCACAGCCTCCCTATGGGACGCCTGCTGAGAGAAGGGGGATTCATCTCGACAACTTTCCACTGTTTGACAGGCTTCATTCTTGGACATAAAGACCGTTTGGGAATGAAAAAGCATCTTCCGACGCAAACTTTCTCGGCTTGCTCTTTTCATGCATACCTTAGCTGATCCGGGAGCCTTGAACCAAATTAAAGTTAAGAGATGGAAAAGGTTAAGTTGGCTTTTTATTCTGAGCCAAGCTATTCTAAGCAGGTAATTCTATCAAGTGGGCTGCGCATGGAAATTTCATTCCCTCGGAAGGAATATCTTATTGTGCAAACACGTACACAAACTCTCGTATTGCTAATGTTGACATATATTATCTCATCAACCTGAGGTATCGTCCTACATCGTAAATGCATTCTCAGGAATCTATTTACATACAGCGAGGAATAACGAAGGAGAGACAGAGGAGCTGGAAGCCCGGACATTCCCTCGCTGCATCCGGAGAATGAGCGCGCCAGGGACATGTACACAGAGAGGATTCTGTGGCATATGCCTAGAGGCCAAACCGTTCCTTACCGCCACATACAACTAGTGACTACATCTATAATTAATCTATATGGGATACGTTGCAGACATATGAAGGTGCCATATACTGCATAACCACTAAAGAAAAAGGGCCATGGCAAAACTAAACCCCAATGCTGTATATAGTAATTACTCCCGGCGCTGTATACATTAATACTCCCCAGTGCTGTATACAGTAATATATCCCCAGCGCTGTATACAGTAATATAACCCCAGCACTGTATACAGTAATATACCCCCAGCACTGTATACAGTATTATACCCCCAGCACTGTATACAGTAATATAACCCCCAGTGCTGTATACAGTAATATAACCCCCCAGTGCTGTATACAGTAATATAACCCCCCAGTGCTGTATACAGTAATATAACCCCCCAGTGCTGTATACAGTAATATAACCCCCCCAGCACTGTATACAGTAATATAACCCCCCCCAGCACTGTATACAGTAATATTACCCCCCCCCCAGCACTGTATACAGTAATAACCCCCCAGCGCTGTATACTAGACTTGTGCATTCGTCTTCGGGCGAACTTGAAAACGAACACGAAGAGTGCGTTTTCGTGTTCGTTCCGAAGACACGCCGAAGAGAAGACAGCGGCGGTAAAACGTAGGTGAAGACGAAGACACACACCACGAAGATCTTCGTGATCGTCTTCGTCTACCATTCTCCCCCCCCCCTTCTAACTTACCTTGTCTTCGCAGCATCGCGGCAGTTCCCGGAGGTGGAAATCCGCAGGTTCGCCGTCAGGGGTTCCAGAGCAGTGCGAATGAGCCTATTGGTCGCCTACAGGGACCTCCTCTGGCATCAACCAATTGGTTGATGCCAGAGGAAGACCCTGCAGGTGACCAATAGGCTCATCCCACTGGTCTCCCTCCCTGTTCAATTAGTTAAATGTCTGTACTGGTCTTTAACTAATTGAACAGGGAGGGAGACCAGTGGCATCTGCAGGGTAAGTTGCAGCATTGGGGTTTTAAAACCTCAATGCTGCAACTTACCTGGCACATCCCATTGGTCTCCCACCCTGTTCAATTAGTTAGTCTGTGCCGGGTTAAATGTCCGGATATTTAACTAATTGAACAGGGAGGGAGACCAGTGGGATGTGCCGGGTAAGTTACGGCACCAGGAGTTTAACAGTCTGTACGAGCGACCCTATTGGTCGCCAGCAGGGGGCTCGTCTGCCATCAACCAATGGCAGACGAGCCCCCTGCTGACGACCAATAGAGTTGCTTATACGTATATTTAAACTCCTGGCGCCAGAGCTGCGTTAACCCCGTATTAACCCCTTAACCGGGGAAACGAAGAAAACCGAACACGAAGAATGTCCACGAATATTCGCCCGAAGAGAAGACAGGAACGGGCGAATATTCACGGAATACGAAGACTCCCCCCCCCCCCCCGAAGACGAGCACGAAGACGAGCACGAAGAGCCCCCTGGTGCCCAAGTCTACTGTATACAGTAATATAACCCCCCCAGCGCTGTATACAGTAATGTCAGTCAGTGACAAAAACCTGGTTTTAGCTCATTCGGTTCTAATAAACCCCCCTTCATCTACAGACCTGGAGACGCCATTGTTGTCAGTCATGTGATATTTTGGTAACATTTCCCGGCTCAAACATCACACTTTGCTGATACTTTATGGCAATGCTAATGAAGTCGGTTCCTCCATAGACATTTGTTTGTCATTGGTGATTAAGACTGAGTCATTCTATTGTTTCCCACAGGCAGTATGATAAGGAGTCGGGATGTTTGTCTAGTAGATTAGTTTCAGGTAACAGAGCGAGAACAAATGGCTGATATGCAGCTGCCTCAAAACATTATATTATGCAAAACAACTGATTTAAGAAATATCTTATTTTAATACATTTTTAATACATTTTTAACCCTTTAATGACAAAGCCCGTACATGTACGGACTCAAAATGCATTGTTTTCAATGGGTTAAGGGACTGCCCATTGTCCTTAAGGGGTTAAACTGATAATAGTATTTTAAAAATGGTGGGAGAGCCTCTTCAAAATGTAGGTATAACAGATTCTGCAGGACTGTAGCTTGGTGTAATGGGATTTGCAGTCCACAAGTATCCAGATTTCCAGAGATCCCCTTGGGCAGCGTTGTACTATTCAAGAAGAAAAGGCAAGTTTGGACTGGACTGCAGCCATGTTTACATTGTACAGCGTTTGATCGCGTAAGGCTCTGTCCTTGTTAAACCTGCCAAGACGTGTTTCTGATCTTATGAATATTAACCCAGGCCAAACGCTGACTAGGGTCACAGATCAATTATCAATAGGTCACCTGGCTGGTTCCAGGAAATAATGATTTGCAATAAAAGAGCAGAATAGCTTAAGCGTAGCCATCAACTACAGCTATATGAATGTCTTCAACATTCCGACCTCGGAACATTCACGCACATTCCATCTGATGGCATTCTCGCCGGCTTGGAAACTGATTTTCCCCAAGTATCTTTCCAACTGTTCTCTAGCAAGATATAATTTAATAATTGTCAGAGATGAAGGAATTATTTTTATTTAACCTGACAGTTTTATGCCTCGTCTTGAAGTTTCACACACTCCCAGTTTGTTCTGGTCTTTTATTCGATGTCAACTAATTATAGACAGTGGTCCTCATTAAAAATTATATGTGGCAATAAAGAATGCTCTGACCTGAGGCAATATTCTCATCTTTTCATCTCTTCTTCTGGTTCTATGTGATATCATTTTATGGTCCTCGGAGAATCAACCACAATGATCCAAATGGTCAAAAAACAAGTTGTAGATCATAAACTATATGGACAAAAGTATTGGGACACCTGACCATTACACCAACAGGGGCTTCTATGACATCACATTCTAAATACACAGACATTAATATGTAGTTGGTCCCCCTTTGCGGCTATAACAGCTTCTACTCTTCTGGGAAGGATTTCCACAAGATTTTGGTTTTGAGTTGAGTTTCTGTGGGAATTTTTGCCCGCTCATTCAGTAGAGCGTTTGTGAGGTCAGGGCTCTGTGCGGCCGGTCTCTCCCACCCCAAGCTCATCCAACCACGTCTTTATGGAGCTTGCTTTGTGCGCCGGGGCACAGTCATGCTGGAATAGAAAAGGGCCTTCTCCAAACTGTTCCCACAAAGTTGGAAGCAGAACATTGTCCAAAATGTCTTGGTATGCCCCCTTTAGCATTCCCAGACATTTTGGATGATGATGTGCTTCAAAGTTGCTGACAGTTGTTGCTTGGCTCAGGCAGCATTCGTAAGTGTGAGTGGAGGAGAAGAATGAGAACTTCAGGACGGGAGACTGACTACTTTTAAACTTAACAACACAAGGTATAGATAGTCCTAATAAATTAACTTCTCTCCAATTAACTCGTATCTGTTGATGTTTTGTAAATATATGTAAATATAGTTGTATGTTGTATTTAATATGTCAATAAAACTCATAATACACAGAGGAATCTCGGAGTCAATCCTACTTTGTATGACCCCTTTTCCCCCCGAAGTGCCACAAATTTTACACACCAGCAGTAAGTGGTCATGTTTGGAAGGAATACATATTGTTACTTTAGAACTAAAAATTTGGGCTGTTTTATTTATCGCATTTTATACACAGGGAAAGATTTTGTATAATGGGAAGTAAATTCATAAGGACTGGGAACTTATCTTCTTACTGGAAATGGCATTTGATTAAATTGCTCCCACGTGCTAAACGCAAAATGTAAAAAGATTCTTTTCCAATATCCCTTCCTGTTACCCTTCAGCTAAATTACCAGAAAATAATCAATATTGGTTTAATCTATGAGCGTCTGGGCACATGATTTTGGGAGTTCTGTGCTAAATGTGCTTCTTCTCCTTCATGCTTTACTTTGTTACATGCATCAGTAAACGACCCGCTATCAAGGTTTCTCCTAAGTTGGCCATCAAAGTTTCGGAGTCTTCAGTTGAAGGTGAAAACTTGGGCCAATATAGATAAAAGAGTCAGGTCAACTATTGAGACCTCAAATGGTTCTATTGAAGAGAACGCTAAGATTCCAAATGTGTACGTGACTAATGTTATTATCTTTTATTTATACAGCACAAAATTTCCGCTGAGCTTCTTATAGTCCATCCATTCAAAGCGTCTGACAAAACTAGAACTGACACAGACGAACCGATACATTAGGAAAAGACGACCCTGCTTGTGAGTTTATAATGTAGAGACTATATAACTATTACGATGTTGGCCCAATAAAAGCTATCACCTTTGACCGAAAAGACTCTTCTCTTGAGCAAATATGGTTAAATATGGTTTCCTGGCAATTCTAATACTCCGAGACCAGAATATCTCCGGCCAATTCAGCTTTTTACTAAATAAACCCATAATCTTTTATACATTATACCATACAGTTCTTTAAAGGACCCGTAATTCACATAGCCGCCAGCGCACGGATCCCCTAGAACCAAATTTCAGCTTTTTTTTTTTTTTTTGTTACACGACTAGAAATATACGAATGATAGCAGGTTGGACGGCAATGAGTGACATTTCACATAATGGCCCATCACTCCAGTTTTACTGTTCGTAAAACATCGAAGTCATCATTGACAAGGCCGATGAATAAATTAACGAATGAAAATATATCTAACGGTATTTGAATAGCATGGACATAACTCTAACATGACAACGATACTTTGCTGATGAGGCACAAAGACCGGGAGTCATACTTGATTATAGATTGGGTGGTAGGATTCCACTGACCTGAATCATGAACTAACCTAATGAGATAATTCCCTGTCCGATATTTTATCATACTCTCTTCCTTGAGTCAATGCCTCCGGAGAGAGGAGCCGCCATCACTCATATTTACAAGTTAAGATTGAAAGCATAAAAAGAAAAGTAATTTGCTGCCAATTAAAAAGGTTTAATCGCTTTAAAAAAGAAATATAATTATATATTTTTTTTATTTTTCCAACAGTAGCATCAAACGAGGATCATTTTTATTTTTTGTTACCGAATGTGTCTGCCAATGTTCAAAGTCCTGCTCATTTAACGTTAAAGATAAAAAAAAAATCTTGAAAAATTGTAGGCAGTCAGAGAAAAATATAATATATGCAAAAAATGTACATAACAAAAAATGATCAAATACAAATTTAGTTTCTGAAATTATTATTAATAATAATAATAATTATTATTATTTGGATTAAAAAGAAAATAAAACCCTGTTTAGTGTGAAATATGATGTCTTCTGAGGACAGCCAAAGCCTGCGATGAACAAAGTAACAATACCCTTTGCTCTCAACGCCTCATTGGCTGGCCTGGAAATGATGTCACAGTTTCTTCTTCCATTCTAAATCAGATTGTGTTTGGTAATGAATCTTCTCAAAAACAAAAGAAAGAAAGAAAAAAAAAAAACTACACGTTTTTAATTATGTTTTCAGATGCCTTTTTTTTCCTCGATGCAATTCAACATTTCAAAAGTGCCCTGAGCAAACGATAACCTTTAAATGAAAAATAATTAAAATTTCAGAAAGTTGTCGGGTTCTTTGACTTGTTAACCGTTTTCTGTCCTAACGGATTGTATGTCTCATTGACGCTGAATTATAAAGAGCTCCGACCTGTCATCCTAACATTTTATCCAGCATGCGGCTTTAAGAAAATAAATAAAATTAACATGCAGAAAATTTTTAATAATTATGAGACAAAAACAATTCAGTCAGATTTGGGTTTTTTTGTTTCATTTTTGGTCCACTTGTTTTCGGACAACAAATTTTGTTTCCTGCCCTTTCCATTCAGACAGAATTCTAAAGGTTTTTTTTTTTTAATTCAGAAACAAAATTGTCGTCGCTCACCTTCACTGTCTGTCTCTCAATGTCTCACTCCTTCTCCTTTTTCTTCCTGTCGTCTGCTTCTTTCTTCTTCTTCTTCCGTGATCTGCTTATCCAGTGATCCGTTGCATTACCCTAGCCTCCTGGAGCACTTCCGCATCAGGGCACAGCCTCGGCGTGCACAACCTCTTCCCTGATAGGACGTTATCCTGGTGGTGCACCCTTAGGCTCCACCCTGATGGAGAAGTTCTCCAGGAGGCCAAATTAAGGCAGACAAATAAAATCAATTTGCATTATTTTCGCCTCCTGGAGTACTTCTGCATCTGGACGAAGCCTCGACACATCGGGGGAGAGGTTGTCGCCATGGTGAGTGCCGAGGTTGTGCCCTGATGCGGCAGTGCTCCAGGAGGGCAAGGTAATGCAACAGATAACCGGGAGAAGCAGATCACTGGAGGAGAAAGAAGACGCGGCGAACACGAAGAATGAGAAGAAGCGGAGAACAACAAGCTGTGGAAAACCAGATGGAGACAGTAGGGATGACATGGAGAGATCATGTCATAGAGTGAGAGAGGGTCACAGAGTGGATGCAGAAAACTAAATTCAAACGAAGATTTGGAGCTTTCAGCTTTGTTTTTGTTGAAGCTCCATCTTCGTTTTCTTACGAATTAAAGAGATTGGTAAATGTTGTTAAAATTAAAATTCAGGCAAATCCAAACACGCAGGTCTAATAATTATCGCCTCGCTAAACAGGGTTAATATTATTTGGCTCCAGAATTCAGCGATGGAGTCGGTGACTTGTGCCGATACGTCGTCGAGCTAAAAGAGTTGTTTGTGCGGATGTGTAATTATATTTTGAAAGCTGAAACTCAGATGCGTCCTGTCAAGCAGAAATGTACACCACCTTTTAGCCCAGCTAATGGCAACAGAGTCCGTAAAACCTTAATGCACGGTTTCCAGCCTCAGCGCTTTTAAGACTGAGAAAAAATTACAGTGGCTTTATTGGAGCCTTTTCCTTTCAGCCGCTGGAGCAGACAAAATGAAGGAAGAAAGCTATTTATGAATAGGTAGAATGGTAAAAAAAAATACAGGCACTAAAAAATTGAAAAATTAGAATTAGAAATTAAAAAGAACACTTTTTATTAAGTGTAACTATGGGTAAAATACTCAGTACCACCTCGGGATTATGAGAAACATTTTATTTTTTTTATGCTGGAAAATTGCCACTTTTAGGGTTTTTAACCAATTTCGGACCTTAGTATTTAAAATGTAATATTATTATTTATTGTTTTATATAGCGCCCTCAGATTCTGGGGCGCTGCACAAAGGGTAATAGGAGAGAGAAATATTGTCCTCCGTCTATAACTGCAAACCCTTGAAGGCCCCATGTATGCAGTTACTATATAGGAGTGTTTGAAGGGCTCACATCAATGACCAAGACCTTATATTACAAGCACAGAATCTGCGACCATGTATTGTGCATCTGCACCTATCTCCTTTCTTAATGTAGGATTCTAAAGAACTTCCATTAGAGACTTCGGCTACATTATGAGATGTCTGGGATAACCATTTGCAGTGGTGTATTTTGGCCGTGTTCCCCCAAACAAGGAGATGTTCACCCTACAAGGTGATTGGGGTATCTACCATTGCTCAATGGCCTGGTTACAAGGGAGATCTCCCATAGCAGGCATTGAGCGTCCTTCTGAGTGGAGCACCAGGGTATAATGAGGACCTTGCTTTAGTCCAACACAGATAAAGTCATGTGAAAAAGAACGTACACCCTCTTTGAATTCTATGGTTTCGCATATCAGGACATAATAACAATAATCCGTTCATTAGCAGGTCTAAAAATTAAGCAAATGCAACCTCAGATGAACAACACACCATTTAACACTGTGTCATGATTTACTCAACAAAAATAAAGCCAAAATGGAGAAGCCATGTGTAAAAAAACTAAGTACACACTTTGATTTAATAGCTTATAGAAGCACCTTTAGCAGCAATGAGTTGACAATCGTTTTCGGTATGACTTTATCAGTCTCTCACATCGTTGCAGAATTCAAAGAAGGAAGAAGGTGTACTTTTTTCACACGACTGTATATACCTGACTGTTAGGTGAACCCCCTCCCTCCTTAACCACGGATTGCCAAATGTTTCCCATATATATATATATATATATATATATATATATATATATATATATATATATGATGAGCTTTTAAATTCTAAGAGGGCGTAAAGGAGGTACATCCATAGAAAAATATGGCTGGACGAGCCAGCATGCAGCTTAGACCTCATAGACCAAAACCCTGGGAAGTGCTCAACCTGGCTTGGATCCAAACGTTTACATGCAATACTTTTATAATATCTGCTTCCAGAAGTCTTGCAAGCCGTACCATTTTATCGAAAAAAAAATAAAGCTAAAGCACTTTTACATGGAATGTTCAGGACTGCATCAAAGGCATTAGCTCATGTCTCCTTCTGAGAATTCTGTCACTCCACGCGCAACATAATGAACGATTTCATGATTAATCCAGAGCATAAGGGAAAAAGCGACAGCCCGGTAGCCCAAAACACAGCGTACCGAGGCTGCGAAAGTGAACTGCATCTAATACGCTGTGTTTGTTAGCAGCAGGGGTGGTCATACATCTCGCTGGTCCAGAAGAAGCCTGGAATACAGGTGTTAAGATAATAGAAGTCAGTGGGGCAGCCTCGTTGCCCCAGCTCGCAACTTGCTTCATTTGCTTGATTGCAAAATTAATCATAAAGCAATTCAGAGAAAAAAAATGATATAATCCTTACAAATCCCTCAAGCATAGATTGATTATAAGTAGGTTTACTCAGGACTGTGTCCACCGCATTGATTTCCTGCTAAAACAGACCGGCACGACCAAGAATATTAACTATTTTTTCAATCTAAAGGGCTCTTTAATACATGAATTTTGTTATTAGTATTTGGCTTATGTCTATCAAATACCAGACTGTTAAAAACAGATGAGACATGGCTGATACAATTAAGCGGATCGGAATCGGGGTTCTGATGCGGATCTTCTGGAAGTCCAGATATTCCGGACGTATTACGAGACAAAAGATCTGGAGGCAGACGGGAGGCTGATTTTAGTGGCTCGTTCTGTCCCGACGGCTGCCGTTTCTGTGGCCGACCACAAATATATCAATAGCCTTACAGACGAGCAAACGGTGACTGTCTGTCTCTTGGTAAAAATAAAACAATAGCCGTATTATTCAGAATATAAAAAGCACTTTTTAAAAATAAAAAACTGCCGTGAAAATACCTTTTATGCTTCGAATAGGGACAGCCCTAGCAGGGTGCAGCATATACAGCCGCCGATTTATACTCGCACTGAGCATTATTTATTATTATTGATTGATTTATAGCGCCATCATATTCTGCAGAGCTGTACAACGGGTACAAATGGTGAGGAGGGTCCTGTCCGTCGATGCTTACTGTGATTTTGGGGGGAAAGCTGTCTAACGCTGGCCTGGCCTCCCCTCTCTCCGCAGCAGCAGGCAGATACAATGTAGCAGCGCTCACACAAAACACTGTTACATTGATTTAACCCCTTAAAGCCTGTGGACGTAATACTACATTGTTGGGATGGCGCGTGTCCGATTCCTGTGTCATAAGCAGGAAGGGAGGTCTGATTAAAAGAAATGGGGGGAAAAAAAGAAGGAAAAAGTAAATGATAAAAAATAATAAGCATTTTAACTATTAATAAACCAGAGTTAAGCCTCTGCGACAGCGGTTGCCTCTAGAGACCCAGAGAAAAGAAAAGTTACAAAATGTATGCAGTAAGACAAATGCTTGGTAGGCTTATCTAGCAGACTAAGATAAAATTATTTCCATTGTACGGCGCTATAGAATTTGATGGCGCTATATAAAACAATAAATAATAATAATAAAAAAATGACTGTTTATCTAAGGTGATTTTCTTTATTCTCCAAAATCGAAGAATATATTTTATTCTTCTAATAGCGTAAAGATTCTGTGATTTCTTTCCATTACTCATACTAACGATGACAAATCCGTTGTTCTGCGGCTTCACGTGCAAATGAAGCCCCGGCCCTTCTCCAATACGCCCAACGAGACACCTCGCATCTGCGAATCCGCAAATCTGTGACTAATTCAACCCAATGAATTTTTTACAGCAAATTACAACGGGTCAAGAGGGTATTAAGTGCATTTCCCCGGCATCCGCATGGCTCTGATCTTTCAGCAGATTAAGAAATGCCTGAAAAATATTCACGTATTTAGTGAATTTTTTTTTAAGTAAAACGCGAATAAAAAGCATCCACTTGCGTATCTTGTGATCTAAACACAACCAATGCCAGTTGTAATTTTTCATTACTCTTAAATTACCCTTTAATGTAATATTTACAGTAAAAAAAATTCCCCGGATATTTCATTTTTCCATTAAAGAAATATACGTATTTTTTGTTTTTAAAATTCATATGCTTGAGGCTATATGAGAGACGGCAGGTTGTTAGATAAGGCAGATAGCGTTAGTCTGGATGGTTTGAGACCCTATACTTCTTTCTAGAGATGTATCTGCAGGGATAATTCTCTTTAGATAATAAAGAATGCTTTTAAACGGAGTCTTAAATGGCTTACGTGTGACAAACGGTAAGAAATCTGGAAGAAATTAGTTCCCGGACCACAGCCCTGCTTCCAGCATTTTCTAATCTAGTAATCATAATCAACCGCCCTTCTCCTTACCCTTACCCTTACATTTACTGCTAGAACGGAGAATGTGATTATCCCTCCCATTAACTTTCTGTACCGAGGATCTGCGTGGTTATTTCTCCCCGATAAATTACTGATTGTTGTTGATTGGTTCCGGCAGCCTTTGTAATTGCGGAGGGGGGGGGGTGGAAGGGAGAGAACTTGCAGAATCGACATAAAGCTTTTGCCACCTTTTGCCACTAATTCCAGCTTCACTGATTCAAAAGAGTCCCTTTACTGCTGAACAAGGTATTTTTAATAAATTAATTTACTTAAAAGCAAACGCTCTTAAAAATACCCATTGTCTTATATTCGGGGTCATCTTATAACCAGACCTCAAATAGAGGTCTGACTACAAGACTAAGATCCAGGTCCTCCACAGCGCTGCAGGGGACCTGGATCCTCCTCTCCGGCGGCCGGGGAACGTCTGTGCGATGTGTGCAGACAACCTCCACTGCTGCCGGTACTTCTGCCGAGGCTTCTATGACGTAGCGCCGACATCTTATGACCTTCAGGTGCTCCACCATAGAAGCACACATCGCATAGACCTCCACCGGCTGCCCCCACTACACACCAAGGAATCTGAAGCACGGGAGGGACAAGTCTAGGGAAGCACTGGTAAGTCGGGGGGAGGGTAAGAGTGGGTTATGGGGGGGGTATAAGGGCTTTCTGGAGGCAAAGTGGCATATAGGGGGTTAAAAGGCATATCAGGAAGGCAGAGTGGCATATAGGGGGTTAAAAAGGCATATCAAGGAGTCAGAATGGCATATATGGAGTATAAGGCATATCTGGGGGACAGAGTGGCATATAAGGGGTATAAGGCATTTTGGGGACAGGTTGGCATATAAGGGGGTATATGGCATAGCTGGGGGGCAGATGTGCATAGCCGGGGGGGCAGGCTGGCAAATAAAAGGAAATAAAAATAATGCATTCTTCTCAATCATAGTTTTATTGAATATGAACGAATAGTTTACATGTGAATAAACATTTACTAGTAAAACTATTTCCTATAGGGTCGTCTTATATTCATTCTTTTTCTTTTTTTCCTAAATTAATATTCACATTTTGGGGGTCGTCTTACAATCGATTAAATACAGTATTAATATTTGTTTCATGATACAGCAACAAAAAAAATATATCCTTTTTTTTTTAAAACAAAACCCAAATGTTCCCGAGCGCGCCGGTGTTAGATGTCAGAGTAAATGCTTCTGACATGTAAGCAGACAGTAAGAGAGGACAATCCTCTAAGCTTCCAGTTTTAGTAACCCAGACTGAATACATACTTGTTGAATAAATGCATAATTTATCAACATTTATTGAACTACTATTAATAAAACATGTGCGATGAGATGATAGCCCCAGATGCCCGTCTCCTAGTCCTTTCTCATTACCTCTCATGGTTCAGAACTTCCACGCTGAGTATAAGCGGATTCCACTCCATGGATGTGCTACGGCATTAAGATTAGTCACGGTAAATTTGTCCTAAACGGGCGCTGCTTCCAGTCTTCAGGGGGTCCAGACGCAAGGAAACTAGGGTTTTGTGTAACACAGGCCAACCCCGAGATGGACAAATAATGCAAGGGACATCTCCTATTCACATAGAATGTTCTAAACCAGTTACATTGTGTTAAGTTTTTTTAAGACAGTCTGGTCATATTTACTTCTAAAGGTCTTGTCTTCCCACATTTTTGGTATGTAATAAATATTGCGTTTCTTGGAACAATTGTATGGTCACGAGCAGAGCTGGTCTCAGGATCAAGAGTTGAAGGCATCTGCCTGGGGTTGCCTGAATCATGGGGCCACAGACGCGGGGGTGGCCACCAGTCCTGGCTTCAGCTGATAGAGGTAAAGGACTTAACACTTAATCTTCAGAGACATAAGGGGACTTGACGTTAGCCGGCAACCTTTCGGTTCTCCCTGACGTGCTCCAAAGTAGGGGGCACCAGAGAGCATCCTTGTCTGGGGTGCCTCTTGGTCTAAGACTGGACTTGGTTATTGGCATACCTGGGAACATGAGGGGTTAGACCTGAAGACTACCTCAAATATACTCTCTACCCCCTCTCCCCTCACAGCCCACCTACTAAATTCCACATACAGCTGGAGCCAGCCCTGAACAAAGCCATACCCACAGGAGATGGAAGTTAGCCCCGTTATGGTAACCCACATATAAGTGAGTTAAACACATGATTAGGAACACGCTTGTACCTCTCCCAGCATTTAAAATGACCAAAGGGGGACACGTGTCATGGGGTTTAGCTATGGGCATTTATGGTGCCTTTTAGCTCATTTAACCAAATAATGTAGTTAATGTACACCATTTCTGTGGTTTCTATACACATTATTGGGGCTTTTAGGGCTGTAGAACCCTGCGATACCCTCGTACCCAGCAAACATTCTGATCAGGGGAGGAAAGGAGGGCAGAGGGATTTGGGTCCAAACATTTGAAGAGGGACACTCGGAAAGCCCATTTCTGGTACATACTGGGACAAAAAAAGCAACACGGATGTTAAAACTTCAATTGTTATAAATAAACAATTTTTAACTTTAACGTATCGTTGATTTCTTTAAGTAACTCATATAAGCAAATCCTACAAATATATTTATGAAATTTAGGTCGTGCTGAAGAAGGCAGAGGCTTAAAATATATATATGTGGCTTTTTCCATAAACATTACTTTAAATGTTTATCGGCTGTATTGCCGGGCGCACTTTCAATATGTTTACTTTACATCGCCCTTAAATCAACGTATTCTCGGGAGCGATAAAACCACGCTGAGGCTTTTACATGCTGGTGGGTGAATGATACGATTATTCCTCGCCCAACGGAATCAGATAAGTGAAACCCCCAAAATAAGTTGTAGGGTGTGAATGTTAGAACAGGTTTTGGGGGGAATGACCCCCCCCGGCGCTAATAACGCTGACGCGGCAGAAGAGCTTCTGCCATCAGCACCGAGTCTGCCTTCTTTATATATCAGAAATGCTTCAATGGTCTCCTCTGCAGATCGTAAATTACAATACAACATAGACACGAGATTATTATTTGTTTTATATAGCGCCATCATAATCCACGGCGCTGTACAATATAAGAAGAAACTGTCTTTTTTCTTCAATAATTAGCAGAATTTGGGTAGAAGAAAATCAGAATCCACCATTAAAGGGATCCTGTGGCCGTTTCACTTTACTCTAAGCACGTTGTTGACTTTAAATGTTTTTTTTCACACTAAACATACATAAAAATTAAGTGCATGTTTATTCTTTTTTTTTTGTATGCCCATAAATGGAATGACTATGAAGTTGTTTCTTCCCCCCCCCCCCCCCCCGATTATAGTGCCATTCAAAGGTTTGGAAACTTTACGTATCAATGTCAGTTTGACAGCCGGTACAGGCTTATAGTTCTTGCTCACGCTGGCAGATGAATACATAGAAATAACAGCTTCTGCTGCCTGCACAGCAATACGTCTCCCATAACAGCGTATTTTATTCTTTTTTTAATTTTTTTTGCTAAGACAATTGATTTTAAGAAAATACTAAGTTACAGATGGCATGTTGGGGGTGTTTCTTTTATCACAAAGAGCTGTAGAATTCCGCTGCGATCCCGAGATCCCTGGCTATTTCCCGCCAATCTCTTTACGGTATTGCAGAACAACCGGTTCTACAGAGAATAGAACATCATTTCCTACGCCAGCGAGGTCCAGATGCTTCATTCTTAGTTTGAAAAGTAAAAACAGATATCTTCTGGAGGAGATGTACAAAGGGTTGATACGTTAGAGAGTTTTCCCTACATTAAGAGAAGCTTTTCCAACTCCGACTTTAATCCACCAATCTATTTACTGCAACAATAGTTGCACAGACCCTTGGATTAAGATGCCGTTCGTACCGTAACTCACCTGAGCCTCGGTGTACTCTTCTGCTACCAGGCTATGCCGATTACTACCCACCGCATGTCCAGGAAGGATGTGTATGTTTTACGGGCTATTCGATGCAAGGCCATTGGGTAATCCCTAAGCAAGAATGTCTAGGTCCGTGGCAAAATGGGGAACTACCAGAACACCAACCCAGAAGAGGAAGCATAGTTTTTCAATGGTGGAAAGCCAAGGTCACATATGGGGTACAAAATAATCAGTGCACCCAGGATGTCAGTATAGCTGGGTCATTGATCAGGACAAATGAAACAGAGTTTGGAAATATTTAAAGGGGTTTCAGTATCATGTGATAGCTTAGAGACCCAATGGGAGTGCAGAGAAATACAACCAATCAGGAACGACCAACGTTTCCCTAATCGGCTACAAAAAACGGACAATCGGGAGTGTCTATAGTCTCTCGGTGAAGACAGATCCCCGAGACAGATTTACGGTCAGCTGATAGAAGAGAAGGGAAAGGAGCCAGCAGGTATCTGATACAAAGTAGCAATTGACTCACATTGGACAGTTTGCCTACTTTTCAGATACCGCAACCTGTTTTCCTGAAACTCTAGTAGTGTCAGCCCTCGGGGTTCTCCAATACTCAAACAACTCTCATTACTCAATTAAGCCATTCACAGAAGACCACTGGACACGTGTTATCATGAGTGGTCCCACATGACATGCATGATGGCACTTAGTGAACTATCCATGGAATATTAAGCATGTTTTGTGCCTGGCACAACAATTGTATATGCAACAAAACCAGCAGTACTGATAAGGACAGTTGAGATGACCCACAGTTGGGAGAAACCCAGTTGATGGGACTAATCTAGAAAGTTCAGGAATGCTGGCTGCTATTTAGTTAAGTGTCATATTTGTTTTCAAGTATTGGCCCAAAATAACTGAGATTTTCTTAATTCTAATAACCAGCGGAAGAACTTGACACTAAGACAACAGTGTTACGATAAAACTTTTTTAATGGGTCCCAAACAGCAGATGATGATCTGATGAGGTAGTCTTTAGATAACGTAACAAGACAAAGGTGACAATGTGAGTGGCTATGGAAATAGGGGTCAACTTCAAGATTAAATGGCAGCATTGTTGTTTTTTGTGACCCGTGGGGGATGAACATGCCATGACTGTAATTACAAAAGTTCCAAATAGAGTGGCAGGAACACAGGGTCGTAAATTAGGGGATCTGTGATTTGTAACGGCAGAAAGGTCGAAAGAGCGGAAAGCCGGAGAAGATCTACAAGCTGAATGATGAAACGGAGAGACGAAATTCTGCACATTTACTGGAAATGAAAACATTATTTATTCAGATTAAACACATAGGGCTATTAGAATATTTTAATAGCGGAAATAATAATCAGCCATAGCAGCCTATTGTTTTCATTTACAAAATCTTCATGAAAACTACAATATATGTAAATATCTTAGAAAAATGGTATTGCATATTGAGCTATTATTACACTAATTATTATAATTAACTACATCTTCTATCTTTAAACATGTAATGCTTCTCACTATCCAAGTGCAATGATACAACCTATCAAAAGCAATATGCGGAACTACTAAGTGCCCCCCATGTTTGGCATTACACCCCGTGGAGCCCTGCTTGCCTATGGCTTAAGGTGGCACTGACAGGAGGCCGGTGACCATCCATACTGAAAAAAATCACACACCTGCCTCTAAGCATTGTAGGGGAATAAAAATATCTTTCACAATGTGTTTAAAGGATATTTTACTCATGGAATAGTGAATGTTGAAGAATAACACAAAAATGTATTTTTACAGTAAGAGCAGTTAATATGAAGAATCCACCAAAGAATGAGATGCTGCTCATTCTGTACATTAGGGAAAAGATTCTACTAAATGTAGTTAAACAGCACTTAAATATCAACCTATAATCCACCTGTGCTTCATGTTTTAATGTAAAATTAACTCCCTTGTTTTCTAATTAAGTTGTCCAATGCATCCAATTAATTAAAAAAAAGTAATAAAAATAATAAATGTAGTGATTTTAAAAAAAATTTAAAAATTGGAATTTTATTAAAATAGTTAAAACAAAATTATTTATACACACACGTTTTAAGGCATATCCAAAAAGTTGCTGAAATCAAATTACATTTTCCTTGTTTTGATTTTAAACATCAAAATTTTGGACATAGATTTCCAAATAAAGAAATTATTTTCCAAAAATAATTCCAAAATTATCGAAAATCAAAAGGTAACTTTTTATATAACCATGCTGATGCCATGTGATCTACAGAATTTATTATATCTTTTTCTTTTTTTTTTTATACTATTGGGTTCATTTATCCCAAAGCTGTTGGAAAGCAAGGGCAGTTTGCAGATGGGTATTTTAATAATTTAACATTGTTGTCCCGAAATAAAATATCCCTCGTTAATAACGGTGCTTTATTATCATGATAAAATTACAATGCAACATTGTCGGCGTTATAACTCGACTATTATCACACATCTCAACTAATTGAAGACATGTCTTGTTGTTTCTTGATGCCTAATTAACTGATAATGAACCATAAATTCAATGTGGGATGTAAGGATGATTAACAGAAAGTGAAAAGTAAACAGTTGTCAGAGAAATTAGATTTTTTTTTTTTTGGTTTCGTCAGCTGTCAACACAATTGCCATGAGAGTCGGAGTCTTGTGCTAACAGTTCCGGGTAAGACGCCTTTTGACATTCAAACCACCTCGATGGCTGAATGACGTCTATAGAGGTGCCATAGCTGGTTAATTTCCGTGCTCGATGCCCGTGCTTACAGACCTGTCAGTCTGATCCCTGAAACAATTCTATCGTGAAAGGAGCAAGATATTCCTCTTATAATTTAACTCTTTCCGCTGCATCTCCTACGCCACCCCTGGAGATATTATTTCAATCTGTAAAAAGTTCCAATATTCTAAATTCTAAAAAACAAAACAAAAAAAACCTCTTAATCATCACCATTACAATAAAATCCAGCTTTAGTATTTTTGCTGAGCAGCGTAATCTCTCAATGGATAACCCACAGCTCTTCCTTGGACTCTCATAGTAATATGATCAACATCAGCAATTGAACAAGGAAATGGGCGACTACTTTGACGACATCATGGGATACTAGTCACACTTATTGATGGTGCCCTTACTGCTATACGACTGCATTTAAAAGGGGTTATGAAAGTGTTTAATAGACCGCGCTTGTGGGCTATATTGAACAATGTGACATTTGGATCTACGTGACCCTGGTCGTCAATCCACTCTTTGAAATTCCACGGGAAAAGGGATGATTTCTTCTATGAAGGCCTCACCAGGATGAAGCTGTGAGCTGGTGATAAGACCCAGAAGGGGTCATCTGGTGAAGACCTCAATAACAAGTCTATTACAAGTAATCTGACAATTAAACCTTTTGTCCTCATTCGAAAAAAGTACTGGATTCCTTAACGCTTACCAAAAGTATTCATAGAAATAGTATGATGGATATTTGACCTCCCCATCGCCTTCCAGAAAGGAAACACAGTATGGTGGACAAGCAAACGACGACAGAAGGAATTAGACCAACCAAAGGAAATGGACTTGCACTTAACACTTATCTTATATACATATACTGAATAATATTATTATATATTATTATATAATAATATAAAAGATAGTCTAAAATAGCATGAAATATTTTCAGTTTAATGAGCCTATATATACATGGAACTGGTTTGACTTCCAGGAAATCAAATTAAACTTGCATTGTTTCAGCTTGTTCTTCACGGTATTCTAGGTGGATCTACACTCCATCCATAATGAAGGGGGGGGGGGTGTTCACTTCTGAGAACTGCCACTAAATAAAGTGATTTATAGAGTATTATGCAAAGCGGTCTAAGCCGCTTCATGCAGATCAAACAAAAAAGTGTCGGAAACCAGCTCGACCAGGGAGTTGGAAGTAAAAACACATTAAGGGACCCAGGCATCATGGTTATTCTTAGTATCATAGTCTCATAAATTCATTGTTTGTGTCTTTGAAACAGATGTTTTAAAGCCTTCAGTGCTGAAGAAACCATCATCCCGTTGCAGTGATTATTAAATTTTAAAGCATTTCTATGAAGCCTTCGCTATTATTTATTGATAAGGTGACACTGTTTGATGTTGCGCATGGAGAAGAAGGTCTCTCTAGCTCTAAGAGGGTTAAATTTATAATGGGACTTAAAACTGGAGGGATCTCATTATAAAATTAGTCCCTGCGTAGTACTGGGATTGCCTGTTCATAGAAGGGTAGGGATTACAGTGAGTATGAGAAATGGTATTTGATGGGTTAACGAAGGGTCTAGAGAGAAGATATCAGCCAATGGGTGGAAATCAAAGTCTAAATTAAAAAATGATAAAGATTCTCATGAATTTTTTAGTTCAGGTAGAATCTTCCCTTTTCTGAAAATAATAAAATAATAACAACAAGAATAATAAAATAACCCCCCCCCCCCCAAAAAAAAAAACCTTGGTGAGAAGGTATATTAACTGGCAGGATGATAAAACCTTGTCAACTTTAGTATTGCCTTTTTATAAAAACCTCTAAAGTAGAAAGTTTGTTCTCTCTAATGAAAGGCACCTGTGTTGTATAGTTGTATAAAATGTCGAGGTAATTAAAAAAGTCAGCATAATAAGCGTAGGCTCTGTAAAAGGAAAATAAACCTGGAACGTTGGTTGTGTTGAGAATATCTGACGCATGGTTTAAGCAGGTAATAGACATCTTGGTTGAACTCTCTAGCTGGTCCCCCTAGATATGGGGTGGCATTTGGTTCAGACAAGGGTCTGAATAATCCCTACCACATTCCAGCCAATCGGTGCAGACATTGGTGCCCCCGAACATGGCAACTCAGGACCCATCTCTGCCCATTTTACTTCCAAGAAGAACCAGGAGATGTTGAACCTTGTCCTGCCGTGCATCTTACACAGTACCAGTAATTACATAGGACTTGCCAAGTTTAGGGTACTTTGACATAATAAGAATAAAGTGTGACGGAATCCCCAATATTTATGTTTTTAAATAGCATTTCCAGTGTATATTGTGCACTAATTCCTTGGTTTGTTAACTGTCCCGATATAACCCTTATAGATGCATACTTCACAAACAACTAATTTATTTATTTTTTATTTTATTTATTTACTTTTTATTATTTTTTTAGCGAAAAGCCGACTCATCTTAATTGCTAAAGTAAGTGTCATCTCTGAAAATAGTCACATTGAGTCCTTTAAGTTACTCTCTCTCTTTCGCTCTGTATAGGACATAAAAAAGTAAAGAATTCAAAAGATTATTCATTCATTCGGAATCCGGTGAATAACTTTAAACACGGCTGGATGATTTACACCGGACTTAAAACTTCGTAAAACTCCAATTTAAGTTTGCTGTGGAACGCACTTCCCATTAACCTCAGCCAGCCGCTTCACGTCAGTTTGATAGAAGGGCGTCATCGGAGATGTAGCGGCAGAAGAAACCGACCCCAGTTAGAACGGCCTATTCTCCGCGTTAGCTCGTCTTTCCTAATCTCATTTGGCAAGTGACAGCGCAAAAAAAAGGATAGTGTGTATTAAACATTGTATGGCGCATTAAATCATTTTCTACCTAGATCGTGCTTAAGAAATATATCTCCAGCAGTCTTTTGGCATGCAAGAGAAGTCTCTTATTTTCTTCCCCAAAACAAATAAATATTAATAGTGTCTAGAATAAACAGAGAACAGCATAAAATGTGTCCTGTTCTCTAACGGATCAACATATTTTATCTATATAGGATGTCATTTCTGTGGCTGGTGTCTGAGAATAATGTAAACAAGTGTTTTAATAAAATATAATTCAATCGGTAGGAATAAAGTTTCATTGTGAAAGATTTACGCGTCTTTTAATATGAAGAGCTGCTGGAGGAAGCGGCTGTATTTTAATTTTGTTTTGTTTTTTGGGGATATTGTCATTTTGTTAGGCAGCAGCTTGCCTGCCTACATAAAATAGCATCCGATTTGTCACAGTCTGGGGGGGGGGGGACGACAGCGGGCAAACAGTTTTCAAGGACTTTGTATCATTGACCGGGTCTCAATTAGGGCTGTCTATAACTGACCATGAGATAATGAACTTGGCCCGTTTAGGTTCTATAAGTATTCCAAGTCTACACATATTGGTTTGCTCGTGGCAGGAACACTATAAGGTATGGAAATGGAGTCCTGGCACCGTGTCATAAGGAACTTGGTGGCTTTGTCCCCCTTTGCCCCTTGGTAGTCATGAAGTTTGGATGGGATGGGCTGATATTACTTTAGGGGACCACAGAAATGGATGATGATGCTGAAATACATCATTATCTGACAACTCTCAGGGTTTGACCTAGAGTCTCCTGGTGGAGCCCTGGGTCTCTGGGTCAGTGTCTTCACTTTCCGAGCAGGGGTGGGGTGTATTGCCATGCCCACTCCCCGCCCATGTCCCGCCTACTCCATACCCACTTTCACCCGAACCCCTCCCACATTCCCTCCAACAAAACGCTGTCTGGGGCTAGCCACCTCTTTGTGACCCATATCCCGTTGTCCCCATTTCCACCCCTGATGTCCCTCTTTTCTAGGAGGTTGGAATGTTTGCTGGGTATGAGGCTATCGCGGGGCTCTACAGCCCTAAAAGCCCTTATAATATACGTAGAAACAGGAGGAAGCGGGTTCATAAATGAAATTGTGTTAATAGAATGCAGGCACTTCTAACTAAACCTGCTAACTGCAAACATTCTGAATTAAAAGTGAAAGCAAAGACAATATGTTTCTAAGAAATGTGGAAGTAGCGTAGCCAAAAAAACATCATGTGAAGCAGATACAGTAGCAAGCAAGTAGAACACTGCGTTGGCCTCAACACAAGCAGAGCATCTGCAAGAATATTTTTATATGGTTGCTAGGAGGGCGATGTACTCAGAACACTAAATCACTTGCCTGCCCTGCGTGTATCTGGCAAGTAAGGAACCTTCTTGCAGATGAATTTCCAGGACTGATTAAGACTCTTTACAGCTGGAAAAACTAGCAGCCTAGCTGGGGCCGAATCATTCTTATCTGCCGTCAAATTCTACGTTTCTGTGTCCGTCTATAAAAATTGTTCCTGAGCTCTGATTCAAGAAGAACTCTTCCCCAATAAATGTATGGTGAGCGTAGGGTACGCTTATGGTGAAGACCATTCCCCCCCCCCGCTCTTATCTGTATGAGTCAAGAGGACCCTGGATAATTTATAGATAAATTGGTAGATAAATGGAACAGCCCCTCAGTAGAAGTGGTAGAGGGAAATACAGTGAGGAAATTTAAACATGAATGGGATAGACATACGGCTCCTGAATCTAAGACGAGACCAACGACTACGTTCGCGTCTTTGTAGCAGAATATTAATTAAAAAAATAATAATACTTAAGTTAAATAAAAATATTTTTAGTAGGTTTTTTACAGGTGTAAGAATTAAGTTCAGATAAAACTCAAATGTGAGCGTTTTCCATTTAAGATAAGAAATATGGGGGTTTTTTGGGGTTTTTTTTTACGGTGCTAATAACTCCCTAGTTTCAGATGACAAATAAAACAGTTTAGGAACCTTAAAAATATTTAGTTTACGGTAATACTTTTCCTGTCAAAAGAGGCACAGATCATAATGTCTGCTCAACCGGAGCTGGGCAAAAAAAAAAATAAAAAAAAAATGAATAAATAAAATAAAATGTAGCTTTCTTACAAAAATAAACAGCGTATGTACTACTGTTCATGCTTTTTCTGCTACATTTTCATTTCTTCTTTTAAATCACTATGATAAAAGCCTCGGCGTCAGTAAATTGAAACAGTATCCTTGTTGTACAGTTTGTCTGCATCTCACTATTCTAAAGGAATTAAAAGGATGACAGCCCGTGACAGCCTTGGTTTGGAACCTCAGAGTCTCTGAAGATTCAATTATCTTCCACGTTCCATCCTCTATTGAACGCAATGACCATTTCAGAAAAGCGAGCGAATGAAACGTGAATGGATTGGGAGAGACACATAAGCGGCGTCTTGGAAATCATATTTAACTGATTTGTGGTCAGAAGGTCACGGACTTCAATTGTACCCTAGTGGTGGAGTATTGTGCGGGTCTACGTCTTCTGTCAATGCCTTGGGGAGGGGGGGGATTCAGACGTGACATGTGCAAATAACAGGGATAATCTTAAATGTATGATCGTGAAGACTCGGGTACGTCTGGAGAAAGTGGCATTGGTGAAGGTATTATTAGGGATGATAAATAGAGGGATAAACAGAGGACAGATATCATAATATAGGGCTTTAATCATACTAGTCAAGCAGAGCTGATCACAAGGAGGGTTATTCACTAAAGGGAGAGTTGTGGTTTCAACTGCCTCACTTCACTATTCGGTATGAAGAGCTATTACTGGCAGGTTTCTCCAGCAAGAACAGGTGAGCGGACCCTGAATAATGTATAATTCAATCGGAGAGAAGGCTTTGAATCAACCTTTACTAGTTTAGCTATACATTGTACAGGGTCAGCCAAGCTCTACTTGCCGCAGAATATCACTGGAGTTGGACCTTTTTTAATTTAAAGTGAAGACCAGGAGTTCAACCACAACACTTCCTTTAGTGAATAGACCTTCTGCCCTACAGCATTCATCGCTGCTGTCATTCCCATGCCCGGGAACTCCTCTCTTCTGCGGGAGCGGCTTTCCAAGGGCACCCCAGAGACCATTAAACGGGTTGGTAGTTGGAGGAGGATTGGGTGGGGAGACCCAGGGAAGCATCGCTTCACCCAGAGACTCCAGGTCAGACCCAGGGAAGGACATTGATGGCATAATCACTTATTTCCACAAAATGGAGAAATACATTATATATATATATATATATATATATATATATATATATATATAAAGACCCTAAATAAATCAGGGCTGAGGAATAAATCTGTCCTTCCCTCTCTCTCTTCCCTTCTCTTTCTCTCTCTCTCTCTTCCCTTCCCTTTCTCTCTCTTCCTCTTTCCTTCCCCTTCTCTCTCTTCCTCTTTCCTTCCCTTTCTCTCTCTTCCTGTTTCCTTCCTTCCCTCTAAGCACGTCTTGCAAATATACTTTCAATAGTTCCTTAAACAAAACTGCTGACAATTGGCAATGTTGCATGAAATTCGTTACTAATTTTGCAAAGTACACTTGAAGGAATTTGACTTTCATAAATAAGGAAAGTTCCACGTACAGTAATCGGGACACTTGATATTCCGAGGGAATAAAGACACGCGCCCGTGGCTTTAATTTGTACAATCTCTGATTTTTAGATGTGATTTGATAGCTGGGTTAACGCTGGGAACTCTCAGCCGTCTCAGACGTAAGAGTCTCTTTAGACATTTCAACAGCCTTTCCAAAAGCTGAGGCTTTAAATATTGATTTTGTTGCCTCTGAAATCCTGGTCTGGTTATAATTCTGCCCCGAGGCAGGCCTGCAATTCAAAACATATCAGATGTTCTGGCTGGAATTTAATAGTGCGGCATCAGCCCCTCAAAAATAAGCAAATAAATAAAAATCAAGCCAACGGGGCAGAATAAAATAATTCGCTTTAAGTACCATTCCGGACAATTTTCAGAATTTTTCTGCTTTAGTATCCTGACTTAGTTTATTTAGTATTTTTAACAATGAAATATTTAGACATCTTAACCAAAAATTGACCTAATTAGTAAATACCGTCCCATATATGCCAACAGCCCCGGGCTTAGACAGTAGTGCGGACTAAGGGTAGCTCGAGCCTGGATGTTCCCGGATATGAGGGTCATGTGTGTCAGAATACCATCTGGTCACCCCTAAAAGCTTTAAATAAAACCATGAAATGTAAACAAAAAAGTCGCATGTAAATTACACGGCAAGCTGCGGGAGAGACCGCATTATCCTTTTAATGCTATATAAACCAAAAAAGCATTTAACGCTATCATCAAAAAATAATGTCTCCGATATCGAGTCACTTCCCATAATTCAATTAGGGTTAAAAGCTCTAATTTTTAGGTGTTATTATTATTATTATTACTATTTTTTTTTTTATTTTTTTTTTGCGTATTGAAACAAAATATGCCGGATTTTAAAACCCAGAGGTTTTTCTTTTTTTATCGTTACAGCCAGCATGGAAAAAAAAAAAACTAAAGTCCTAAAAATGAAATATATTGGCTGAGACAAAGGATTACTGTTTGTCTACAGGATTGAGGTATAATTATGGAAATAGGATTAGAGATACGCCAGTTGCAGTCAACGCTGAGCAATAAAAATTCTGTTCAGTTCATGACTGTAGAATAATCTTATCACCCTCTACCAAAACGCTGCACTTAATAGTGATACTAAGTACAACAACAACTTTTAACCCGAGTTACCCAAGTCTCTGAACTTAAATCTATTTTAATTGTAGTGGACTGGAAAAAAATGTATCTTTAAAAATAATTTATAATTATTACTTATTTATAATTTGTTCCTGTATTATTATTTTTTCCCCCCCAGAAGATTAATTTATAGTTTTGTGGTAAGGGAAGCCTATCAGTTTCCACACAATTAGATCTCAAAGCTACAAATTAAATCAGAGAAAAATAAATATTAACAAAAAAAAATAATTCATTTGGGGTGGCAGCAATGCCACTGCAAGCAGGGGGCGCTGTATTGGTTTGCCTTCCTCTGTCAGCTCTAGTTCATACCCCTTGAATATACGTACGTTATCTATATTTGTTATATATTTGTTGGTGCTATATAAATAATACTAATAATATGATAATAGAAGAGCTACGTGAAGGTATAGCTGGAAGAAATACCGAAAATCACTCTTGCAGAAGTTACCCCACAAAGAGGTAAAAAGGTTTTTTTTGTACTAACTCCCACAAGCACCAAGGTGGGAAGAAACTGAGTGGAAATACATTAGGACACCTGCGACATATATATATGTCAGTGGAAACGAGTATCCTCAGGCTACAAAGTAGCACTTTTTTCAGAGACTTTGCCCCAAGTTTTGCTTAGAAGATGTAACAAACCAAAACATAGAGTTACAGAAAGAAGAAGAAAGAAGGAAAGGAGATATGACCAGGGAAGTGTCCTTGCCCCTTCTTACAGGAGGGTACCATTATAATATGGAGACTAAAAGTTATAAAATTAGTATAAATACATAAAAAAAATATGTATTTTGTAAAAAAGGACCTATGACGGGGAGATTTACCAAACACTAACAATTTGACTCTAATTTTTCCCCATTGATTTGAATGGCACTTAAAGTGGGATCACGCTGAGATGTTCTGTATTGGAGATGAGCAAATCCTGTTTAATGTTTGTAGGAGTTTGCAGGTCAATAGACAAAGGGAGGCTGCTACAACTACTGTCTGCCTCCAACGCAAAGCCTGCTGGCCATTTTATCAAAGCTGTCAACTGCAAATAGCTTAACGAGGAGAAAGCAGTGCCGAAGATGATGTATGATGCGAAGATTCAAGTGCAACGTTGCGACACGCTCCGCATGAGAACAGCCCTTTATGCAAATCACGCTGTCAATCACAGTGACCGTGTCATGTTTAGAAGGCAGGTAGATATATTCAGATATTAGGTGAATTACCCTTTAATGGACTACCATCTTTAGCGACTATGTCTACTGCAGCTGAATTATTGGAACCAGCCATAAAACGGGACCGTGTGTGCAATTCTTATCTTCGGCGCCCTTCATAATATCTCAGCTTTGGGTCTTACCCTCACTCAACGATATTCTTTGAAAGAGTAGTAAGATAATGCTAAGAATCTCTTATCTATCGATCTTTGCATGTCAACGTTTGACCTACACACTTAGCTATTTCATAAGGGTTCACTCAGCGTGGAGCTTAGCAAGAGACTCTGATCGATAATACATTTAAGAAGAAGAATGTTGGCATTTATAATGACCATAAGTCCTGAATGACAACACATCCTTACACTTAAACACATATTATAATTACACGTTTCATTATGAAAGATGGAACCGGACGGTAGCATGAAGACGGCTACCTCTACAGGTCTGAGTTATAATGGACTTAATTATTATTTAATAATAATTTGGGTAACTAGAGTTGCCATCAGAATTTTTTTCAGTCTAGTACAAAGTTATTCCAATCCCCCCCTCCCCCAGCACCTGTGTTTTTCGTTGGCTCCGTGGTCATTTGGCCTATTTCCGCCCCCTGGGATCATCATGTTTAACCAGCCTCGTGTGTACTCATGTCTTCTTCAGGATCACTTGTGAGGTCAACTTGCATAGCTATAGGTTTAATGCTTCCAGACCCAGTGTCTCAACAGAGGGCAAGTCAAGTAAACGGGAGCGAGAGGGATTCTTGGGAGGCCAAGTCCCATATAGTTATGCGGGTAACTCACACACATCAAAGTCAACATCAGTCATAAACAGAGTAGATTTGGTGATCCTTTCCCATTATCTATTGTCTGTTGCCTTTTCACCCAGGACATATTCCAAAACAGATGAGTATAGACTATGACAACACATTGAAACAAGCAAATAAGCCATGTACTGGTAGTGAAAGGTCTTCATGGTGGAAGTTACATGAGTATCATTCAGAAGTGGATGAGCCGGCCATATCCCAGCATGAGTGGAACCAGGAGACTCACTCTATGGTGCCAGGCCAAGCCATACAACCAAGGTTAACCAGACACGCTATCTAGCTTTAGTATCAAGTAATGGTTTGAAACCAACAGCCCAACAAACCCCCAGGTTCCCAGGTACCATCAGCAGAGGACAGTCTATTCAAGAGGACATCTACCATAAGAGAATATGTACAGGAGGTGAACATGTTCTTGTCTCCTACACAACCAAACGTTCTTCAGATGAGACATCAAAAAAGTCCTATTGGGGGCCCGCTAAAATTAGCTTGAATACCTTTTGGACCAATAAATGAGTTACTCATCACCAGCACCAGTGGGGTATTAGTGATCTCATCACATAAATATAGGTCATAATGTAAAACTAGAGGGTCCACAGTTTAGATGTAACATAAGGAAGTTTTACTGTACAGAGAAGGCAAGTGGAACAGCCTCCCAGCAGAAGTGGTAGGGGCTAATACAGTGAGGGAATATAAACATAAGACCAAGGACTGATTAAGGTTTGGCCAAATGGTTCTTATCTGCACTCAAATTCCATATTCTTATTCTATGTTTCATCGGAATCAAGAAACGAGCGGCTAACTTTTCTGCGCATACTTTTGGGTGTATTTGGGAGCAGCGGAGGTACTTTGGCGTTCCGACCAGGACACGTCGCAGCAGAATCACGTTTCAAAAGATTTTTTTCTTTATTTTTTTTTATTTATTTTTTTAGTCGTTTTTGGAAACTGAAAGCAACTTCTTCTCAACTATTTGGAAATCAGATGACGGATCCAATTTTGATGCATTTACACCAGACATAAAATTAGGTAAAAGCACTTCCATCCTAAGAACTCAAGTACGGCGAGTGCAAAGGGATACAATCTCTAAATCATCCCGCAACGGAAAAAAAAAAAATAAGTCTGAGCGATGCTCTCTGTGGAATCAATCAGCATTTCAAACCTTCCGTGTGGGTGGCAGAAAGGGGGCACTGCTTTTAAAATTGCTTTCAGCATTCGCAGTGACACAATTTGGGCCAAATGCCAGTTTTTTGGGCAAAAAAAATAACACGCTACATAATGGATTCCATTTAAACAGTTTGAGGTTCCTTTTTTTTTTTCCTTTTCTCTCAAACGCCGACTTGTTTTGCTAGAATAACAAAATGTGATGCGGCGTCGAGCTGCGGGTGACGAAATCCTTTTAATCTTCCGCAGAGCTGGAAAAGAAATGTACCTGTTGGTTATGAACACGCGACTTCTGAGCAAGGGCTTCAAAGCCGCGGCTGCGATTTGCATACAGAGATGAGCGAGCTCTTTCGGGTTTTTCTCTTTGTTCTCTATTAGTCTTACGGATCTTGGGTCGAGAGAGCGTTTTAACGCGCGACGACAAAGCGGGGCCTATGATCTTCGCGGCAGGGATAGGAGAACGTTTAAAGTCCTGTTGCGCAGGTCAAAGTTGCCCAACATACTATGGGGTGAGCGGTAAAGCCTTTCAAAGGTGATATAATGTATTATAATGTTAGTGAACTAGATCCTATTAAACGTTGTGTAAAAAAATATGGAATTCTCAAAACTTTTTTTGGTAGGAAAATCTCCGGAAGGGAAAAGCTGTTCCGGACTACACTACCCATGAGGCTATTCAGCTAACTAGAAACGTGGAACGCTTCTATCACTTTCTTGAGAAAAAAATATATATTGTCAAAATAAATGACTTTTAATGACTGTATTTTGGGATAGGGGTAGAATCAGAGTTTGCCTAGGGCACCAAGACACCAAAAAGCAATGGCGCTCCTGCAGGTCAATGGTCCTGTGGATATCTGTATGGATATTCTACCTCGTTTTGTTAAATAGTCACATGCCGTAGTGATAAAAAGCACTAATCCTCCATGAAAATCACATTACTTGTTCATGAGATGATGGCGTCTTGTCTGGGGTGGGGAGAGAAGACCTTCGCAGAGGAAAGGAATGGTCACCCTCGTTTTCCCGCCCTTTTCCGCAGCTCATTGCCTCCAGTAATAAAATAGTCTTTTCGTTTACACCAAACTTCTTCCATAAAAATATAATAAAACAAAAGGCACAAGCTTTTAGGTCATTTTCATTAAAAACAAAAAAAAACAGTACGCTAAAAACTATGAAGTGAAGTTTGCGTTATATCATACATTATTTTTACTCCATTATTAATACTAATTATCCAGAGTTGCCTTTTGACGACATATTTTGTCCACTTCTTGAGCCATGCGCAAACAAATTAGTATTGTCATACCAACCCGGCATTGTTTTGAAGCTACAGAAATGAAATGACAGTGCTGAGTATCCATTCATCACTCTTATAGTTTTATCGGTGATTACGTGAATTATTGGGTAGAGCTTTAAGCAACGGAGCCTTTATTTAAATGGATCGGGAATGGTTGTTGGCATAAGCACAAGTTAATGTCTTAAGCCATCTGAGATGATCTAATTTGCTATTTTTTTTTTTATTTTTTTTTTATTTAATTCCACATTCATGTTCTTTAAGTGATTAAATATCCATGCTGTACCTGTCGACCTATGAAAAATAAACAAACAATATAAACAAGCGAAAGATGAATTCCTTTGGGATCTCGGAAGAGTTTGCCTCTTTTAAATTGGGACTGATGAAGGGCTGATACACTTGCTTGCCAAGAAGAAGATGGAAGTCATTAGACTGATCGCATTCCTAACCCCGTAAGAGATCTAAATCTTCCGGAACTGATTGTGTTACAATTATGTTCATTTATGCTGTGGAACTATGTCAGTATTTCCTTATCACGCCATCTCCATTTAAACAGGCTACCGGCGCCTCGTGAAAACAACCGGTCGCCAAACCCAAAAGCAAACCAAACTCTACGGCAAACTATAAAGTGCATAATTAATGACTAATGATATATATATAATTTTTATACTGTATATATATATATATATATATATATATATAGAAAGTGATCTATATTATTATTATTATATTATTGTATTATTAGTATTATATTATTGTATTATTATTATTTAATACTATATAAAATATTTTTAGACATTTTTATAGCACATTGAGGGTTTGAGGCACGGACACCGACCAGTAACAGGCAGATGTATAGACACCAAAATATTTTATTGATTGGGAACAATGGTGTTTTGCCCTAGTGGGCACACAACAACACTAGCAGACACAATGGCCCATGGGGCCGCAATGTGTACATTGGTTTTTGGGAGTGTTAGATAAGTGGATCAGCTTCCCAGAAGAAACTATTAGAGACTAATACAGTGGGGGAATTAAAACATGATTGGATAGGCATATGGCTCCTGAGTCTAAGACCAGACCAACGACTGATTATGGTCCGAGTCTTTACAGCGGGAAAAATAGTCCGAATGGATCTTATTCTATGATTTCTTCATTTCTATCTTACTATTCAGTGTTCTTGGATATTTTATGGTTGTAATCTTATTAAAGCAACAAAATCCTTATAGCGATAGTGGCCATCTCCGTTTTCACAAAGCCTTGAGACATAAAGCGTTAGAATAATCGAGAAAAGAAAGCGTTAGAGGCACTTATTCTTCTACTTCTCTTTTGTTAAAATTCCGAAGAAAACGTATTTATTAAAAACAAGTGAAAACATCCTCTAAACAATCAGGTTCATACAGACCACAAACTTGCACAAAAAGGCACATTTTGGTTCAGTGGCTAGAAAGTTTGATTTGTGATTCCAACTCCTGGACTTCATTTTATTTTATGAAGAGCTAACCCAGGGGACCTTCCACCACTAGAAGGACTATGCCTGCCTTGTATAATGCATATTTCAGTCGGTGGAGCGGCCATCGAGAGAGCTCACTGCTTAAAATTCACATTGAACAATGCTATCTAAGCTCTTTTTACCTTCTGGGGTTAATAGATTGTCAGCTTATAAGCACAAGGTCCTCTTCCTCATCTTCCATACTGGTTCTCAACAACGTGTCAACATCATTGTCCGTTTTATATACTGTCTATTTTAATTCTCTCCTATTGTAATACGCACCATGGAATCTATATAAATAAAATAGGATATAATTTAACGGGGTCAGCCCCTCGATACATAGCGACGCTGAAACCGTCAGCTCACGCTTTAGTGAATAAACCCCTTACGTTCTCCTTCATTTCTGTGAAAAGCTTCCGCTCCAATAATTTCTTTAATGCCTTTCTATGTATTTATTCGTTATTTAAATAAGTAATAAATCCATTTTACACTTTAAGTAACACAGCAATCGAGATCCTTTCCAATTATGACCACTTGCCAACCGTATCATTGAATATGGCACCTTTGTACAGCGATAGGGAACCAAGCCTCTGTAAGACGTAGACTGCAATTAATCAGCTGGCAAAAGATTCCCTTGTTGTGTACGCTACCTTCAATAATTTATTATTTTGACTTACACTTTACACGTGAGCGGACTTGTCTTAACAGCGGTAAATACATCCGGTGAACGGTGAGCAGAAGCAATTGGCCGGTGACACTAATTATGGTGACTCGACGCAAATTAAAATAGCTAAACATCAAACGAGATAGCCCGACGGGGATAATCTTTATCCCCTTTATCCCATTTAAATTTTTATTCATTTAGGGAAAAAAGGTGCTAATACAGTTTTTTCCCCCTAAATTTCCACTGTGGTTTTTTTTTTTAAATCATGTTTTTTTTATTCATTTGTATAATACATTATTGATTCATATTGTTTTTTTTTATTTGACATCAAATATTTATTTACCATGACAGCAAAGCTAGAAGTTGCATATATTAGTAACTAGTGAGATATTTTTGTTATTATTTTTTTATTTCATCACATAACCTAGTGTGGATCATTCTAAATCAATGGTGTTGGGGTCAATTCGCTAGGCTTGGCCCAGGGTAACGACTCCAGCAACCAATATCCATGGTAAGGGGCTCATCCTCCACTGCAGGCCTTCTGCAGAGCTCCAGGCTATGATGTCATAGCCCTGCATTCCGCATTCGTTCATGTGCAGATGACGCTACATAAATCCGTAAAGACTTCTGTATCATAAATCGACTGGATTCAAAGGAGGTCTTCAATATTCCCAAATGGCTCATTGGGAGTTGAAGTGCAGTACAGAGGCCTATCGACAACAGGACAATCAGTGCCTAGTCTCCAGTCCCTCTCAGTTGGCCCCATAGGCAAATACCCCCATCAAAGGCCAAGGGGTATTTCAGCTAACTCAACCACCCATGGTGCTACCCCTTACCCATTCCATGCCTCTTCACTGTCTATGCCACCCCATCATGACTACGCTCCCTGTTGCTTGTTTTTCCTTCGGGGAGGAGGGTGACCATGAACATGTCTTCTCATTATAACACATTATGCCTTTAAAAGTTTCTGAATGATTTAGCTAACTTTTTAAATCGAAACTCACGGGCACAATTTTGACAAAGAAGGAACCTGTGGTTATGCGTTGTCATCTTAATGAATTTAATATCAATTCTTGGGCTAATTATTTTGAGTTTTTCCCCCATACAAAATGAACAATCACATTAATATACTGTTAAACCACAATTAAGCTGATTGCTACACAGTTAGAAAGGATCTCACAATCATACATTCTTTATCAAAGCCTGGTGATTCTTCTCGAAAATGAAAGACAAAGTTTTTTTTAATGCATACTAAGGCGAGATATTATTTCTGCACGTGTGTATATATATATATATATATATATATATATATATATATATATATATATATACACATACATACAGTATATATCATAAGTTATGCATTACCCTTACACATAAGGTAGAATTTCCCATAGAGAAGGGCTTTCTATAGCACAGAGACGTTCTAAATAGGAAAGCAATTTACGTCACACCAGATCAACACATATGTACGCGTTAATGTGTAATGTATCAATATTGACATATATTTTTTTTCCCCACCTAAATATCCCTTTTTTCGAGCAAGGAATACTTACAAAAATAGCTGTATGGACTCAGTTTAGCTAGACATATTCCTGTCTGAAATGTGTTTTTTTCTCGATTGGTGCAATTATGGAAATGTCTGAATACCAATTTCTATTTTCATGTGCTGTGTGTCCTACATTCTGAAGAAGAAGGCATATAATGCCATTAAAAACCATATAAAATGTATTAGAAAAGCCGAGCTGTCTGACTCGGCCCTTTGGAGTCATGTGCCTTGTTGAGGTTTTGGGCGGTCTCTTAATTATCAGACCGTGGTCTTGAAGTCTCGGGTCAGAAGAGTTCCTTATCCTTAAGGAAGAGTCTCTTAATTATGTCTTATTAGCTAAATGCGTCGTCTGTTACTAAACAACGTGCTAAGAATTACATTGAACGCGTACTGTTGGATCTTTGACACAGAGTACCGGAATCCAATGGTGAACAATTACTCTCTTTACTTTCAAACTAACCCTAAGTAATAATAATATAAAACAAAACAAAAAATGTAGAGCTCTGTCTAATTAACACCATAATATCCAAAACCGGTACTAACCTGAGACTAAGAAGAAATATGGCAATGGTCTCCATACAAAAGCATGACCTTCAATGGAAACGACTGAACGTCTAGTAAAGAGACAATAGCCTCTGCGTCACACTGGTCCTGTACAATGCACGGTTCATTTGACAAGGTGACCAAAGACACCTTGCTGATTATACAGGGTCAGCCAAGCTATTTATGGAGCGAAACTTCATCAGGGTTGGCTATTTATGGAGCGAAAGTTCATCAGGGTTGGTCCTTCAAAATTCATAGCTGAGAAGAAGCCACAACCATCTCGTCAACTCCTTCTTTAGAGGACAAACCGTTTAACAGGGTCATCTGTAAAGTTAATTGGGCCCTAGGAGAACCTTTTGGGTGGTATTCTACATACACTTCGTTAAATTCTTCGATGCAGAGGTCCTGCTAAAACTAAGAATGTCCTCACATTATAATAGCAGTAACCATAATCAACAGCGCATAAAAAAACGATGTATAGGAATTAACATACCATATAGAATTCTTAAGGATGTTTTAATGTCATATCTCTTCGGAGAAAGTGATGTATCTCAGCATGAAACTGACCTCAGCCTGATTTTTCATTATTCGGTGATTTTTACATTTTCAAAGGGAATTAATGGTTTTTTTTGTTTTTTTTTTCTGGGAATTCTCTACTTAATATGCAATCTAATAAATAACACCGTGTATCAAAAGAACAAGGCGGTAAGAGTTATCTTTTAGAATTAGTTGTAAAAGCGACCCTCATCCCATTCCTCTAAAGGTCCAGAGAGCTAATGATCGTTTTCTATGTCGGCCCAATAAAAGTTATGAACTTCAACTAAAGACTCCATTTGCTCTTAAAGCCATACGACTAAAAAAATGACGTGTTCCGTAAGATCAGCGATAACATTCCACGATGGAAACTTATCATCAACTAGTTTGGTCTGGATGAGTCGCGCACCATCTGATCGACTGATCATGCCTGAAGAGTTTGAAGTATTGAAAGGCGTATGTGGGCTTTCATCGTCGAGCACCTGAATCATCCATTCTTAGCGGCTGACTAAACATCCCCTTCGCTCTAATAAACTGCATTGATTTTCATTATGATGATAAAATCTTACTACCGCGGGCACATTAGCAGCCCTGGAGCATCTAACGTTACTTTGATTATTTGGCAGGAAAGCGTAGTTAGGTGTTTGCGAACTAGCGAGTTCGGGGAAATATTCGTCATGGTTTAATTAACATTTCTAACAATGCCTCATTGCAAATAATTGTCACAGTTTGCTCTGTTACTTTTTTCTCCCGTCAATAGAAATTGTGTTACTTGGAGGACTTTTACTAGATAATGCATCTGTAAATAATTTAGACGCCTATGGGAACAAACCGAAATGGCAAAATCCCTTTGTTTAACCCCAATTTGAATTCATTTCTAAGGTGGAGGAGGCATTGAAAGCATTTCATTGATACGCCTGTTCTCATTACATTAAAGGAAATTAGATCTGTATTTCCGTATTGTTCCTCGTCTGTGATCTGTTTTAAGCACGCACTTATGTCTCCAAATCGTGAATACATGAAAACAGAGGTAAAATGGGATTGAAGGAGAGAAGAGCCGGGATGAAGAGAAGTTGATTATTCACGAATGAACTTGTATGAGACTATGGTGAATCACTGTGAACACACTTAGGGAGAGGCGAGGACCTAGAGTCACCTTGAGACGCAATGTTGTTAAACAGATATCACAAGGAGAAAATGGTCCCTAGTGATTCATGCATAATACAAAGAAGATGTAGGTATATAATCAGTAGGGAGATCAGTCACGGTTTTTGGGCTTTGTCCCACCGAGGCGCCCTGTTGTCGTCCTGCTTTTGTGGGCATGGGTCAACATGGGACGGCCGAGGAGGTCAGTGAATCCCCCCCCCCCCCAGACCAGCCCAGTGCCCTGTAGAAACCATTGAGGTCTATGTGTTTGTAGAAGAGACCTCAATCCATTGAAATGTTTCTCCAGTTGATGACCTCATACTGTTAATAGGCAACAAGGTAGCTGGAAGGCAAGAATTTTTCAGAAGCCCTCTTAGCTTAAGGTGCGCATCATTCAGGCACCTTGAATTTTGGGGGTATGTAGGCATTGATCAACACTGGATTGTCCCATTCCACTTCATAAACCCTGTACGAATGTAATGAGACCTGGAATTTAGAGCTTATTATCGCTCTCTTCCTTGGTCTTGGGGTACTTGGATACAGCCCTCTGACCTTCTCAGATATTATAATATGACATCCTAATAATTCTCCCTAGGCGGTATTTGCCTTTTTTCCAACCTGAAACAGCGTTATTAACCAGAATGTACCTACAGGACACCTTTAAACCTTCCTCCATGACAGTTTCCGGCCACCTGACCTTCCTTGGTCACCTTGCCTTCGGATGGAGCAGGGGTCACCTTACTCGGAGAACGACAGGCTGAGCCGTACGCGTGCATGTATGAAAAAACGGAATAGTCTGAGCAGAGTGTTATAGAAAAGCTGTAACCATGGCAACACAACAAGTGTTTTCAGGAAGTTATCTTATGGATACATTACTAGCTATCTATCAAGCCTCGGTCATGTGACCATAAAAACCCCAGGATCTTTCTCCAACGGAGCCCGTGCTAATAGATGCACATTTATTAAACCCAATCACACGAAGCAGACATTATCTACCTTTTTATGAGCAGGTATTCCTGCTGCAGCCTGCGTTCCGTTGCTAAATGATGGGTGAGTTAATTAAAGATTGTTACAGGGTGGAAGCTTCTGATCTCGCCGATTCCTGTGTTTGTAATTTCCGTTCCTACGTGCGATGAATCACAGAGTACGTCTAAAAGTGCATATCTGTTGCATGTAATATGGCATCGGATTACAAAATAAACCAGAGCAAGGAGAGTTCCGCGCCACATCGTTATTTTAACCCTTTGGTTGACGGCAGGAAGGGTATAAAACGACGTGTTCTCTTTCAGTGCAGGACATCGGCGGGAAACCGCTTGTTTATTTTCAAGCAACGAAGATCGATTTTTAATAATGTTCTCTAGTGCTCTTTATTCCATAGAAGTATCTAAAAAGACATTGGTGGCCATGTCTGGATCAATACAATCTAACAACGAAAAATTTAAGGGACAGGACACAGCCGGCGCTTTGGAGGAAATAAGTTCTCGTCATAGTTTGATAATTTTTCTGAAAAAGAGGTGAATACTAAAAGGATTTATCCATGAATGGAGAAAATATGATTTATATGATATATATATATACTATTTATTCCTACTAAGTTACGTCTGTCTCATTAAGTTGCTGATTGTTGCTGATTGGTACAGCTTTGGGATGGGGAAACGAATAGGGAGATAACTTTGAGGACAGAAAGTTGATTCGATAATGGTAGTTCGGCCTCATTCAGACACAGGTCTCAGCTAAATTAAATATTTAAAATAATGACATTTAAAGACAAAAAGTACAATGTATTCATGCAAGAGGCATGATTGTTACACCCCATGTTCAACGTTGTTAAATAGCAATATACTATAAATACATGTTGATTCTAAAAAAATATTAAACTAATATATTATAAATAGACACTGATTCTTAAATAATATTAAATAATGATATATTACAAATAAATGCTTATACTTAAAAAAAGAATTAACAATATATTATAAATATATTCTGATACTAATATTAAATAATATATTATAAATGTTGCTACTTAAAAAAAAAAATAGACAACATTATAAATATATGTTGATTTTAAAAAAAGTTAAATACATTAGAAATGCTGATACTTTAAAAAATAATATATTTTAAATATGTGCTGATGCTTATAATATTAAATGATATATTAAAAATAACTGCTGATTTTTTTAAAATAACAATATATTATAAAGATATGTTGATATTTTAAAAAAGTTAAATATATAATGAATACACGCTGATACTTTATAAAAAAATTGCAGTTTATTATAAGTACATGCTGCTATTTTTTTTAAAGTAAAAATACATTTTTAATACATATTAATCATTTTTTAAATATATGTTGACACTTTAAAAAAAAAAAAATCTTAAATAATATATTATTTAATAAATAATATTTAATTTTTTTTTTATTCTCTAGTTGAGGAAATTTTCTAACAATATTGCAAGTTTAATTGTAACTTGGGGAAACTATTCCCTATTTCTATACAACGTACCGACCTTGATATGTTGTAGGTCCTCCGCCCCTATTTTTCTCTCTATATCGTTAAGACGAAAAGAAAATCCAAAACTAAATAAAAAGACGTATATAAAAAAAAAAATTATAATCTCTAGCAATCTACTGCACAAAAAGACTAACAATATAAAAATTGAATGGGTTAATACACTTGAACTCTAAGGTGATATTTTTAATTGTGGAGGAAAATGCCAACATGGTGTCCTTTTAGTCCTTACAAAAATAAACAGCCATAAGAAGGAAGCTTGCGACAGTCGGGGAAATGGTCTGTGTAATCAGAAAGTACCACACAGAAGCAGCCTGAGCCATGATGAACTACCTCTGTCTACTCATCTGCTTACACATGCAACAAAATCTCCCTCCAAGGACTTTGCCTGCGTGGAGACCAAATCCGGACGGGAGGAGAACTGATAAAAATGACACCGTCTCCGAAAAAGGGAACCTAGAAGAATGATAACACAAGCCTTAGGAATCCGAGTGCGACCCCTGTGATTAATGGCTGCTCGTGGCTTGCTTGCCCTTTTTTGTTGACTAGGATGGAAGACCACCTTGTATGAAGGTGCAGTATGGCCAAGTTACTGATTGCCAAATTAAAGCCACCTTTCAACGCAGCACAAAGCTCAGCGGAGGACCTCGGCATTGCGATACGTCCCTCCGCTCCGACCGGACCTTCCCCGAGCGAATGTAGCGTCCCCACCTCTATGTCAAAGACGTACTGAAGCAGAAACGGTGTTTAGATATAATGTTAGAAGGTTTTACTTTACCAAGAACGTGGTAGAGGAGTGGAAAAGACTCCCGGCAGAAGTGGTCGAGGGTAATACAGTGAGGGGAGTTAAACATGCGGGCGATAGGCATACGGCTCCTGAATATAAGACGAGACCAACGGCTGACTACGGTCTCGATAGCTAGATGGGCAGAACAGGTCTTAAATTTAAGTTACCTGGAGGACTTTTTAATATATATATTAATGTATTCATTGATTTATTTTAATCATAATTACTTATTTTAATAATATATTTGTTCCTAAAAACCTAAAATGAACATGTTTTAGCCAGAATATATCTCCTGCCCCATTATGGAATGGGGGGATGGGATAAAATGAAGGTTTCACCACATATTGCATGATCTTTGCCATTAATAATTAGACATGGCTTAATCTATTTATTTTTAGTATTTTGGGGTTTTTTTGTTTTTTTTTTAGTTGACAATAATTCCGGGGACAGAAAAGGTATATTCCCTCTATTCTATCCAGGGGCGGACCTGTGAATTAAATCTAATAAGATTTCTTTTGGAATTAGAACTGTAGTCGGAAGCCGCTGGAAGACGATCCTCCTCGCTTAGCATTCATTAGCCGTCGTACAATCAAAAGAGCCGCTCCTGGTCGCAAAGCTGGAGTAGATGAAAAATTGGATGTATTAGATTGCTAATCTTTCAAGAGAAGGAGTGATTTCTTTTCCCCCTTTAAAGAATATGAAGACAGATCGAGTGGGTTGCGTGGAACTCAAACATCACACTCTTTTTCCTCTTCTGGGCATGTGGGCCGTCGGCTAATTTAATTAACCATAGAAATGCCGTGTGTTTGGTTCATGTGTCGGCGCAGCAGTCCTACCGTGCCGGACCCCTTCTGAAGGTCCTGCATCTTTAGAAAAGCTTAAGATGCCCACAAAATATATATATATTTATATATATATATATATAATATATATCTTTGCCAAAATAATGAATACATTTACCCAAAAGGATAGAGAGGTTCACTAGCGATCCCTGGAAACAATGCTTTAGAACCGATAGAAACATAGTATTTGATGGCAAATGAGAACCACATGTAGTCGTAGGAGCCGTATGCCTATCCCATGCATGTTTAAATTCCCTCGCTGTATTAGCCTCTGCCGCTTCTGCTGGGAGGCTGTTCCACTTATCTACCACCCTCTAAGCGATGATGCACATTCCAAAAAAATACATTTTTTAAAAATGAGTTTTCTTTATATATATTGAGAGGATCGAGCCTTCATGCCTCTGCAATGGACTGGTCATGCAACATGGCACCAACAGGGTTAAATCATCCTATTAAGTTGGGAAGTTGCATGATAACGGTCATGATAACAGTTTTACATACAGGAAGCTCAATGGTCACAGCGTGCAGCTATTAATGGAAAAACGCGGCTATATTACTCACGCTATGAGGGTTATATATACAAGCGTGAAGCTTTGAAGACTTAATATAACATTCTGAGGGCAATGGATGCTTCCTCTTAGTGGAACGGCACCTTTAACATATCCGTCGCGCTATAAACGGTTAAAGATCCTTGAATATTTATTCCTTTGCACCAAGCAGGCGCGGGATTCAGAAAAGATATGCTCTGGCTGATTATTCCCATTTCTCATGTCGGCGCCAACGCGTGTAAATCAATCAGCGGAACCCGTTACAATTAACCTCTGCATTCCCAAAGATCCCGCTGAGATTGTTTTCCTGTGTCTGTGTGATTAAAGTCATGTTAAGGAACGGGAGCGTAAAAAACCCCCGGAACATTTCCACGCAACGCGTCGGGGGTCAATCAATGCTGAAGGGGGGTGGATTTGGAGAAAGGATATTCAGTGGACGCGGTTTTGTTGCCTGTATAGAAGTAATGGGCATATATATGCCCCTGACACCCTATAGAAATCTGTATATTAAAGTACTCTGTGACTGCTTAATATACATTCTTAAACAAAAAATATATATAAAGTCCTTCCTTGAGGTTGAAGCTGCAACTTTGCAACTGCAGCTTCCTTCTCCGTTATAATACGACGGTTCTTGCCACCGATTGGTAACTAGAAGCAGCCAATCAGTGGCAGGAAAGCACTCCTATTAACATCAATGGGAGCACTTTCCGTGTTTGGGCCCGAGTGTCTGAATAAGACCCCCCCCACCCGCAGCGTTCCCCAAGCCTACAGAAGGTGATCAGCCAATCACATCGCCTGCAGGGCAAATAGCTTGGGTAACGGGGCAACTGCATATGTGGGCGCTGTGCAGAATACCCCCCCTGCCCAACGCCACAAACATTTAAAGGGACCGTGCCTCTTTTAGCCCGATACAAAACTATCAATCCGCTTCCCCCTCCCCATCAGCAGATTCCGGCAGCGCACGGCACTAATCCCATCGTGTTTCCGTGTTATATACTCATGATCTATACGACGCGCATGTAAAGTTGGCAAAAAATAGCTGAACGGGCTGAATCCAACCCATTTTTTATTCCGTTCTGACAGGTATTGCATATTGTGTGGCGCAGAGCCCGCGTCTCTTACGGGACTAAGAATAGAAGTTTTTGTCATGTGATCGTGTAAAGCGGGTAGGCGTCCGCTGCGCCGAGGTTTTATTGCATTTGTGAAATGACTTTTAAATCAAATTACAGATCCAAAGCCTACATTATACTACATTAGGAGGACATACCTATTTGATGATTTATTAGCATAAGTAGCGTGCTGAGCCTGCCTTTTACTCCTAAACGTATTAGACGACCGGCAGCTTTTAAGGCAGACTCCCCCAAAACGGAGATGGAAACCATTAGTCAAAAGTAACATTATTGTAAACGGCAAAAATGAAGGAAACATGGACAAAAAAACATCCTTTAGCAACAAAAGGAACAAAAAAAATGGAGCACCTGCTTAGAATAATAGGGATCTGCCTCCAAAATCTGTCATTGTTTTAAAAATATATTTATTTTTATTATTTTTTTGGTCATTTAGAAAATTAGACTATAAATACTAAATGTTTGTACTACGCACGGTTAATATATTATCATGTCAATGTGTAAAAAGAAAGTTGTGTGCGTATTAAACCAGGCTTGAATAATTTTAGCTGCAATTTAGCAAGCCAGAGAATTGGGAGTCTGGAATACCATGTGATGTCACATGTAACATGACCAAAGCATGATGTCATGCAACCGCCTATATATTGTGGAAGTGAGGTAGCCCGGCGGGAGCTGCCGTGGAGGTTTGTGTTCCTACGGGTGGAGGATGGAGAGATTCCCTTTTTTACCAGCTTGCTACGTTTCAGCCGAGGTGATGTTTTTTTTAATAGCACAATTTATGTCATCGTGGCGGATATGTTGTATGCAGCGCTTTGTACACTGAAGGCTTGTAATAAACGGTTTGCTGTATTCGGAATGAACAACCCCGTTAATACCGGTTATCAGACGCAGGGCTCTAGGGTTGGGATAATTCAGCAGATACACGGTTAAACAAATATATCGCTGAGCATGTTATACTTCTAAGAGGTCTCCTGGAACTATATTAACACATTTTGTAACCCCCAGCGCTGTATACAGTAATAACCCCCCAGCGCTGTATACAGTAATATAACCCCCAGCGCTGTATACAGTAATATAACCCCCAGCGCTGTATACAGTAATATAACCCCCCAGCGCTGTATACAGTAATATAACCCCCAGCGCTGTATACAGTAATATAACCCCCCCAGCGCGGTATACAGTAATATAACCCCCCCAGCGCTGTATACAGTAATATAACCCCCCCAGCGCTGTATACAGTAATATAACCCCCAGTGCTGTATACAGTAATAACCCCCAGCGCTGTATACAGTAATAACCCCAGCACTGTATACAGTAATATAACCCCCCAGCGCTGTATACAGTAATATAACCCCCAGCGCTGTATACAGTAATAACCCCAGCACTGTATACAGTCATAACCCCCAGCGCTGTATACAGTAATATAACCCCCAGCACTGTATACAGTAATAACCCCAGCACTGTATACAGTAATATAACCCCCCAGCGCTGTATACAGTAATATAACCCCCCAGCACTGTATACAGTAATAACCCCCAGCGCTGTATACAGTAATAACCCCAGCACTGTATACAGTCATAACCCCCAGCGCTGTATACAGTAATATAACCCCCAGCACTGATTACGGTAATGTCGGCCGGTGACAAAAAAATTGTTTTTTCGTCATTTTGTCCCAATAAACTCCCTTTATCTGCAGACCTGCAGCCGCCGTTGCTGTGATATTAGAATTAGACGCTACTCTCTCATCTCAGAATGGTGTTATTACACCCATAAAATAAAAAAATAGGAGGAAAGATGTAACTGAATTGGAAGTGGCTTTGTTCAGATCCTTTTGGAACTTTTAACCTGAATAATACCATTAAAAACTTGCGAGCCGGGCCTTCTTTCCCTAACGTATCGTTTTGACTCAGTCTGTCAGTCCTAGTTTTGTCAGACCCTTTAAATGTATGCATTTTAAGAAACACCGTCAATATATATTTTTATTATTAATAATAATAATTTAAATAAAATAAATATACCAGTTTCCATTGACAGTTAATGTGGAATCACTTTACAAAAGATACTATAGAAATGTCTTGTTTTTCTCCGGCACAGGGGGGGGGGTTAAATGATTTTATGATGAATACATAGAAAATGATGACACTTGTCAGCTAGGAGTTGCTAAAATGGGCGAAGTGACTAATCCGTGCCAGCGTTAGGGACCTTTTTTTTTTTTTCTTCTCCTGCTAGAAGAAGGAGAAGCTTTGAAAACCCAGATGCTAGATTCAGCGAGATTGCGTGATGCTTAGCCGAGAGTTTAACTCGAAAACAAAAAGGGCTGCCATATATCAGGAGCCCCCGGAGAGGCATTCTCTCTGTCACCGCGTCTTTGGAAAGTGTTGTAGTCGAAAGGTATTGGCAAGCTTTTTAACATATGACTTTGAAAATCCATCATGGTAATTATTTCAAAAGCTGCAACATAAATAGTCATTTAAATCAGATGCCGCTTCAAACCAATAAAAAAATTATTATTATTTAGTTTTTTTGTTTTTTTTTATTGCAGCAAAGACCATATTCCACAGGGGACAGACACAATAGCAGAGTTATTTCAAGGAGAACCTTTGAAGAAGGCCTCCTGTTTCGTCTCTTTGTGTGCAGAACGTTAAATTCATCCACAAGTGCTGCCCAACACAATTTCTTCTCAGCCCCTGTCCTCGTGTACCCCTATGATAGGTCTTTATCGTAGGTCTGAAGGACACTGATCCACCTGGGTTCATGTAAGAAGATTCAGAAAACTCCGAATTTTATTTGGTAATATTTATAACTGAAGACTTACTAAAATGTGTGATGGCTGGCGCAAGTGCGAGCAGTCACATATAGAGGGGGACCGATATTTTATGCAGTGTGGATGGACCCAGCATGCTATATGGGGAGTGTTGGAGGTAACGCTAAGGGTTGGGGGATCAGGAAAGTGAGTACTGGGGATTCATGGTGAATGATGGAGTCTCCTAGTCTGCGACAGTCTTGGACAGTGACCACTTCCCTACACGGTGTCAGGCGGCTCCCGGCAAAGCACAAAGCATCCTAAACACCACACATCAGGCGCCAAGCTTCTTCTATGGAACCTTCTGCGTGAGTTTCCGGAAAGAGTCCGTACGAAACCGAATTATAGGAGAGGAGCTTCAACTCCACTGGGTTTTTGAGTTTATTTTCCAGGGTTCTCAGAAGGACATGGCTAGAACAGATGTAGTGAAGTCTCCTCCGCTACGATGCACTGGGGGGCAATGTCTAAACCTGCGCAGCATGCAAAAATAGTCTTTAAGGGAAGGCCGTCCATGCGTGTCTTAATGTCCTCAATGCCCAAACCACCTCTGTTCTGGAATCTGCTCTATTGTGTCTTTGGATCCGATTCTCCCGGTATGCTTGCTTTTAATACCCAAAAGAAATCTGGTGGCCTTTTTTTTTTTTTTTTTTGGAAGGACTCCACTTAATAGTATATTTTCCACTTCTAGGTAGACCTCTATTTACCAGCAAGGCTTCATTATAACAGGAGAATAGGCCAAAAGTTCACATGTTGATGGGATATATCCTACTGCAAGCTAAATGCCTAAATGCTCTCGGATTAAAGTGGATTCCAAAGAAAGGAGAGGAAAACACAAAATCTGAAATTACATTGCCCTTTTTTCCCCAATACCAGCTTTCAGTCTTTGTATTACCCATGAATTGAGTAAAATGATATGCATTTGCGTGTAGCGAGTTGCTTTCTAAGTCCAGAATCCGCGGTTGGGTTTGAATTTTTACCCTATTATTACTTCGGCACAGATAACGCTCTGAGTCATCTATTCAAGACTAACCTTTGCATGTAAATTTACATGGTCTTTGTCGCTATAGTCTTCCGGGTGCGGGAAAAAACGCTATTTTTATTAAAACCATAAAATGTTAATAACTCTGAAATCGTGTTTTAACCAAGAAAAAATGTATTCATTAATTAAAATGTATGCAGAGTGGCATATAGTAGGTATAAGGCACATCGGGGGGGGCAAAGTGGCATATAGGGGGTATAAGGCATGTATGAGGCAGAGTAGCAAGCCGTGGGGCAGATGTGCATTACTGGGGGGGGTAGGTTGGCAAATAAAAGGAAATAAAAAATAGTTTACATGTGAATTAATATTTACTAGTAAAACTTTTTTCTTACAGGGTATTTTTTTTAACTAAATTAATATTCAAATTGGGGGGGGTCGTCTTATAATCGAGCAAATTACGGTACTTTCAGTTTGGATAAGAAGTTCATTGAATTTAAACTATCTGTGCATTTCGAAGAGCCTTCCCCAGAAGGACTGAACCGGCGTGGCAAAGTGCCAGCAAATCAGACCCTTTCAGCTCCATCCAGTCCGTAATGGACTGCTGTAAAACCATAATCAATTGTTGGTCTCGTCTTAGATTCAGGAGCCGTATGTCTATCCCATGTATGTTTAAATCCCCTCACTGTATGTCATGGAAACGATTTGAGAAATTGCCTCCATTCAATGTGCATCATACAGGACTATCTTGGCCCATCATGGACGAAAAGCTTAGCGTGTTTGGGCCTTCATAATGCATAGGGAGATCAAATTGTTGAAATGTTTAATCCAACCTCAACACCTTCAAATTATTCAGAGTAACCTGTGATTGTCCCACTTTGAAATTAAATAGCTGAAACGCAAGGTGGCTCTGGTCTTCTGTGGTTAAAAGGTCAGCGCAGGACAAATCAGCCCATGCCGAGGACCGTGTTACAACGTATCATCCAAAAGAATTCCAGAATTCTCCAAACATTCTACTTCATTAACCGCATTAACTTTAACAAACATACAAAATCTTGTGATCCTCTTGGCAAAAATCTCTGAATTTGTTGGTGGAGTACTGTCTTAATTTTCTTTTACTTTTGAGTTTAGGAATTGAACGTCACGGACTTAATCTAGAAGACAATAGTAATAAAAGTCCTCAGTTCTCGTAGCTTTATAAAATGGAATTAAAAAGGTATAACAGCCCTTTACTCATATTCAAGATGTCATCTCTGTAACTGTTCGATTCTTAATGCTGATAGATGAGAAAAGCGGACTCCATCAGGTAAAAAAAAAACTTCCCTCTTTATATCACGTTTAAAAGCTCTTAAAATATTTCCTGTCAGGGACAATTGTGTTGTCTATCAATTGCGCTTCCCCGTCCATTATAACGCGGAAGGAAATGGGGAACAGGCAAGGCCGGGTGAAATGGACATTTATTAAAAATGGTTATGCCATGTGCCAAGCATTCATGGTGAATATTATTAACTGTGATACCCGAGCCAATTCTCATTACAAATTGTATATAAAAAAAATAATATATATATTTATACACAATGTGCATGGAATTAAATTATAATAAAAGGATGCGTCATGGGAGGGCAAAACTTTAAATATGGATTGGTGAGATCTTTGGCAAAGTCTTTAACCAAATGCCTTTCCCCCCCCCCGTCTTGTGGATTAAGGTATCGGCTGGCCTAAAAGTAGAGAGGAGCAAGCTGGCACCTATGACAAGAAATAAATGGCAGGGGCTGAAACATATGTAGGTGTGGCTAAAATAAGACACATGGTGTTGGTGGACCAACTTGTAGACCAAGTCAATAAATATCAACCATTGTTCATAAAATAAGATGTAGTGTCACATAAGCCTTCAAGAACTCAGGGCTTCATTAGATAAGAAGCTGGTGAGTCTATAACTCAGTGAACATTGGTTTGTGGACAGGCAACGCCATCTTCTTTGGACTCCTCTTGGATCCTCTTTGGGACCAATACAGCAATATAAACATATGCAATATCAAGCATTCCAGAGAAGTTTTTTCTTGGATAAATGGTATGTCTGGATCAAAGTAAAACACACTGTGTTTCTTTGGCTACATCAAATGCTAGGCTAAGTGCTCCGGTTCAAATTATCCATAACAACACATTTTGGGAAAAGCTATGAGAGTCAAGGGAAAATTGTTTGGACATCTAGCGGTCTATAGTCGCGCTAACTGTTCCCAGAAAAAAACTGTCCACAAAATAAAACAAACACTAGGACATCTTGTCTACTTTGCATCAGCGGGCAGATCTCCCTACCAATACATGGGAAATCAGGCAGTCTGCCTACAGCCTGTTCTCCATCCACCAGGCCAACAGAATCTAGTATTACAGGCTCTCGGGTGACAGATTCAGTGTATTGGTACTCAAAGCGAGTGCTGTTAACCTTAAGGCATTTAAATGCCTGAACATCTGGTGGGCAATTCCCAATGATTACACCACCGTAAGCATGGGTCTGGATTGTAGATACCTGCAGCTCATCACACATACTGTGTACTCAGTACATTATAAGCACACAGAAAAATAGTAAAAATATTTTAAATATTAAAAAATAATAAAATAATATACGTATCTTAGTGATGTCATTACAACAAAATGATGATGCAACTTATGGGAACAGGAAGTTAAGATTACTGTTTTCCAATATCTGTAAACACAATTATATATATTTTTTTTTAAGGGTGCCAAACTGCAAAATGTTGGATTTGGGAAAAGTAACAGAATCTGATTCAAAAATCTTCATCCAGTAAATACTTAAGACAGCAGCTTTAGTGCACCCCGGCAGAACTTAAAGAGTTAATACATCCTCATTGTCGCTCTTTGCTTAAACCTCGAGAATTTAGTTATATAATAAAGAGTGAATTTCCAAAAAGGAAATATATGAGATTGATTTATCCCTGTTAGCAGCTTTTGCCTTCAAAATTCCTTTGTCTATGCTTACCCTTCCTGAATAGTGACATTTTCAAAGAGCAAGGTATTTAAGCAATAATGACTTCCTTCTCATAAAACGCTAAAGCCTTAATTATTTATGGTTAGCTGAATTTTTATAACCCCCATTCTAACAAGCAGTGTTTTTTTATATTCTTCCATTTAATGCACTTTTTATTATAAGACCATTCAACTTTTCTCTTTTCAGATTTTTTTTTTTGGAAAAATGTGCATAATTTAATCATTTTTTTTAATTGTTTTTACGTATTTATTTATCAAGTCAGACAACTCATACCCACAGCAAAAAGGCAAATAAAAAAACGTAATTGCTTAATATTTTTTGTATATTAATTTATAGAGGAATATAAAAAGTATAATAAAAAACTTTTAAAACAAAATATTTTAATCTAGCGAGATTGTACCTCTAAAGTTTAAAGTTCTATACATTAAATACACATATGTAATGGTGTTTAATAAGCAAAGTAGTATGCAAATATCACCTTATGGGAGCAGCCATGTTCACGGTGGGCTTTTGGAGCTCTTCCTCTTCTGTGGGTAAAGGTAGCATGCGTAGGAGTAGGGCTAGCACCAACCTCCAGTAGGGGGGAACTGGGTTGAGAGCAGGGACGAGTAGGCAGAATGTCCGTGTGAATGACCGTGGCCATGTAACATGTCTCTGTATCTGACATTCCATATGTCTCCATTACTGAACTTGGCTCCTTCTACGCTGTCTGGGTTGCGGTTTATCCAGAGAGGTCTGGAGGATCATTGGCAAGTCCCACGGACGCCCAAACCCAAGGGCTCAACCTGAGGGGGAACCTGTTTCGATTTTTGGTCTGGAGGGGTACATCTCTTCTTTAATTTGATTCTCTGACTTATCTTAATACAGCCAGAGCCAGATTATACACTACATGACCCAACAGTGTAATTCCCAGGGATTCAAGGTGCTATCCAAAGGGGAACATCGGTTCATCTGAGGACATACATGAAAGACCTTTCTGAGGGCTTCTTTTCTCTTCTGAGCTACTAATGGGGCCGTTTAAATTTTAAATTATTTAAGACTTCTACCCATGGGCGTAGGAACCGGGGGGGACGGGGGGGACAGATCCCCCCCAGCAACTCATGCGGGGGGGACCGATAATTAAGAAATCCCCCCCAGGGCCGTAGGAACCCCCCCAATAGGAATGCCGCAAATGCGGCCCGCGAGACCTCGAGGTGCGGCCCGCGTAAGATCGGCAGCCAGGGCAACCGATCTTACGCGGTCCGCACCTCGAGCCCTGCTACTTAGCTGTGGGAGGGTCTTCTGTACTGCACAGAGGAACCGGAACCCAGCAGAATTCACGTGACATTACATCACATCCTGCTTCCACCAGAGAACGCAGAGGGAGGCCGCGCCCCCCTGCCGAAGCCTGTGAGCGGCATCGAGGAGCTGCAGTGCAGGTAAGGGGGTGGGGAGGGTGTTTGAATGAGTATGCGTGATTGAAGGAATGAATCTGTGAATGAATGAGTATATGAATGAATGAGTGTGTGTGTGATAGCATGGATGTGTAAGTGCTGGAACCTAGGCATGATGGGACTGTGATTGATGTTAGCAATCACACTCCTATCATGCCAAGTCAGCCAGTACATGCTGAAACATAGCTAGCTGCCCCCCTTGTGTATTGATGCTGCCAGCAGTATAGGGTCTGCACATCACTTACAGCCACCCTGTACCAGCATGTACTGGCTGCCTGGGTATGATAGGAGTGTGATTGCTGTTAACAACGAAACTTGGAATCTTGTAAAGAGACCAGTCTGCCGAAACATAAAATGATGTATAATTGTATGTATATATGTATAAATGGTACAGGAAAAAAGTCTTTTCCATTTAAGAAACTAGAACAAACCCATCACTCACTAGGACTGATTGACCCATATTTTCATATCTGTGACAGCAGAATTGGGTTAAACGTCTTCCAAAAAAAACATACATTCTTGCCTGTAAGAGGAATTAACATGAGGTTAAAGCTTCCTTTTCCTTCTGCGAAGGTAATTTCTGATCCAGACACAGTGACCTGTTCTGATTACCCTTAAATTGTTCTTGAGGGTTGAAAAGACTAATTTACAGCACAATAAACCTGCCCCACTTCAGATTCTTTGTAGCTCTTCTATTTCGTTCTGAAAGGACACGGTAGCTGCTTCTGGCCGATATCCAAGCTGTTACATATGGTGAGATTTCTTCACTTTATTATCGCTCCTGCAGCTATTTTGTTCTCGTATAGCTGGGCCTGTCCGTGGCATAAAGGCAATACTTTGAATTGTGCATTCATTTAAAAGCAGCCTTGCACATGTTTTTACCCCATATGAAAGAAAAAACATCAACACAATAACAAAGCGCTCTATAGAACACAAAGCGGTGTCCGCGTGTGCCCTCAATATCTTAGGTGGGGACACAAACCAAGCTTGGGTTTATGACCAATATCTACTAATAACAGGGCTTGTTATAATGCAGGAGGGTCTAATTGCCCCTAGCAATAATGACTGCTCCCTCAGTTGCCCGATCAAGTTCCTACCTCAAGCTGAGCATCCTCTGTTCTGGATGCTGAGACGTGGCCCTGTAAATGCCTGGTCAGCCTTGGCTAGAAAACACCACTGGTTCAGCCAACGTTTTCCTCTGAATTGGGTTAACTCGCCGTTACTTCTTGCCAAAAGTGAAGGAGCCAGGCCCACCTAAGCTCCTCCATCCAAGCTTTCGCGTTATTTAATGCAGCGAGTATTTTTGTGTCGGGAGTGATGCTTCCGAGTGAAGAAACCAAACTCAACGTCAAGCACTTGTTTCAACATCAAGCAGACCAAGTGGTCAACCAACAGTAAGGACTTACTGGAATTCCACACGGAACCCAACGAAAAGGCAACGTTCTTCACCCTCATCCATTCTGAATCTTCTATAAGAAAATATAAGAGTCCAACACACCAAAGGTGATCTATAATACAGACAAGTGATCAGCTCCATGCCCTTCTACGACGTAGGAAACATATGATGCCAAATAACAATATGGCGAATTCAAGGCAAAGTCCAAAGGTACTATTTTGGGAGCCACTTTTGAATCAGAACTTTTGCATGTTCTTATATGAATTTTCACCCAAATCTCTTGACTAAATTCTTAAGGATTGTTTCAATACTCAGAACAATGTTACATGCGCTCTATTTGATTGTGACTGAAAAAAGTTAAGGTTTTTCCCCCCCTCCTAACCTCTCACTTACTGAACTTCTAGAAAACTTTGAAATTGCTGGGTAAGCTTCCCCCGTTCTTGTTTCCTGACATTAATACACTCAGGTTAAAATCTAGAGACAGCAATTAAACCTTCATAATTTGCTGCAGTAGCTCGGTAATTAGCAGCACACGGGGACCATGACAAATACGCATCGGGCTAAACACTGACAAGTTAGTTTACATTTGATTTAATAAACTGCTGGGCGCGTAAACAAAGACGTTATGAATCCATTGTTTCCTTTTACCTAGTGATTAAATGTTTATCAATATATTATTTTTAAATTTATTTTATTATTTAATTACATGATAGTAGCGTCATTTGAGGCATTTTTATGGCAAACGTAAATGGCATTTTTTTTTGGTGATTTGGGTTTCACCAGTTTTACTGTTTTAAGATTACTGTATACAGTGCTGGGGGTTATATTACTGTATACAGTGCTGGGGGTATATTACTGTATACATCGCTGGGGGTTATATTACTGTATACAGTGCTGGGGGTTATATTACTGTATACAGCGCTGGGGGGTTATATTACTGTATACAGTGCTGGGGGTTATATTACTGTATACAGTGCTGGGGGTATATTACTGTATACATCGCTGGGGGTTATATTACTGTATACAGTGCTGGGGGTTATATTACTGTATACAGCGCTGGGGGTTATATTACTGTATACAGCGCTGGGGGGTTGTATTACTGTATACAGCGCTGGGGGTTGTATTACTGTATACAGCGCTGGGGAGTTATATTACTGTATACAGTGCTGGGGGTTGTATTACTGTATACAGCGCTGGGGGTTATATTACTATATACAGCGCTGGGGGGTTATATTACTGTATACAGCGCTGGGGGGTTATATTACTGTATACAGCGCTGGGGGTTATATTACTGTATACAGTGCTGGGGGTTATATTACTATATACAGCGCTGGGGGGTTATATTACTGTATACAGCGCGGGGGGTTATATTACTGTATACAGCGCTGGGGGGTTATATTACTGTATACAGCGCTGGGGGGTTATATTACTGTATACAGCGCTGGGGGGTTATATTACTGTATACAGCGCTGGGGGGTTATATTACTGTATACAGCGCTGGGGGGGTTATTACTGTATACAGCGCTGGGGGTTATATTACTGTATACAGTGCTGGGGGTTATATTACTGTATACAGCGCTGGGGGGTTGTATTACTGTATACAGCGCTGGGAGTTATATTACTGTATACAGCGCTGGGGGTTATATCACTGTATACAGCGCTGGGGGTTATATTACTGTATACAGCGCTGGGGGGTTATATTACTGTATACAGCGCTGGGGGGTTATATTACTGTATACAGCGCTGGGGGGTTATATTACTGTATACAGCGCTGGGGGGTTATATTACTGTATACAGCGCTGGGGGGTTATATTACTGTATACAGCGCTGGGGGGTTATATTACTGTATACAGCGCTGGGGGTTATATTACTGTATACAGTGCTGGGGGGTTATATTACTGTATACAGCGCTGGGGGGTTATATTACTGTATACAGCGCTGGGGGTTATATTACTGTATACAGTGCTGGGGGTTATATTACTATATACAGCGCTGGGGGGTTATATTACTGTATACAGCGCTGGGGGTTATATTACTGTATACAGCGCTGGGGGGTTATATTACTGTATACAGCGCTGGGGGGTTATATTACTGTATACAGCGCTGGGGGGTTATATTACTGTATACAGCGCTGGGGGGTTATATTACTGTATACAGTGTTTTATAAAAAAAAGTTTTACTCACTTCTTACAGTTAAAAAGTAGCTAAAATATTTAGCCAATAAGAACCGTAAAAATTCAAGTATAAGCCATGTCAGAGCATGAAAAATGGACTCAATTTCCAAGAGGGAAAACTGAATATTAAGCTAATCTTGGTAAATTGTGTAATTTTGGAACAAAGAAATCTTGTCTATCATATTCATGAAATGGGATCGAATTAATCAAGACAAACGACTGACTGAATTAGGCAATTTTTTATATTCTGTTTGAATTTGTATTGTCTATCATTTATGGAGATATTAGGAAAAAAAGACAAAAGACACTAACGCTGTAGAATGATCTGCTTTGTTTAGAAGGAGTATTATGTGTAGAGCTGGGTAAGAAGTGAGATTCTTCCCGTAGGAGTAACCACTAATATATACTTTTGTGTCTTTCCGTGGGTTCTTCTTTGGGAAGATATTTGTGGAAACAAATCAGAAATATGTGGTCGAAATATACAGGCATTGGTCGTGACGTAAACGCTCTGACAGGTGACGTCACTGCCTGCAGAAATTCTAGGTGAAAACACTATACTGCAGGGGGGAAAGTGGCATTTTGTGGCATTTTTTAGATTATGGCCAAAGGTTTTCACTCATCTCCAGCTGAGCGTAGGGTAGCCATGCTCTCTCAGAGAGTACCGAGAGGCAGCCACATTCTAGAGAGGCTCTAAATATTTTCGGGACACACACCAGCTCAGTTAATCACCTCTACCCTTGATCTCCGTGCAATTGGGTTTACATGGATCTTATTCAAATAGGTTTCCGGTATTGTAAGTCATCTTCTTGACCACGGAAGGATGTGAGTGGAGTGGCTTTTCTGCTGAAGAGACACGTGTTACAGAAACCCCACAAAATACGCAGCCCATCACATAAGACCATATGGTACTTTGGGAAGAGGGTCGGTTGTCCTCCAAGTCTGTTACAAATGAGCAAGCCCCTAAAGATAGGCCATTTAGAGCATGCTCAATTTCACAAAGTACACGGAGTCACCATAAGATCGTACGGCTTTGAAATGCGATGGCAGCTTCTTAGCAGCTAACCTAACAAAGGCGTCTATGTCCTTTAGACCTTCACAGGCTTTCAAACTGGAAGCACTTTACTTCTCACTTCAAAGAGAAAATTACAGCAAGACCCTTCTGTCACTAGACTTTGTTATAACTCATTGCTAGTCTAAAAAAAAATCTATATGTGCATATGTAATGAAAAGCCTATTTAATGATTTACAATTTAGACACAATAGGTATTTACCAGCCTTATCCATCGCGAGAATCAATTCGGACATAATTATTTACAGAACTAATGTACACTATAGAGGAAAATGTGATTTGCTCATTTACATAGGAGGGCTAGCATCTTCTACTTCAGAGGGTGTGTAAAGGGCATCAGCACTAGCACATATTTTCACTCACTCATGCAAACACACGCTTATACACATTCACACTAACACACGCATACATATACTAACACATACTCACACTTACACACTCACGGTTACATACTCTTCCTCTAACACACTTACACACTCATGGTTACATACTCTTCCTCTAACACACTTACACATGCCAACACATACAAAACACACACACTTACATACTCTAACACATGCTAACATACTGTACATACACACATTCATACATACTCCTTCTCTAGATTAATTCCTTACCCTCTCATTCTCTTACTTCCTTACCTCGGCTAGAGACTTCTTTATAACTGCCTTATTTTTAATGCTGGGTCGTGGTGTAACATTGCATTACCTGGCCCTGCCGTCTTCCCTTTCCACGCATGGGCTGGTCCATGTATCACCGTCTTTTTTTTTAACTGAATTTTTAACTGGACCCTGTTCATATAGGTTTAGAACCAAAAGGAGTCCTGTTTGAATTAATGTATTTGTTAGCAAAAAACTTTGATAAACGTTGTAAAATGCGAGGTTACGCAATTAGCAAAATTAATAAAAACTACGATGTGCATTATTACCACAAAGCGTTTGAATTAACGTATGGAATCATGTAGCCTTTGAGCCAAATCTAAATAAATGAATTTACAGCTAATGGATAAAAAGGCCTAATGATAAATTGACTTTTAGCAAAAGCTGCAGAGCATTGTAGAACTAATAAGCCCCATTACTCCGGTATTCCTACAGGAAATAATGCCGTTTGTGGAAATTTAGCAGGCATTATAGATTCCACGGAGTATACATTATATGTATAACGTATAAATTGATAGCTTTATTGATAAATTTAAATGGTACTTGTGTGGCCGCTGACTCAACAAATAATCTAAAAGGTTATTACCTGCCAACATTGTACGGGATAAGACTGAAATGTTGTTGGTTTTTTTTTTATTAGTTTTTATTAAATAATTTTATTTGAGTGAAAAAATATCTTCTTTAATTTATTGTAGTCAAAAAATAAATAAATACATTTTTTAATCTTCAAATCTTTTTTTTTTGTTTGTTTCACCTGGAAATTCTAGGCAAATTAAAGCAAAAGTTCCACTGCCAAGCACAAAAATATTCCCTCGTATCCTTATATTTCTTTCAAAGAAACAAAGACATCCTATTCCTGGCAACTTTTATGTTAAAGCTGGGAAAGGTGTGGCAAAATAAAAATTTTTGTTGGCCGTGCTGATGTCATTAGGCGGCCGGCGGCCTTAAAGTGCCAGGTCCCTCTTATTATACCCAGTCCGGTGCTCAAAAGTTTAGTGCTAGGTAATTTTGCTCATTAGTTAATGAAATACTCAGGTGAGCGAGTTGGTATGATGAGACCATGTGGAGAACTGTCAAAAAAAATCAGGATTATTCTATTTTTTTTTAAAAAAAAAAGCTCTGTTGAAAAGGTACAAGATTCAGACTCGATCTCTATGGGGAAAAGTTTGACAGAGTTAAAAAAAAATAAAAAATGAGACGGCAGAAAAATTGGACTGTATATTTATGAGAGATGATGGATTGTCAGGCATGGGAACATTTCAGCCTGCTGGTCTTACCACACAGGGTCAAATCTAATGAGAGTCCCCGGGCTGGAGGGCAAGGAGGGCAGCTGCCGCAGGGGCTGTAAGGTGAGGGGTATATGATGGAGCCTCCAGGCTGGGACCCCTCACGGCTCCCATTACATGAATAATCACCATCAATACTGATGATGTCAAATATGTCATTATGTAATTGTTAAACTTACTGATTATTTGGATATGTGTTATTGGAAACGATTTTATACCCCGAATTCCGATTTTGTGCCTCTGTGATCGTTTGGATAAAACGTAATATAAAATAGTTTTTACCCATATTTTAACATATTTCGGTCTCTACAGCATAGAAACAAATTAGCAATTCTAAATTGTCTCAAACTATTTTTACACTGTTCTATTTCTTCTGTTTAAGCCGTCGACGTAACATATATGTCAACAGAAGAACACGTAAATATTGTGCCTACAAAGTGAAACAAGAACTGATGGTTTCACTGAAATATCATGGAAAAAAAATAGAGTTTTGTCGATGGGGGACAGAAAACATATGGAGTGAAGTTATAGACAGTCATATTTACCAGGATTGACAAATATTTATGCGTGCTGGAAAAAAATACACTCCGGAAAAATTCAATTATAACTCCTTGTTGCCCTAAAACAAAGTATATATTACTTTTTTTCATTGCAGTTTAACGTGAATTAAAAATATGATTTTTTTTTTTAATAATTAGAAATTACCTTGGTTTTTAATTAGGTCGGTCAATAAAATATTTTTTTTATGTGTTAATATGCTAATATTTGGCGTGCATACATGCAAAGAGGCGCCCACTTCCTGTTAGACAGGAAGTGGGTGGCCATGCATGTATGCACTCCAAATTATACCCTAGCAGGTTGGTTTGAGAGCGAACTCTGTCATTGGCTCATTAATTTGTTAGACAGGCCAGTGTACCAATGAATGGGAAGGGGGAGGGACCAATTATTTTGGTTTTCGTGTTTCAAAGAAAAATATTCTGCAGTTAGGCAGGAACTGAGGAAGAATTCAGTATTTTGCTAGAAACAGTTATTTATTTATTTTTAAAATATTTTTTTTTTTCATGAATATATAGGCTCCGAGAGACAAATTAAATAACCACTCTCATCCACATGTTAAAACAATAGTTGCCATGGTAACAATGAAACCATCCTTAGCACAAAGCAGATTTCTTGCTATACCCCAAATTACTAGCTTGGTTACGACTGGTTCACATGAAAAAAATATTCCATTATAAACATAGCTGCCATTTTTTTTAATGTGGATCTAATTATGTATAAAACCGTATTAAAACAATTAAGCAAATAAGCAACTCTACATCAAAGGAACTCACAGAAAATAATAATTCTCTGATGTTTTGTTAAAACTAGCCAAAGGATTTAAGAATAAATATCTAGATATTACCAAACATTTATGTGCCACCGCTTTGTAAACATTGAAAAAGAGCATTACCAAGGTACGGACGAGGCTGAAGATTAACCCTGGCTGTTCTAGAATGTTCTACTAATCCTTTACAGGACTATCACTGTCTCAAGGATTATAGACCAGAGAGGGACAATTAGGAAGATTTTCCACCATGGGCTGGCCTAAACAATCTGGAAAAGAAGTTCTCCAGGGTCACTACCGGCCATAGATCATGGACCTCTCACATTGTTTTTGTCTTATGGCTGTAAATATTGTGGTGTTAATTGTCGAATGTCCTTACGGCAGGAGAAAAATGGTGGAACTTCCCCTTTAAAATCCATTCATGTTCCACAGTCTCCAGGATCTTCCAGAACTCAGGAGCCACAACAGTCCTAGGACCAATCTCAGCGGTGGTGAGAAGACACCCTTGGTGTCTACTTAGTGGCTCTTTCTCGAGTGTTACTCGAGATGATATCAAGCCTTTAAAGGATGATTTATGGAACTAAAGCTGTCCGGATAATATAGAACAGAACCATGCAAGCATATTACCCACGGACAACTGCGCTCTCTAAAAATACAGTCAGAAAATGTTATTTCTAAAAACAGAAAGTTCTGGCAAACACCGCAAAAACATGCATATTTTCACTCACTGAAGATCTTTCTGTATGACTTGAGTTTTTAATCACACAGCCTATATGTAATGACAGCAATTCGAAAGCATCGCCTTCTGCCGGGGTTATTACACACAACATTCCTCATTTATGTTTAATAATTACTTATACAGCCCCCACCACTAGACGGAAAGACTCCCTTCATTAAATGTCTTTAACCCTTTCAGATATGACCATGTATGTTTTTATTTATACAAGGGTAAGGGAAAATGACAGTGTGACTTGGGTCCGCTTAGAAAAGGGACACTTGGGAGGTACTGTATTGGCTATATTCATAGTACACGGTATTTTACGTGCATTTTTTAAGTTAACTATGTTGCTTTTAGACGAATATAGAGAATAATCCACGTTGCACCTATCCATCTGTTTAAATCAATGCTGCACTTTATTTGCTGGAATTAAAGCTGTTAATGAATCTCTTTGATGGAGGGTTGAGTGACTCGGAGATAACAATTACACGTTGACAATGTTTTCCTAGAAAAAAACAAAATTAAGACAGATGCAGAACTATATCTTCATTATGTTCTTATTAAATTACTACCTCCCACAGACTTAAGTTTCTGGTTTCATTAGTATAAATAACTTTTGGGTTTGTCATGCATCACGCTGAATAATTGATGCGCAGATAAATAACGTTACTGTAAGATCAGGCCCTGGCTGTCCATCTGGCCTATAAGGTCCTGCAGTGGGCAGTTGCCAGCTAGATATCTGTCCAGCCGGTTGCCATGGGTACATCATTTGATGGCCACTGGCCTTAAAGTGCCAGTTACGTCTAGTCATCCCTAGTCCATCCCTGGTTAAAATACTTTCGAAGAAGAATTCATATTTGTTTGTTGATCCTATGGGAACTAGACAACCAACCCCCCACCAGGAGCAAAACATGGGTACCATAGAGTTGCACAATGTCTTATGGTAGATGAGAGGTCATCTCTATTGTTTTCTGTCACTTCATTTCTGCCAAAATTCTCCATGATGCATAATGCAGAAGCAAAGAAACCAGTTTAACCCCTTAGGGACTATTAGAAAAGTAACAACCCACATTATAGCCATTGAAGAAGGACGGATATTACTTTTATTTATATTTTTTATAGATAGGTGCTGGGGACAGAATGATGGTTTAAGGTGGACACCCTTGGTGTTTTCTAATTGTGTCACTTTTGTAGGAAGAATAAAAGGGAGAAATTAGCGAGGAAAAAAAAGAACAAGAAGGTGAATCTTAATTAGTTAGCCTGAAACCATTTGTATATTATATTGGATACACCATTTTTGCAATATAATGCACTGATTATTAAACAGGTGCAAATTTTAGAGGAAAGAGGGAAAATTCTAATATTTATCCATTAAAATGTATTCTGTGCATGCCGTAAACCGGCATTATTTTCGCAGAGAAAGCATTCTGAGATTCCTTTACAAGAGACGATACAGGTGAAGAGGGCTAAAGGGCAAATACGACGGGTATATTGTATTCTCTCTGAAAGAAACTACAAAGACCCGCCAAAATAAGCAGGAGTGCGACTAGAAAGCATGGAACACAAAAGTATAGACGTAATGACTTCGAAAGAAAAAAATATATATAACTTGCGCCTGAAATGATCAAGCAATGTCTTGGGGTTAAATGGAAGGAATGGAGCCATGTAGACATTGAAGCCTCAGGAGAAAGAGCTAAAAACGGAAAAAGAGGTGGCACAGGTTAGCCCTGTGTTTTAAATCATTATGAAATTACATGAAAGGGAACAGAATTAAATTGGAAGAGAAGATATGTCATCGATAGAATGAGATTTCCATCCTGATGCTCTACAAGGAGCGAGTACTTACGACGTCTCGGATGTTCAGCCATAATCTAGGGCAGGGGTGTCCAACCTGCGGCCCTCCAGCTGCTGCAGACCTACATCTCCCATAATGCTCTTTCAGCTAAGGGGCTGGCTGAGATGTAGTCCTGCAGCAGCTGGAGGGCCGCAGGTTGGACGCCCCTGATCTAGGGGAACTCAAGGGTTCGAAGAGTAAAAACAGCAAAAGGATAAGGGAGAATTCATATTCCTGTTACCATGTTGGGGCTAAAAGTCATATAGAAAATAGTCATGTGCAGATTTCTTCTCACATATAAAAATGTTAATATTTTTTAATGAAATTGTGAGAACAGAAAGGTAATTTTTATGTTATGGGGGGGGGGAGCTCCAAAAGATGGCGGTAGGAAACGCTTGAGAACTTTTGATGGAAACCTTCCCATTGAATGCACTCCTCTGGAATTTTGGCGTTCCGTATAAAAATACTTGCAGTGCAAAGTTTGAAAAGTGGTCACCATAGCAACCAGTAGCATATTCCTGCTGGCCGAACCAACCATTGATGGCTGCAACGATGGAACCGTTTATGGAACTGTTAAGCCTTTCTTATACACAAACCCCAATGAACCAAATTATCTATTTTATGCATTTTTAAGTGTTACAAACCCTAGAAAATGGGCAAAAGAATAAAAAAATGATTTTTTTTAACACATAACACCAAATTTATCATACTGAAGAGTCAGAACCGAGGCTTACTTATCAGGGAAGACATTTCTTGTTTTGACACTTTAAATAGATACACCTTTTATCTCTCGCTGGTTACAGGAAAATAAAAACATTTAAAAAATGCATATTTCATTAAATCTACATAATCCCTCTTCTGCCAGAAAACATTTTTCAACCATTTTCTTAGTGAGTAGAAAGTTATAGCACTTGAATGCCATTTTACTAAAAAGAACAACAAAGAGGCTTGCTTTCACATACGGTCAAATATTTTTTTCCATCAAAAAAAGAATGTACTTGCAAAAAAGTAAGGTTTTTTCTGAGTAAAAAAAAAATATATAAATGGTGATAAGTCTAAAACATTAATATCGAGTGAAAACATCAATGTTACAGAATTTCATTTCCAAATTGGCTTCATTAATAGGATGGCCGTGCGGCTTTTTTAATTATAGACGCAGGATGGCATTGATTTTAATGTAGCCCGCAGAACGTATGTTTTCTATAAATGTCACCGGTGAAATATGACTTATGGCCTTCTTTTCCATAAAATAACAGAAATGCAAATGAAAAAATATATATATTAAGCACTATTACAGAATATACAAAAAAACAACACAATAGACATAATAAAAAATACCAAAAACGTATTCAAATATTTAATATTAAATACTACTTTTAATAATTGCACAACATGATTCAATAAAACACCAAATTGTCTTAGTTAATTATATATTACATTTTAATTTATTTTTTTAAATTAACATTTTATTATCATTGCACTTAACTCTTTAAAAGCCATTGCAGAGCTGCATCCTTTGGGGAGGTGGGGAGATACCAATATCAGAAAAATCTGATAAAAAAAAAGCTGATACCTTTTTTTTTTTTATAACCTCTGAAATTTATGGTGCAAAGTGATATTAAATTTAATTTTAAAAAGGCTGGCTTTATTAACAAAATATTAATAATAAGATATTAATACGAATTTCCTTATGAAAAGAAATATTTTCCGAGCAAAGTCAGCTTTTCCACTTGGCACCCTCACTGGTGTAAATACAAAAATAAAAAATCTGTACAATGACAATAATGTGATTTTCATGCAGACAATAATAAAATAAATGTAAAAAAAATATAAAACTGTATAATTGTAAAAACTGATAATTATTTAAAAAAGAAAACTATTTAAAAAAAAAAAAAAAAGTGTCCAGAACAAGTTGTTCTTTTTGATAAATTCTTTGGGGCTAGAACAGCACTTTGCATTTTGGAAGTGTATTGAATAAAGTTGGAAGATATCAGCTGAGAGTCACAACAGATATTTGTCTGAAGTGACAAGCCAGGTAGTACGTGACTGCAAATGGCAGGTTGTACAGAAGCTATAAAGTATTTATCACCCTTTTATCACTCCCTGATTGCACATAACATGGAAATATGTAGGAACATGCTCGGCGTCGGAATATTTTCACCGAAACCAACAAGATTTGTTCGCTGTGAATTTAACCCACTGTGTGTACAAGTACTGAGTGGAATCTGGAATAGGCATTGAGAGCCGTAGAGGTATTCGTCAGAACCCCGTCGATATACTTGGCACGTCTCCCCATTTCCCCCCCAAGCTATTTTCGTTGCAGAAGATGCATTTGGCTCGCGTGAGATTTTTCCGGAGGCTCTAATGAGACCCCCTCGCAACATGTTTCAGAAAACGTTCCCATTTATTACATTGGAAGCGTTTTCCTGCCAGCTGGGGCGAACCACTGCAGGCAAGGGGAGGGGGGGGGGGGTTACTCTGTAGATCTGACCAGGGAAGGTACATGAATACATATTAAAGTTCTTACAAAGTAGAATGGCCTTCCAGCAGAAGTGGTAGAGGCTAATACAGTGAGGGGATTTAAACATGCACAGGGTAGGCATATGGCTCCTGAATCTAAGACGAGGCCGACGACTGGATTAAGGTTTTAGGTCTTACGGCAGGTAGAACAATGAGCATATCTGTGAAAGATGAGCATCGCTACACAGGTATGACTTGTACAGCACAGTTGAGGAACGTACCTGCAGTCTTAGGCTGTACACACTGCAGGAAAAAGGAGGTCCCCTTGCTGTAAACCCGTGGGGAGATCAGGCCCCCTTGGGGTCGCGCTGCTTAATGGCCGTTTCCAGGGGAGATCTTTGCACAGCCACCATATACTGCCTTAGAAGGCGCTGCATGGCTTTAAGACCTATGATGTCATGTCACATCGCACTGTGCCTTAAAGGCACGGCGCCACTTTTACTGCAGGGAGGACTCGGAGGGGATCCTGCTATGGCAAGGTCCTAGGGCAGTGCGAAAGGTAAATTAATCTCTGGATATCTACTGCGAGCAATCACAAGTCCATTCTTGTAGAAGGTTGGTTTTACTTCAGAAACATTCCTAGTTATAAACTGTAAAGGAACCGGCCCAAACTAGGGGGAAAAAAACCCAACACATTAATGAAATTAAAGGAGCAGCAATGAGGAGACCGACGGGAGGACAAGACATAACTGCGTCCTAGCAGAAACTAGACGAGGCCACCGACATCTTTAGAAGTTACATTATACACTGGGAACGTTCCAGATATATCTGCTAATTTATCTTGGCTCACTGTATGTTCCGTCTAAAGTAAAGGAGAAACCTTGCAGGATGAAGTTCCATGTTACATGCCGAAGTATGATGGAGAGAGATTAAGATTCCATCAAAATTAGAGAAGGTTCTAAATGAGAGCCCCCCCTGTTCCTCCACTTTCACACGCCTTTACACAGCTTTTAGGCTTTGTGTTCTGGAAGTCCAAAAAAGTAGCTAGGATTTTTCGCCAATTGCTAATCCTCAGAGATGTAGCTCATTTGGATGTTGATCGGTACTAATCACTTATTTCCACCAGAAGAATGAAGGCCACTTCAATGCCGGCAAACATCTAGTCTAGTGTGAAGGAACTGCACTTGATTACTCCTGATTAGCCAAGGTCAAGCCACCAACAAAACAAGCGGGACGGGAGACGGCAGAAGAGTTCCGTGAAAGTGCGTAAAAGAAGAAAGAATACATTTTGCCGGAGGCCACGGTGCTGACAATGAAAAGTACAACTTAAAAAAACGCTTTTCTGTACAACTCAAAGACAACGTTTCCATTGATCACAGTGGTAAAACATTGCACATTAAGGTTAAAATGGTCAATGGCGTAGACAATGGGGAGGAACCATCAAGGGAGAGTTTCAAAGCGTTAGGAGAGAAAGAGAGTTCCACGCATCAGACCTTCAGAATCACAAGTCTGATCTGCTAGGTGAGAACGTTTTTGGTCTCTTTTATCCGATATTTGAAGGGAAGGTTTGGCCGCATGGGGCTCGAGATATCTTTAATTTATCCGTTCCATGCAGAATGATAGATGCTTTAAACAATTTTATTGAACGGTACAAGAGATTTGATAAATGTTAAACTAAAGCACAAACTCCAAAGATGAATTATTTTCATAAATATATCAGCAGAACCTTGTTCTTGTATTGGAGAACAGATTGTACGCGCATACTCTTAACAAATTGAATATACTTGAACCACGCTGAATAATAAAAATAGCCATTTTTTAACTATGGGAATATTCTGGAGATTCATTACAGACTTTATAAGACAGCATCTTTCATTATTTTTTTTTTTTAATATAGCTTTTCACACCTCATCCTCACCATCTGTGTATATGACATTAAACCGGATACCTCGCGGACCTCCACCATGTGAGAAAGCCGCCAGCATATCGGCTCCAATCGCTGCCGCATTTCAAGGACCCTCACCATCATCACCCACATCAACGGCCTCAACTAAGTAACATAACAAAAATAGTTGTAGCCTCCGCTCGGGGCAAAACATTAGCTTTCCTGTACAAACACTCCTATAAATTATCATTTAGTTATAAATTAACTAGTTCAGACCTGGTACATGCAGATACTTTGGATATCTACGTATGCAATGGCAAAATGATCACCTTCTAAAAAAAACATAGTCGACGTACATTAAAAAAAAATAGTATTTTAAATAAATATTTCGTTTTTATGGATATTTAAAAAAAGTTAAAATATGTTGTTGAGCTCAGCCGATTTGAAGTTTACGGTAAGATAAATTCAAGTTCTAGTTAACTTAGGCTTAGTGAAAAAAATTCAAAATGACAATTACATTTATTATTCCAATATTAATGATTAAGTGACATATTGCACTCACAGGAAAAAGAGGCAAATCCAACCCTTCAATATGGACTGTAAAAAGACTTACAGACTACAGACTTTGCTGATACACGCAGAGACCTTACCAGTTGATTTCCTGAAGAAGCCTAAGGGCGAAACGCGTAGAAAAAGACTCAATTGGACTTTAACCTATGCCTGTATATGCATTTTATGCATGAAGAAATTGTGAGTGCATTTCTATTTGGTATATACTTTTTACCTAAGATACTGCACTATTTTAAATTTGTTTTTTAGATTTTCATTGAAGAATATTAAAGCCTTTTTACAGTCCATATTGAAGGGTTGGATTTGCCTCTTTTTCCTGTGAGTGCAATATATCACTTAATCATTAATATTGGAAGTACAATCTACACTATATTGTGTTGTTTTCCATTTTGTTTTTTTCCTATATATGTTCCTGCGCCCCATACATTTTTTGGTTTGTTTGCATTTTACACTTTGAGGAGAGTGTTGTTTGGGAGCTGCGGTCCAATTAGGGAAGTATTATTATTATTTAATTTTTTATTACACCCTACCTGAGTGACACGTGTTTTTTTGGTTTTTTTCGGTTCACGATATTTCTTTAAATTTATTATTGAAATATACATTTATTCTCTAAAAAGCAATATTGTTTTTGTGAATAATTATATATATATATATATAATAGGATTGTTCTTTCAAACTGATCTGATCACTATGGGGACCCATCTTTATATGTAGCTTTGGGACATATTGATAGCGAGATATTTAAAAGAGAATATATTTCATTTCTATAATTGTATTTATAAAGCCATTTACCTGCTGGTTCTATACACATTATTGGGGTTTTTAGGGCAGTAGAACCTGCAATACCCTCAATACCCAGGAAAACATTCTGACCTCCTAGAAAAGAGGGGCATCCGGGGAGGAAAGAGAGACAGAGGGGCTTGAGTCCCAAAGAGGGACTGGCCCTCCTAATCATGGTCACTTGGCAGATGTATATGTGTCCTTTATGTATCTTATATAATGATGTTGAACTCATTTCTATAGCAATGATTTGTCCTAAACTTGAGGTTTTGCTAGGAATAAGCGAGACGATATTACGCCCGCGTTTGCTTTGGTGTGAATGTGATTTTTGTACTCGGTAATTGTTATACGAGTCATTATCACCTTCTACTTACAGAGGAGCCAAAATAGAGTCTGCATTAAGAACTGTAATTTGTCAACAATTTGTGGTTTACCTAAGACTTAATTAAACTTTAATAAAAATGGGGGGAAAAAACATGGAAACTTATAGCCAAGCATCTGTATATTTATTTTTGCACAAAATCAGTTGTGGGGATATATAATGTTCCATACACAAATAAAAAGGGGGGGGGCTATTATTAATTTTTTTAACATTAACTGTACTCTATTATGACAAGTAGATTTTATTATATTTGTTATGTAGTCCAAAATAAATAAATAAATATATACATTATTTTTTTTATTATTATTTCTTATTATTATTATTATTTTATTATTATTATTATTATTATTATTTTTTTTTTAATGATCTTGTATTGTAGAATCAGTTTTAATTTCTGGAGTTACTTGTCAATATTATGTACAATAAAATAAAAATAACCGGAAATAAAGAACAATGGAACACTGGAAATTATTATTAGATTTATTATTATTCTTCTTTTTATTATTACTATTATATTCTTTTTATTATTAAAAGTTTAAAAAGTAGAGGAAACATCTCTTTGTTATGCTAATAGCACTGATTAAAATTAAAATTTGACCCATTTTTTTTACTTTTTAATTAAACTGACTATGTTTGTTTCCCATTAAGAATTAGGTCTTGTCAACCCATCCCTTTTGGCTGTCCCAAGAACCAGTAAAACGTGCCGGGAAGTCTCCGGAGTGGGATCTCTGCGTTAAACGTACATAAACCCTCTTTCACCATGCGCATTATTTAAATAAAATGTGGATTCGAACACTGTTGGCCTTTAGAAGAAATCCTTTTAATCAAATTATGCGATTTTATAATCCTATTATGAGTTTCATGTGCAATTATAACGAAAATCTTCAAATATGGGGATGAGCGTGTGGTTTTTGCAGAATGTTAATCTCTCTAATAATGTTATGGCGGATTCAAAAGGGCCATAACCTGTTCGTTATAATAACGAGTATGAAACGTGTATTCTTCAATGATTTTAGAAGAAAACATAAAATGACATTTCGGGGAAAAATAAGTAAGAAAGGGGTTCATGTAAAAGCTCAGCCTTCAATTATCTACAGGGGTGCTTCCAAGTTTTAACGCTTAGTTTGGTAGAAAAATGTCAAATCATGCTAAAATAAGAAGTATGATATAGCTGGACTCCTCGATTGAATAATACAGCCATATTAATGCATACATCCCAACAGTCCCGACTCTCACGGGCAGTCCTGGTTTTCACCTTCATCTTGGCTAGTTGCCCCACTTTCATGGGCAATGGGGAGAGCAAGGGCAAATTGGGGGAGAAGCTATAAAAGCACCTCTAATCTGCAAGGCATTTATTCTGACACTGAAACAGTTAACACGGATCTGTTTTTTGTTGCCATGCAACAACACAACATGAGTATTCTTAAAGAACCCTTTCTTAACTCTTTGAATGCCAGACTGCTCTTTTTTAAGGGAAGCTTATGTACTCATCATGGTGTTTTGGATACAAACATAAATTACTTAGAAGTAGCGAATAACTGCTCCAGTTTTGCTTCTCCACTAGACTATAAAAAAAAATAAAAGTAACAAAAATCTATCATTTTTCCCACTAAACTGTAAACTTGCGAGTCCCTAATCGTTTCATCTGTCAGTTCTAGTTTTGTCAGACCCTTTCCATGTAGGGACTGTAAGAAGTGCTGTGGGAATTGTTGGTGCTATATAAATAAAAGATAATAATAATAATAATAAAATATAAAAGATAATAGTAAAGATAAAGATAATACTAATAAAAGAACAATAAAAGAACAATAAAGATAACAATACTAATAACACTAATAATAATAGCATTAATAATAATAAAATTAATAGCACTAATAATAATAATATTAATAGCACTAATAATAGTAATAATAATAACAAAATAATAATAGCACTAATAAATAATAAAAATAAGATTAAAAGCACTAATAATAATAATAAAAGCACTAATAATAATAATATTTCTTCCACCCCCATTCTCCCCACACTATTGAGACAATACAAAAAATAATCCAGGGTGTGATTTTTTCCCCCCCAGCATACACATAACACGGAAATGGCTGATATATCAAGCCTCATTATCTGCTCTAAGCGAAAAAAAATTGTTCCTAATGACTGAGGCGATCCCTTCCCCTCGACCCGCTGCATAAAGTTCTTGGCAAGCGCGTTTCCCGGGCCCTGCCTGCCAAGCAGCGAAAGGTGCGAGATCCGCTCGCGTTCTGCCGAGTCTGTCGCTGCCGAAGGACACAAACTGACTTGGAACACACACCAAGCCTTTGGCTCCACATTTCAGCCGGCCTGCCGCGGAAACGACAAGATTATACTGACAGGGGAGAAAAAAAAAATCTCAACTTCTCCAATTCTTTAAAATACACAGAATTTTTTTATTATTAAGCGATGCAGCTTGGGAGTTAGACGTTTGAAGTTTCGGGTAATAGAAAAAGAAACATTTCAAGCATTTAAATGTAAAATACCAGGAAAGCAAGGGGTTAAGAGACCAGACAGAGACGTGTCTCAAGGGGTTTCAAAATGTAGAAATGTGATATTAGCGCAAAAATGAATTGGAAGCTCCTGTCTCATTTATTTATCTATTACATTAAATTACAATGCATTTCTATAGCACCAGCAGATGCCATAGCGCTGCATCAAACTCACAGAATATATTAAATTAATTATATCAGTCAATTTGTTTCAATCTTTCTACAGTTCTAGTTTTTGCCCCATAATATAATGTTTTCAGGCAGCTGCTCTGTTATTGGTCGACTCTTTACACAGCGAGTACTACCATGCTGCCTTAACATACTGAGGAATAGAATGGCTCAGGCTTAATCACCAAGCTGGACAGACAAAGTCTATGGAGGAAAGGACTTAATTAGCATTGCCATAAAGTATCAGCTCAGTGTGGTGTTTCAGCTGGGAGGTTATTACTGTATACAGCGCTGGGGGGTTATATTACTGTATACAGCGCTGGGGGGTTATATTACTGTATACAGCGCTGCAGGGTTATTATTGTATACAGCGCTGCAGGGTTATATTACTGTATACAGCGTTGGGGGTTATTATTGTATACAGAGCTGGGGGTTATATTACTGTATACAGTGCTGGGGGTTATATTACTGTATACAGTGCTGCAGGGTTATATTACTGTATACAGCGCTGGGGGTTATATTACTGTATACAGTGCTGGGGGGTTATATTACTGTATACAGCGCTTGGGGGTTATATTACTGTATACAGCGCTGGGGGTTATATTACTGTATACAGCGCTGGGGGGTTATATTACTGTATACAGCGCTGGGGGTTATATTACTGTATACAGCGCTGGGAGTTATATTACTGTATACAGCGCTGGGGGGTTATATTACTGTATACAGCGCTGGGTGGTTATATTACTGTATACAGCGCTGGGGGTTATATTACTGTATACGGCGCTGGGTGGTTATATTACAGTATACAGCGCTGGGGGGATATATTACTGTATACAGTGCTGGGGGTTATATTGCTGTATACAGCGCTGGGGGGTTATATTACTGTATACAGCGCTGGGGAGGTTATATTACTGTATACAGTGCTGGGGGTTATATTACTGTATACAGAGCTGGGGGTTATATTACTGTATACAGTGCTGCAGGGTTATATTACTGTATACAGCGCTGGGGTTTATGCTGAAGGAGATTTTGTTTCCATGCGATTACCCCTTTAAAATCTTGGCTATTAAACACGCTGGTAAATAACCTGTTAGCCCAATTTAGACCTAATCATCCCATTCTGTTTTATATATACTATTAACTGCTTCTTGTAAATAAGGAGACTAGCAGACGGGATCCCGGCAGGTTAATGACGTTACAAAAAAAAATAAAAATGGTTAATGACGTTAACATATATGCGTTAGGAAGGGGATCCGTTAAACTCCCTCTATGGCTATCCCACCGTTCCGTGCCGGGTTTTATTAAGCGGCGAGAGAGGAAACGTTGTGCCGCGGGCTCCCTGTAACGAGCGCGTTCAGAATTAATACTTCGTCGGAGGTTCTTATTAAAACTCTTCCTTGTTCGTTTTTTATTTGCATAATTATATTCTCAGCGGCTGAACGGATCGAGGTGCTGGAGGCGAGCGGAGAGTCTTGGAGCGGAGCGAGCGACGACGTGGACTCGGGTTATTGGTTTAACGTCGGTGGTTACAGGGTCCATGTGTGTTCATGGGGGGGTCATTGGTAAATAGCTGGAAAAGTTTAATTGATTCCGATCATTTACAGCCTGAACACGGAACGAAAGAATAGAAATCAAAAGTCATAGACACCCATCTATGTTTCTGTCCCAACCGTTCTCCAGAAAATGTATCCAAGCCGTTACTTCTAGCCAACCAAAGTGTGGGGCGATGACACCCGAGACATTTTTTTGTCTTGGTTCAACATTTTTTTTTTATCAAACATAACTTAACTTTATTTAGTTTTGGATGAAATGTTCTTTTTTGGTGTTCTTCTTCCCGCGAGTGACAGTTGCGAATAGCTTCAGATCCATCAGCGATCAGCTTACTGCTGGCCTCCCAATTAACAGTTGGCTCGGTTCCGGCTCCGTTGAAGGCTGCATCATCATCTGAATTGTGTTTCTCATCAGTGCTCCTCCACTAAAAAAGACCGACGAGCATTCTCCCCCCCCCCCTTTATAATTCAATTATAGATCAAGTCTAGAAAAATGATATCGTCTGAAAATGAAACCTTAAAAAGAAATTAAAATGAATAAAAAATAAACTAAAGATTGCGTGTGGGGCTGGCGACACTGTTGTTTTTTATATTATTTATTTTGCTTTTCTTTTTTGCTTTTTTTTTCCACTCCGCATACGGTTTAATTGTGCAAAAGTCCGCATCCCCTTGGGGGATATAAAAATAAAACATATATGCAAACCTACAGAGAAGAAAATGAATGCCAACCACAGAAGTTAGCAAGAAGCGTGTTGTTGTCTTAACAATATATGTTGTTTATTTGCGAGAAAAAAAAGATGCGTTGTACGGTAATCGCTTCATAAAATCTGCATTACTACTCCAGGTAGGACGTATCCATACGAACCGGTCACCTGGTAACAGTCTGGAATTGGAGGAGGATAATGGTAAAATAAAGAGGTTTAGATGTAGTGTGAGGATGTATTATTTTACCAAGAGGGTGGTAGATAAGTGGAACAGCCTCCCAGCAGAAGTGGGAGACCCTGCAAGCATCTAATTACTGCATCTACCACGTCTTCAGGTTGTGCAAGACCACAAAGTACAGAAGAAACTTTCATAATTGCCTTCAAGGTCCATATTTGATTTTTTTTTCTGTTATCTAATTTTCAGGGGGGGGGGGGGGACAGATAATCCATAAATCCGGGGCTATTAAGGACGGATAGAAGAACAAGAAATGATGAGTAACAAGTTATCGGTGCGGATACTCCACCTATGACCCATTTGGTTCTACTTGCCCTTCCCGCAGAGTCTCATAATACTTAACCCCTTCATGACAAAGCCCGTACATGCATTGTTTTTAATGGGTTTAAGGACAACCCATTGTCCTTAAGGGGTTAAATGCTCACTTATGTGGCCCAGTGCTTAACCTATGTGGAAATAATATAACATATATCGCAGTTATTTGGGATCTTGGTATACAAAACCATTATATATATATACACACATGCTCATTATAATATAGTGTCAAGTGTCACACTGTGCAAGGCGTCTTTCCAGCCACAGAGGGGTTAACCAGCACTTTCCTTGCCTCATTTGGCATCTTCTATGACATCAGAAGCACGGAGCGCTGCATTCATTTGGCAAACTCTTCTAATCAGCTAAATTGTTTCAGTTTACGGCGACTGGTGTCATAGATACAAAAATGCACAGAAGAGTACGGTGTCTATTCTTAGGGAAAAGAACAAAAGGTCTCAGCGGGGGCAAAAAATTGTTGATTTCGCAAAAAAACGGCAATGGATCTAAGCGCCGACAACAACACATTAAAAGATTCTTTTTTTCATACCTTTGTGAAGATGTTTATTTTACTACCGTTCGGAATGAATAAAACTACGTTATTTACTCCGTGAGCCGATAGATGATTGCGGGTTCTTCGGGATTTTTAGAATTATGCCGCTTCGACCGGTGGAAATCTAACACAAATACGTCAACGGGACATCGACCCATTTTGGATTCTGATCATTATTCTCAGATAGATGTGGGGCTGCATTTGCCTCAGTTTTACACCTGTTCGGTTGCAGGGAGTCGTCTGTATGAAGCCCACGGGGGTATTTCTTCTAACTGAATCACGGCTTCAGAAAAATTCTCATCTTGGTGTCTACGACAAAATCAGATTCTACAACTTCATCCAAACATTCTAAATTAGAACGCTCGGTGAGCCAATCACAGCACAGCAGGCAGCACTGTATTCACCTAGGAGTGACCCCCAGCCGCCCCCTCCGCAGCCGCCATGAACACTATAGGGCTCCAGGATATGACATGGGCATGTTCATGTCTTTTAATGCAGTCTACGGAGGTTGTGCTGAGACAAGACAGCCTCCATAGTATAAGTGGAACAGATGGGGAGATCCGAGGTCGGCCCTGTAAACGCCCCATTGAGCGGCAGCTCACCAGAGGGCCTCATCACCCAAGAGGACGTTCTGCCACCTGGTTTTTCAGCAGGGGGGACTGCTGCCCCCCTAGACATGCTGTCCTAGGCCTAGTCAGCCTAGAATTTCCCGACCCGATGATACCAAAGTCTCATATGATGCCATGGATGACGACGTGATTCGGCAACATGTTCTAACCACAGAAAAAGCCTTCTTTCTTGAAGACATTGTGCGTAAATCCCAACTATCGAGGCCAACATCTCTGGTTCTTTAAGATGGTGCCGAGAGGCTACCTGGAGTCAGTATATTTGGGGTTCCTAAACTGTGTTCAAACAAGGATCTTTTTGAAATCTTTGACTTTTCCTTTTAGGTTTTTGGAACTGGTTGGGAGAGATTATTGAATTCCATCCCAATCGGTTTGGGGCCTTTCAGATCAAATGGATAGTTCAGATAAGGAACACAAAACCCATAAAAATTTCCCAACAAAACCAGTGCTGCTTAAAGAAATACTAAAGAATGAACTTGGTCTTGGTGGAACCTACGGAAGCATATCATAACATTCTTGGTTACATTACATGACACCGTACCTCCCAGGCCAAAAGAAAAACGGGTTCAGAGCTTTACCAAGACATTTTAAATCAGTTTGAGACATATTGATAGCTTTTTAAGAAACTTTGAAGAGTGTATTTTATTTGCAGATCTATAAACCCATTTCCTTCTGTTCCTATACTAATTATTGGGGCTTTTAGGGCTGTAGGACCCTGTGACACCCTGAGCGCCTACAAAAGAGGCATCAGGGGAGGAAAGAGGGACATATGGACGTGGGTGCCATAGAGCGACTGTCCTCCTAGAAACCCTAAAGCTGGCCTTATGGCTTATACGGAACACGTCCAAAGGAATGCTACGGTGACTGCCCCTCCTTTACGTCTTTAACGGCCCTTTGTCGGACCCCTAAAAAAATGTCGGGCATTTAAAGGGTTTACACAGAATCCAGACGGCGCATTTAGTTTCTGCTCAGTGATCCACCGTGCTTTCTGGCCACTGGCTAGTCCTCCGCTCAGAACAAAAGGACGGTATTTCATGGAATGCTGGAGGCTTTTAATTTCTTTGCAGCACATTAAAATAAAGTCAGTCTTTTAGTCGCTTTAACCTTGTTTAGCATAGATGGTTGAATTTGAAATTCATCGACTTATACGGTCCAGAAGAGATGTCATTAAGAATAGCTGTTCTGTTCTGGATGATATTTCCCCTCCCCCGTGAACATACAATAAATGTAATTATTAATAATAATATATGTCATTTATGGATCATTGTAACCATAGTTCCTTTGAATGTTAAATAACTGCCGGGCCACCGATTCCGGGCAAAAAAAATTGTCTCTTTGCGACAAATGGCCTGGTTATGTGTAGTCGTGATTATTGTCCCTGATGGTCTTTCTTCGAAGCATTTAACCCCTTGAATTCCATGACGATAATGTGAAAGTCTTAATATTTTAATAGGCAGACCAATCACCAGAATTGTTTCAATATGGATTAAAATAAAATTAATTAAAATTCCTATTAATAAGAAGAAAAAAATATCTAATTAATTTTCGTGATTTCCGTTATAAAAACATTGTCTTTAATTCACGGCTGTTGCTTGTTTCCAGCAAACATTTTGAGCTCCTGGAAAAGAGCCAGGACATCAAGGGAGGAAAAAGTGACACTTAGGAGCTATTCAAGAAACTTCTTCTCTGTAAAGTTCCGCATTCTACCGAGCTTAAACTTTTCTTTGTTAGGTAATGGAGTGGCTGGATTTGAAAGACAGATTTTAATTGCCCGTAGGCATTGGCTTGGGGCTATATTCCAGTAGAGCTTCCATAAGCAGAGGACACCTGCTGTTTAGGGCTATTCAACCCACCCCGAAGAATATAAGAATACACAACAGCGATCAAAGACGCCAAACGCAATGGCTGAGGGATGACAGTGTAGCGGTAAGAGGTCATCATCATCATCTAAATGAAAGCTTTTGCCTCGAAACACTAAATGACCAGTTCTTGGCAAGAATTTAATCACCGAACCGTTTCATTGTATCAAGAATGTTCCGTTATCATGGCAACTCTCGTTCCTTCTTTTAAGCATGAATGCCATTAAGAATTATGAAATGAGCAAAATTTACTGTACCAAGAATTAAAAAAAAGGTTTGAGATCAGTCTATAAAAGGTAATATTATTAAAAAAAAACTAGCAATAAAATAGTAATGTTTCAATTAATTATTTTAATTATTACAGGATTTAATATACCAATTTAAATTTGAGATAATTAATGAAAGGAAGCATTTTAATAATCTCCGTTATTCCAGTTTTTTTTCTACTCATTTTAATTACGGCTCTAATTGCTATTTTGCTGGGGTTTTTATGTTATTTCTTTATTTTTTTCTGCTATTGTTGCATATAACCTAGTAGAGTAATGCGCTAAGACCAGCAGTGCCTGCCATATTATTTGTTGCATAAAACTTATAGGAGGCGGGAAGGGTGGAGGTTTGGCAAAGAAGGGTAGACAAAGGGATTTAAAGTGGTTGGAGGCATGGAATAGACCTGGATGGGGACTGGGCATGGAATGGGGCAAAGGACCTGGATGGGGACTGGGCATGGAATGGGGTGAAGGACCTGGATGGGGACTGGGCATGGAATGGGGCGAAGGACCTGGATGGGCACTGGGCATGGAATGGGGCAAAGGACCTAAATGGGGACTGGGCATGGAGTGGGGCTAAGGACCTGGATGGGGACTGGGCATGGAATGGGGAGAAGGACCTGATGGGGGCTGGGCATGGAATGGGGCCAAGGACCTGGATGGGAATTGGGCATGGAATAGGGCCAAGGACCTGATGGGGACTGGGCATGGAGTGGGGCAAAAGACCTGGATGGGGACTGGGCATGGAATGGGGAGAAGGACCTAGATAGAGACTGGGCATGGAATAGGGAGAAGGACCTGATGGGGACTGGGCATGGAATGGGGCCAAGGACCTGATGGGGATTGGGCATGGAATAGGGCCAAGGACCTGATGGGGACTGGGCATGGGATGGGGCCAAGGACCTGATGGGGACTGGGCATGGGATGGGGCCAAGGACCTGATGGGACTGGGCATGGAATGGGGCCAAGGACCTGAATGGGGACTGGGCATGGAGTGGGGTGAAGGACCTGGTCGGGAACTGTGGATGGAATGGGGTTAAGGACCTTGACCTTGGGGACAAACAACTCTACCTGAGCCATACATTAAACATGTGGTCCTTCAGGCTCATATCTCCAAATATGTGGAGAGTTCCCATGTATAATAATCATTCACTGGCCCATATTCATAAACCGAACGTTTGTTTCAGCTGAAGATGACATCCAAAAACTCTAGATTTGGAAGGAAAAAAAGACTCTCCAATTTTAATTTAGTCTTGACACTGACATCATTTATATATCTAAAGTAAAAATGGAGGATGAATTCTACTTTTTGCCCTAGTCTCCTTTGTGATTTTGTAAATTTTAACAAATACCACATTTTACCACAAAACAAACCAAATTAATAACATTAAACTAAAAAACAGGCCAGGCTTTAGAGGCTTTAAAGGCTTTTACAGGTATTCCCCAGGAGCAGCCTTATTAACCCCCGGTTCTCGGGAACTGCATGATTATTCTTCCCCATTAAGTTATCTGCCACCTATTTAAAAATGCCCGTTGATTGATTGAGGAAGATAATTCCATAAACACGCCAACATAATTACACTAAAAGGTATTTTTATATATATTTAGGTTTTATGCTAAAAGCTGTTAAGGTGACAATTCCCCTTTCAGATCCAGCCAGAAACGAAACATTTACTATCGGAAAAAGGAAATCTGAACAATTAACAAATTGTTACAGATTCTTAATGATCCTAAACTCATTAAATTTGCTTCATTAAATTTACCCCATTTTTAACGGTTTGCGCAGGTATATCATACAATATATTAGTTAATCGATACTTCCTGTTGTCATGGAGTAAAGAGAATTTATTTAATTATTGTGATGTCCGGCAGCTGTAATACAGATCACATTTATAAACTAGAGACAGACAAGCCGGCAGATCAGACCCATTCGGCCCCGTCTAGTCTGCCCACTGGACCTTAATCAGTCGTCGGTCTTGTCTTGGATTCAGGAGACTTACGTCTATCCCATGCATGTTTAAATTCTATGACTGTGTTAACCCCTACCATGTCTGCTGGGAAGCTGTTGCATGTATCTAACACCCATGGCCTGTAGTAGTATGTAAATATTTTAGCTAAGAGAAGAATTAAACAATTGTACTAAATTTAAGCTAAATAGATGACTACATATGGGATAATAAAATATTTAAAAAATATATTTTTTATGTAATTCAATGACATTTTATAGTGTTCTAAATATTCAGTAAGAGCTCAAATTTAGTATAAAAAATTCTGCATATTTTTTTTTTAATTTACTAACCTTATTGTGCTTATAAAATAAAGCAAATCATAATATAAAAATGTTGAGAAAAAAAAAAGTACTTTTATTTATTTATTTTTTCTTACTGTAAAGCTGAGTAAAAAAATAACCCACTAGAAAATAATGTTGTGCTGTTTATGTGGCTGGTTTAATGCTCATAAATAAATTACCGGGAAACAGGGCACCTGAGGCTCTAAATGTTCGCAAGCCTGCATCCCTTTAGCTTAAATATCCCCGCTGATTCATCCAAGCCAGGGGGATATTAAAGTCTAACGGCGTGGAGACACGTGACAAACGGGCTATATGAGAACCTTCTCGGTGAAACACAATGAGACTTAAAGAGAGGAGCCGGGTTTGGAGACGCAAGCTGGGGCGAGAACGTGAAAAAATGCATTTAGCCTTCATTCACAAAACTATCTCATACTAAGTGATAGAGTGTATGCGCGGTGTGGTGGCACGAGACCATCTCCAACTCAGAGCCAACTTTCTCTGACTCGGCTCGTTTATTGGTCTCCTCACTAAAGGGAGAATTTCAGGCCCAACTGAAAGTGCTTTGCTGGCCCTTTATAATGTATAGTTAAATCATTGAGATTTCACCAAAGCTTCCTCACTCATTATACAGGGCCAGCTCAGCTCTTCTTGCCAGGGAAACCTACCAAGTGGTGGCCCTTCATGACTAAAAGGGAAGTCAAAGAGTTAAAACCCCAACTCTCCTGCCAGCTCGTCTTCCAACTCTCCATATAGTGAACAGGCCAAGGTAGACAACTCCCGTAGATGAGGATTCAATGGATCGCCCAGTGCCTCTTCCAGAAATTATATGTTGGCGCCAACGATAATTCTTCCAGAATCTGTGAATCCATGTCCATAGGCAATTTTTGAGCACCGAGGCTTCCTGAATGAGACAACTGCTGGATTTTCACTCATTTCATGATTTTTTTTTGGATAATCTTACTCATAACTCATAACAGAGTGATTATACTGTATGATAGACAGATAGACAAATAGCTCATAGACAGATAGATAGATAGATAGATAGATATATTCATACAGAAATATACAGCGTCTAGGATTTCTTCCCATAGACCATTTGATCTTCAGAACCTTACCTAATGCTGTCAATTAGAAGAGTTTACATCCATGTTATCTCCATGAAGGGCATTTATAAAGAAGCCAATTGAGGTTTAAGAATCAGTAATGAAAGATGTGACAGGAAAGAAAATGTGATGTAATAACAACAAAAAAAAAGAAAGAACGGAAAGGAAACAAGTAAATGATGCGACTGATATACTTGCACCGGACTCACTGTTGTGATGATCTAAGGGTTCAGCATTAATTGTGCTTTCGTTTCCTGGCGGTCTGATCTTTACAATACGGGGGTCGCCGAATAACGTCCTTAATACACGAGCTGAGCCGCAGGCGGAGCAGCCGCCGCAGCGTCACCGCGTGGCTTCATCGCAAGTGACCACGGTGGCTTCATATATTGCGTCTTGGGGCGAAACGTGTATAAGATAATGCCAACATCAACATCACGACGTCAGCTACGATAGCCGAAGGCTTCGGTGATGTGAGCCTCGATGGTTGATGGAATAGACGGTTACCCTTTCTGTTCTGTAAGGATCTCCTGCATTACTGGGTGGATATACGGTGTATCGAGAAGGTCTATCATCGGCATGCTCCTCTTATACAGTTTGTTTGGCTAGTCAAGTTTTAGCTAAGTGGAACAGCCTTCCAGCAGAAGAGGTAGGGAATTTAAACATGCATGGGATAGGTACTCCTGAGTCCAGGGGTGTAACTAGACGCCTCAGGGCCCGGGTGCAAGAATCTGTTAAGGGCCCCCCCCACCCCACCCCAAAAAACATGATTTTTACCCAACAATTTTTTTTCAACAAATTCAACAAATTCAATTTACATATTGAATCATATCTGTAAAAAAATCAAAGAAAAAGGGGCGCATGTACAAAGGGCATAATCCAGGGGTATCCAAGTTTTTTCTGCAGTGGGCCACTTCATCAGAATTGTATACGTGCGCGGGCCGCACTCATTTTTCACTGTGCCAAAAAATATGGCCTTTAATAAAATATGCAGATTAAAATAAAGTAAAATGACACAAAACCTTTACTCTTCCTCTCACTGATTTCTGGGCCTTGTTTTGCGACTACAAATTCAGGATTCCCTAGATTTATTCTAGGGATGAACTAAAATGAAAATTCTGGACCAAAACATTCAGGGTTCACTTAGCCAAAACCGAAAATGACCCCCACCTTTAAAAATAATAATAAACACTCACATGTTTAATAAAAGTAGGTAACACACAATTGGACAAAATTAGCAATATGACTTGGCATGATAGGAGTGTGATTGCTAACAGCAATCACACGCCTATCATACCCAGGCAACCAGTAAATGCTGGTACAGGGTGGCTGTAAGTGATGTGCAGACCCCATACTGCTGGCAGCATCACTACACAAGGAGGCAGCTAGCTAGGTTTCAGCATGTACTGGCTGACTTGGCATGATAGGAGTGTGATTGCTAACAGTAGTCACAGTCCCATCATGCCTAGGTTCCAGCACTTACACATCCATCCAGTAAATGCTGGAACCTAGGCATGATGGGACTGTGATTGCTGTTAGCAATCACACTCCTATCATGCCAAGTCAGCCAATACACGCTGGTACAGGGTGGCTGTAAGTGATGTGCAGACCCCATACTGCTGGCAGCATCAATACACAAGGGGGGTAGCTAGCCAGGTTTCAGCATGTACTGGCTGACTTGGCATGATAGGAGTGTGATTGCATGATAGTAGTCACAGTCCCATCATGCCTAGGTTCCAGCACTTACACATCCATCCAGTAAATGCTGGAACCTAGGCATGATGGGACTGTGATTGCTGTTAGCAATCACACTCCTATCATGCCAAGTCAGCCAATACACGCTGGTACAGGGTGGCTGTAAGTGATGTGCAGACCCCATACTGCTGGCAGCATCAATACACAAGGGGGGCAGCTAGCCAGGTTTCAGCATGTACTGGCTGACTTGGCATGATAGGAGTGTGATTGCTAACAGCAATCACAGTCCCATCGTGCCTAGGTTCCAGCACTTACACCCTCATTCAAACACCCTCCCCACCCCCTTACCTGCACTGCAGCTCCTCGATGCCGCTCACTTCAGCAGGGGGCGCGGCCTCCCTCTGCTAAAGCACAGAGGAAGTAGGATGTCACGTGAACTCCGCTTCCTCTGTGCAGTCCAGAAGACCCTCCCACAAGTAAGTAGCAGGGCTTGAGGTGCGGCTCGCGTAAGATCGGTTGCCCTGGCTGCCGATCTTATGCGGGCCGCACCTCGAGGTCTCGCGGGCCGCATTTGGCCCGCGGGCCGCATGTTGGACGCCCCTGCCTTATTTAAAAAAAAAAAACGGAAAAAAGATTTCGGGCGGCCCTTTGGCTTGGGCCCCCCTGCCGCCGGGGCCCGGTCGCAGCCGCGACCCCTGCGACCCCGGTAGTTCCGCCACTGCCTGAGTCTAAGATGAAATCGAGGACTGATTCTTTACAGCAGGGAAAACTGGTTGGTCCGAATGGGTCTGAGAATATGTTCTCGGCATCTACATTATTGAGGCCATTTAGAAGTGTCTGCCCCATTGGCCATCCTTTACACACGCGTGTGAACGTGCACTCACACGGCAGCATGAGTTAATTTATTTTCTCATTTTCTAGTTTGTTCGCATTTTATAAGTTCAAAGGACTTTAGATTGATTTTGGCCGCACACTTAATGCAAAGAGAACAAAGGTAGCATAAAACTAATGATTCATATCGGCTGCAATTTACATTAATTAATTCCTAATTGTGCATTATCCTTCTTTTCATTTTAATGAGCAGCAGTCACAAAGAATCTTTTCAAAAAAAACCTCTGTTTCCTTAACAATTTTATATTCATATTTTCAGTCCGCTTGTTGTTACACAAAGGCAATTAAAGCTTTGTGCTACGTCGGAGGGCACCTCGGCCGTCCGCCGCCAGGAATATTGTATGAGTTGCTTGTTTTCAGTTGGGTTCTTTGTAAAAGTTCTCATGAGGTTCAATCTAAGAACAAGCCTTACCCTCAGCTCATCAAAGCCAAGCAAGAATAGTCTACTGTATTTGTACGGATGCTCATGAGGAACAAAAGAGTTTGGAGTTCTGGGGTTTGAGCTAGCTCATCCAATCATCCGGAAGTAGGCCAAGCCTGACTTTGGGCTTCAGCCTACATTGGATCGCACACAAAACAGGTAATAGTCTAACAGCTAGAAGGTCTTGGAGATGTAGGCCTCTTTGGAGCCACAGCTAGAAGGTTTTAGAGATGTAGGCCTCTTTGGAGCCACAGCTAGAAGGTCTTGGAGATGTAGGCCTCTTTGGAGCCACAGCTAGAAGGGCTTGGAGATGTAGGCCTCTTTGGAGCCACAGCTAGAAGGTTTTAGAGATGAAGGCCTCTTTGGAGCCACAGCTAGAAGGTTTTAGAGATGTATGCCTCTTTGGAGCCACAGCTAGAAGGTTTTAGAGATGTATGCCTCTTTGGAGCCACAGCTAGAAGGTCTTGGAGATGTAGGCCTCTTTGGAGCCACAGCTAGAAGGTTTTGGAGATGTAGGTCTCTTTGGAGCCACAGCTAGAAGGTTTTGGAGATGTAGGTCTCTTTGGAGCCACAGCTAGAAGGTTTTAGAGATGTAGGCCTCTTTGGAGCCACAGCTAGAAGGCTTTAGAGATGTAGGTCTCTTTGGAGCTACAGCTAGAAGGTTTTGGAGATTTAGGTCTCTTTGGAGCCACAGCTAGAAGGTCTTGGAGATGTAGGCCTCTTTGGAGCCACAGCTAGAAGGTTTTAGAGATGAAGGCCTCTTTGGAGCCACAGCTAGAAGGTTTTAGAGATGTATGCCTCTTTGGAGCCACAGCTAGAAGGTATTGGAGATGTAGGCCTCTTTGGAGCCACAGCTAGAAGGTCTTGGAGATGTAGGTCTCTTTGGAGCCACAGCTAGAAGGTTTTGGAGATGTAGGTCTCTTTGGAGCCACAGCTAGAAGGTTTTAGAGATGTAGGCCTCTTTGGAGCCACAGCTAGAAGGTTTTAGAGATGTAGGTCTCTTTGGAGCTACAGCTAGAAGGTTTTGGAGATTTAGGTCTCTTTGGAGCCACAGCTAGAAGGTTTTGGAGATGTAGGTCTCTTTGGAGCCACAGCTAGAAGGTTTTTGGAGATGTAGGTCTCTTTGGAGCCACAGCTAGAAGGTTTTCGAGATGTAGGTCTCTTTTGAGGACCTTTCATGGCTCCACCAGCTTGGCACCATAGGTGGCCACCAAAGAATTTTACAGTGGGGTACAGTGGGGTTGGTCCCAGATACTTTAGAAACAAATGTCTTATCTCTCGTCTAGTGAGAAATGTCCTATCTGTTCTCCATGTGTTCTCTCTTAAAGAACAGCTGCATCTTCGTAGACATAATACTAATTCCTATCGGATGGGCAAGCTGTGAAAGTTCTAAGTGGCCAATGATTCATAAGCGAATTCACTGAAATATTTAGTTATGGAGTTTTCCAGTAAATATACATAATATTTATGGATGTACAGCTGAAGCTGACATGGTTTATTTGTGATGTCAAAATACACGGAACAAATTTGACCAGCGACTCGAGCAATGGAATTCAAAAAAATATCTAAGCCAACCATCCGATATGCTGGCAAATGTGATAATAACTGCGAGCGGCATGCCGAGGAAATTACAGACATTCAGAGGGAAATGAACATGCAAATTATTTGCATATTTACCCAAATAAAAGTGGAAAAAAAACCACCCACAATATTTCCCCAGGAATCATGGTAACACGAGAGCCGTCACTGAGAGTAACATTAAAATATATTCAATTGTTGGCCGGAATTTCTGGTATTTAATCATTCTAAAAATATTAAATGCAGATAATCTAATTAGAATGAAAAGCCCAGAGAGTGCATATTATATTATTAATTTATGTTATATTTACACATATATATATATATATATATATATATATATATATATATATATATATATATATAAAATCATCTTTTTTTTTTTTTATCAAGAAGGGAAACTATTTTTGCAAAAAGAAAAAAAGCACATCCCGTCTCCAGCTGGAATTCCTGCAAAAACAACAGTTGGCTTTTATAAAATTCAAAAATATATATATTTTCTGCACATTTTTTTATTTGCTTAATTTCATATGTATTTTTAGTAGAAATTAGTACATTAGAGATGGGGCAACGTAATGGAACTTTGAATATGTACATAAGCTTCTTGGGGAACTAGATGAATGGACAGTTCTCTTTCTTCTCCATCCCAACTCGTTCCCTTCGTTTCTGCATAATTTCTCTTCTCGCTCCACCCTAACCAGTCTACTTCTAATCCCCTCTACTTCTCCTCTCTCCAACTCAGCTTCATCATCCATCTCCTGATGAGTAGGGCAGAGTACACCCAAAATCTGGGTGATGTTAGGCATATAGACCCTGAGCATCAACTCCTTTTGCGCTGACCTTTTTCATAAAGGACCTTCTTCAACCAGAAGATGGTGAGGTCTGTTGGGCTGCTATGGAATGGGGTATTTTGCACTATTAGACTTAAGGAATATAAGGAAAAAAGCCAAAATAACGGATATTTAATGAGCTACATCCATGTCCGCCATTGTCCCAGGATACTCTGGAGACTATAGGCATTGATTGGACATCATAAGATTGGCATTGCCACGATGGTAATCCACATGGAGACAGAAACCAAAAACATTAAAGCTTTCTGAATCCAGGGAAAAGTCTAGGATGTGCCATTCCTCCTAAATGTCAAATGGCCCCAGCTGGACTGTGCCTGATAAAGTAGGACACTTGGGAGGTATGGCTCAGGAAGACAAACGTAGCAAGAACGGCGATAACAGAGACAATCTCGTTTTTTTTATAAAGCTAGGAAAACCCAAGAATAAGTGGTGATATTGCTGTGGCTCAGACAAACAATAACCATAATACACATGAAGCATTTAACTGGAAGAGGTGGCGGAGTTGAAAACACGATAATGGCATGTGATGCGGGAATGGAAGTCGCTGACCTCAAAACAAAAAAAGCAGCACGGAAAACAACAACACCGGAGATAAAGGCCACGGCAAACAGAGAAACACCGCGCTACAAGCCATTTGCTGCCGTGTGTCAACAATGTTTTCCCCTTACAAAATTAATTGGGTCGATAACGTTCTGTAACCGCCGTCAGCCAACGCTCCGTACAGAAGTCTTCATACACACCGCTCCGAGCCGCGTCTTCCTCGGGTCCGGCCGTATACACGGAGAGAGAAATGCGGATCTTTCAGCTTGTACCAGAATGGGGCTTAATACAAAGCAGAAATAACTAGAAATGTCCTCATCCTAGGGTATTTAACCCCTTCAGTCCTCCGCGATGCTCAGTGTCGCCACGAGAAGGATTTAAAACAGAAAGTGACGGCATGGGATGTTTTGGGTAGAAGCGTGTGTTTGTGCGTGCGCATGTGCAATCTCACCCCCATGGTTCCCAGGGCAGGGAACGTCCTTGCACTGCGGCCCTCCATGGAAACCACCTGAAAATGCAAGACTTACTATATATATAATACTATAATTACTGAAGCCTTGCTTATTGTGAGTGCTGCTGATTGGTCAGAATATAGATTTTTTTTTAGCAGCACATATCATTTCCCATGATTAAGGAAGGAACATGGTAGCCGTTTTTTTCCCGGCTCCCGGCGGCGATTCTTTGTAGCCTTTTCACGCAGAAGTGCATTGTGTGCAGAATACACGCAGGTCACACGATGAGCGAAAGGAAAATCAATGCCGTGGGTTATAAATGTCACAGATCCATCTGAAACGGCAACATTTTGCCTATTACCCTCCTTTAAGATATTAGCTGTTTAACCCTTTCCTGGACCCCACACTGTGCAACTGCTTCTTATACTTATATCTTTATATATATATATATATATATATATATATATATATATATATATATATAAAACACTTTCAAAAAGAAGGTCAGCACTCCAGGTCTTTAAATAGACAATTTCATTTTATTCAAAGTCAAGTCGACGTTTCAGTCATTACTGACTTTCATCAGGACAGTAATGACTGAAACGTCGACTTGACTTTGAATAAAATGAAATTGTCTATTTAAAGACCTGGAGTGCTGACCTTCTTTTTGAAAGTGTTTTACATGGAAACTGCTGGTTACTAGCACCGGGCTTGGAATATTTGGAATGGTGTGCAATGGACTCTGTGAGTAAATAAAAAAAAAAAATATATATATATATATATACACACACACACATACATACAATATATAATATATATTCTATAAGATACTGGCCAGAATCCCTCCTCTCATTAGGTCGTTCGTCCTCACAAATCTCTTGGAACAATTTTCTTTAGTTCTTCACGTTTCTGGGGTCTCGCGCATGCTTGACCGCTAGGCCAAACCCAGGGCAGCATTAACTGCCCTCCACTCCGTGCCCCCAACCTTACTGCTATGACATCATCGGTCTTTAAGGACAATGTCCTGCACAGTTCTCCATGGTGTTAATTGGCTTGTTGGGGTGATCAGTGATCTTTTCATTTCAACTAGCCCAGTAATCATTGGAGTTCAAGGAGCCAGATCACCCAACAGGCCAATTGGCTCCTTTCGATGCGGCTTCGGGGCTGCCCACCCCAGGATTTGCCACCCAAATCTCTAGGCCCAGTAATCAGCTCATGGAGCCTCCGGGACAAAGCGAGAGTCTCATCAGGTTATGCTGATGCTCCACCATGTTCCACAGATCATTAAAAAAGTTATGTTACCCCCAATGGGGGTGTGATTAGAGCTGATTTTCTAAAAGATGATTTGATTGATGATGTCACATGGGCGCAACGCTCTTATGAACACTAAAAGCACACAGAAATCTGTAGTTTAGGAAGAAACGCTAACCCTCCTTGCCAGGCGGTCTCCAAATGGACCCGTTTGTCACCCTGGACTCACCCGGGCTGGATTTATTAGCGCTGCGGGCACCGGAGCTGTAATCGAAGCCCCTAGACATTTTCTGACGGGGACAGAACTCCCGGGGAGACCAGCGGAATAGTTTGTGTTGATTGCTACACCTTCCTCTCTTTGCGGTAGAATTCCCTAGCTTTCCATTAATAAATCAGCCGGTTTGTGTTTTGCCGAGAATCCGACCAGATTGTTAAGATGACATCGGAGGACATTTTTAATGCTTTCCTCATTGGATTCCAACGAGTTATCCAAATGAGGAGGGAGTATACCCAGTATTTGGCGAAATAAACAAAAAATGTATCCAAAATAGACGGTGTCTGGGGGCCATTCCATTATCTGGTCACCCCGGCTGAGCCGTAAAATGCTTTGGAAGGCTGACCAAGTTCATACTCCATCCGTGTTTTGTTTGGCTCAGAGTCTCCGGGTGAAGCCTTGCTTCTCTGGGTCTCAGAGGCTTTTTTTCCCCAAACAGGTGATATTTACAGAAATGTAAATACATTTCTATATGAACATCTCCTATTAACGCTTACTTGGTAACTTACGTCGAGCTTAATTGGCAAGACTGTTCTGGCAGTTTTGAGGCTTTAAGAAGCAACGTTAAAAAATAATGAGGATTTAAATATGAATTTAATTGATAAAGAATATCCGTGGATGGGAGAGGGTCTCCACATTTTTGATTGTTTTTATTTTTTAAATTATTTTTATTTATTTGACACGGTAACGGCACTAAGGCTAGATGAAATCATTAGTGTATATCCCCGTTTTCTCAGGAGCAGATAAAATAGTTCTTCATGCTTTAATAGGTAATAAATAGCTGCTGGCTAATGATTAAATACAGTCTCAGGAGATAAATCCGGCCTTTAACATTCATGATGATAAACACAGCAATCTCACACACAAACTCAGCAGACACTGAATCACTCGCGTCGGGCGCTTAATTACAAGTCATATCCATCATTTTATTCGGTTGTCGATCACGATCGGGAAATCTCGGGGGTGCTACGTAGCATTTTTATTCAGGATGCATTATATTATTAGTATTATTTTTCCTTTTTTTCCTTTACGTGCCTCACATTCCTTCTGTAATCAAAACACAACCTGCGACGGCGTTCCTCTAATGATCTTCTCCTTCAACGGTTGGTGATTCCAGAGGAGAGGCAACAGGGGTAATCGTCATACCGGGCAACTGTGGGTGTCTTAGAATCTGGTCATTTGGCCAAGAGCCCTAGAGTCTAGAGCTGGTGTCTCAGTGTTCTACTCGTATTTAATGGTACCTGAATGGTTGGGTCACTGGAGAATACCTTCTGGTCTTCAAAAGAACCATTGTTGGGGTCATCTGTTACCATCACTAGCCAACACAATAGTCTCTTTGAGTCGTGCTATTGCTTGGCATGGCGACGTAGGTCAACCATCCAAAGTGAGACCACCACAAGTGGCCAGATGATGCTTCACTGAGCTATCTAGACATCCATGCCTGGCTACCATGTTGCCTCCAGCTATACCTTCTACATATCATCTGGCTCTCCTGCATCAACACAGGCAAGAATATTCCGGGACACTCAGTCTGCGGAATCTTATATCGCGGGAACCGGATAAAACGCGTCGGGGTTACAGGACAGACGTCGGAATTCTGGAAAACCTCTTACGCCAAGCAAGAAGAAAAGACGAGGGTTTTATTTATTATAAATACCTGCATGCTGTGACTTTCACTCAGCGTAAACTGTGTTCGGAGATATGTTACATGTCATTGAAGCTGCGTTCACTGTCACAACCAATCGGATTTTAATGGAAAGGAAGGAATTTAATGGGGAGGAATAATCGTGCAGATCCTTCGAACAGTAAATAGAGTCTTTTGCTAAATTTTATAAGCAGTTTTATCTTCATACCAACCCACGGAATCATCTAACCGGCTGATACAGTCCATCGTTTGTTGTCATGGTGATAACGCCATTTTGTTAATAAAAAAATAAAAAAAAGAGCACCAAAATTGCTATTTATAAACAATCCCCAAAGTAATAATTATTATAAACGGCACATTTTCATTCTGCGTACAGCTTTATTGTAACGCAGCCCATTACACAGTTGACTTGACCCAGAACCCCCAATTTACTCATTAAAGGAACGCAGTCGACGGCAAAGTAGTTTAATGCTTTCGGCAGGCGGGACGAAGAATTTTGGTATGAATCTAAAGTTTAGTATTTTAAAAATGGTGTTAATTTTGGGGGCGTCAACGGCACGTTGCAGGAGCGGAGCACGTCCCGCGAGGGGAAAGGTCAACGAAGTTAAAGCCCCAGTCTTTTAAAGATACAGAGCCTTCTGTGTGAGGGTCGCCGGTTCACATTCGACGCGCGTCGACGGTGACAGAAAATCGTTGCTGTCAGAAGTCGTCTAGCAGGACTGGCAGGGAACGTCGGTCTCAGACCAACTCCCGACAGACTGAACTTGACACGGACGGCAACCAGAACAATTATTACTCCTCACACTGACACACTTAGAGGAGCGGAAACAAATGAACGCCGACCGCGGTCAAACTCCTGAAACTGAAGGTTCAGAGGCAGGCTGACGTCCGCCATGGGGATGCCATCTGTCTCCTGTCTATCGCTTATATTTTCAGAAATGTCACAATATTATCCCCTTCTGTACTAAACAGTCTGAATTGGGGGTCTGTATTCTCACGCAGTTAGCAAAAGGGGAGAATTTCTCCACCAGGCACCTTGAAGTATAGAGAAAGATTTTTAATCTGAAACAGAGACACTTGGGAGGTATGCTAGCAACCCCAGCTACATAACATCTGAATATTGAGATCTGGTTTTTTGATGAGCGCTGTTCCATATTTATAATAATAATAATAATTAAATAAAAAATAATAATTCATTAAATTGAATTTCTGTTTAGAATAAAAAAAAATTATTTTCCTTTTGGGATTTTACATTCTTACCTGAACTTTGTATGTTTACATTTTTAAATATATCTTTTTATCGTGATTCTAATTACATAATCTCTCATGTTATAAAAAAACCACACATTATATAAATATATATATATATATACACAGACACACACATTATATATATATATATATATATATATATATATATATATATATATATATATATATATATATTACACACACACACATATACATACATACTGTACATACTGGTATATTAAAAAAAAATAAAAATCTATATATTTCACCTCTATATGTATATCTATCTATATGTATATCTATCTATCTATCCATATATATATATATATATATATATATATATATATATATATATATATATATATTGTTTAGTAGTGCATGTCATTCCCGGAATAGAAAGATTGATCTACTATGAGCAGCAGAATGAAACTGCTTATAAAGCCGGTTTCCCTGGAGCTACGGCAATATATCTTCGCTTTGGATATGAGCCACTTACAATATGTCTGGATGTATCGTTAATCTGTGCCCTCAATCCCTTTGGAGGATGGGTTTGCAAATTCGGTCCTGGAAAGCGTACTTTTGCGTCCTAAAATACCGTAATATAATTTTGTGCGCTCTGCCAGTTAATTACGTGAAACACACAAAGGATGTTGTTCGAATTGGACTTAAGCCGTACGCAAGTGAGATACATACGGGGATGGGATTTCTGCTGTCGGAAATGTGCAGAAACTGATAAAAAGTACACTAAAAAAAAAAAAGGTTAAATAGGAATAAGGATAATAATGCAGCAATAATACCACCAGGACTGTCCTGTGAAGACCGGGACAGTTGGAGTCATGGCCACACACTGGAACATGTTTAGCTGCCCAAAAATCTCCAATACCTTTCTTAAATGATGTCATCAATAAGACATATAGCCTCAGTAAAAACTAGCTGGGCAGAAGGAGACATCAAATTATTTTGTACAACGCTGTGGAATCTGTTAGCGCTATTTTAATAAAAGACGATAACAGCAACCCTATTGGACAACATAGGGTACCTCTTCACTCAAAAGGTTTCACAACCCCCATAATCGAAGTGGTTGGCTGAGGATCTTGGGGGTCATTGTCCTCAGTATTTAGAATTTCAACAAGCAAGTAAAATACTACAAGAACAATTAGCTGCATTTCATCAAAATCCTATAAATTTAGGAATTCTGCCGCAGCATTGATATTAAAAAAACCCCAAACATATAGCCAGATATAACTAAATAATTCAGCTTTCCCAGCATCCTATGCATGGATACGATATTTCTAGGGAACGATATCAGATACTAATGAATAAATAACGTGAGGTCGTTACCTTAACCCCCCGCTGGCTATTTGAAATCTGAAACTACACACTGTTCCTATACACCCTCTTTTTTTATTCTAGAAATGATTAATTTATTATAGTCATGTAATTTACTACATGTATTAAATCACTGTTCTTTTACAATTGCAATATATATACACCACGAACAATGCAAGTAATAAATGAACGTACACAGGAACTGACTCTTTATATGTGTAATTATGCAAAATCAGGTATAAATAAAATACACTATGCTCCGTTCCTGTGATATTTAATAAAAAATGTGTTAGAATAATTTATCACTCGGGAGGAATAAGTAAAATTAAAAAAAATCTTGTCTCCAAGGCAGTGCTACAATTAAAAAGTAATTTTATTGTATTTATTTATTTTCAATGACATGCTAAAAGTTGGGCAATCACTATGGAAACCGTGCAATTGCTTTTGTCAGTCATCGCACGCTGGTGAACTGGTGGTAGAATGTGTGCATGAGAAGTGGTGAAATACCAGCATTTGAAATAGCCTGGTGTATCTAGTTTTCAAAAATATATGGTTTGACAGGGAAAATTGAATTGGCCAGATTCACAGATCTCCCGAATAGGACGCTGGTGCCGGGTGACCAGGTATCTCAAAGTTGAAAAATTGAATTGAGCATGTCTTAAATGTGGCCTTTTAGCCCCCAATCCGACACTGTTCTGAAGAGGAGATGCATCTGAACACATATTGGGACGTTCTTTTAAAGTGACATCCACCAGGAGCTATAAATTAATACCTGAAGTACAAAGTGTTTGGAACTGGGGGGGCACACAAATAAATTACCACAAACTTTGTCAAAGTCTTTAAATTCCAGAAATAGCATCATTTGAAATAACCTGGGGTATCCAGCCCTAAATTAATGGTTTGATGGGGTACATTTCATTTGCCTTCTTCAAAGATGTCCCAAATAGGACATGGAGGGCAAGATGACCAGATTTGAAAACAAAAAAAAAAGTTTTGAAAAAGCAATATGTTCCTTGCAGTTATTACTCTATAATTTGCTAAACAATACCATAAACCATTGGGTATTTCTAAACTTAGGACAAATATTTGAATCTATTTAGCAGGTTTTTTTTTTATTTTTGCTTTTGTAGAAGAGTAAAAGTTTTTTCCAATAAAGTCAGAAAAAAAGTTTTTTAATTATGCACCACATTTTATTATATTTTTAGAGTAAATTAGATAATGTGATCCTAATAATGGTATCAAAAGAAAGCCCCTCTTGTCCAGAAAAAAAGTCAAATTCACGTGGGTACAGTAATTGAAAAAGAAGAAAATTAGAGCTAAACGCAAACACCGCAGAAATGTTAGAAACCAGTCAGGCCAGAAAGAGGTTTAAGTGCCAGGGTCACCTACTCATCCCAAGTCCCGCCCCGCTTCCCTGCACTGGCACCCGGGACACTCTTTATTTCCTGTTCTTTATAGGAGGCATACAGGGGTGTGGCATAGGAAGTGGGTGGGGCTAGGTTAAAATATACTTAAATAGGGCATGGAATAATACCAAATAATGCTCGACTTTGTGATAATCGACATACTTACACAGAGTCCTGTAAATCAGCTTTAGAGCCTCTGGGTGAAATCTGGGACATTAGGGGTACTGGGTTCTAGTAACCTGCTCCTGAAAGAAGGGGGGGGATTGGCTTTCCAAAGAGAAATGTTCTACCACCTGCTAAGTTTCCTCCCTAAGCTCACAGTGAATAAATATGAATGAACCAATAAAGCAATCTAAAGTAATATAACAAATGGAACTAGTGGAAATATTCTATGTTAGAAGATTAGCAGAAAGCAAGGAACCCAACAAGATCACATTTTCATTTTAAGCACCAGCTAAAAACTCCAGACAATGAGCGCCGCTCGGATCACGACCCAAATTTATTAAACTATTTATGAGATCATGCTTGTAGAGGAAAAAGTTATTTATATGCAGATTGATTTGATAAAAATTTTATAACGCTATTCTATTTCACTATAATTAGTGGGACATTAGGTCAGAAGTAAAGCTTCTTTGTGATACAGCACTGGAGGAACCCTTAGAATCCATTATAACAAAAGATATATAGTTCACTTTCTATTATTTTAATTTTAAATTTTAAAGTAAAAACCAGGAATCCAAAAAAAAAACAAACCTCCCCTTTCACGGAAACTCATCATATGTAATTTTATGGCTGAAATGTCTGTAAGGTCAGGACTTACAGTCCTTCATTAAACCTTAATTTTATTTTGTGAATTGGGGCGTTTATTTTGGAACTTGTTTCCGTAGATGGCAGGAAAAAAATATTAGGGCAAGCAGGGCTCCATAGACTTGCATTGCAGATCGCAATACGTGCAATAAGCCTGCAGGGGCAGCAATCGGAGACCCGAGTCGCTTCTGTACTCCAGGGACTTTATGATGGGTGTCAGCGGTGAATACCCGATCGGTCATTTCTTACCAGGACTCGTGCCAAACGCCGTTAGAAGCCATCAGTCAGCAGGAAGACCAATAGATCTCCCGTGCGGTGGCAGATGTCCCTAACCCCGTGAAAAAAGCATGATGTACAGGTATGTCCTAAAGGTAACCTTGTCACACCTTTTGTGGGCGTACCTGTACGTCCGTAGGGTATAGAAGGGGTTAAGTTAGGAAGATAAAGAAGTAAAATAGATATATATGTTCAAAGAGCTATTTTATAAATAACCGTTTTTTTGAAGTATTCCTACGTTAATATATGCAGCCTTTGATTAAATACAAAGCTTGTTAGTAAATTAAAAGTGATTGAAATTCCTTCCAGCTGGCGGGGAAACCTCCAAGGTGCCTCGGATTGAAGGTGGGGCGGAATCAAAGCTGTCAGACGGCTGAGAGGCTTCCTGGTCGCTTTCCGTCTACCAAACAGCCAAAAAATCATATATGAAACTTAGAATCGGACAGCATATAAGATTCATTCGGCCCCATCAAGTCTGGCCATTTCTCCTGCGTAAAGACCTTAATCAGTCGTTGGTCTCGTCTTAGATTCAGGAGCCGCATATCTATCCCATAGATGTTTATATTCCCTCACTGTATTACCCTCTACTACCTGTGCTGGGCAACTGTTCCACGTATCTACCACCCTCTCAGTAAAGCAAACGTTCCTTACATTACATCTAAGCCTCTGACCCTCTAGTTTTAGATTTATGGTCTCTAGTTCAAGCATTTCTCTACCTCTGATGTATTAAAATAGTTCCTCCTCAAAATGATTTAAAAGATTAAATTTTTTTGGAAGGGTTACTTATTGTTTTTTTTAAAGAATAGCCACTTTTCGGGTGGCCAAAATAACAGACTGGGTGCATCCAGGAGCGAGCGAAGTTACTCGCGCATGCACACGATACACAGATTTCCTGGCAGCTTATGCATTCCGAGCAGGGCTAATAAAGCCACAAAGAGGTGGTAGAATGTGCCAGAACCAGTGAACATTTTAGATGTTATGATCCTGAGACTTATTAACCCTTCAAATAGCCCTTCACAAAGATTCTTTTTGCGTTGACTCACTAGTGGCAACTAAATGGTTCTAATGGTCTGAAAACTTGTCAGGAGCTGAAGATATTCTAAATGAAGCCACCTCTACTCAAGCAGGGATTCAACTGTGCTAAGCCCTGTGTGTGTATAATTATATAGCAATAGATCTAATATATATATAAATATATATATATATATAAATAATATATATAATATAAATATATATATAATTTATATATAATATATATATATTATATATATAATATATAGATATATATTTATATATGAATTGCATTAATAAGGATAATCGCACAATATTCTATATCCTACACTATTCTAAATAAAATAAAGCTTTCACTGTTTAAATCAAGTCTGATTTCGGTTGTTCTTTTGGTTTTTTTTTTGGTTTTTTTTTGGTTTTTTTTTTAACATAAAAAATGTATATTTAGATTTCAACCGTGAAGAAGTAACATCGACACGTAGGAATGTGTCAACGGAGATAAACTGTTGATTTAACTGTGCTTTTCATTAAGCCGTATTTAAAATTGAAATTGGAACATTTTCCCATGAAGTGATTTACATTTTTTTTTCCATAATAAAACATTGAAAATGAGCAGTCAAAAGGCTGATTTGACACCATTTTGCAACATATAAAATTGTGGGTTTTTTTTTACTTTATTCTTAAACTTTATTTTCTTGGAATTAGCAAAGAAAAAAAAAAGCACACAAAAAATTTACAAAAAATATTTACTATTAGTTATTAGCTACAATTTATATAGCGCCATAAAATTACAGTAAATCTTAAAGCTAAAAGAAAGCGCAAGTAAAGCAGAATATTTTGGAAGAGACACTCGGTGCCTTAAATCCAAAGAAATGTCCGTGTGCCTTTAGCCAAAAGAACTGTTAAAAGAACAACATGAATTTAATGGATTTTAGACTTTTGGAGTTTCGTATTAACAATAAAAAGTTTTGGGTTTTTTTTCCCGATCACTGAAAGGGAAGAATAAATGCTTAGCCAAGATTTTCGAGAGGAAAACAGTAAGATGCTTTTTCGAAATCTCATCTGATGAAGACAACCTTCAAACCTCAAAAGCCAATACAACCGCATTCTATGCCAGGCTGATATGTTAGTCCGGCGAAAGGTCAGCTCCCCACTCAGAGAAAAAAGTCTCATCAATGGCTACCGAGAAATATAAATTAATAGAGCTAAATGAAACTTATTTTATAGAAAGAAAAGGGATGGTCAGGCAGTGGTACCTCATTAGCTTCTATGGATGGTAGAGAAGAAGAATATATAGAGTCAAAAATTCAGCTCCCAGGGTAACTCCCTGCCCTGCCTCCACTCCTCGGTCGGCAAAGTTGATAGATTTTAACTCCCATGAACACTAAACTAAATCACCTGTACTCAAGCAGGGATTTCTACTGTGATATGATAGCCCTAATGTGTGTGATTATATATCTATATATTTATAATCTATCTATCTATCTATTATATATATCTCTAAATATAATATATATATATATATATATATATATAATAAAATATAATATATATATATATATAATAAAATATAATATATATATATATATAATATATTTAATGATATATATAATATATAAGATATAAAATATATATAATATGTATAATAAAAAAAATAAATATATATATATATATATATATATATATATAATACATAGAATAAGCATCCAGATTTCATGGAATTCCATCCCCCAAAACGTTTTTTTTTTTTCCACGTCATTGTCCTTTCATTAAAGTGTCATGCGCAGAAAACCGTACGCGTCCCCTAAGCCACAGTACACCGGAGCACCACTCCCACAGCCCACATGCCAAACTTAGCTTCAGCCCCCCACTGGTGATCAATGATAAATAAATAAATAAAGGCTTGGTGCAAGCGCTCTCTTGTTTGACAGCAAATCAGAAAATTTGAAAAGATTTATATTCTAGGAAATCGATAATAAAACTGACCTTCTGGAATTATCAATAAAAATTGCTTTAACCTTTGACAAAATATACTAGAGCTTACTTCATTTGCAATTTGTACGGCCCCGCCGGGAATATTATTTGGTTATTTCACTTAACATTTCAGAGCTGGCGGATGGATGCATCAAAAAGAAAAGAATCGATCGATTGTTTAACCCCTTCAGTGACGGCCGGTGGAATGAAACGTGAAGCTTTGTTTAACCATTTGAAGGAAATACAAAATTAAACTAAATTAAGGAGGATCACAAATAATTCAAACAATTATTTACAGTTAGGGCAGTAAAGGTACGGAATCCACTATATATATATTGTTTTTAAGAGAAGCAGAACATACAGGGCTATAACAATGAAACCTCATAATAATGTCCCGCGGAAAAAAATAGCCCTAAAGACGATGAAAAATAATCGTTTAATATTTAATTTAATTTTAAGGATTTTTGTTTAATTAATGCATCCGGATCCGCGTGGTAGGTCATCATGTGATATCTCGGTCCCGCGGTACATGACCGGTACTTTTTCACTATATACCGGAATTAGTTTATTTACTGCTCACGACAGTGAAGCGAGATAACGACGTGATACTTTTATCTAGCTGATTTAGAGCACAGCGATATATTGGGCCAGCATAGGACAGGAGCATTCGGGACCTCATTGGTCTCTTCTTCCAACGCAATACTCTATGGGACTGCTTTATCCATTTCATCCGAAGAAGAGACCTATGAGGTCCAAGAAGCTTATATCACTTCTATTTTCTACTACATTTTATTTCAGCTACAGACTCCATCATCTCGTACGCTTCAGATCTATTATAATTCCAGAGCTAATTAGCTAAAGGTCGACATTTTTGATCCGTGATTTAGCACCCTATCTAAAAACATATAACACGCTTTATACGGGGTTTCACAACACGCCTACAAACCACATCACTGCTGATATATTATCGCCTAAGGTTTAATAACGTTTACCTAATAATTAGCACATTCGCTTAATGTGTATAAAACAGGGACACATCTTTGCCGACTACTTCTCCCATGATTCTCAGGTTACCTTATGGTTGGCCGAGCATCATGGGACATGTCGCTCCTGATCTCTGAGCCACCGACTGATTTCGCTATCGGCATTAATATATATATTATAACCCTGACCGTGCTATAGTCACATCTCACAAACGTTTCTAAACATTTCAGTCTTAGAAACGCTGACGGTCAACCAATCCCCCTGCATTATGCTAAAGGTGAAGCTGCAGCCCAGACTGTAGAACTACTCTTGAGAACTACTATATCCAGCTTCGGGTTTATTTCTGGGGCAGATCACGGTATGGGGCCCATTGTGTACGGATTGTGTAGAGATTGGGCCAGCATGGAAGTTAAGCATTTCCAAGAAGCGATAGATGGGGCTGGCCATGGCAGTGCACGGGGCCAACTTATAGGGAGAAACACCCAGCGGTGCTCAGGCTCTGAACGTCGTGAGGTGCCCTAGTGGGAGGTGCGATGGGGGTCTGCACTGAAACTCTGTCGATCTTATAGCTCCTCAGGATTGTTCTGTGAAAAACAGGACTGTTGGGATGTATGCTTGAGGGAGAACTTGGACATAACCTCCACTGTGCTTCATGAAGTTACTACTGCAGGCATTGCCCGAGTTGGAAACCTCTTGACCTAGGGGTATTTGAGGCAATGAGTGTTCCTTCCTACTAGGGGTATTTGGGCGCTCAGGGCTACTTGGGACACAGCATTCCTTTCTACTAGGGGTATTTGGGGTGCTCAGCCCTCCTCCCCACTAGGGGTATTTGGGGCACTCAGCGCTCCTTCCTACTAGGGGTTTTTGGGACACTCGGCTCTTCTCCATTTCTTGTAATCAGATCAATTAATAGTTTTGAAGATACAAAAGAGCCCCCGGGTGTAAAATAATATCGCATCATATATATATATTCAGAGATATAACGCAAGTTCATGACAATATATTCCAGGCTGAGAACTTTCAGTGTCACATGAGACGACATAATCAAAACTAAGCAGTCAAATAATGAGGGTCTCGAGTTACAGCATGTTAGGGGGTCTCAAAAGAAACGGTTTGGTGACGGAGGAATGACAGCCCATGATCTATCCAACAATCATTTGTATCTCATTGTACAGCAAGCGAGGCTGGCGCCCATCACTGTCTAACAGCCCCGTAATATAACGCTCTTTATCGCACCTCTCTTTCCTTCTATTGACTCTATCAAACCAGATAGATTGTAAGAAGTGGTTGTCATGGTGATGTCGAACGCCCCCTCAGCACGAGATGAAGATGCTGTTTTAGGGACGTAGGGAGACCCTATCATTGTAATGTCTTCTAGTTACATGGTGACATAATGGTGTTTATGTATTTATATACGTGGTAGAAATCCACAGGAGTGTTACGAAGAGTCGAACCCCAATGTATTTCTATACCAAGACGGGATCAAACATCACGAGCGGTGTTCCTCGAGCAGAATGTCCATGGACTGAAGTCTGGACTGCATCAGTAGATTCAGAACTGTTGACAGCTACGGAAGTTCTATCTGTGATCTTTTTTATCTCAGGGATATTGCTCTTCTGTATGGAAGGACTACGCATACGAGAAACCCACCACGGTTGACCCTTCATAATGAAAAGATTTAGTTAGTGACCCCTCTTACCTCCCCTCCAAAGTACTAAGTGAATAAACCCCTCTGTGGCTTCTGCGCATGAGAATCCTTCATGTCTATAGCGCCAGAGAAACGCCAACAAATGTATTTCACTTTCATTGCAACCCACAGTGCACAATATTACATGCGTATCCATTCATCTATCCATCCATACAATCCATCCATCCATCAATCTATCATCCATCCCTCCACCTATACATTTATCCCTCCATCCATCCAATCTATCCATCCATACAATCTATACCATCCATCCATACAATCTATACAATCCACCCATCCATCTACCCCTCCATCTATACAATCCACCCATCCATCTATCCATCTATACAATCCATCCATCCATCCATCTATACAATCCATCCATCCATCCATCTATACAATCTATCCATCTATCTATACAATCTATCCATCCATCCATCTATACAATCAATCCATCCATCCATCCATCTATTCATCCATACAATCTATCCATACAATCTACCCATCTATACAATCTATCCATCCATCATGTGTCTTATCTCATACAGTATCTCTATCTCAATCTATCCATATATCCATCTATCTATATATCCAATCTATCCATCATTCACATGTTTTATCTCATACAGTACATCTATCCATTGATCCATCCTGCTCATGTCAATGTGAAATTATTAAATCCTTTTTGCATTCCTCTTGTTCTATGTTTTCTGATAAAGTGTAAAATGAAGATTATATACATCGCACTGAATGTTAAATTATAATCCCAGAGCCCACAGAAAAAACTCAGAATCTCTAATAATCTGAGAATTCTGGCAAATAGCATATTGAAAATGTTCTAAAAAGAACTCTGTTTCAGTGCAGTCTGTTAACGTCTCAACATACGGAATCTTAATATCGGGAACACATTTCTGGAGCTGGGCAATCCCACGATTTAGACACTTAACCCTTTAGCATGTTTTCGACCTTAGCTTTAATATTAATGTGAGACAGCAGGACAATGTCCAGAAATCAGGACTGTCCCGTGGGAAACGGGACACTCGGAAGGTATGCTGTTCTCTTTGGCCACCATACGAATAATGGTTGTTCATGGAAGGAAACGTAATAGAAATAATCTAACCGAAAAGTCTGCCCCTGCCTTCGTTGGCACAGAACGAGGAAAGGCGGCCATGTTTGTTTACATTACAGCACGAGTGAATAGCAGCAGCGAGCAGAACGTCTGTTTGCGTAAAAGGTTTTTAAATGCTTCCATGGGGTGACATATGGATTATATGACGTCTTCCATACGCAAGACCTTTCACCCTCCGGTTAATCGTTTTTTAAAATAAAAAAATCAATAAAAACCCTTCAGTGAGCGAAAATCATTCTAATTGATGTTTGGAGGGCGATATCGGACACATCGGGTGATTTCCGATTACGGGTTTATAGATTATGAACCAGCGGACGCCTCATCAAACACACGTCTCGGGATAAATAAGGGCCTTTTCATCTAACTGGAATCTTAATTTTGGGGAAAGGGTTGCCCCCCCCCCCAAATGCAACCAGTAACATTAATACGCCCCTAACTCTATAAATGATTAATAACAGTAAATTTACTTATTGTCGTGCACAATCCCCTATAATTAGCATTTATAGGGTGTCAAGATGTCTCTGACTTTAAAGGACACTCTCGCCATCATATTACCTTAATGTATACGATACGGAGATTGTCTGCCCCTGCAGAATGCCCCCGATATGCATTTGCCCCGTTCCCCAGCTATTTTCCACATAGGAGATGTATCCGGCCCAACGCATCTCCATCTACTCACCTCCAATCCGCTCCAGGGCTGGTTAAACTAACATTGTGGGGGTCTAACGAGACCCCCTGTACGCATTCTCAGAAAGCACTCGCGTTGATTTTAACCGGAGCCCCTTTCCTGCCGCTGATCTGCTTCCCCAAGCGAGAATCGTCGGACCACCGAGGAGGTGGAAAGCTGCAGCTTCTACCAAAGTAAGTGCTTTTATTTTATTTATTTTATTTTTTTATTTTTTTTAATCACGGTTTCGATTTTATTATAAAAATAGACTTTCGCTAATAAAATCACACGTGCCAAAAAAATTCAAACATGGTCAATACAAAAGCGACTGTCGCCTATAATTTTTAACGAGCGAATGTACCCTTTTGTTTTAATTAGGCCGGAAAACGTGTGGCGCTCGTACAATGTGTTTAGCCATCTTCTGTCTAATAAACGCATGCCCACTCCTATCTACGGCGAGATAAGGGCAATCTGTTTGTCTTATTTTATGTGGTCCATTCGCCGCTATTCAGTTTAAACAAACAGGGACAGGCACGTCGTGAAAGAGCTCCCCGCAGATGCTCGAGCGGGTACATGGCATGGCTGTATCTTTCGAAATGTGTCCATGGAGATGAATCCAATACTTGGCAGTCCTCGCCGAATGCTCCCTTTGTTCACTAAATTAACTAAATATTTGGGTGTACGCTGGTAAAACGCATTGTACGAGAAAATTTGGATGAGATGGACCTCGTTTGTGACAGGAGCCCGTGCCAGGTTTTTTGTTTTTTTTTTACGAGTCCTATATCTCGCTGGGGCGAAACATTAAAACACAGATGAAGAAGGAAGACAGGGTTTCAGACGGTACCATGTTTCGAAACAAACAACCAAGTAGACAGCTGAATTCGGAGATTGTAAAAGCAAAACAAAAAAATGGTCCCAGGCAGCTTAACTTGTCGAGACCCACAGCAGTCTTGACGTGGTCCTGTGGTCCTCAAAAAGTTGAACTTTTTAACCATGTTTCCCAATAGTAGAAAGGTGACTTCTAAATAATCACTGCCCATATCTTTGGTAAGAAGTTTATAATCATGTGCATTTATAAGATGTATAAAAGAGAGAATGTCTAATGTTGAGGGCATCTACTTATCTTTTCAAGTGGAGACGCTCGAGGTGGCCATCACTATAATTGAGGTATTGTAAGCCACCTACCGCGATGGTCAAGCTATTTCTTAATGGCTAAGAAGACTGGGAGGTAGAGAACAACTGGACGGCCAATGTTAACTCTATCTAGTAATTATTGGGTTGGTACTAAATAATTAGCTCGTATGACTTGGGTGGGTCAACTAGAACTTGAAGGAAATTCTCGACCAAATTCAAGGTCTATTGAGTATCGTTATACGAAAGCTCAGATGGACTTTGGCTCCACCAAGAAAATATCTGGTCTTAGACCTGTCTAGGACTCTTCGTTTCATGGTCCTGGAATGGTCCCAGGATTAGAGACATAGGCTGAGAGATTCCAGGACTTCACCGGGCAATCCAGGGCATGCGATGATGGTGTTTATTGTCAGAAGAAGACTGTCATGAGAAGAGTTTGGACTCAAAAACAAGAGCATGGTCTATTTTTCAACATCCTCCAGATAAGGAAGAGAAAATAAATATGTAATAAAAAAATGGTATATTATTACTATAAGAATAAAAACTCAAGTTATTCCCAGATTCAACGGGTTAAATTTGCTGCTATATACTCTATGTGACAACCTGAGAACTTCTTGAGGTGATTGAAATGCTTGGATTCTCCAATTATGAACCAGTTTTAGGTTGTTTGCCCATAACTTGTGTTCCAAACCTTGCCAAGCGTTTTTATTTAAAGGGACAGTCATAGAAATATTATGTAGGGCGCCGGATGGCGGAAATGGCTTCACTATTCCTTTAAGAACCATAAAAACGTTTACTAAATGGGAAAACACAGGCACTTAGACAGTACAGCATCTAAACAGACGGACATTAAAGCACAATCTGCCAAACAGCGTTTGAGACCATCCAGGCGGCTTCCAAACGTGGACGGGAAAGTGGAATATAGAGACGGCCATTTGGTTGGTGTCGGGGGAGGGGCGCAATAGAACGATGGGCATTGTATTCCGGCCCGTGTTGTACAAGGCTGGTCATTGGTTGTAAAATAAAATAATTTGCTTTGTTCTGCGGTTTTCCACATTTTAATTGTGCGGCTGTCAAGGCTGCCGGCGGATGAAACCCGGGTGCCATTTCTTATATATACACCTATATACATATATATATACACAAAGAACTAGTCACCGAGTCACTGATCTCTCCCCCACTACTGGGGCAGAATTAAAAGACATTAAACATTAAACATTAACCCTTTAAGTGCCAGGAGATACAAAGTCACCGACGTGTTTGTGAAGTTCATAACAGATTGTAACCTCGTAAGACATGGGACCGTTACCGTACCGTTACCGTACCGTTCATTTTCATGCCCCCCCCGCTACTGTAACTTCGACTACGGAATCTGCCGGTGCTCTATAATTAAACGTAATAAACCAGGGGGGTACGTTATAAATGACCATGTTCTCTTGGGTGGGACAGTCTCTATTTGGTGTAATGGACGGATCACTCGGCGACCCCTACCATTCATTGAAATAGAAGACGCAGAACTGATTGAATAATCTGAAATTCTCAGCATACAGAGCCAAGAACTTAAAAACAAAATATATTTTGGGAACGATAGATTTGCTAGAAATTAGGCAGTTTACAACTATTATTCAGTTTTTGTGATAGCAACCTATCAGGGCCTGCTCTTTCCTGGTCACATGACATTTAAATATTCCCGCAAAATGATGAACGAGGCGAAATAATCAGTCCTAGGAAAGGTCTGGCCGTTCCATAGTACTACAGATTATGTTTCTAACACTGCGCTGAGTTACAAAAGTGTCAAAGTCAGCAGAGTATACGGAATTGCACCTTTAACCCTTAAATTGCCGCTGCCCTTTACACATAACCCCCTATTTTGTTTCCTAGAGCTTAAAGAACACGTCTATGTCTGAAATAGCCAGGTACAGTTGGGAAGTTAAGCTCTACGCTATTAGCCTTTGTAATCTACGGCTGTTTATCCTCCTACCCAACAAATAATGAGCGTCTCGCACAAAAAAAAAATAAAAAAATTCCTAAACACAGCTTTACGCCGTTTGCAAACAAAGCCCCGCCGGGCAAATGTATCGGCATCCCCGCGTCAAACCGTTCATTAATTCCAAGGAACGCATCCCTGTCCCTTATTTGGGTGACAGTGCCACTAAGTCGCTAATGAATAGTTAAGGTTTCTTTGAACGGGCAGATTTATGTTATTAAAACCTCTGATTTAATAGAGCTGTCACTCTTGCGAGGTACCTGCGCTATGGATATTGCTACTTTAACATTGAATAAAGAGCTTTATGTAGCAATTACCGCGTGGCAATCGTAGAGGACAGCTTTATTAACCTTAAGTAGCCGGCCGAAATATTTTTTTTTTTTTTTTTTTTTGGAACGGACGAAGCAAGGTCATGTTTTGATCTATGAAACCTGGACATGGGCCAAATGGCCTTCTTAAGGAACGCTTCTACGGACTCCACATGTCCTAAGGCCTGCGCTTTAGTCAGCAGACAGGGACGGTTTTCGGAGAAAAGGACACCGCTCAGCAAATTCGACAATCTCTGACCTCTGCATAACAATTAGCTTTCGGTTAGACGGCATCGACAAACCAGAAGCGATCGGGTCAATTTGTTTTGTAAGCATGCCGCTAATTGCACCACAAATTAAATCAGGTAACGGAGCGGCCGCGTATATTCGACAAAAGGTCTCTTATCAAAGACATATAAAGCCGAAAACTTTCCACCCCCTCCTCGCCGGGCTGCACATGAGAATATCACGGACGCAGAATGCCGTATTCTTCGTGGAGACCATAGGAAAAAAAACACAAGCTTTGAGGTTGTAATAAATATTCAATATGTAATCAATTTACACCGCGGTTAGGGTAGGTCGAGCCATCCGTCAACAAGAAAAAAAAAAAAAAGGATACCTAGAAACAAATAAGAATTTTATGGTAACATTTAAAAAAATAGAAGGTTTGGCTACTTTTAATACCAAATATAAAAAATAATGTGTTTAATGGTAATATAGGGTCTAATTTGTTATTGCTATGGCTTAAGGGATCACTAGAGAAAAGGAAAAAATAAAATATATATATTTTATCATGGAAGAGTTAATCTTGACCAATATATCTCTATTTTTTATCTCATTTCCCCCCCACACTTTAATCCAGAACAGACACTTGACTTGAAGGACCGTCATCTATGGTCTGCCTTGCTTCACCCACCATGCCCCATATTTTAATTATATATATATATATATATATATATATATATATATATAATTTTATTTTTATTTTTATTTTTTTTATTTTTTTTACAACGGGACTCCGTTCTTACTGAGAATTTGCCATAATGTGCAAAATCCGTAGGTTTCCTTTTACCCAAGGATCCTCCAACAATGTCCAATTGTAGCTTTCATTGGAAAATAAACTAGGGATATATGTAAAAAAATACATTTTCCTAAATAAAATACTGCAGCATTTTCATTAAAAAAAAATTATCAAATTCCATTTGAATTCATATTGGCTCAGATCCAATAACAGCAACAAATCCATCGCCATTTTCACTCATTTATAAAAATAAAATAAAAAAGAAATAATAAAAAATAAATATCTATCCTGGCCTGGATTCATTAATGGAGATAAAATGTAACACTGCTTTTATCTACTTTTTCCCGTTGCAGCTGGTAAAGGGATTGCTTGCGACAGATATATCTCCGGGATTTAGTCCTGCCTATTGTCTGTAAAGAGGACTCACTCTTATAAGATCTTTACACGGTATGTAGCCAGAATTCTGAAATTGTATATCGTACAATGACTAAGAGGACGATTACTTGCCATTAGCCTCTAAACAGGGATTCGCACTCAATAGAACAAATTCTCATTGTGAGCTATTCTAACCTCTCACCAGCATCGCCTCTCTTGGCTTTTCCATCATAAATGATATTATAACCTCTCCCCTCACAATGTATGATAAAATGATGGATCTTTGGCAGGGGGTGACCTCAGATGTGACAGCCACTAATCTATAATTGTCCATTTCCACGTTTTTCGGTCCACCGCAGTTGGACTAATGTTGTCACTGATCTAATTCTAGATCTCATCAGTCGTCATGCTCATGTTCTCTGGAAGGGTTGGAATCACACATACCAGGGCGGACATCATTTCCCCGTAGCCTGCGACCCGTTGACCTCTTGTGAGTGCATAACTCTAAAGTCATTGCAATGCTCAGTGAGTTGCTCACATAAATGTCACCAGGCATTGATCGGATTCCATGAAACACATCGTAGTCCTATCATTGAGCCAAAACAATGCACAGGGCTCCATCAGCGATGGTTTAATTGCGAATGGTTTCTTTCGCTCAAGCCAGGCTCCTCGGATTACGATTGCTCGGCCTTGGGGTAAGCTACGTGGGGGTTTCAAGAATCGAGAAGTAGAGGAACACACATGATGAAGACCACGCGTTCTTGTGAACCTAATAAAACATGTAACCCTTATGTCCTGGTCAAGAGCTCTAGACCTTTGAAGAAATGCCATGTCGACAGGAGACAAAGTGCCGAGTACCAAAAAAAATCTTGGTTTAGACATTGTATACAATCAAAGCATCTAAACAGGCCGTTCAGATTGTGTATTCATTCTGAAGGTCAGGGTTTGTGAGGCTATATAATCGCCTTTTCAACAAAGTAATTGCACTGCCCACTCGTACCTCATGCTCAATGGCACCGGTCTTCATGAAAAAGCAGCAAAGTTACCCCGTAAATTATCTTGGTATTTTATTATATTTTATACTAGAATTGAGTAAATAATTGTATTAAATATAATACAGCACTAACGTGAAACCGTCCAGCTATCTATACAAATAAAATACATCAGTTTTTTTTTTCAAAATGTATGCAAGTTTATCTTAAGTACGCGTTATTACTTTTGTTGCCATGAAACTGAAACGATTCCTCAGATCTGCATTTTAATTACCGATACAGAATGTTCCATTGCCTCAAGTATTATAAAGCCTGTTAACCATGATTCAAGTCAGCACCCTTAAAGAATCGACCCCCCCCTTCTGCTATTATTTAGATTCTACGTTTTTTCTGTAGGGTTGGTGATTTTATGCCTTTTTATATGGTTAAATATTGACTTATTAGGGATGAAATGGATATTTCTAAATATTCATCACCAGTTCCATGTGGTTAAGGAACCATCCATTAGAGGTGATCTGATGGGTTGTGATGCAGTTTGATCAAATTATTTAACGCTTTCATTGTGAAATGATGGTCTACATGGCTTGCTGCCTGATTTCTATTCAAATCTATTAAAGTTCAAGCGTCGCTTTACTCATCTTGAAGCCATTCAATAACAGTTGACTAAGCCAACTTGGTCAGCAGCTTCTCACGAAAAGTTAAGTTGCTGTCAAGAAGTTGGAGTTGCGAGTTGTGGCCGTGTTGCGTTGTCTTCCTCGAGTTACGATATATAGGTGTCGATTTGATCTTGACTGCTGTTGAGTTGGTCGTTGGGTCTATAAGTCAAGTTAGCGGATCCAGTGTGTCAGCCCTACGGAGTTGGATGGCCTCCAGGGTCTACCATACCCAAGCATGCTGTTTGCTGTGAAAGTTTGACATTTCGTCAACTCTTAATGGACCGCCCTTTACTTTTATGAGCAGTCCATTAAGAGGATAACCATTGTGTTGTGTACATTATAACATTCCATGTAGAATGACAATATATTTTCTTTTATTATGCTTTTTTACTCTCAAGCTCCTGTTAACTCTCAAATTAAATCAGAAAAACATTATCTCCTAGAAACCACTGTAACATCTGGCATCTATCAATGGTGGTCCATGGGTGCTCTAACAATATTCTCAAGGTGACAAATAGTCTGTGAATCATCAAGTCTGGGATCCACTTACCTGACTTTACCTAACACTAGTGAATAAACATAATTTCCACAAATTCTATTACGGCTGAATGGAGAGTTGAGACATCTTCCAATAAAGACGGCCATTATGGGGAACACAAACCTACACAACGTTCTAAGAACAACTCGTACGATGCCACTAATCACTAAAACTCCTGGCTTTGTCATTCTGATTTCCTGACATTTTAATGGTTTCCATAACACGCAAACGTTCCAATGACCGCAGTCAGAGAGTGTTGGGAAAAGGGAGGTCTGGACACGTATTATGGTTCATCATTGATTCCCATTTACAGAACGTGACCTTAACTTTTTCTTCCAGTTACAAATGAGTCAGATTATTGGAAGTGGGTTTGGCAAATTAAGGTATTCTTAAAACGATCATTTTTCCGGATGGGATAAAAAAAACAAAAACAAATTGAATTAACCCCTTGAGTAAAAGCCAACAGCGTATCTTATTCCTGCCAGTTTCGGAGAAGCACCCACAATGTAACCCTGTATTGACAGAGTTAGTTTGGTGTCGGTGTCTCAGTACCGCCTGGTTAGGGCTGCTGGTCTGGCCGCATCTCAGTAATATTTATAATACTGTCAACAATTCACCAGATTTAAAAAAAATAAATAAATAAAAAAGAATAGTGGAGTGATTGGCGACAGACAGGGCTTCTCTATTTGCAGTAAGATTTTATCCCCGACAAACTTCCACGTGTCCAAAGCAGAGCATCATTGCCGGTGGAACTGCCTATCTACCTTACCTGAACAGGCCACGTGGGAGCTGTGATTGAGGTCTGTCCCGTAAATGTTCTGCTTACACATTCTTTTTACATGTAAAAAAATACCCTTATCCACGTGGTCCATGCCCAACTTTGTCTATCATGTCATAGTTACATAGTTCATAAGGTCCATAAAGTTCAACTCTTCTACCTAACCTTCCAACTCTTGATCCAAACAACCTTCCTATTCTTAATCCTAAATGATCAGAAGACAGGAGTGTGTGTTTCACAAGATGGGGTGAGTGAAGGTCCCAAGATAGGTCCCCCTCGTTAAACTCAGCAGAGAAAAATACCGGTAAGTAATACACAAGAGCTTTATAAAATAAATAATTTATTTACAGAAAAATACAAAAAAAGAAAAAGCCGATTTCTTTTAAAAAGTAAAAGGTACGACTAAACCTATCTCCATCGCCCTTGGCTGTGCTGAGATATCCGCGATGTTGCCAGCTACACGAGTTCAAAGAAGGATGAGTTAGTAAATCAGCATTGACTCACAACAGCACGGCTTAGCCAGGTCAATACCGAGGTCAGTGAGGGAGCAGCGAAGAATCAGATGAAGACTGCAAAGGTAAGCTGCAGCGCTCAGATACTGGAAATAAATTAACCGGCTCCAAATTCCAATTTAAAACTCCTTAAATATATAACTACCCTACGGTCCGTCCAAATATCATATTTGGAAACAACCGAAAAGAGGATTTAGCCAATATTTGACTTGTTTAAAGATGCTGTTCCACTTAGATATTTTTTTTTCCCCCCAACTGTGAAAAACACTTTAATTATTACACCATACTCTCGTAGGAATGTTAAATAAACGTATTCCTGTGCTAAAATAAAGTACTGTTTTTCTGTTAAAAAAAAGCCCTTTTTTAATGCGTTCCCTCTGCACTGCCTGCCAATTGCTGACATCACAGATGGGGCGTTTGCTTAAAAGTCTATTAGTTTAAAGGAGAATGGGAGTGGCTGTAGGAAGTCAGACTGCTGTGATGTAATACAAAGGGGCGGGCTTTGAAAAAAATGATAGGACTCTGTTTCTAAGCAGCTCCAGTATCTCAATAGACCTTTAAATGCAGTTTCTAAGAGACAGGGAGCATTGAGGAGAAAAATACAATGGGAGACAAGTTTCTTTTACTTCTCTTTACACCATGCAGCACTTATCTGGTGATATTTAATCTTAGTTTAATTACTTTTCGAAATCACCCCTTATTTTTTGTGGAGTTGCCGCCCAAAAGCCAAATACTAAGAAGAAAATGTTTCCCAATACTTGATCCTAGTTTTAACCTAACTCCGTTTTATATCTCACAGAGCGTTTAAGAGCAAAGAAAAATAAATATGTATTTATACAGCTATAAACGGATGATTGGAGATACACAGACAGAAAGGGACCAGCCGGGTCTTTAAAGATTATATATAAAGATTAAAATACACAATAAGAGATAAGCTGAGAAAATAGGAGATCGGCTTTTTTCTTCATCCAAAATAAGCACCATATGTTTTACAGAAAATATATATATTATATTTTTTGTATATCTACCAAATTTAAATGAGATTGTACTGAATCACTAGACTTTTAAAGGACAATAAGAATCATTTAATTTTAGTGGAAAAAACATAGATGTGGAATTGATCTGTAGAAATGAGGAATATGTCTACATATTCAATAAAAAACCCCACAAAAAATTTGATTAAAATATTTTTAGAGCTTTAACAACCTTTTGCCTTCAGGTTATTTGGTCCATAATCCATTATATTTGCCTTAGTAAGTATGGTGTAAAAAGTGCAGTCTTTACTGATTTATCACGGGGTACGGGTATTAGAAAGGTGAATGCACAGCGGAATACGAACGTAGTGTGCAAAACGTAACAGGAATATTAAAATAATTCCGCATTGGTTAGAGATGATAGATTAACTAATTAAAAGGCCAATGTATACACAAATGTATGGTATAGGGGGGAAAAAAGTGCTGATATTCACAAAAGACGGCACAAAGAATGAAAAAAAAGTGATTGTGGAGCAATGACTGAAAGGTGGATTTATCAGCATAGCAGCCCGGTTGTCAGGATGGATTGCTACTACTCCAGAACTGAATGTATGCATATTTAACATGATGTCATATCAGGTACATTATGGATACATAGAATGCTACGGCAGATCAGGCCCATACACCCCCCGTCTAGTCGCCCATTCGTCCTGCTATGAAGACTCAGACCAGTCGTTGGTCTTGTCTTAGATAAAGGAGCCGTATGTCTATCCCATGCATGTTTAAATCCCCTCACTGTGTTAACCCCTACCATCTCTGCTGGGAGGGTATTCCCCTTACCTACCACCCATTAAATTCATTAGCAGTAGAGCCCTAAAGGCAATATATATGCATAGAGTCACCCACAGTAACCCATGATCCGCTAGTAGAAACCACCATTTGTCTTGGCATTAAGAATACGGTTTTATCACCAAAGAGACCAATAGCATAGTCTACTCCACAGAAACAGAAACATTCTATTGGTTGCTATGGTGATAAGACCACTTTTCTAATGTGTCTTTCAAACCATTCTGAAATTATTTTTGAAATTATATTTTTTTTGTTATTTCTATTTTTCCTACAAGTTTCTTGTTTTCCCAAAAATATCATCTAAAATGTATTAGCATCTCAATTTGAGTTAAGACAATGCCTCTAGTCACGTTTTTGTGAATTCCAAAAAAAAAATCTGAAATAACTCAAATGGCATAATAAAATATGATGCATTTTGTTGTGATTGGAATGGACCCAGACTGCTTCAGAAACTGAAATATAATATATATGTAATATAATAACACATATAATAACACATATAATAACACATATAATACACATGCTTAGCTTATAAACCAAGAAAACTTTATGTAGAGGTCGTGCTAACTTGCATCTTCTAAAAAAAAGTATATGTTAGCTAAATATGTTAAATATTCTTATGATAATATAGAATATTACTGGAAAAAAAACATGAGAAACAACTTAATCAAGCATATATATATATATATACACACACACACACAATTAATGGTCATCCCTACACAATTAGGAATATGTTTCCGATTATGTATAGTGAAGATTTTAATGAATATATATATATATATTATATATATATATTTATATCATATTCATATAATGAAACAAAAATGGGAATTCTTTATTAAGGTGTTTAAATCGGCTGCTATTTATTATTTTATTTTTTTGAAGCAAAAGTCTACTTTCAACGCGTATTTTTTAGGCCGTAAGCGACGGCGAGGGTGTAACTTAAACATGCTAATTATTAAAAAGAATATATGAAAATACGTATAATACAATGATTATAAAAAAAATAAAGAAGCTTTATGAAAAGGTTAATTATGTCTGGGCCTCTCTGAGCATAACGGCACGCACGGCTAGGGATTTATTCATAATAGCAGCCTAGACAGTCACTGGAAGAGCATTATCCCTTCCCAATAATTGCCTCAGACAGGATATTAACAGATCTATCTGTGGCAACAATGCTTCGTACATCTCAGAACGCACCGTCTACTCCTTAGACCGGCTTCCTCGCTCCTCGCGACATCAATGAACTCTTCCTACATCTTCTCCGAGTTGAATGTCCCCTCCGCTCTCCTCCCAGCTCCTATTATTGCATAACTAATGCGTCCTTCACCTTGTAGAAGAGCAGGAGGAACATTTATTATGTTCCAAAGAAGAACGCGTGTCCTCGGATGTGCCCTGTCATCAAAAGAGACCTGGCATAGCCGACCACGGCGAGAGACACCATGGTGGAAAATAAATTACGAGACTTTGTTCCGTCTGATCGGAATTCTAGACTGCACCAGCGTTCGCGTGCTTAAATCTAAGCGTGTCTCAGCTGTCCCTGGTTACCTGGTTTTTTTTTTTTTATTTTTTTTTTTTTTTTTACAAAATCCATCTTTGAAAGGCTTCAAAGTTCTAGTGGAAAATAATTAACATTCTGACTACCGGGTAGAAAAGGTGAAGCAAGGATCAATGATGTCGGGGCAGGATGTATTTACCAGAAAATAAGAGAGAGAGAGGAGACACAAAATTGCGGTCTCTATCCAAGGTGATCTTAAACATCTGTATTGTCTCCTTTCTATAGGATGTCACCTTGAGAGATCTCCAACGTCTTCCGTTTGTCCTCTAACCTATTCTGTATGTTCTAGTTCTCGGAATACGGAGGATTTTTTTCCCCCCTCTTTACTTCTTGGGTTTTTTTTTTTGTTTCCCGGAGGGATCTCCAGAATGTGTTCATCATATTTATCATGTGACTTCGGGGCATGTGAATGTATATTTAATCACTGAGCGTGTGTGCTTTTGTTTTGAATTGATGATCATGCCCAAAGAGAACGCGAAAAAAACATTTGAGAACTAATGTTGTGCGGTGGGAATAGCGTGCATGTGTGGAGGGCTATGAAGCCTTAAGAGATTAAAGGGTCCTGCACTTGGGTTCTCATTACACAAAGGGTCATGAAGCCATTTTCCCAGTACGCACTCCATGCTTGCTAGCTAGGATATCTACCTAGGGTATCAGACCGCTTTATACCACTTTCTATCTTATTTGGAAATCAAAATGTAGGTGGCTTTGGAGAGACGGAGATAAGGAGGCATAATTAAGATATTTTTAAGCCCTGCTTGTGCACGAAGAACAGGAGGGTCAAAAGCTTAGATGTAATGTATTGAAGTTTTACTTTACTGAGAGGGTGGAAGATAAGTGGCAGAGGGGATTTAAACATGCATGGGACGGGCATAGGGCTCCTGAATCTAAGACCAGACCAACGACCGGTTCAAGTTTGAGTCTTTACAGCAGGAGAAACGGAAGACGGGGCCGAACGGTTCTTATCCGCCATCAAATTCTATGCTCCTGCATAAATAATAATAATAAAAGATGTTTACGTACAGGTAAAATCGCATTAGTTGACACATTCCAAAAGATATATATTAAAGGAGGTAATTAGAAATTCAGTAAAAAATCCACGTGATTAGGAACGATCCATACGAGAAATTGCTTGCGTGTTCTCCGCATCTGAGCTCATATCGTTAAAAGCCAATTCTCTTAAGAAAAAAGGAAATCATCGGGCCTCCGACGTAAGAAAAATGAAAAGTGACAGCAGCTGGGTTTAATCACTGGTCAGGTGGAAAGACTTAGACAATCTACGCTCTCTTTAATGCTCATCTGACCCCAGCAAGTGTGGCCGCCGGTAATGATGTGTACAATTACGGCAGGTCCGCGGCTCGGTGACCTCCCGCTCTGTGCTTTATTAACCAGAGTTACTAATTTATACCCAAGCTAAGTGATTTTTTTTTTAATGTTTAAGTTTCAACATATTCCCCAAATAGGCCAATTTGTAATAACATTAATAATAATAATAATAATAAAGTATTATAATTAAAATCTGTACTTTGGGGGCAACAGAATAGAAAAGGTGATTGACAAAAATATGTTTTTTTGTCAGGTGTTAATCAAAATAATCATTAGTTTAAAAAAAATGTTTTAGCTTTATTAACACTTATTATGTTAAACTAAAATTTCATCCCTCGTATTCCGTATTTTGTAAAAAAAAAACAACAAAAAAAACAAAAAAAAAAAGGCGGCAAAAGAAAATGGAATGCCGGCATTTCTAGGAGATATCTGTGTTGGAAATGTCACATCACATATTTTAGCATTTCCCTTGCTGTTTTGAGACACAAAAGTCAGAAATTTATTAGGATATTGCTAAAATACGTTATCACATCTGTGATAACGTATGCAATAAAAAATTAAAAACACTCTTGGGTTAAATGTTGCCGTTCCAGCTACTTCACTGAATTTACCACTTTTGTGCTTGGAAACATCATTCCTACTACTGTTGCTCGTCCGAGCTCTTCCTTCATTCTTTGATCTGGCTAAATTCAACCTCATTCATAATTTGTGCTGGGAATACCTAATTGTCACGTGACACAAAAGAAGGCCCTTGATAGGCTGTTTTTATAGTATTAATCCTTAAGAGGAACATAAAAATGACAGATCTGCTAAGGTGTATTTGCTTAACACTGTGTGTATGTAATTTATATATATTATATATATATATATATATATATATATATATATACACACACCACACACAGGGATTGATTGTATGTTAAAATAGTGCAGAATATAACATCGAATCACAACAGCTTTTGATATATATACTATTTTCCTAAAAGACACACCAAAGGGTATAATCGTGGACTATAATTTTAATCATGAAATCACTATTCAGCCCATTTTAACAGGGTCCGTTAAAGTAAAATCAATTAGGAGCCGTGTGAAGATGATACAGTTACTAGATTTTTTTGGAAGCAATTGTTTAACACCATTATAGTTCTTCTCAGTTAAAATCGGTGGAAGAGAACGTGTGCTCTAAGCCAAGTTGGGAAAGGATGGATTGTTAATATAGAATGATCTATATTACATCAGAGGAGCAAATGTGCTAAAGGAAAAGGCAAGATGAAGTATTTCAGAAATGGTGTTTCTTGGAAGTCATCAAATATATAAAGAAAAAGGGTAAAACACCAGTACAGCTAAATCGACTGTTATGGGGTTTTTTCGTATTTCTTGCCAAGAAACACTTTAAGTGTTGGAATATTTGGACTTATGTAGAAAAGTTGAGTAGCCATCATCATTGGCACACAAGTCCATTTGGTTCCACCGACATCTGTCATGATCAGGAGGTGGTGAGTCACGGAATGTGCCGAGCCCGGCACCTAATTGTGAGTGGTGACCGCGACGTCAAATGTTATTTATGGTCTATAGATTATGCTCTGACAAAGGAAGGCTGTTAAAGTGCATTTTCTTGAGACTTTCAAGGAAATGGGACATTTTTCAGCATTTACATGCAAGAAAATGGGAGAACAAAAAGGATTTGAAGAATAATTTATTGGCGCGTGCAATACGCACATACAAGCTCTCATTTTCAAAAGACTGACAACCAGTTCAACGGAGAGGATGGCCATTGGTCAGGGTTGGAGTGTTGTAAACTCATGTATGGCATGGGGCTCAGGCTTCTACAATGGTTCCTACACATGGATTTAATGCCCAGCACACAGAATACATCTCCCCATCCCAAAAACACATCCCATTGCACTACCTTTACATAGCTTACTTGCCCTTTTCCCCGATGCACTCTCACATCCTTAAATATAATGACTAAGTAGCAAACTGCTAGCACTTTGTCTGGTTGAAGCACCAGTAGAGGAGGACCGACCACCTATTTGCCTCCAGTGAAGCTCAAGTTAGAGTTGACCTGACTGTGCTCCGACTTACATTCCTCCAATCTTTTATGATCTGGGCCAAACCGTATAATCTGGTCCGGCTGTATTTCCAAGCAACACGGCAGTATGTTCATGTTTGCGTGTCAGCATGCATCAGACCCTACCGGGCGTAGGACATCAGTAAACAAGCAAGGATCCTAAACCAGCAAACTTGATGGACCAAAGTTGGTTGACCTTGTACCTTACATTTTAGAATGCTCAGAAACATGACCACTAACGATTAAATAGAACGTGGGTGCAAATATAGAACCCCACAAAATCCCAAGTTTGGCAAGTACTGCAGTTTGAGATATTGTGAAAGACAAACAATGAGTAATGCCTCAGTTGGATTATACATTAGACTTCATACTGGTTTTCTCCACATGACCCAATGTGCTCCGTCCATAAACGTCTCTACACTTCGACTGCTTTGCTGCATCACATTACCCTAAACCTTTTCTAGAACATCAGACTTCCTTTACATACAAGACGTTTTATTTATTTATTATTATTTGAGCATATAATAACCCTCAATGTAAAATAGTTGTTATCAGCACCTACGCTTTCCGTTTGATGTGCTTTCTGAACCGTGCAATATGAGGCATGCATCAGTGCCTTTCACCAGTACAGATCTATTTTTTTTTTTTTATCTGAAAGCACTCTGCGAAATATATATATTTTTTCTTGCGCGTCTACTTCAAACAAAGCACTTAATTATTACACATAAGTGCCGCTGAGCCAACAGAATATTTAGTGGAATGTAGAAAAAAAAAAAAAGATGAAAAAGTTAACAGAAAGTTAACAAAGCTAAAACTTCACTCTTCCCAAAATAAAAGACAACTTAAGACGGTGATTAAGACTAAGCTTTAATAAAGTGCTCCAGCGCACTGTTCTTCACCTAAAAAAGCCTCTTCATATCAACGTTGAGAGCCATCAGAATTATACATTGCCCGGGAACACAAAGCGCATTATTGGATTATCACCTAATTAATGACAATGTATTCTTGCGTTATCAACAATAGCGTGATTACTGATTGCTTTGCCTTCCCGCCGCTTCAAGATGCTCAAGTCGTTATAATGGAGCAGCCATGACAGGTATACAACAAAAGATGACAGTTCACGTTTCAGCAGACGTGGAATTGGAAGAAATAAATCCTCAAGAAGTAGTTTGTTGAGGAAACTGTTCTCGGCTAAATCTCTGATTACACCCGTTGAGTGCCAGGAACAGGAAACAAAATATATATGTGGCAAAGTAACTTTGCCATGCCTGGAAACTCTCTATGTTTGACCCATTGTCTCCAGGTTTGACCAAGGGTCTCCAGATCACTTTCCCTTTTCTCAGGCAAAGGTAATAAGTTGGGTCACACTTACCACCTGCCCACTTTCACTCATGCCTACATCTCCCTAAAGACAGCTTGGGGCCAGTTCCACCATATGTGTGGCTATCCCTGCCCAACGCATGGCTAGCCTCACCACTACACTGAACATCTCTCCCGAAAAGTTCCAGGTGATCAACCTTGGTAAGCTCCTCCAAGGTATGGACATGGTCCACATTACGTCTACACTTTTTGCAAGAACTCCGAACAGGTAGTTGAAGAGAAAGTCCTGGTAAATTCTTGACTGCTGCCAACTATATGGGAAGGATTAAGAAGTGGACAAGGAAAGTTGCTTCCCATGGCTTTTTTTAAAATTATCATGTAGAATTTTTACATTTTCTGACAAGCAATTTGTTTCACATCTATGTTTTTTAATGTAAGAAGTCCTTTTTAAAAAAACAACAACTCAGTTTAGTAATATTGAAAGGTTCTTTAATTCTAGTCACTTAGGGGTGATGATTTGGTTAATAGCGTTTCCTTATTTATGTATTTGGGGCAAAGAAAAAGAATTTGAGAATTTTCAAGAAAGAATTTGGTGGCAGATATAAAATTTAAAAAATTAAGTTTTTTGGTATGTATGTAGAAGGATTACAGAAGAAAATGGCCTCTGCTTGTGAATGTAATTGCTTCCTGTCGGCTCCTTGACCACGTTCCGTGCCATCATCAACGTTGGCTTTCATGCCTACTATGACAGGATGGAACATCTCAGCTAAAGTTGGGGTACCAGTGCCCGTTGCAGAGAACTGAGTGACCCTTAAGAGAACCAATCACAGTGATGCAATACAATTTTGTAAGAAGGGGCTCCCGCCATTAGGCTAGAACTTCAACTTCCTTGGTCATGAAAAGGTTTAAGTTAGAAGCTTTGCTAGTCAGGCATGAAAGGTTCTAATCGCATGTATGTTAATATTAATAAAAGCTCTTACATGATTTTCGTCTCAAGGCAGCAAGTTGCCGTCTAGAGATGTCTGCAAGCCAGGTCATAGCCACTTTAAACTCACACAAGTTTTATACAGCTCAAGTTTCAGAAATCTGCGGTAGAGACATGTATCAGTGTAATTTGGCAGTGACTCATCTCAGGGCATCTCAATTAAGTCCAGCTTAATGTTTTTAATGTTATACCTGAGCTTCTGTGGAATCATCAATTTTTATTTTTTTAATCTGAAGGATTAGCAACTATGAGCCACAGAGCCCTTCTGAAACCAAGATAACCATACCGTGGTGGGAGGGGTGGGGACTTCATGCCGAGTATAGGAGCGGGGAGGGAACAGAGCTGCTCCTCAGAGGTGGGGCTAGTCCCCAATAGGTAGAGAACCTGAACTGTTTCCAAGTTATAGGTGAGCTTCCCCAGGATTTTTTTTATTTAATATGAAGGATTAGCATCAATATCCCACAAAGCCATTCAGAAACCAAGATAACCATACCGTGACTCTTCTAATAACTGGCCACTTCTTGTCCCATATACAATCTGGTAGGTGGCAGAGCTGCTCTTCAGAGGCAGGACTAGCCCATGATTGGTAAGTAAAGAGTCCACTTGCACCACCAACAGAGCAAAGAGAGCACTATGCTTGTTATATATGGTCAGCCGAACACAAGGGCTTTACTCACATGTACCCCAGGACTGGCCATGGGGTACACAGGGCAAATGCCAGGTGATCTGTCTGACTTTTCCACTGCATGGGAAATGCAACCATTTAATTTGCGGGCTGTGTGCTTTAAATGCTATTTTTATCCCCGTCTGACCGTGCTCAAACACAAAAGCCAATATCTCATCTTTCCACCGGTTTCTAAAGTACATGTTTATCACTGTGTTGGCATCGGTAAATATGTCTGTTACTGTATCTGACACAGAACTGACATACACCAAAAAAATCATTTCTTTTATTAAGATCTCAAGAACTGCAAGGCAGAAAAATCAAGTCTGCAATTATTTTGTGATCTAACTCGCAATTACAGTATTATTGTTCAAAAGCATACTAGAAAAAAAGAAGAAAAGACTGTAAAAAAAAAATAAAAAAAATATGCTTTTTCTTTTTTATAGAAATAATAATGATGTCTAGATATAATTCTTGAGAAGATTACTAGATATTAGACTAATTCGGTACCGGCAAATGTTTCTATACCTGGGTTTGGAAGTTTCTACATTAGATTTAAATACATAAGTGTTTCACTTTTGTTCTGACTTTAACAATATCTATGTGAAACGTAACAAGCTTTCCATCTCTGTGTTGATAACAAGGTATATACATCCAAGTATTCCTGTTTAGAGGGACCAGCCCCTATATAGCCATAATATCAATGTATACAAACTAGACTTGGGCACCAGGGGGCTCTTCGTGTTCGTCTTCGTGCTCGTCTTCGGGGAAAAAAAAATCTTCGTATTCCGCGAATATTCGCCCGTTCCTGTCTTCTCTTCGGGCGAATATTCTTTTTTTCTTCGTTTTTTCCGGTTAAGGGGTTAATACGGGGTTAACGCAGCTCTGGCGCCAGTACTTTAAATGTGTGTATCAGCAACTCCATTGGTCGCCAGCAGGGGGCCTCCTGCTGTCGACCAATGATCACAGTACCATATATAGCTAATATATTCTCGGGCAGAATATTCTGCTACTCAGTGTAAAACCAACAGAGGGCAGCATTCTGTCCGATGATATATTAGCCATATGTGGCAGTGTGTTAATTTTCATTTATTAATTATTTAAATAAAATATATTTCCATGATCCGCTGGTCTCCCCACTGCAACAGTTAAATGTCCGCACTCACGGACATTAATTTTGTCGAATTTACAAACTCTTTTTTTCTATTTATTTTGGGTTTTTTTGTATTAAACTGTTAGACGAAAGGATCATGGGAATAAATGCAAATGAGCACACGGCCCCATATGGCTTATATATCTTTGGACAGAATGCTGCCCTCTGTTGGTTTTACATTAAGTAGCATATGTTTGAAATCCAAAGTTATTCTGCTACTCGACGTAAAACCAACAGAGGGCAGCATTCTGTCCGATGCTATATTAGCCATATGTGGCAGTGTGTTCATTTTCATTTATTAATTATTTAAATAAAATATATTTCCATGATCCGCTGGTCTCCCCGCTGCAACAGTTAAATGTCCGCACTCGCGGACATTAATTTTGTCGAACTTCCAAACTCTTTTTTTCTATTTATTTTGGGGTTTTTTTGTATTAAACTGTTAGACGAAAGGATCATGGGAATAAATGCAAATGAGCACACGGCCCCATATGGCTAATATATCTTTGGACAGAATGCTGCCCTCTGTTGGTTTTACGTCGAGTAGCAGAATAACTTTGGATTTCAAACATATGCTACTTAATGTAAAACCAACAGAGGGCAGCATTCTGTCCAAAGATATATAAGCCATATGGGGCCGTGTGCTCATTTGCATTTATTCCCATGATCCTTTCGTCTAACAGTTTAATACAAAAAAAACCCAAAATAAATAGAAAAAAAGAGTTTGGAAGTTCGACAAAATTAATGTCCGCGAGTGCGGACATTTAACTGTTGCAGCGGGGAGACCAGCGGATCATGGAAATATATTTTATTTAAATAATTAATAAATGAAAATGAACACATTGCCACATATGGCTAATATATCTTCGGACAGAATGCTGCCCTCTGTTGGTTTTACGTTGAGTAGCAGAATAACTTTGGATTTCAAGCATATGCTACTTAATGTAAAACCAACAGAGGGCAGCATTCTGTCCGAAGTTATAGTAAGCTATTTATACTAAGTTAAATGTCCGTACCGGCGACTTTGTTGGTCGCTGGCACTGACATTTAACTGACACAGTGGGGAGACCACTGGTGTCCCTGCTGTGTCAGTTAAATGTCCGTACCAGTGACTTTGTTGGTCACTGGCACGGACTTTTAAGTTAACTGGTGCAGCAGGGTCCCAGGTTGCTTTTTTTTTCTGCCTAGCAACTAGTGGTAAGGGGCCGTGCGAGTGAGCCTATTGGTCGCTTGCACAGCCCTTTACCCTACAGATTTCTGCTCCCATTATCCAACGCAGCATTGCAGGGGTTAACGGGAGCGGAAATCAGGAATTAAAAAGGCTGTGCAAGTGAGCCTATTGGTCACCTGCAGGGTCTTCCTCTGGCATCAACCAATTGGAGGTCCCTGCAGGCGACCAATAGGCTCACTCGCACTGCCCTGTAACCCCTGACGACGAACCTTCTGATTTCCACTTCAGTCAACTCCCGCGATGCTGTGAAGATAAGGTAAATTAGATGGGGGAGGGACCGGGTAGATTAGTAGACGAAGGCGAAGATTCTTCGTGTGTGAGTCTTCGTCTTCGCCTACGTTTTACCTGCACTGTCTTCTCTTCTTCATGTCTTCGGAACGAACACGAAAACGCACTCTTCGTGTTCGTTTTCATGTTCGCCCGAAGACGAATGCACAAGTCTAATACAAACCCTATAAAAGCATATAAATGAAACACCTGACTAGTAGAATCCTTAACTTGGCTTCAATAACTCCTAACTGACTTGATGAATGTATTATTTATTGATTTATAAAGTGCCATATAATGGGCAAACTGGACAATAGAGTAACAAGTTTGATTATTCAAAGATGGACGTGGTTCTGCCTCTTTATAGATCTTTGGTCAGACGTTATCTAGAGTAGCGGGTACAGCTCTAGAGACCCCATCTCTAGAAGGATATTGACATTTTGGACAGAGTTAAATGGTCAATGGTTTGCAGGAGAAGAAAAGACTGAGGGATCTCAGTAAGTATGGCTTGGAAGAGAGAAGGGTGAGAGCGGATATGATAGAAACATTTAAACTTGAAGGCATTTAATAAAGTACAGGAGGGAAGAATATTTAAAAGGATTAGAAACAAATTCTCCAAATGTTCTCCAACTAATGTTTGCACGGCTTGCACCACCATGTTAAGACAGCACCGAGCCTTCACATTCACCATTGAGTATGATGGCTGCCCCAACTTAAGAGATGACGCAGGCCCAACCTACGAGAGGACGCAGCCCCAACCAACGAGATGACGCAGGCCCAACCTACGAGAGGACGCAGCCCCCAAACCATAAGCCAGTGCTGTCACAACCTCTACAAGCCCAGCCGCCCATCCCGGCTCGGTTGCGTCATGATGACAGATCGTCGATACATGTTGTGATCTAGCATCTCTCTCAATCAATCCAGCACATAGAAGCGGTGGAAAGCCATCTTTCTCCAGCTGCTAAACTGATGCGTATTAACTAAAATAACAAAACCACGGACAGTGGTAAAGTTTGCGATATGAGCGTCGCTAAAATACATTGTAGCGACGTAAAGAGTTAAACCTTGAGAATAAAAACATATAAGAGCTGAAGGCTATTTAAAGCTGGGCACAGCTTGTGTGTCTTTTCTGGTTTATTGTACCTGATTTAAATAAGTGATTCATGGCGGAGGGGTTTTCAAGTGTCTACATTTTCATAAAATATTTGAAAAAGTTCCCGATCTATACGCACTTGCGTAGAATCGATCACCATATAGTCAGGTGAACTGCGTGATCTTACCTACACTACAGAATTCATCAAACCGCAGTCTTCTCCTTTCACGGGCTCTATTTGCATAATCATTTTGTATTAATAAAAAATAAAAAAAAAAAGGTTTGCAGTAATAGCATAATGGAAAAAGACAGAGCCAATAGATAATGCCAGTAAGGAAACGGAGCAGGATTTACCGCTGCTCCAGAAAAGCAGCACAGCGCATTTAGTTTATTAAGCAGGTTATGGAAGGATTCGAAGGTTTGAAGATGACCTCCTGAGATTGCAAGGGGCACTGAGATTAACTTTGGATCCAGTGTTAAACTAGAGCTCAACTTTAGCCCATTTAAATCGTCTCTCTGTTCATTTCATTTCCCTCTCTCTCCTTATCAAACTCAGTTCTTCCCCATAACTCGTTCCCCATTCCTTCTCATTTATATGTCTCTAACATCATGTTTTAGTAAATCCTCGTTTTTCCTGTTCATTTGCTCTATTTAATTCTTCATCACGGGAGGTAAGACTCTGGCTTCTAAATTTTCAGAATTTTAGGATCTCTGTTCTCTTCTATCCTTTATTCTTTCAGCTCTGGGCAGAGGATGTAGGTGTCGGTGACCTTCACCTGAAGCCACCCACCCCCTACCTGGGTCTGACCCACTTGGACCCAACCAGAGATGGTACCACTTCCTCCAGCTTGCTCCAACTCATTGGACCAGGTTCAACCTCTTCTTGCTTCTATAAGGACAGATAGGGAGAATATTTTCCATTAGGCGAGGAGAAGGCATGTCCACCCGCCTGCCTTTAAAGAATGGTCACTTTGCGATGCTAGCAACGTAGGAGCAGAAATGGACGTCCATTCACCTTTAAGCTTAAAGAGGATCATCCCAGCCACCTCCAGCCAACCAGGACAGTGGTTCAGTGCCCAAAAATTGGGAATGTCTGGACTGTTGGCAGGTATTCACATGACAAAAATCCATGAAAAACATTTGACAATTCCTCGCATTCCTGGGCATTAATGCTTCAAATAAAATGTTTACGGTCTTTGTCTACGACAGGCATTAATTTAATGTAACATGTTAAAAAACAAACATGCAAGTTAAACCAATTAAACGGAGCGCTGCTGAATTTGAAGTGTCTCCATTTTTTTAAATAACAAAAAAAATTCCAGCAAAATAGAAAATTGAACTAATCACGATGCTGCACGGTATTTTTAATTATTAACAACGACTCCTCTTTAAACATCTCCGCTGTTGAAAAGAGGGAACAAAAGAAAATAGTCATTTTGAGTGTTTTATCGATTTTGGGATGTTTTTCTGAGATAAAATATGTACGGATGCCTTTTCTGTGTTTTCTGTTCCCTCTACCTACGCACAGCTTAGTCTGGCAGACAAGCATTATGTAATATCAGGCTGGATGTTAATGGCTGGTACTTACTTTAGTTTTTGGAATAAATATCCTTTTTTGGAGGAAAAAAAAAAAATGACATATAATGCTTGTGCTTTTGTAATCTAAAAACTTATGTCTGCACAATGTTTTGTCCCCCCTTTGTGAATAGTATTATTGATCAATGAGTGAGATTAAAAAAATAAATAAAAAATAAATTGGTTGTCTTCACTAATTTTGAACCCCATAGATCCGAAACCAGCTGAAATTACACAAGTACTGAATTTTAACAAAACTTAAATGCATCCGGCATGTTCTTTGAGGGGTACAAGCTAGAAGTGATTGTATGCGTCAACACAAACAGAAGCGACAGGACTTCTGTAGGGAGCAATCCCTACAGAAACCGTATATTGTTAATCCTATTAATTACTATTTTTCAACCACCAAAAGGCATAGCTAGGACATTTAATGCAAATTCTCTAATTCCCATGATCCTGCAGTGAGGATTTTGTTAGAATTCTACCTGTATTTCAAGCAGGAAGTTAGAGCTCACTTCCTGGACTCTACTTGTATAGAATGATACAGAATCAAGATGGCCGACTTAGAGAGCCTGGGTTGCTTCAGGCAGGGGAGCCGTGTTTGGCTATCCCCCCTACCCTGCCCATTTAACGCCTTCTACGAAGATGACTGTTCCCACATACAACCCAACAGAGAGGTCATGGCGATATTAATGCTTAAACAAACCAGAGGAGAAACCACGGATATGATTACAAATACATACAGGGACAACACTAGCCACTCTCTGATGACCTGTTCATTCATAGGACTGCGCAGAGAACAAAAGGTCATCCATTCAGTCTTGACGAAAGGAGTTTTCACTTAACGCACCAACAATAGTTCTTTCTAGTGAGAGTAGTAAAGATGTGGAATCCACTGCCCACAGAGGTTGTGCTATTGAGTTTATTAAATACCTTTAAATACGGGCTTGAGAAGATTGTACAGGGATATAATGGGTTAAACGGACATGGATTGGTTATAGCTTGCTGATCCAGGGATAAACCAGAAACCCCTTTTGAGTAAAAAAAGGAATTTTTCCCTTTTTTGAGAAACAGTTGAGAATCGCTTGGATGTGAAGTTGTTTCTGGTCTTCTTCAGGATTAATAGTGAGATGGAAGTTGATCGGATTTGGGATTTTTTGGACCTACATTGCTATTTAGGTAAAAGAAGTAGGGTGAGGGAATTAGGGTGAGTGTGAGTGGTCCATATACAGTAGAGTAGGTTATTATGACATTTAATACTCTCTATCGGGATAACAGAGACAGCGTCCAAGCTGTAGACTCTGCAATCTTGATTAGAGTGTACTTGTGCATTTGGATTCTGACTAGCTCTATACCAAGGATTAGATTATCACAGCCAGCAGACCTGATATAATGCAGCCAGAGAAACAATGTATCATTTGCCTGGTGTCCAGAAAAAAAAAAAATTATCGTTATTGTGGTTCAAATCGCTTGAAACGGATTGTTTCAGCAATGGAAATGACAGCTGGTGCTAGACCATATACAAAAAGTAGAGTTCCAGTTTTAGGCTAATTACTTCTTGTACAGGAAGAATGAGAACTCGTGTTCTTTTATTCCTGTAACAGTAACCATTTTGGCCTCAAAGGGATTGAAACTACAATGCATCGGTTTGTAGACCATCCTGTCTCATCTCCTAGACTTCACAATGTGTTATAAAGGGGCAGCCATGATGGGCTTCTTCCGGTGAAAAGGCAAGATCGATACGTTGAAATAAATTACACATTTATATATCGTAGAGGCCCGGGCTTTTGCAGAACAGACTTCTCAACTTCAGCTCCTACATGACCAAGTACAACGTCGGGAAGAGGGGGTAGCGGGAGACATTCCATAGGCCTTGCACCCTCCTGTGTCCCATAGGAAACTCTGAACCGTGGAAAGACCGACATTTTGTCAATTAATTAGTGGAAATTTAGGATTTTTAGTTGGCGATCTATATTATTACATCATATAGCTTCCAACGTTGAGTTGATGGCATTGCTGAAGATGACCCACTTGGGATAACGTACCGGTGCAGGACATTGCCCAATGTTAGTATTGAGACTGGGCCATTGGGGCATCAAAGCGAAGTCTTGGAAGTCTGTACAGCATTTCTACGTGAGATGCCGGTGGTGGGACTTCATATTTTCATTCGAGCGTGAATGAATGAGGGTTCCATTAAACACACCGTAGAGATAAAGGCAAACTCTACATGGAACCTACGAGCAAAGTGACATACCTATCTACATAACTATATATAAACCCAAGCGCCTAATAATAAACTCACGCTGTATAATTGGCCCTGACAGGTCGATGTACAGAGAGTTTGATGCACGGCGCACGTTTCCGCTCCTGGCTACATTACATAACCGCGCTTGTTACATTTGACAAACGCCGCTCCTGTGCCGAGGGAAGTTCACGGCTAGTCCTCACTCGGACAAATTATAGATTGTTCATCAACATGACATTTCTTCTTCTAGTACCGTTTTATGAAGCGCGCCTGGTGAGATGGCCTCAGCTCTCCGTCTAAGCGTTTTAAAGTCCCAAGTGGAACAACAATACATTTAATCAACAGAGTTTGCAGGCCTAGTACGTTTCGCAGGCCTACAAATACACAGACGCAGGGGAGATGCAGCTTCAAGTGCCCCCCTGAAGTCATTATTACACAGTCATTTATTGCATACTTATTTATATGTCTGTAATATACACCCCAACCCAAACATTTTAAAATGTTTAAATCGAGACACCTTTGTTGAGGGTTTGACCAGAGGTGAGGAGTGAGCATGGGTGAGCACTCAGCTGTAGAGCCTCGTAAAGTGGCTACCTGGGAGCTGTAAGGGTGGTCGGTGCACCAACTGACCCGTGATCCTCATTGGATGGTGCCCAACAATTGAGGCTGCCCAAAAAACCCAGGGCACTTGAGAGCATATGTGAGCTCCTAGAGATACCAGGGGAGGAAAAAGGGAAAGAGGGATTTGGGTAACAAAGAGTTACCCTTGTTGGGTGTGATATCACTATCCATATTATGCTCCCAAGGACCTGAGTTGACACGGCGAGAGGAAGAAGTGACAGACGGCGAACGAGACAATGAAGACATGTCTTTTTTAGCTTAATGTTACCATGGCTACCAGGAGCAATATGCTAAATTTTATCTTTTAAGTGTCATGTGGATGGGTTATGCGCGGTGGAGGCTGATGAATTAGAAACGTCGGTGGCACAGGGTTGAAGTGCGAAGTTGTGTTTAGTCGTTAAAGCCTCTTTGCAGTGCATTTGCAGACTAACACTATTATATACAGTACGAGGCGACCCTAAAGCGACAATAAAACACAGAACGCGACGGCAGATAATAATCATTCGGCCCCCGTCTAGTCGCCCGTTTCTCCTGCTGTAAAGACCTTAATCAGTCGTTGGTCTCGTCTTAGATTTAGGAGCCGTAAAGGAAATAAATATGGACATAGAATTACCGGAACTTTATATTTCTGTGATTTTATTCTAATGAATGCATTCTCCTCATTTAATAGGAAAGTATAAAGGATATAATAAAGATGCTATCCCTATATATATATATATATATTCACACACACACACATACTTTTTCTTTTTTGCATCATTGTAATTCAAAGACATTTTCAGGATGGAATTTTAATCTTAAAGCAGAGCCATTTCCTGTGATCTTTTCCAATTCAAGTGTAATTTCCAACAATTTTCCGTCTCCCGCTGTATTGTGTATCATTCTGTTTGTGTGGTTTGTGCCGGCCGGGATCACAGGCGGCTGCAAAAAATCTCGGAGGTTTGTGATCTGCCCGCTACCCGCCCCCTGCGCGTTTTACTCGCCATTTTCACTCACAAGCTGCCCCAGCGGATTTAGATGCGGCTTTTAGGATTAGTTTTTATTCTGGATGTTTACAACTTTACTGTACGTTGATGTCCTCTATTAATATTCTACTAAAATAGGACAAAAAAAAAAGGAATATATGGTTTTATATGTGCATAAAGTATATGCCAATCTCAGTATTTACCAAAATAATACTATTTCTGGAGCTGCGTTTTAGTGTAATGTTATATTTCTAGCCAACATACTGTATACAAGATTTATGGACCAAAAATAATTTGAACATTTTTTTGTTTCATTTTTGAGCCAATAGTTTTTGGACAACGAATTTCGTTACCTGCTCTTTCAGCTCAGATCAAATTTGGAAGGATTTTTTTCATTCCTTGTCACTCATTCTCATTCACTCGCTCTCGCTCTCTCAATTTCTCCCTATTTTCTCCGTTTTCATGTCTCCACTTCTTTTTCTCTGCAGCTCCACTTCTTGTTCTTCGCCGATTCTAGTTCTTCTCCTTCTACCGGCTCTCCCCTGTATTATCCTGGCTCCTACCGTGTACTCCCTCAAAAGGCTGAGCCTCGGCGCACCCCCCCCCCCCATTTGGCAGAACGGGGGAGAAGCTTTCCCCATGTTGTCTGCCGAGGCTCCATACTGTTGCAGAAGAACTACAACAGACCAGCATAATGCAGACGGATCCACGGAGAAAGAGATGTGTAGAAATTAGGTGGTCCTGGTACTTTAAGGCCAGTGGCTGCCAACGGGTGGCCCCCAGCTGTCTACACACTGCAGAATCTGGTCAAGCCCTGTGTGCCATATTGCCACTCTGGGCCCGGTTATCTAAATAGTTTTCTCAGGGCTCTCACAATTTGCCTGGTATCAAAATAGCGGGAACACTTTCTTATACCAATAGGAAATTTGTACCTGATCCTCCAAACTTTCTTATATGAGCCCAAAGGGAGGAAAAGAATTCAAAAAAACCCCCAAAAAACTCCATAAAAGATAAAATTATCAAAACACAAAAGAACGCAAATGACAAATTTGTACATTTATAAAAAGCTGTAGTTAGAGCTAAACCCGGACACGCAGCGATCTTATTTATACACATACTTACGTCATGCAGACATTATATGCCTCTCTCATCAACAAAGACACCAAATAATCAATTGAACGCTCCGTGAAATATTATGAAATATGGATTGTGCATCCGTGTCTGAGATGCAGATTTTGGCACGTTTACGTCTCCGAGCACCAGAAAAATACCCCCATTATGTTTGCTCTCTTATTGCGCAATTGAGAATGTCCGTTAAGACTCCCGTCGTACATACTTTGCACTCAGAATCCGTGAGTGCGATGAAGTCATTTTGGTGTTGAACATTTCTAATTTCAAAGTTTTAAATGTAATGGTTTTAAATAAGCGAGGACGCCCTCCTTCAAATAGAAATTATATATAAAAAATATTCTAAAATATCGGCCGATTTTAATATGTATTTTTTTATTATTTTTTTTTCTGTACGTCCACAAATAACTTAACACAGTCTAAAGTCATAAGGGAGACTCATAAGTCTTTAGCGTGGAGCAGAGAGTGGCATTCTCAATTAATTTCCCATGATCTCATCCAGAACAGTCTGAGCACACATGCAATACATTGTTTGCACCTATCTGTTTATAAATTATATTGTGTCATAAAGCAAATATTTCACGCCTTGATTATTTCTGTAATTGGCTTCTCATCGCCTTGCTTTTCCGCGTTACGACTGGAGCACTTCTTTCCAAATTGTTTTGTTTCGAACCATGGCTCAGATTAATGCGTTTCCTAGCGTCTCATAATTCACCCGTCGCAAACTTTGCTTAAAGCCAATTTTCGTGGCATGCAAATGCCTGGACGTTACGAACGCCAGACCTTAGTAGTTACAACTTGGATACATGCCGTACGGCGGCTTTTTTCCCCCCCCACCAAACATCAAAATAAATGGTTATTTATGAAATCGATAAATACTTGTAGCTAGTAGAACATCCGGGAAATCCATTACTAAATAAATTAGTAGGAACTTAAACACTTATAGGCATAACTTTCTGCTATGGCTGTGTTAGTCTTAAGCCTAAACCCTGGCTTAGTTTACCTACAAAGATATGAAGAGTACACATCAGAGCCAGGCTAGCTTAAGCTCATCTTCTCGCTTATCTTCAAAGATTGCTCACCTACCGTTACCTTCTAAGGAGTCCATGTCCTAAGTAGCCAAGGGGGTCCTTTACAGAGAGGCATGGAGAGAGGGGACATGGGTGCCAGTGACATGGGCAGATCCAGGAGGGTGCTGTCAAAAGCGCTTCACCCCCATGCAAGGACAAGTGTCCCTCCCAATATATGGTCTCTGGATCCATTCATGGCCAAAAGAAAAACAGAGACCTCTACCACCCTTACTAGACCACCAGGAATATTGCTCGCTGGAGATAACCAACACCAGTGGTAAGTTTAGATCATAGGATAATTACATCCAAAGTCTGAGGTTCCCAAGGGTCGGGAATGCATTTGCCTTTCACTTCTTCAAATTCTGAGTTTACATCATCATGCTTTAATCCGAATGTACTTATTTGGTTTTGCTCTCAGCTTTTCTATGTTGGTGAAATAGAGTCACTTCTGCTCGACTCTCTGCCCAGGCGTCCCACACTCCATGGATTTACTAATTACCTGGCAAGTGATTGAGAACGTTACAAATGACTCGGTTACTTCTAAAGCCAAAGTTCTACACAGAAAATAATTGTAGTTATAAGTCTCTCCGTCTGTTACCTTAATATGCTGCCTTGTTGGCTTGTAGTTGGGTGTAAGTCTAGAGTACCTAGAACTAGAACCTTTGGAGACAAGGACTTCTGAGTATCTGTAACCTCCATCTCTTGTTTGGGGTGCCCCGTATTCCCCATGGTGGTGGAAAAGGTACAGATATGTACAGACATGAAGACTTTGTTTGGTAAGACATATCAGAGGTGAATGATCATACCTGGAAAATTCTAAATTAGCTGACTCTGAGACTTTTGGAATTAACCATTTAATAGTCCAACACAAAGATCATATTGCAGCTACTTGCTCGTGGTGGCAACCAAGAGGTTCTGACGACGCTTCCTTATGAAAACTTGTTGGGATGCAGAGACATTCTAAATGAAAGGTGCCCTCCAAATTAAAGCACCCCTCTTGGGTCAGCCATTCCTTAAGTGCTATACATGGTTTCCCCACGAGGTATCTCCCTTACCCCAAAATATTAGACGAAAGGGCTAATTTCTCGGTCCGGGGTGTCCTCTGTTATATTCATTGCCCAGGGTCAGATACCTGTTATATTTTACAGTATCCATAATGCTTAAACTGGCGTCTATGATGACCCATTAAAAAATGATTTCTTTGTTTTACATATGTATTAGTCAATCTAATATGTTATGTGACATAACAGGTCTCTTAATTAATGGACTCTCCGTGTAACGAAATCAGGAAGCCTTCATCGTAAATACCTCGGCCGCTCAACGCTGTTTTGGTATAAAGGTTTTTAGACCTAAACAGGAAGAAAATTGCTCCGGGTATTTTATCTTCTCCCCCCTTCTCCTGGAGACCCCTCTGGATTTCACCCGCCGATGCGTGAAGCTGGAATCAGTCCTTGCACAAGATACGTGTCGGGAAAAACATTTCGTTATTGGGAGGTGAGCGCCGCCGGACTCGCTTGGCGCGCAGAGGTTGGCAGCTATGGAGAGCGACTTAAACTTCTGCCAACTACATAAAGAGAAATTAACTTCTAAAAGGATTTCAAACCCTGTGCTACAAAATGCAAGCCTCACGTGTCTGATCTCTGATACGGATACTTCTGTTCCAAAGGCGAACTCCACTTTAACCCTTTAAGCACGGGGAATTTGGACAGACACCCCCCCCCCCTTTAACTTATTCATAGAGGCCTAGCTTAATACATGCATCACATGATATAAATGTACACAAAATTCTGTATTATTTCCCTGTATATTATGCCAAATTAAATAAGTAATGAAAACCAAGTCTTAAAAGTCCTGCATCGACCTCACTGTTATTTGAAATACAATAAATACATATTGCATGCCCCCCAACTGTCTCGACTTGGGCGGGACAGTCCCGATTTTGGCACTCTGTCCCGCCTATCCCTACCACTGTCCCGCTTTGCTGTTCTTTTGGATAAAACTGCATAAAAATCCATATTCTGGTGACTTTTTCATATTTTTTTTATATTTTTCACACTTATCTTTAGTGCTATTGTTTTCTTGGCCTTTCCAATTCTACTTTTTCTCTTTTAAATTCCACGCAGAGTGAGATAGCGGAGCGGAGTTTTCTTCTCCGAAGTTCATTCAGCCCGTTAAGAACCCAAAACCTAAAAAGCTCGTGGATATCACCTAAGCTTCAATCATTAGCGTCGCCGTGGAGACATCCGATGGCAATTTTAATGAAGTGGCGCCCATCTTTTAAATCGAATAAATCCTTAAACAAACTCGGTGTTTCTTAAACCTCGGACAATGTTTGATGAGCAAGTGTTCTGTTTTCTAACTGTGTTTTTTTCCCATTTTTTTCTGGCAGCTTTATGTATATAGCGCCAATCATTCCCGCTGCGCGTCTTACAGTCCCTACATTCAAAGGGTCTGAAAAAAAACTAGAAGCGACAGACAAACCGATACATTGCGGAAAGATGGCCCTGCTCGCAAATGTATAACCTAGGTCACTTTCCCTGTTAGGATTCGCACAACTATTCGTCTCGATCGAGCGCTTCGTCTCCTTTGGCAGACACCGATTGGTCCAAGCTTTTTATGGGTAAGATGGGGAGGAAGAAAAAGTCCATCTTTTGCCACAGATATCACCTTTCCATAAGGCAAAAAAAGCCCCTATTAGTAAATTTTAAATCAAATAAATACATCTCCATTAAAATAATATTAATAACCAAAAAAATAAACATTGGTTTAAACACACGAAACATGTTAATTATTTTTAATTAATTTTCTCACTACGTAAAATGTCTTTACTAATATCACCCCTATCATCTTTAGATGACAGATGCGCTGTTTAAGGATGTAATAACAAGAACAACAATAATAATAATACATTCATAGTTATAGTAATAATAATAATAAACTTATAATAAATTATTAATAATAATAAAAATAATATTAATAAATGACACGCTACAAACCTACCAAAGTTGAATGCAGGGTCAAATACTTCATTATTTTGGTTACATTTCATCAATTTCTCTCTCCAAATTAATGAATATAATATATATATACGTAGCAGATGCTTTTAAATGCAATTTATTTTTTTTCTGGGAAAAATACTTTTTTGTTGATGTATTATATCCAGTATGAGGCAGGGCCCAATATAGGAGGAATGGTCCCTCTTTGGGTCCCCTTTTTTGATAGGTATGAGGCTATCACAGGGTTCTTCTAAAATGCACAAAAATGTGCATAAAAACAGCAGAAACGGGTTTATGTATTAAAATGTGTAAATAAAAGCGCATGTTTAAGCTCCCTCACTGTATTAACGTCTACCACTTCTGCTGGGAGGCTGCTCGCATATCATAACAGATCTCCTGCATGGCAAAAAGCTGGAGGGTGAGGAGAGGAGCAAATGCTTATCAGGGAGGAAACCATGAAAATTTAAAGGGACCCCATGATACGCCTGTGACATGGTTTAAGCCGCATATGACAGCTGGAGTGTCCCTTTAAGTGACTTCCATGCGCAGAAACCGTTTTATTTACTAAATGATTTTCATGACAGACACAAGAATATATTCTCTCTCGGGGTGGAGGATCTTCGAGAAACGGCCGGCTAAAAGTAACTAACGGCTGATGTTATAATAGCCGCGATTCTCTCCGCCTGTAACCAATATAAACCGTAACGACCGCGCAATGGCCCCCGGGGCGCTTGGATTGAACAAATTAAACCACATAATACCGGTTTATTGTCGCTACAGATGTGAAGGCATTAAATCCAATAAAATATTTAAAAGGGATCGTCCTTCTCCGCCGCGTTAAAAAAAAAAGCTTTCCCAGAAATAATGAATTTTTTTTAGTTTTGCCTCATTCCTAATTTTGCAGGGAACTCTTTATTGTCATGTGACATAAAAACCCAAACAGTTTCTGATATGCTATGCTTTATTTGAGTAGAACATTTAATGTTTCCTCCAAGTGGAACAGCAGCTTTAAAAAGGCACGGCCGCTCTTCTGGCTGCATCATTTAAGCGGGCGCTTTTGGCGGACATCGGTCTGTGTTGGGTAATGTTTTTTTTATCCAAGCTACACTATATCGGGATACTCCAATTATTTTCATATTTCTGGGCTATTCCAATAGCTGCCAACAACCCCAAATTTGCAGGGCCACTCCCAACAACCTGGACTACGTTCCATCCTTTAGTTCTTCCGGCAACAGTCCTAATTACAGGACTGCTGGCAGCGACACACGTGCCATACTCAGACTAAGGATTCTAGATCCATAAAAAGGCAGACACTTTTTTCTGCTGCAATGGCAACAACATTTTTCTTCGTATCAGTGCATTTTTCTTCTATCACACGACAACAGCTTCGAATTTTCTCGCGCCCATAAAAAACATAAATGGATCAATATGTTACAAATCTGAATAATAACTTTATGACATGCCGTGGAAATTTAAGGGGGGGGTGGGTTTGGCATTTCCGATGTTGTTTTTAGTTGCTCTGTTTAGCGGACGCCGCCATTTTCAAACGGCGGGACAGCACGGAGGTTTTTTTTTTTCTCCCAAATGCCCTTTTTGCAGCTTTGCTTTTTTAGCTCCCAAATAAACAGAATTAACATCGTTTTACAAAAACAGCCATATTGCAGGACTGAAAATAAGGGAGTTTATGCAAATAAAGCATTATCGCGCGGCGAAATTGGGCGACTTAATGTACCTTCGATCAAAATATACTGCGTGCTTTACATGAAAAAATAAGCACTTTACAATGGAAACAAGCTTTAATCTTCTCTATAAACGGCGCGTCATCTTCCTTGCACGGATAAAGCACAGTTACATTTACATTTTGTTGACTACATGATATCATAAACCTGAAGCAATTAGGATGAAACCCACTAGAGGACCGTTCTTGAAAGGTAATGACTAAGGAGCTGTCAGCGTCCCCACGTTTTAAATCTCTTCTTTCGAATGTCAAATGGCGGCGCACTAGTGCGAGATTACACAATGACATCATAAAACCCACTTTGCTAAGTGCAAAAGGGCAGATATGGGGTTTTTTTTGTTAGTTTTTTTTGTTATTTTTTATTTTAACGTTCAGTTGTATTTTGGATAGCGAGACTGGCGGTCTGGCTCGCCAAAAACGAGGGCCTGTAGACGGAGAGGAAGGAACCTCGCTATCCAACCCGCCAGCTCACGCTTTCTCCTTCGACAAATTCTAACAAGCCAACGCAGGAAAAGAAGGAGAAAAATGGAAATTCCATATAATCCCAAATCTAATCCGTTTCATCAAATTTCCTGGCTCAGGCAGGAGATTCACGATTGTGACGCGAAGCCCCTCGGAATCCGGCGAAAAAAGCTCCAAAAAATAGACATTATAAATGAATCCGCAATGGGAGATAATAAAAAAAAAATATATATATATATTCAGCGACACCCTTTACTCAACAGCCAACGGCGTACTGGAGGAACCTGGAACCCTAATCAAAGGCTCCATGTTCTATAAACCCTAATTAAAGAGAGAAAACATATAGATTAAGATATTCCAAGATTTCGATGAAATTACCATATGTGACTAAATTAAAAAAATACAATAAAGTAGTATTACCTCACATGGTGATATGCGGTGTAGAGACGAAGAAGCAGATCCAAGAAATAATAAAAATAATCAAATAAAAAAAAAAAAAAAAAAAATTTCTACTGAAAAATGTTAACGTGTAAAAATGACTAATTACACGACAATACATTGTTATTTTGATTATACCTGCATACATTTGTATAATTCAATTAATACAATATTCAAAAGGAAGGTAATGAATTAACCTGGTAAATCTACGCCCCCCCCCCCGGGGGGTCCCCTTATTACGAGGATCAATTCAATATTCGTGTTCAACCTCCGCAAGGAACAAAGATTTCATCTACACAAAGCTTTATATTATCGCATTTTTCCATGCGTCCTCGGCGCCGAGCCTCGCCATCCCCGTGCTCTGTCGATGCAGGGAGACGGGGGTATGTCAAAGATGCTCCGGTCGCCATGGAAACTAAGTACGCAGAGCAAAAAGATGTACAAGACGTGCGGACACCAGATGCACATCTCAAACTGCGAATAGACTGACATCGCTGCCACGCTGCGACTAGACTTGATAAGTGAGAGGCTTTGGAAGCAGCCATAATTTATAGCAGAGAGGAGGTCCTGTCTCAAAAGGAAATCTTTTCAGCCGTCGTCGGAATAAAAATTCCAAAACACCTGATTTATATATATTATATAAAAAAAAAAAAAAGCAAAGTTTTGCAAACGCCTTTTAAAAAAAAATAAAAAAAAAATGTTTGCTCCCTGCTTTATAACTAAAGAAAAAAGTAAATAGTAAATAAATTTTTTTACAGTATTTACAATAAATAAAACTAGACTTTTTTAAAAAAAACATTCTATTTTTTTTTTTTAATCACACCTGGTACCACTAGTTAAAGTTCATCCGAAGTTTTTTAGCCTTTTTTTTTTGAGGGGGGATATAAATCTAGTTACTAGATTTATATATTTATTATTTTATTTTAAAATAGCAACGAGAGAGGGAAAAAAATGGAATTTCAAATAATAACAAAAAAGGAAAACTTTACTCAAAAGCCGTCCTGGGACGGAAGGTCATTATTTCCTGGGAATTTGTCTTTAGGGCGATTAGTCAAATGAATCTCACTTGTCTGATTCTGATGAATTAAATTCCATTACATTGCTAATAACAAAGTCAAATATTTTTGGGAACACCTATTTTAATAGAAGAAATGGTCAACGCGGTCTTAATTCCATGACAGCCTACAATGGATAAGACCATCTGGTCGGCCATTTTGAAGTTCATGGTAAAGAAAGCCAATGCCCAGGATATGGAGGGATCAAGTACCATCAACCTAGTGTCACGTTGACTCAATGCTGCTTTATACACCATAAACCACCACTGCGAGTATCTTGATAGACCTCATACAAGTTTTTTTACTTCCGCAGAATTCATCTTGAAACAACCAAAATGATTATTTCCCTTCAATTACATTGTTTCATGTCACAACGAAAACGAGACTATAAAATTATTGGTGCCGAGCATTAATTCTGTCATGTATCCCTTCACTTGCGTAAGAAACACGTCTCTAATGAGCCTCTGGATATGATTAAAGTGATACAGCCGAACATGTAATTAATTACATTAGCTTGATGGATCAGATGGGTAATGCTTAATAGCATCCTACAAATAAGCACTGTTCCTACAAGCGTAGCACGTGGGGTAGGAGTCCACCGAGGAGCCTTTGATAGATCGTGGCTGTCTGTACCCGATGCGGCCATGTTTTAAGTGAATGACCTCAAAACAAACTATTTCTTAGTTATTTATTCTTTGAATTCAGGGATTCGGAAAGTGTTGAGGTGATATGTCGCATGTTCTAGTAACATGACAAATAATGATAAAAAAATACTACAGAGACTTCTACATTGTGTCCCCTATTGTAAATGAATGTTGTACCCACAAGGGTATTAAGATATGGAGCTTTGATTTATAATACGCACCCGTGGGATTGGGCGTTATTGGATTTTTGCATCGCCAAGACTGGTAATTTTTCCACTGTCCTACTTTCTATTAAAAACATAGCAGACTGGTGTATGAGAGAGACATACGGGCCACCGAGAAATTTGTTTTCCTTCCTACAACTCTTCATGCTGAATCTCCGAGATGTTCCAGGGCTAAGGTTTGACCGGTTCTTAAGAACAGCCGATGGTCCATCAGATTTTGCTCCATCGGATGATATCATTGATTCCATTGGATGGTGCGTGCATCTACTCGGAACATGTAGAACTTTAGATCCCTAAGTTCTCAATAAATCTTTTACGTTAACATAGTCCTAAATTTAGAGACCGAGCGGCTACCGCAATCATACGACGGATGTTGAACAGGCTCTGATTTATAGCTCAACCATCGCCACCCCATGAATATTCCTTAATGCAAAACATTTTCTGTGTGACATTTATAAGAGTTTTATATAAATTGTAAATGTCACATAGGGAAATGGGTTGGATTAAGGAATATTAATGGGATCATAATGGATGTCTGATTATCTCACATTAAAACAAAAATGAGTAACATTAGTTTATAAGACCTTTGATTTCCCTTCAGATGTAATTAGGGATCTCAGCCATCCCTTTCGAAGGAGGCATTTATTATCTCGGAAGCATAAGTGCCTTTACATCTTTACCTATAACATTGGTCCACTAAGCAAAAATCACAACTTGGTTTATCTTGAGTTTTACCCCAGCAATTATGTTTTTCCAACTCAATACTAGAGGTGGGTGGCCGGGGAAGATCATGAAGTGTTAAGTTATAAGAAGAGCTGGTGTGGAGCCAAGTCAAGTCTTTTTAGGAAGGCCGTGTGATGGACTGAAGAGGGCTTCTCCCAGCTCTCTGCTACTTCGTCTACATTAGTTTGGCCTCTTCTGAGCACTTCCGCAAATAGGCGGAGCCTCTGCCCGCATCACTGGGGCAACGTCTACCCTGATTGGAGGAATGGGGGACAGGTTGTCCCCCTGGTGTGAGCAGAGCCGCCGCCCTGTTCTAGAAGTACTCAGAAGAGGCCAAAATAACACGGAAGGAACCGCGGAGAAGAAGAAGCAGAGCTGCCAAGATGGAAAATTGGAGACATGGACGTGGTTGAAGGAGAAGGTAGGGAGACATTGAGAGAGAGGGTGAGGGAGAGAGAGGGCGAGAGGGTGAGGGAGAGAGAGGGCGAGAGGGTGAGGGAGAGAGAGGGCGAGAGGGTGAGGGAGAGAGAGGGCGAGAGGGTGAGGGAGAGAGAGGGCGAGAGGGTGAGGGAGAGAGAGGGCGAGAGGGAGAGAGAGGGCGCGAGAGAGAGAGAGAGGGCGAGAGATAGAGAGAGGGCGAGAGATAGAGAGAGGGCGAGAGATAGAGAGAGGGCGAGAGAGAGAGAGAGAGGGCGAGAGAGAGAGAGGGCGAGAGAGAGAGGGCGAGAGAGAGAGAGGGCGAGAGAGAGAGAGGGCGAGAGAGAGTGACAACTTATTTCGATTCTGTATTAAAAAAAAACAAAAACTGAAAGGGCGGGAAACCAAATTTGTTGGCGAAGATGAATGGCCCAAGATGGCACAAAAGGTTAGTCTGCATTGGTCCATGTACACAGATCTAATAACTGGCAGTCTAAGATAGTAATTAGCAGTCTGCACTAAATGCAGTGTCTCAATGCTATGAAGACGCGAATGGCACTTCTAATAAAAACTTAACAGCAGTCATTTTATAATAACATTTTAAGCACGACTATCTTTCTTCAAATAATCTACAGTCTTGAAATTGAAGTACCCCGTCATACTTTTTCCTTCTATTAATATGGACCTTTCACTTACGAACCTACCTCAGAAGGAAAATATATTAAGTACAATGCGGAACACTATCCGAAGACACCGTGTTACTTAATTTAATCAGTAGGAAGGAGAAATATGTTTATCCTACCTCTATTAAGAAGACTGACTGTTATTCCCAAGTGAAAGTGAATCACATTATTATCATTGTCCCGTTAGTGGGGGGGAATCATAGAACGCGTTGGGCTACGGGCAGAAAATATGCTTCTCACACGGCAGAGAACGTCGATAGTTGTCACTCCCGTGTGGGCAGAATTCAATTCTTTTATAAAACAATAAGAAACAACAACAAATGAATCCGTGTTATCAGTCGAAATGAGACATGACACATACAATAAGACTGGGTAACAAAGACCTCTGACAGTCGTCTTTACTTAAACCTTAGTAGTACAGTTTATCATCGAGATGAAAGGAAAATATCTAAGACCGAGTACGGCGTAGTCCAGATACGGTATTTTACGTTCAAACAAAATGCCGAAAATTTAACACAACATAGCAGATTATTTAACAGAAACGGTGGACATTTATGAATATGAAAAAAATAAAACAGGGTTACATAGGGTCTCAACAGTATGCTGTACTTGGAGCCACATGTCCTCCTGCAGTGGAGTGCTGAGATATAACATGTCCATCAGCCAAGTAAAGAAGATGGCAGCCATGAAGGTAGGTTCTTGGGGGCAGTTGGTGGCAGCACCGCACCAAAATAACTCTGGAAAGCTATCTTGGGCATTGTCAATCGCGTATTCAAAACGGCTTGTTCACTAAATCATGAGTCACAAGTAAATTGAGGTCTATGTATCATGAATGACCAACCCTGCCAGAGGTTATCCCTACATAATGTAAATCAAACAACGGGATCGCATCTCCTAAGTCACCATCCATCATGATGTGTCAACGGCCCTTCTTGCAGAAGAAGACCACATAGTGAAGCGAGATTAAAGGGTTCACCTGCTATAACTAACCGCGAGTTTAATGAATAATTCCTTTTAACAAAACCGCAGAACTTTGTACTGGTCAAGTTTGCATGCGCTATATCTGTGAAGGTTAGAAATGGTTACTGAAAGAGTCCCTACTGAGATCATGAATGATAAATGATTTATGCGATTTCTTTCATCTCTGCCAACGCGGTCAGAAGAGTTAACAGGCTGCGGATTTGTTACAATGATATAAAGGCTTAACGTGGGGATTGTGTCCACATGGCCCACTATTTCTACCCTTATTGACTATTTTAGGATTTGCTTTGATCAACTTGGTCAGTCGGGGTAACTTTCACAATAACTTTTCCATTTAGTGTAGACAGTTAAAAATCTTGCGGAATGTCTTGAAACAAACAATGCAAGAATCGGGACTATTGCATGGGTTAGGATATGTGTGGTTTCAAACTGTTTACTCCCATGACCATCAGCCAGTAACAGGTACAGCTGGGCGAAACGTAACAAAAATGTTTTTGCGGAATTACAACGGTTTCCGGTGGGAGGAAGGTGCTACTTTCTTCCCATTTCCAGAGAAGGGAGAGCTCTTTCAGCCAGCACTAGCAACACGGAAACACATGGCTATCTCGAGATGTTCACAATGTCATCTCTAATATGCTGAGTGCTTTTTAATGGCTAATTAACCCTGTTAGTTATAGGTATTCAATAATAGAATAAGCTGTCTGTCTCAGAGACCTTTCTCTCTTATTGACTGTCTGTGGATCGGTGGCGTGTTGGTGGCCGCATAAACCGCTATGTCGGGGAGAAGACATTCTTATAAAACCCACGTCATTTATCATAGCGGCCGTAGGCATTCTGCGTATCTATCATTACATGTAGAATTCTCATATTGTTTCCCGTTTTAGTACACTTAAAAACATGTATGCGAAAGAGTTCTGTTGGTTCTATAGATTCTCGCTCTAAATGATTCCTCTTGCCTCACACTGAGTTTTCATATACCTATCCATGCTTATAGGCAGGGATCGGATGGGTTTTATTTTGCTGTAGTGAGATCGGTCACTGACCGATCAGCAGCACGCCCCCTTCTTTCTCTGTTGGACTCCCACGTGTTTGGTTTGCACGCGCTCAAACAACGCAAGAGGTGATGGAAAATGCTGCCACTACAAAGGAAAAGTTGCTTTCTATCGATTGCTTGTACACATTCTTCTATAGTGTCTGTGTGTACGATATATGTGGGTTGTCCGCCTAGGCCCACTTTGTCAGCCACGTAACTCATATATGGTTGGCACTCTAAAGGTTAAAATCAGGACAGGCTAGCAGAATAATCTAAAAAAAAAAATAATAAAAAAAAAAATAAATAAACTTTCCACACCTTACAATAGAGTACACTGTAAAGGACAAGTGAAGTTCTTTAAGGGTTAAATCTGATAATGCACATACTCCGCTCAATTTAATGTTTCACTCAAAACACAATTTCTTGTACCCTTCTTTGTCCAAATCTTTCTCAGAAATAATTAAATGAGAAACGTTGCTCCACACTTTTTTAGGGATTGCATAACTGTCATGTGACACAAAAGCATAAACGGATAGGCTGTTGTCTAAAATGAAAGAGACTCTTAAATGGTCTGTTTTTACAAAAAAAATCTACCTTTCAGATGAACAAATACAATGATAGATCTGATAAGGAGTGCAATTGATCTTTTAAATAAGATATTGACGATTATGGGAAAAATGGTCTATTTTTTTGAAGACCCCGCTAACTAGGAAACTTTCGTCAATAATTTACTGATCGGAGGCAGATCAATAAACTAAACTAAAGTATCCTAATCTGCTGCAGATTAGCTCTTTTTAACAGACCGATAAATATAATCCATGTGGATGTATATGTTTTTTCTTCTTCCCAGAAAACCCCACGTTTTTAAGTTTTTCCTACAGAAATAACTAATATTTCCAATATTTATGCAGGTTATGTTGTCAGATGTTTGGAAATAACACATATGCATCGCTGGTTCCCTAAAATTAATTTCCTTCCGGGTGAAAAACCTAGGTTTTTTTTCCTTATCTCGATTTTTTTCCCTCCTTCTCCGTCCGTATTACTCTTTACGTTCCGAGACACCGGAATGCCGAGATCTCAGCCTAATATATTATCAATGGAGTCTTTCCTGCGTGAACGGCTGTACCAGACTGCCAGCTCCGGCTGTGGAATTGTTAAACCCATTATCTTGTATTTTAGACATTGCCTTCCAGTATCTATCCGGCTTTTTTTTTTTTTTTTTCTTCTTTTTTCTCTAGGTCCTTTAATCTCGTTAATTTTTACTGCTCACTTACAGCAGACTGATGTCTCGGTAAGGATTCGGCACATTGTGACCCTCTAAGGAAGAGGATGACACAAATTATCTAATTGTCGACTTGTAGGTGGATCATTTTGGTCGAGGACTAAAGTGTGATCACAGATAGAATTTCAGCCGTGTCTTCTAATTCACTAATAGACTTGTTAGTGTTCTCCGGGGGCTATTTAAACTATACGTGAAATTTGTGTCAAGTCAATCAGTGACCTGTACAAATTCACTAAAGACTTATAAAAAAAGAAAGGAACACATTAACCAGAGCGTGAATTCTTTCCACTTTCATATTCTTCTTACCCCACATTTTAACTTTTAATTCTGTATTTTTTTTTTACTTTCCTTGAATTAATATAAATAATAAAATATTTTAACATTCCACCTAGACAAAATGTTAATTGCAACAATCCTTAGCGGAGATCTGTCTATTTAATTTGTTCCCCTTAAGATTTAAGCATAAAGCAAAAAACAAAACAAAATTCTGTTATAGAACCTTTAACAGCCTATCAGAGCCTGCTTTTGCATCACGTGACAATTATGAGTTCCGGTCTAAAATAACAAATAAAAAAAATGGAATAGGAAGCGATGATGAATTTAGTTCTGAAATCATTAAATGCAGAAGAATAGGTGGAGCAGCGCCTTTGAATGTCTTAATAATTAAGAGTTCTTCTCTGAAACTTCTTTACAAAAAAACTTCATTAATGGGGCAGTTTCTGAAAATGTAAGAAATCTTATTTATTGTTAATAATCAGCCACATTGATATGCAGCAGCAGGGCTACGCGGCCCACGAGGGAGATACGATGAGAACCACCCAACGCGTTTCGCACCCAAACTCAGCGCTTACTCATAGGAATTTTGCAGTGGATGCAATGTGTCTAATAGTATATATAATTTGCATTAAAAGCAGGAAAAATATAAAAAAGCAATATGTTTTTGAAAATGTAAGTAACATTTTTTTTTAAAAACAAAATATATACTCACGCACATAGGGTTAACAAAATATATTGTATATTTTGACAGAAATTCTGTAGCAGGAACCAAAATTTGCTGCTTTTAATTTTTTTTGTTTTTTTTTTGTTTAGATTCCATAGAGAAAGTTGCCTGTAACAGAAATATTAGAATGTCCGGGTGCTGTAGCACGGGAAAACACTGAGCAATCTGGCATGGAAATTGTCCTAGTTATAAATATGTTCGGCATACCTTTTCACTGACAACTCTCCGAAGCCCACGAGAGGGATATATAACGCTGAACACTCTGATTATATGGACTTGAGGATTGGGAATTAAGAGTCAATACGGTAACTCTGGAACCACATCAAAATTTATATCCGAGATTGGTAGCAGAATTACTGCGGGTAGTTTCAGTACTCGAGAGGACGTTTAAGGTGGAGAAAGAAACTAAAATCAACAACAGGCATTTATTAGAAGTATAAAATATGCAGGAACAATATTTACAAAGCCAAGGTTAAACTTGTGCAACTGCGGCTTATAAGTTTGGAATCTAAATAACTCTTGTTCGGAGTTCCACTTCAGCCTTTACACTTTTAGAGTACAGCGAGTGGCGTATTTACCTTCGGCACTACCCTGGTTTAGGTCATCACTAGTGGGCATCGAGCTATGACATCATATCCTGGCACTCAACTTTTAAAGGAAGTACAGAAGGAGACTATGTAGGGCTCTGCCGGCTTAGCATGGCACTCCATAGTCTTAAAGGGCCAGTTGGGGAGATCAGCGGTCTCCCCTTTAACCTGCCCATTTAGTAATGGCGTTCCAAGGATCCTGAAGGCTCAACAGAGGAATCAAGCTCCAGGTTATGAGGCAGAGGGGTCCTGATGTCCTAGGCCTAGGTGAGAACTTCCAGTGCTTAAACGGGGAATGTACCGGAATCCCAACTTGCTCGCCTTGCAACACTCCAAGCTCGGTAGCCCTGAAGCCACCCGCTGAACAGTAGTGGCCAGAACTTTAGAAAAGAATGCTCAGAGACGGCTCTTTGTATAAAATCCAAATCGGGGCATTTGTATAAAATATAATCTTTAATCCATAATAAAAAATCCACGCATTGCCAAATGTTACATAATTCAGCAATCACCCAACGCGTGTCATCCATTAGCATTGACTTACTCATAGGTCTGGGCGAGAACTTGCCGCTGTGTATGAGTCAAAGTTAGTAAGACAAAATCGGGGTCATTTTCACAGCATCTTTCCTGTCTTATCCAGATTTATGTGTGAGATTTAATAAGAGTCTCATCTAGTGGTGGACAAAAACTCTCAACTGTTTCCAAAAAAAATATGGCGGGAAATAACCAGTATTTCATTAGCAGTCCTTCCTGGCTCCAAACGATTTCAGACACCAGTTTTTATAATGCCTGCCAATTAACTTCATTTGTAAAAAAAAAAAAAAAAAAAAAAAAAAAAAGTAGCTCTAGAATAGAGAATTTTATGCGCAGGTGACGATCACGTCCTGAACCAGCCCTTTGTGCATACCTGGGAGCTTTCCAGGTTAGGCTACTCAGAGCTGGACCACTTCAGGCTTCATGAATGGGCATGGCTAGTCCATGATACCCTTACGTAGGCGTTGAGTACGAAAGAAAGTAGGTGAGGCCAAAGGCCAGTCCCTTAACAGGAGAAGGAGGAAACTGACCCGGAGACCCAGGGAAGCAGGCTTCACCTGGAGACACCGGGCCAAACCTGGACCGTTCCAACGTTGAAGTTGGATAATTTTTAGATGTATCAATGTTGGACATGCTTACCATAGGTGACTGATTCTGTAACAATAAATTTCAAACTTTATGAAAAAAACTGTGTATTATTCCCCGTGACGTACATTCTAAATAAACAGCAATGACAATCAAAAATACATTTCATATAAAAATCATATAAAAGAAAGTCATAGTATATTTCTTACAATTCAAGTATAAGCAGTGGTCTTGAAATAGTTTTATCTCTACTTTCCATAAAAAACAAATGTGGTTCAGGTACTATTTTATACATGGGACGGAAAAACAAAAATTACACACACACACAAAAAAAAAAGAAAATCACAATAGAATAGCACAATAATTGCTGAATTACTCCATCTTTATTGCCAATTCTTAATGGCTTTTCAAGGTCACGATCATAAAAATAATTCCCTATGAATGTGAGAGAAAAGAACAGAATACAATGTTATCCGTCTTCCCGGGACTTGTGAAACCACCGCATTGTTCCCTATCATTTTGTTAGTTAATAGTGTGTCAAAAATTCTTACACATCAAATCATTTCAGAAAACAAGAGTGGAGATACAACAAGCGCACGACACAACCTTGTAAAATCATGGTGACAAGCGAGTTTCACTCTCGGGCCAACATTTACCAAGCAGTGATATTCCATAAAACGTGTCTCGGATCACTCAAATTATTTTTAACAGGCTATTTCTAATTCTAAAGAGACATAGAATGACAGGGGGATTCAGAAAAATGGTAAAAAATACCCGATAGTATCTATTTTTTTCTTCTTCCATTTATTGTAAGAAAGAGTTTTTGGATATTCATAATTTAAGGGTCTGTGAATACGGATATTATTTTGTAAAGGTGAGGGCAGGTGCCATAAGGTTGTAGATAGACTGGCATCTAAGCTAATAAAATAGATCAGTGAATAGCAGATCTGTATAAATCCTACAGTGTGTGAATCTGGTCTTTTCTTAGTAATTATTGCTATTTCTGTACCACCTCGAAGCGCTGTTGTGGTTGTGATACCCACTGAACATCCTGGCAGGACCGTGGCAAGACTTTGGGCACCCTATCCCCTGTCAGCAAGCTTAACTTTACCAGAATGGAAAAGTGGAGGACTATCTGGAGAGTTGGAGCTTGGAGGTCTTATGTGGTCCTCGATCCTTGGCAACATGAGAGGAACAAGAGAAGAGAACCATGCGAGGTCAGAGGCACATATGTCCTTGCTCCAGCCTGGCATGGCAACTGTGTAGTCCAGAAATTGGGGGTTATTTGGAGCCACACAACCCATAATTCCTGTTTTATTGCCCCTGGTGACACTAGGACACCTGACATTAGATGGGCAACTTATTATTATAGTACTAATCTTTTTTGAGAAGCAGGATTTCTAAAAGCTAACCATAGAAACACAGAATTCGGGGAAGTGAACCATTTGGCCCATCTAGTCTGTCCATTTTCCCTCATGTAAGTCATTAATCAGTCCTTGGTCTCGACAAATTAGACCCGGAGGGGCAGGTACACTTTACATGTGGGCTGGGAAAGGTTATTAAGGGGTGAAGAAAAAAAAATGGGTTGAAAATGTAGGTACGTTTTGAGTCTAGAGACAACAGCTTCTGCTACATAATAATTTCCAGCTATTTGAGTCAATAACTGGAGGCATGATTAGCTCGAGGTTTACCGAACGGTCAAGGTAAAAGAGAGCGGCGGCGAACTGGCAGAGATTTGTTTAGTACACATATATTTATTGCAAATGCTGGGAGATGACTGAGTTACAGGACCTGGTTTGATCTATGCCTCGTCAAAATATTGCCTTGTCATACACACGCATTGCCAAAAACGCAGAATCGCGCTGCAATATAACCCGTTCCTTACCGGGAATCATCGAGAGATAGAGCCCGCCATTTTGATTTTTGCTTAGGCTCAAAAGAAACTTCAAATTCAGCCCATGGATTTGTGCTGTTAATCTGGTTTATTCACAAGAATAATTAATAATGTCAATATTTCCCATGGTTGGGCTAGGGGTAAATACACCATTGGCACTATGCCTACACATTGATCCCCTAAGATCTTCTTCCATTTGTGTATCTGATATAATAATTTATGAAGTGTTCTAGGAAAATGATGTTACTTATTCAATTTGTGTCAAACTAAATATTAAGTTTTAGTTTTGCAAATACACTTTTTTTTTTTTTTTTAACAAGTCCTGTAAAAGAAAGCATAGCCATTGGAGGGAGATCTTTTTTTCTTAACCATCAATAATCCACTAAATGAAAACCATCTGGCTGCTGTTAAAACACTTGATAACATTTTGATCAAATTAACAGCGTTATTTGTGAAATTAGACAATCTGGTCGGTGCTGGAACGGTCAGAATTAATTATTCTTCATCGCTATAAGATTTCCAGAGCACGTTTAGAAACTTTAGTTCTAGGACACAGTGAAGTCATTTTTTAGACGATTCTTCATAATTTTCTTACATTTTGCTCAATCTAAACCGATTCTCCTGCGCAACCAAATGTTACACGCTATACTAATATACACCCTATAAAAGTTTTTTTTTTACCAACAACCATAGTTGATGGGTCAAACGCTGGACGTATCATTCATAGGGAAGAAATGTATGGCAGTAAACAATCTCTAGAGGTTCATGTGCAGTCTTTTAAAAATATGGAGATAGAGGGGGTAACAACCTCTTGCATGGGCTGACAGAGTTTCCATCTTTTGTTCTTTGAGACTTTGGACTTGGGAGTGTAACTGGAGTGTGGCTAGGGGTATGACCAGGAGTGTAGTTCTACTGCTGCCAGCTAAAATGTTTGGTTCAGAAGAGAAAAAGAAGAGGAGATAAAACAAGGCAGAAAAGCAAGAAAGGGAGAGGGAGAGAAAGGGAGATAAAGGAAAGAAAAGAGAAGAGGAAGAGAGATTAGGGGAGATAATCAAATGGGAAGAGAGAAAAATTAGAATGCAGGATGGACAGACAAGAAAGATAAATCAGAAAGTAAATGAGAGAAAAGAAAAAGACAGGAGAAGGAATATAGAATGGAGAGAAGAAAGAAACGATAGGATAAAAGAGAGACAGGAAAGCAGGCCCGGACTGGCCATCGGGCAAACCGGGCGTTTGCCCGGTGGGCCGGGCTGCAGCAGGGCCGGATTGACTTAGGGGCTGATGGAGCTGCAGCTCCAGGCCCCTACCTTAAAATAGGCCCAGTAAGGACCGAACTGACTGGGCCTATGCGGCCTCTACGGCCGCATTAACGCAGGGCATAAGGGGCACCTGCCCCTTAAGCCCGCCGCAACTGCGTCCAGGTCCGCCACTCTAAGGGGCCAGGAAGCCCCCACCAGGGCCGGCCTTAGGGGTCTGCGGCCGCACAGGGCTTCCATTAAAACATCGGTGGGGTGCTTCCCGGCCCCTTAGAGTGGCGGACCCGGTCGCAGTTGCGGCAGGCTTAAGGGGCAGGTGCCCCTTATGCCCTGCTTTAATGCGGCCGTAGAGGCCGCATAGGCCCAGTCAGTCCGGTCCTGCTGCGGGCCCGGCCGCAGTTGCTGCTTGCTCCGGCAACAAGGTAAGTAGGGTGAGTGAGGGAGGGGGGTGCAGTGAGAAGGGGCAGAGGGGGGTTAGATAGTGAGAAATGGGGAGAGGGGATAGATAGTGAGAGGGGGTACATAGTGAAAAGGGGGAACATAGTGAGAAGGGGCAGATAAGATGGGGAGAGGGGGTAGTAAGAATGCGTATGAGAATGAATGAATAAATGTGTGGATGAATTGTGTGAATGCGTATGACAATTAATGAATTCATGTGTGGATGAATTGCTTGAATGATATGTGAGACTGCATTAATGAATGTGTTAATGATTTGTGTGAATGAGTAAGTGCAAAGATGGTACATGAAGGGTGAGCTTTAACAATAAATAAATAAATAAAAATGGGCTGCTTGGGCTTAAATGCCCGGGCCTATTTTTTGTCCAAGTCCGGGCCTGCAGGAAAGAGATTAGTGAAAAGAGAGGGGAGAAAAAATAGAGGCGATTGGAGAGAGAGAGAAAAAGAAGAGAGATGGGAAAGATACAGGAGAAATGTGAAAAAATGAGAGAGAGCGAGAGAGAGCGAGAGAGAGAGAGAGAGAGGAGGTCATCAACACAGTTTATAAAAACTCTGCAATATGCCAACTCTCTACCGTATGAGCATTATGGGGCCATTGCATATAGAAGAGATGGGTTACCATATAAATAAAACTGGGCAACACAAATTCTGCAGTTGGAGATTTTGCCCAGGCCTAAGACGGCGGGTTTATGGGAGTGGGAGCCCCTCTACCGCATCTACGCTATTACTCAATGGGCTGGTTAAAAAAGAGATCACTGATCTCCTCGGCTGGCCCATAACACTATGGAGGGCTGCTCAGAGTCAACGCAGTTCTCCATAGTTGCCTTCAGTGCCTCCCTTCCTTTAAATGTGGAGACTGTGATATGACATATCCCAACACCCTGAAGAAAGGAGAATGGCACAGAAGTCGCCTAGGCCTAGGGCACAGCCAGAAGTAAATATGCCACGGCTCAACGGCCGTGTAACCTCTGCCAGAGAAACATTTTTTACCCTATGCATGGGTTTCTCCATTCTCTATCTATAGCCATAGTATTGTAGCCTACATGGAAAGGTTAATGTTAACCGTGTGTTAAAAGGCTACTCGAATCATCATTTCACGCTGATTTGTACCATAACGCGGGTATTATAGCTTGAACCACACCGTTCAATAGCGTTTTAGAAGCGGCTTCACTCGGTTCTGGATCTGGTGAAAGATCCGGCTCATTTATCAGCAATCTATGGAAGGACTGAAAAGATGTTTTCGTCATTTTCACTGTCAGAATGAAATATCCTCTAACGGGGACCATATTCCGAGCATTACCGTTCGTTTGCAGTACAGGCACGTAGGGAGACATCATCTCAAACTGGATAAACAGAGAAGTCGTGCAAAGAGATGTGTTGGAACATAACCATAAGAACCAGTTGTGCATAGGCTATTTTAGCAAGTAAGACAATTCAATAAATACAAAGATCCCATTCGTTTTCACGAGTAAATGTTAAAAAACCATTGATCCTTAAGTCAAAGAAGAGCTTGCGTTTTAATTTAATAAGACCAGTGATTCGGAGAATATGCAAGCCAGAAATAATCATTTTTGTATGGCTCATTTGAAAGAGGGGGGGGGATGGAGACGGAGAGAAAAAAAAGAGTTAAATAAATTGAAAAATCATACAAAATTATTTTATTTGAAAATTTGGCAATATTAGGAATAGTAATAAAAATATTAAGAATAATAATAAAATAATAATAATAATAATCTTGACACAATTCATGGTTCTTGACAAGCCCTAACTATACTGCCTACAGAAATAAGCTGGTCCATGGCTAAAGGTGGTTGAAAAGGCATCAAAACCACCGTTTTCCAAGAAAATTTGTGCCTACTGGGTATCCTCTCCTTAATATTCAATTTAATGTTTTTCTGGGCATGGTACAAACATATAATTGCCAACGGTGGGGCATCTACTAAGACCTCTGCAGCCCTAACTATTATCTCCTTATCTTTCGCCATGGCCAACTTCGACCTTGTCCCGTTACGCGTTTAAATGACCCATTTCTCCACAGGATCATGTTATACATATTAGGAAGTGACGCAACCTACAAAGTTGTCTCTTTTTTACCTCAGTCTCCTGTGAATGAAACGATTTTAAGCAACCAGTGGCGATGCCTTCAAAGTCAACATCAATTTCATGGGTTTTAGCACTGCTGTATGATAAATAAGGATTTTTTTATATTTATTTATGTATTTCTTTATTTATTTTAAGTGCTGGCTCCCATGGTGGCCATCATTGAGTATATCTTGTTACAGAAACATAAGGTTAATAAAATTTAAAAAAAACATGGTTTCAAAGGTCTAAGTATCAGTCTTTTAGAAGGTCCTCAGGCATGACGAGCTCCCGATTTGAACTTCTTTGCTATGTTTTGGCACCAGGCCCACGGAAGCAAGCGATTTTGCCCCTGCCTTCTGCACTCATTGCGCCCCTATCATATTTAGTAAAAGAGTCAACATTTTAGAAAAAGGCTCTTAGAAATTCCTAAATACACCAATGCAATGTTTTTTTGTTTTTTTTATTTCGAGTAACCATTATTTTTGTTCAATTTACCGAATGAGACGAAAGACGCGTCGCTTGCATAAAGCATTTTTTTTTTTTTTTTTAAAAAGGCGTCTAAGTTCTAGATCTCCCCGTTTATTAGGAACAACTCTTGAAAAAATTCTATTCATTGATTTTAACAACTGTCTCAGATACAGAAAATCATACAAATTGACTTTCATCCCTGCAGGGAAAATCCATAAACCATTACGAGAAACAAAGCAAGTTTTTCGGCCCCTTCTATTCCTTTGTTACTCGCTTGTTGAGAAAAAAAAAATATGCATTTTAAAGGTCACTCACCTATTATACGCGAAAAGCGAGAGGCCATCCCCTAAAAACATGTCTGCCCTTTAACAATGTTTTTTTTTTCTTCTTATCTTCTTTAATTTAAGGATTTTAACCATGGAAACCTTTTTTTTTTCCTATTACCGGTATGCACTTTATTTCCAAAAGCAGAGCTTAATTTCATTTCTATCAGCTGGTGGAGCTTTTCACATATTACGGCTCCGATGGGAATAATGAAATTTTATTATGTTACAGTATAACAACTACAAAAAAAAAAATAAAAAAATAAAAATCAATACGATGTTGAAGGCATCGGTGGCCTTTAAAGTTTCAGACCTTGCTCACAAAATGCTACAATATTTCTATCGTGTTTCCTAGATTTAAAACCCGACCAATATTAATAATAGTAAAGTTTCAAAACTTCTTACGTATCGCTGTGTTTAAGTTTGGCGAAATAACATATTGCGGCTTTCTTTTTTTTCTGTAGGTAAACGTAGAGAGGGTACGGAGATCTTTATTATAATGAGTGGGTTGGAAAAAGTCGATTTTGTCTACAAAGTCGTCCCTCTTTTTGTACAAAAGACTTTGATGATATAGATCAATCTACATTATAAAATATATATATAACTACTTGTACAAAAAAAAAATGACCTGCACTAATAGAGATATGTTTACATGTGACAATCATGGTATGTGTGCGTCAAGAGCTACGGAAAAATGCTCTTGAAGGGGAAATCCATGGGAAAAAAAAGTATTTTCCTTCTTAAACATACTAATCTATGGGGTAATATACCCCCCCAGCGCTGTATAGGGTAATATAGCCCCCGTCACAGAGCTGTACACTGTAACATAACCCCCAGCGCTGAATACAGTAATATAACTCCCAGCGCTGTATACAGTAATATAACCCCCAGCACTGTATACGGTAATATAACCCCCAGCGCTGTATACAGTAATATAACCCCCCAGCGCTGTATACAGTAATATAACCCCCCAGCGCTGTATACAGTAATATAACTCCCAGCGCTGTATACATAATATAACCCCCCAGCGCTGTGTACAGTAATATAACCCCCAGCACTGTATACAGTAATATAACCCCCCAGCGCTGTATACAGTAATAACCCCCAGCGCTGTATACAGTAATATAACCCCAGCGCTGTATACAGTAATATAACCCCCAGCACTGTATACAGTAATATAACCCCCAGCACTGTATACAGTAATATAACCCCCAGCACTGTATACGGTAATATAACCCCCAGCGCTGTATACAGTAATATAACCCCCCAGCGCTGTATACAGTAATATAACCCCAGCACTGTATACAGTAATATAACTCCCAGCGCTGTATACAGTAATATAACCCCCCAGCGCTGTGTACAGTAATATAACCCCCCAGCGCTGTATACAGTAATATAACCCCCCAGCGCTGTATACAGTAATATAACCCCAGCGCTGTATACAGTAATATAACCCCCAGCGCTGTATACAGTAATATAACCCCCAGCGCTGTATACAGTAATATACCCCCCAGCACTGTATACGGTAATATAACCCCCAGCGCTGTATACAGTAATATACCCCCCAGCACTGTATACGGTAATATAACCCCCAGCGCTGTATACAGTAATATAACCCCCCAGCGCTGTATACAGTAATATAACCCCAGCGCTGTATACAGTAATATAACTCCCAGCGCTGTATACAGTAATATAACCCCCAGCACTGTATACAGTAATATACCCCCAGCACTGTATACAATAATATAACCCCCAGCGCTGTATACAGTAATATAACCCCCCAGCGCTGTATACATAATATAACCCCCCAGCGCTGTATACAGTAATAACCCCCAGCGCTGTATACAGTAATATAACCCCCAGCACTGTATACAGTAATATAACCCCCAGCACTGTATACAGTAATATAACCCCCCAGCGCTGTATACAGTAATAACCCCCAGCGCTGTATACAGTAATATAACCCCAGCGCTGTATACAGTAATATAACCCCCAGCACTGTATACAGTAATATAACCCCCAGCACTGTATACAGTAATATAACCCCCAGCACTGTATACGGTAATATAACCCCCAGCGCTGTATACAGTAATATAACTCCAGCGCTGTATACAGTAATATAACTCCAGCGCTGTATACAGTAATATAACCCCCCAGCGCTGTGTACAGTAATATAACCCCCCAGCGCTGTGTACAGTAATATAACCCCCCAGTGCTGTATACAGTAATAACCCCCAGCGATGTATACAGTAATATAACCCCAGCGCTGTATACAGTAATATAACCCCCAGCACTGTATACAGTAATATAACCCCCCAGCGCTGTATACTGTAATATAACCCCCAGCGCTGTATACAGTAATATAACCCCCAGCGCTGTATACAGTAATATAACCCCCAGCACTGTATACGGTAATATAACCCCCAGCGCTGTATACAGTAATATAACCCCCCAGCGCTGTATACAGTAATATAACCCCAGCGCTGTATACAGTAATATAACTCCCAGCGCTGTATACAGTAATATAACCCCCCAGCGCTGTATACATAATATAACCCCCCAGCGCTGTGTACAGTAATATAACCCCCAGCACTGTATACAGTAATATAACCCCCCAGTGCTGTATACAGTAATAACCCCCAGCGCTGTATACAGTAATATAACCCCAGCGCTGTATACAGTAATATAACCCCCAGCACTGTATACAGTAATATAACCCCCAGCACTGTATACAGTAATATAACCCCCAGCACTGTATACGGTAATATAACCCCCAGCACTGTATACGGTAATATAACCCCCAGCGCTGTATACAGTAATATAACCCCCCAGCGCTGTATACAGTAATATAACTCCAGCGCTGTATACAGTAATATAACTCCCAGCGCTGTATACAGTAATATAACCCCCCAGCGCTGTGTACAGTAATATAACCCCCCAGTGCTGTATACAGTAATAACCCCCAGCGCTGTATACAGTAATATAACCCCAGCGCTGTATACAGTAATATAACCCCCAGCACTGTATACAGTAATATAACCCCCCAGCGCTGTATACTGTAATATAACCCCCAGCGCTGTATACAGTAATATAACCCCCAGCGCTGTATACAGTAATATAACCCCCAGCACTGTATACAGTAATATAACCCCCAGCACTGTATACAGTAATTTAACCCCCAGCGCTGTATACAGTAATATAACCCCCAGCGCTGTATACCGTAATATAACCCCCAGCACTGTATACAGTAATATAACCCCCCAGCGCTGTATACTGTAATATAACCCCCAGCGCTGTATACAGTAATATAACCCCCAGCACTGTATACAGTAATATAACCCCCAGCACTGTATACAGTAATTTAACCCCCAGCGCTGTATACAGTAATATAACCCCCAGGGCATTACACAGTAATAACCCCCAGCGCTGTACACAGTTATAACCACATATAAATGCGCATTAAATGTTCATTAAATATGATTATCGCCCTCAACCTTTCAGTTCTGATTCTGTGAGTAACGCGTAATATAATATTCGCTTAGTTCGTGATGAGGTTTTGTCATTTAAAAAAAAATATCCCTGTTTGTGACTTAAATACCAATATCTAAGCACGGAGGTATTAATTAGGCTCAAATTGATGAGTCCAAAAGGACAAAGCACCTGTCTGTGCCGGTTCTGTTTTGCTCACATGCTGCGTTATGCAGGTCGAAGCGCAGCAAAAACCTCGGTACTGACAACGGATAAGAATCAAGACGTGCCCCGGATACCCCTAACAACATTTAACTTCCTACGAGAGATATGTAGTATACACTAAGCCTCTAGGTCATTGCTTGATTAGCAGCACTACAACTGCTGTTGGACGCCAACTCTATGACATCAGTTTTGTTCATCTGCTCACAGGTTACCAAGAATGACATCATAGGCATGGAATCCAACGGCCCTGCGACTGCTCGATGGCTGAATCATTTGAGGTGACGTTTATGACAAGCTCTGCCCGTATGGTCGAATCGGCAGTCCAACAATCGACGGCACCGCTTGACATTCGCACCAGCTCCAGACACCTTCCATGTGACATCACGGATAATATGTAGGAAACCTTCTGACATCACACTCCTCCCACGTGGGCAGCAATGTGATATCAGGGCATATCTGCGTATGTCTTCATTTTTTGCAGTTTGGGTGCAATTTGGACGATGTGGATCTGGAGTCTGGCTGACTTAAGTTCTTTCAAGTTAAGATTGCCATTGGAAAAGTCACTTCAAACTGTCTGAGAAAGTCATTATCATCTTAAATATTAAATTATCATCTAACATATAAAAAGTAAAATAGATTTATTAATTCCAAAACCTATTTGAAGCCTTTTTTTTTTTTTTTTTTTTTTAAGAACAAAAATGCCTTTCATCATCATAACTATGAAGAAAGTTATGACTTGATACCATCTGTGCCTATATATTTCCCCCTACGTGCTGAGACAATATTGTATTACGTATAAAAATATAAAATATGCGTCTTCGCTGGCAGTGAGTTATTAAATTATTCAACAGTGGGGGTTTTTGTGTCTTTCCTATGCTAAAACCCACCTACATGTTATACACGGCATGCCATTTAAACTGAAGTTATATTTCGTTAAACAAAGTTCTAATCGGTGGAGCGTGTTGAGGCCAAGACTAAGAGCCATTGATGGCTTGCCGGCGGAACAGCCTCCCAGCAGAAGTGGTAGAGGGTCATACAGTGAGGGGATTTAAGCATGCATGGGGTAGGCATACGGCTCCTGAATCTAAGACAAGACTTATTATTCAGCTGTATCTGAATTAGAACGCCCATAAACATTTCCAATTCCAAAGTTTCTGAGAGTCTACCAAAGCTTTATGGAAGCTACAGTTAGTCTCTTGGAGAGGTCCATATCTGACCACCTATGGTGACCAGGAGGACATCACAAACCATTCCAATTGAGAAATACCTTTGTGTAGTTCCATATCCCCATCTTCCACTACTCAGAATATGGAGATGATGTCATACTTATTATGGGAAAATACCATGGAAGGTTCCTAAGCTCACAACTTGATCTATACAGCTACTTTACATTTTGACCCATGCAAAAAAAAAAAAAAAACATCAGGAAGAAGTTTTAGGGACCAAACGTATCCAGTGAGAAATGCCTGGCTTAATTTGTGTATAAAACTATATATATATATATATATATATATATATATATATATATATACACATATATATATATAATATTATATAAATATTATTTAGAAATATATTGTCCATTTTTCTATATATGTATTATAAGAAGTGAAAACTGCCCTGCATTAAATCTGTCAATTATTTGTATTAGCAGAATATGCTTTCCCCCCCCCCCCCACTATTTTACTGATGGGCCAACCAGTTAAATAGTGATTTTTAGCATCTGACTGAAGAGATTCTGGTACTGGTATAAAGAATCCTGCATATAATCTTCCGGAACAGGGACATCAAGAATGAAACCTGCCTTTAAAGAAATGAAGAGACATCAGTATCCCGTCTAGAAGAAAAGGAGAGATGTTTAAACAGACCTTGGCTTGTCTGTGCCGGCGCTTAAGTAATACAGACAAGAAATTGATTGATAGCGACTAGCAAAGCATTACTCAAAATGTGCTAATCAGTTTTAACTCACGCTAGATAGAAATACTGTCACAAATTGAATCTACCATTTAAAAAATGGATTCTTGTCCTTGCCCATCTGCGAGCAGCAAATAATATGGCAAATCCGCAGAGAGAGAATTTGTTCTCCAAGAGAACGGGTAGAAAATGGGGCTCATTTATCATATGCCTCCACTGTCATCATTAAAAAATGTCTTTCCTTGCACGTTTGTTGAACAATTTGTTAAAGACAAAGAAAAGCCCTGGTGTGGTAAAGCGTGCCAGTGGCCATAGGGCTTGAGCGCGTAGCGCGAGTCTGTTGACCACTCGGGTTACAATATCTTAATGGGGGATTAAGACAAGATCAAGGACCGAATAAGGTCTGACTCTTTACACCGGGGAAAACGGGCGGACTAGTTTCTGTGTTATGAGTACAGAACCACTGTGGAGGAATCGGCAGGAACATTCTATTGGTTGCTATGGTGATTGCACCACCGTTGGCACTTTGCACCACAATTGACATTGAAACAGTGTGATTTTGGACCTCTTATGAAGGAAATTTTCAATGCCTACAGGATTCCTATCTGTGTGTTTCTCCCTTTTAATGAATAAATCTACAGGTCCCATCCATTTACCTGCATCATTTTCTGGGAACCTTCTCTGGGAACATTCCTGCTGGTGTAGTGGGTAATGGAGCCCTTCAATGTTGAGCTCTTAAGGTGGGTGAGGAAGCCCCTCATCGTCGGGCTCCTGAGGTGGGTGATGGAGCCCTCCACTGTTGACTGCTTGCACAGGTCCATGGTCTTTGTGTTCTGTTGGTTGCCATGACCAAGGTTGTCAATCTATAGTGTCATAATTGACCATGTCAAAGACCATGCTAAGAACATGGACTACAGGAAAGCTGTGCAAGAGATCGGTTACTTTATGCCACTGACTTTTAGTGGATGACTATACTGTTATACTACTAAAGAATTCAACTAGGTATTCAGGAGCTTATAGGGCTAACTAGAGAATTGGGTACTCGCTGGGTATGAGCTGAATTCTTGCTCTGTTTTGTGTATTTTTTGGTCATTATAATTCTAGCAGCAGCCCAGGAATCTGAATGTTTATGCCTTTTAGGTTGTGCGCTCCTTCATTTTGTACATATATTTTTGAACTAGAGAAATGGTCAATTCAGTTCCAAATGTCTTAACCTAAGCAGGTATAAAGAAGACAAATTTAAATAAACTGTAAAGTTTATCTATACTACCCCTAAATCTGTTCTATAACGCTAAAAAAAAACATTTTGTAGCATAACATTCTAAATCCACGTATATAATTTCTGTATATAGATTAATTCATGTTTATTTTGTTCATTATAACTATTTTCTATTGTTACCCAGAATGACTTAACGCGTTCATTCCAGATCAAAAAGCCTTCCACCTCTCCCGAATTAGCGCTGTCTCTCGGATTCGCGCGCCGTACTATCCCAAACACCTGTATACACCGGGTAAATGTTAATGTATTCTGTCAAAAACGGATTACCTTCCGCGGCTAAATTACTCAATGTCATTATCTGTATCAGCCATCTGCAAGCCTAATCCCCTCGTGTTCAAAAAAATTCCAAACGCTTGCAACACTATTTTAGTTTTACGTTCCCACATAAATCTGTTAAGCTCAATATGTTACAGAAAATTCCCAAAAGCAAAGGCAATCTGCCGGCCTATAAAAAAAAAAAAAAAATGGATACTGAAAATCGAAGGGTTTAATACGGTAACAATTCACGTCGTTACCGTCAGCAAGCGATCTTCCTGGGATGAAGGTCGGACCGCGCAATACACCCTATTCCTCTGCGCCTGAGCACTCTATAAGAAGGCAGGAGCTCGGAACGCGCTCAGGAACGCGCTCAGGAACGGCCTTGAACCCATTCTTGTATCAAGCATCTAATAAAAATCCTTAACAGTTGGACTGATTGGTTTTTAAGTGATGCAAATTTGTAAATCAAAGGAGCAGACTCCCCCGGGATTCGCTATAATTGTATAGAGCGGCAAATTACATTTACAGTACATTTGAGATCCTCGGGGACACGGTTTGTCACATTTAACAAAAAACAAAACAAAAAAACAAAACAAAAAAAAACACCCTAATTTCAGTTTTTAATCCTAGAATATCCAGCTCTGCTTTTGACATCATTTTTAACCTTTATACAAATAAACTTTTTTTTCTACTTATATATATTAACTTATATATTTTTCCGCCAGGCCTCAGCACTCAGGTAACAGGTCAGTGATATTCAGGTACGATCTGGCGAAATTTGGAAAATTTCGAAAAATGAGTAATAAAGAAAATGGATTTGATTCTTCTTTTTTTAGTATCCTTTTCATTTTTTCCCCCCCAGCATTTAATTAGGACAGGCGATACTCACCCGCTGGGAGCTCTCAGGGTTTGACCCGGAGTCTCAGGGTTTTTGCCCCAATCCCAGAGTCTCAGAGTGACAGGGCTGAATTTCGGGGTCACACACCCTGGAACTGACTCTTTCCTCTTCTGACCTGCCGTGATCGTACATAAATGTGCTGACTATTGAAATATTAACCCTTTAATAGCCTGTTGTGAAGATTCTGTGTATTTGTTGCTGAGTTTATGTCTATCCGCTACAAATCCATCCCGAACGCAGCTTGCAGGGGTATGTAGAGCATTTTCGATGGTCCCACTGGGATAATACTCTAATGATGCATGGCCGTCGCAATGACATAACAAACTGCATCTCTTGTAGATCTCCGGGAGCTGCCAATTCAATTAAGGAGAGGGCGGCAAACAATTACGTGATGTTCAAGGGAATACGCCCAGTACGGGGCTTGGGTTGGAAAATATTAAATTACAGATGAAGTTAAATAAAAAGAAAGGAATTTGCATATATTACGCACATATGTATATGACTTAAAAAAAAATATTAAAAGTCATGTCATATAATAAACTGCACTTTACACATAACACCCGTTCATGTAATCATACCTGGGAACTCTCCAGGCTTGATCCACAGTCTTATACATATACATACACATTTAAAGTGTGTGTGTGTGTGTATGTATGTATATATATATATATATATATATATATATATATTATATATACACACATATAATTTTATATATATATATATATATAAAATATATATATATATATATATATATATATATATATATATATATATATATATATATAATATATGCACAAATATTCCTTAAATAGAAATAATAAATAATAATAAAAATAATAAATAATATATTAGATATCGAATATTATGATATTTACATTTTAGATATGCATATATAATATAGATAAAGAACTATCAAGGAATGTGTAAGGTTTTTAAAAAAAAAATTTGACGGTGGGGGGGGGTTTCTCCCAAATTCTCCTCCTGCTCATGGGCTTAAAAAGTTGAGTTGGCCTCATAAAACGACATACTGCCCCGTGTCCGAGGTCCGTTTGCAGGGTGTATATATATATATATATATATATATATATATATATATAACGGAACGGTGACAGCGGTTAGATCAATCTTTGTTTACAACCTTCTAACATGGATTTCCATGGAAACAAGTCTACTAAATCCATATGGATTAATTCAACAGGCTCTCACCGGATAACGTGGTCATGGAGGAGATTACCGGGGGGATTGTATATACGTTGTAATGGATGCAGATACTGAAGCTAATCCATGGTTCTAATGCCGGATTACATGCCATGACACCGCGGTATGTTCTTCATACTCGGACGTACCCTTGCGACGGCACGAAGCGCTGCTCACCAACCCCAGACTGTACTGTGACATATCGTGATATAATATTCAAGTAACAGAGTCACAAAAGTGTGACAAAGCACCCCGCACACATCGATCCAATCTTAAAGGACGAGCACGCAATCTAATTATTCACCCGGGGAATATCTTTCTTTTTATTAGAAAGATGCGGCTCAATTACTTTCTTGAGATCAGCGTCTCATGTTTTTTTAAATAAAATATTCACTTTTGTAATTGTAAACTTTTCAGCATAGTAAGGTTTACGGGGCATCCCTAACATTATTAAATCAGATAAAGGCTGAAAAAATATTCATGACTCGATGGGCAGTGTGAATAATCCCCAGATGAACTTCTGTTTCTAACTATGTTACGTCATAAATGTCCTTGCATGCCCAGAGCGTTATTTTTCGAGGGTCGCAGTCTGTTTCATGTGATCACCCCCAACCATACGCATCTGTAACACTCAATTCTTGGAGCAGGGGGCGCCACCAACCTCATATATCATATATGTACCCATGGGGCCACGGAATGTAATTATATGCCTAGGCTAACATGGAGAAGGTCACTGGTCTCAATTTACTCCTCAATGGTGGACCACCAATGGTGGACAACCGATCATCCCGTAAAATTTACAGCATAATGGTTCATGACCCTAGTTGTAGCCACATCTTTTTATTAAAGATTACAGACATTACATATAAATGCCATCCAGACACATATAGACAGGAGCCGGCTCTTTTGAGCGGGTCGTCGCATTGAAATTATATCGCCATCAAGCGAGACAGGCAGTTTGTCATGTCCGCGGCGAGAGAGCGAGCACCCCGTCTCATCCGCATGGCGCAGCAGGTTATACGCCGCAGTCTACGAACTTCTACACAAATAAACAAAACCAACATCATGACTCCAGTGTTCGGCCCCCCACCACGGCATGTCCCCTCCGCCATCTCCTGGGAAAGACTAGTGACTGCCTACATTAGGTTACCCCAGGACTAGCTACATCTTAAGCACTTTTGTGAGCTATGTGCCCCATCTGCCATGTATTCCAGAAGGGTGAAGGAGCCCTACCATATAGAAAAAAATAGAAAAAAATACATTGTTTCCGTTCGAAAATCTTTATGGTCCTCTAAGTAACCTCCTTAATCGAGAGCCAATTGGTACAAACAGACTTTTTGTTGTGGAGTGCGTATTCTTTCATGTAACATTTTTAGTGGAGGAGCACACTGGTCATTGTCGAGCTCTTGACCCATAACAATGAGACAGAGTTCTTTTCACTTTCTCTGAAAAGATTCAAAGTCTTGCGCGACAAAGGAAAACTTTATAAAAGGAAAAGGATAAAATAAATAAATAGCAGCACAATGGAAGGTATGGCTTGTTTTTGGTTGAATGTCAGGCTGATTCCGTGTGCAATTCGTGGAATGTTTTTAGGAGAACACAAATTTAGAGGTAGAAATTCTAATATACGGCACATTGGAAAATAAACAAATATATATTTGTTTATAGGTTCGGTAAATTGTACAATTAAATCACCACGTGCCACTTGGTATTCAGTTTTTGTCCTTCACAAAAAAGTGTAAAATTTGGATAATTATACTTAGAACATGGTGATTTGGCCATTAATGATAACCAACTGTGCTCACCGAAAAAGCCTCTCTATCAGGACTTATGAAAAAGAAACAAAAATAGGGCTTTTAGTAAAATCATCCAGGGCATTCTGAGTAGGTCAAGCATATCAGTTTTCATATATGTAAAGTCACTCACTGCCTCAGCATCTCGTCAAGCTTTTAGCCAGCGTGCCCTGTGGCCGGTCACGCTACGGGGTTCCCTGCTGGTGACAGCTAAGGACACATCTGGTTAACAGTAGAGAGTCTGAGATCCAGGGTGGATATATTTGAAGTGGTCGGTGAAGGCAGCTGGGATAACGGACTAGGAGAACACGAAGAGAACTCTACTCCTAAAAAGACGAATTCCAAACGATGGAATATCTACAAGAATCAAATTCCTGGGATTCTCATACTTTTGGGATGAACTTAAGTGATGACTGCCCGGTAAAACGTAGAACTCATAGGTGTCCAGTTTTACTTGTCCAACGGTTTTACTTTGTATACTGGAACCATTTGGTACCTTTAATGTATTTACGACTCATTAATCTTACTTTATCTTGTATTTTACCAACCCAATAATGCATTTTCTTTTATTTAATACATCGAGATGTTAGCCAGATATTGTGCCTCCTTATTGGAACATTTAAACCAGGCTAAATATCAACTCCAAACTCCCATATCTAAATCTCAGTTGGATCACCGTGCAAATGTCAGTGCAGCCTCTTCTTCTCTAAAGTATATTGCAATATTTATCGAAGACTTCCACCATCTGTCTCCGTAAGATGGAGCCGTCCACTCGAACCCAGGACGTTAGATCCAATAACGCTCCCTCGGTGCCGCTATTACTTTGAAAGCCCCTTTGCGCCTGACATGCTCTCCTCGCACCCGTTAACCACGTTCAGACAAGTGCTTCGTTCTTTGGGACGTTCGGGGTTGCCATGAACATTATAAAAAGGTGCGGACTGGTTTTATGCAGGGGAGCTTTAAGCACAACATTCAACATTTACATAGCTTAATATGACATGAGGACAAATGGCCAAAAAGAGATCAATAAATAACAGATAAGAAAAAGATACCGAAATGGATGTTCAGAGACAGGGTATTTGAAGTAAGAGAACTAAGGATATTGACCCATACCTTGGCTTTGTAATCTCGATTCCCAAATGAACGGATTCCCGTTTATATAAAGTGTTTTGATTTGCGTCTCTGTCTTTTATTAATGATCAGAAGGGAAAAAAAAAAGATATACAAGAGAAAACGGAAAGCCCAGTGGTATGATCCGACCCGTGAGCGTACGAAAGCATAAAACTGCCAGGTAAACTCATTAACAATTTATTGGCATTTTGTCAAATATTTATCGGAAGGGATTTAGTATTTGTTTGACCGAACATGTGAGCGGTTGGATCAAGCTGATTCGAATACAATTATTTTTACTTTGTTGAAATCTCCTATTGCTTTTCAAAGTCCTGGCTGGGTTCTGAAGCCCGGCATCCTTTAAGGTGTTGGAGTCCAGCGTTCCTTTTGACGGGGCTGTCAGAAACGAACGGTTTGAGACCCATTCCTCACGTGTGAAGAGGACAGAGATATTCATTGATGCAATCATTTCATGGAAGGAAGCTCTTTGCCCTACTCACTGGATGTCCTACATAATTACCAATATATGTAACATCACAGGACAGATTGGCAATAGGCAAGACCTACAGCCATACCTAGAGGTCCACCTGTGCGTTGAATAAGATCTTTTCAGCAAACCGTGAATGTAATTCTGACACTATGACAAATAAGCCCCAGTCATCTTCATATCGAAATGTAGCACTTACCTGACAAGTAATAAGCTCAAAATAGTCTTTGGTACGTTGATCTTGTTGTCTTGTGTGATAACCGTAAGTTTTGTGCACGCCTGTGCGGCTGTGCCAACGATTGCTCAATCATGAAAGAGACCAAGACATCAAGACTCAAACCTTTGTGCTCCTTGTCGCTTCTCAGTCATACAAGGAAACAGAAGAGCCAAAAGCTGACTCCTCAGAGACCATCAGGACCATCAACAGTGCAGAAGCCACCTCTTGAGTAGTCTGGGAAACCAACAAAAGGATTGGACGTCTAAAACATTCCGGCACGTACCTCTTCATCATTAAATGTCCCATTCTACAGTGACCACGTCAGCTGATACACCGAAACATCACGTTCTATTCATTCTACGTCAAAGTTTTACATGTGGATCAATCGGCAGAGAAACCAAACCATCGAATTTCACTGGTCAATGCGGCTCAACGAGTTCTCAAAAAGAATATATATATATATATATATATATATATATATATATATATCCATTTGCACTAAAGTTCAGAACATATAATTTACTTTAAAATAGTCTTATTTTTATTGGCAATCTCGGCTATGAAGAATATAAATATATATATATATATATATATATATATATATATATATATATATATATAAATATACAGCAGACAAACCTGTACCTCTTCCAATCAATTATTTCAATTAACAACCAGTCTATAAGTTAAACCAAATAAAAGCAATAAATTATGGTTTACCCCATTCCTAAAACATGGGCCGTTTGAAGCAAGACACACTTTCGGCCCTCGAGAGACATCACGGGATAAACAGCTCGGGGAATTTAGTTACAGAAACAGAGCTGATGTGTACAAAATGTGATTTATTGACAACATGGCTAAATTAAACTAGATTACCTCAATAAAACTCAATCACTTTATTACAGTATCTCAAGAAAAAATCATTACTCTCCCTTTCCAGTACTAAATGAAACAAAGCAGCGGGTCAAGTTTGTGTTTATTCTGCAAATATGTATGTGGTGGTCTCCGATCCCCCGGATCTCTGTCTCCCCTCCGAGATTAGTCTCTGCAGCCGTTATAACTGCTCCCGAAAACGACGCCATAAATCCTGGTAATTTGGTTGATATTTCCGCCTATATTGCGTAATAATTTAAGATTTTTTTTTCTTTTGTTTTACTTCTTATTATCAACCTTTTTTTTGGGGGGGGGGTATTTTGCCATTTTTGTTTTGGCAAAGGCTACAGATTCTAATATATATATAAAAAAAATTTATTTATTTTTTTTTTTTTTTTTAAGGACGCAGTAAGGTCTACCAATTGCTGCTATATATATATATTTTTGAATTTTTATTTTATTTTTTCCTTATAAGATATAGCAAATGTTTCATATTTTTTTCTCTGCTTCTTGATTTCATCGACGCACATGCCTGGGATGTCTTGGGAGATGACCCAGAGACTGGGGGTTAACAAGACGGGACCATAGGAAGCGACAGCCGACAAGAACCATTTGGCACATCTCCTCTACGCTTTTTTTTTTTAATCTGCTGTAAGATCTTAAACTTTACCTGGTCCTTAGACGCCTTAAATCTGTGTCATACGTGGGTAAAGAGATTTTAAAGTCAAAATTAGAAATAATTTGGAAAACCACTCAAATCCCTCACTGTATTGGCCTCTACCACTTCTGCTGGTGGGCTGTTCCACTCATCTACCACCCTGTTAATTAAGTAAAACTCCCTTACATTACATCTAAGCCTCCGAGCCTCTAGTTCTCCTCCTTTAAAATAAACTTCTTTCCTGTACTTTGTCAAATCCCTTTAAGTATTTAAATGCCTCTCTGTCCTCCAAGCCAAACTTATTGAGATCCCTCAGTCTTTCCGGATCATTTTAATCTCGCAAACCATTCAATAAATACGTAGACTTTCTCCGAAACGGCAATGTCATTCCCATCACTCTAAGCATTTAGGTGAATCGTCGTGCGTGAAGCGACACATTTATCCGAACACATATTTAACCAACGCTACAATTCTTAGATTCATTAAGGACGCTGGTGGGAGATGGACCATCCGTCTTAGCATTAAGTCATTTAAAGACGGAGCGCCTTTGTTTTGTTCCGCACACTGTCCGAGCCGTCCCAAAGCAATGCCACCGGCTGCCTTCGCAAGTAAAGGGGGGGAGGGGGGGTGTCATTTGCCTAAATCACGCTAATGGAGTTAGACTAGTGTGGGGTTAGCCATCTGGCTTAGAGGCTCATTAGTAAAGAAATGACCCCTATGCATAAAACACAGCTGGGTCATTCCAAGCTAATGAGCCTTCCCGTTTTATCGGCTGACTCCTCTACAAATGGCTGCCTGCTGAAAATCTTCAATTTTTATATCTTAAACATTGATTTTTGTGATATCCAAAGCAACAACTCTACATAATAATACATAGAAGGTTGGTGGTATAAAAACCCGCCATTTGTCTCCATGGATCGAAGCAGTTCCATGCAATTTATGAGAAGGCATGGAGTGTGCATGGAGTGTGCATGGAGTGTGCATGGAGAGAGCATGGCGTGGCTTCACCCCTATGTCCTTCGTTGGGATGCACCAAAACCTGAATGCTTACTTCGAGGTGTACTTGAAGCCACCTATTCTCCAATGGACTTGATGGTGGATACCAGAGGTGATGGGCGCCGTAACACACCAAGTTATCCATAATTTATAAACTCTGCAGAAAACCTGGGGTTTATTTAGCAACCTGTGAGTTTGAGGCAGGCCTGGGCTGGTCACCTGGCACACTAGGCAAATGTCCGGTGGGTCCTTGGCCGATAGGATCTCATTCTCACAGAAACTACTCTACCAGAGGCCGATCAGGTCCTGTGGTGCGCAGCTGCCGGCTAGATACTCATGGCCGCACAAAATGGGACGAGCGTGTATCTGGAGGGCGGCATCATGTATGTAATTTGGTGGGCTGCTGGCCTTAAAGTGCCAGGCCCCTGGTTTGGGACCTCGAACGGCAAACAGGTGGGTATGATGGATGCATCCCATAACTAGGCGGGTAGATCCCATCCGTTTATACCAGCCCTACCAATTACAGTAGCCCCGATACATCGGATAAAAAAAATAATTAAGGCTATCAACAATAAATACTAAAACTGGGTTTTTATTTTGGGAGTTGGCAGTTTGGGTCCGCCATTAAAACCTATATTCCTGTATAGATGCAGGTATACCTGTGTGCATGCAAATCGGTACATGGGCATCAGAGTACATCCAATTTTCGTAGCGGCGCGTGTGATTTACTCTGATTCCAAACACAAACACTGTATTGCGATAACCGCATTGAATAATGCATGCGGGCGCAACGATGTCACATAGAAATGGTAGATAGCCCGTGCTTTCCCCTTTATTGTTTAACCCCTGATACGTCCCCGGATCAGATAAACCCTGCTTTTGTTTATTATTATTGAATTATCTCCCGTCGCAGAGGAAATGTGACGGCGCACATGGCACCGCGCATTTAAAACCTTGTTTGGACGGAGCAGCCGAGAAACGTTTCCTTAAGAGGCAAAAGTCTGACTAGCAATGAAACCGCTGCTTGCATTTTATAACCGTATTTAAATTTCAATCATTTCAGCATGTCCATTCCAAAGTCTGCCGAAAGACAAAATGAGGCTTTTAGGAAGGCAGTCACGTTCTGGCAGAGAATTAAATTCTCCTCTATAAAAACTCATAAGGCTTCAGCTTCCCCTTTTCATAAAATGTCAGATAAGCACAAATACCCATCTTTACTGCGCCATGTCTGCTCCGCCCCCTTACCCTTATATATATATATATATATATATACACACATATCTATATACATACACACACACTGTATATATCTACAGTAAGATAGTCTCCTGCTAAGTTGCTGCTTCCTCGGGTCTCCTGCTCCTGCAGCTGACCTCCAACATGGTCCAACTATTCTTACAACTGATTGGCTTGCAAAAGCAGCCAATCAGCAGCAGGAAAGTGCAGCTATTGAAATCAATGGGAGCGCATCGCAGACCCCAGAGCGAGCGCTAGAGCCGACTATCCGGGGGTTCATATCACGTGCAGGGACATATGTTTGGCCGATCCTGCAGAATCCCCGCCATGCATCTGCATTAGGGTCAACACAAACATTTTAATGGGACCACACAAGTGTCGCATCCATTAAAACTGTAAAATTTAGGGTTTGCGGAAAATAACAGATCGGATGCATAACTCAAATAAGGTCTGACCCGCAAACTCCCTCTTTAGTGAATAAGTGATCGAGCCACAACAACCATACATTTATCAGGTATTTCAAACACCAGCCCAAGATGCGACTAAATGTCCGGGGCACGGCGCGTAGAATTCTACTATTTAGGATAATGGGATTACACCGGGTACTGCTGTTTGTGCAAACTATCAAACTCAATCCGGTTTGAGTATTTCATTTAATTTGCAGTCTACGGTAGGCTGGAAGGTCTTTTAACGCAGCAACATCGAAGAACCCAAGCCTTTCATTATATTAATACGTCTCTGGTTAATTCTGCCTTATCTACTTACCGAGCTAAGCCTTAAAACCCAATTAAAATCTAATTTATCTGATATCTGGATCCTGGAAAACTATTTGGCAACGCGTCCAATAAGCTTGTTGTAACTACATTACTACACATTGTGCCTTGAGGTATTCAAGATAATGTTTAAAAATTCAATCACAGACAATTTAAAAACATTCCTTTTCTCTTTTGGGTCATCCAATTTCACAGGAACGATTTACTTTGTTACGAAAGGCGCGGGCCGTTACTCTTTTACAAAAACCTGAAAGGTTTATGATATTTTATTTTTTTTTTCTTTTTTTCAGAAAGATATAAAATAAAATGATCGAACACTAAAGGATGAAGGATTTTCCAATAGCGCAGTGTAATTAAACCCAAGCCAGCCTTATAATTTATATAATAATATATATAATAGTATATATATAATATATATATACATATATATTTCTAATACATAATAAAAATGGGACATGTAGAAAAAAGTGCTGATGTGTGTTGTATGTATATGTAAGTTCATGTGTGTATGTAATTTGGAGGCGATTGATTGGCATGTGGCAGACGAAGGCTGCACTCGCTACCTCGGAAGGTGGTCATGCCGTTGGGGAATAGGCAGGAGTGGTGGGAACTTGGGAGGGAGTGGATGTGACACCAACCCACTAACCGGGAGTCCTGGAGAAGATGTTGGAGATCCCAGTTCCAAGCCAACTCCTGCCTTCCATGGGGAACATGAGGAGGACACTCGGGCATGAGAACTTCCTAAGCATGGAAACATTTGTGTGGACCATGCTTGGATATAATCCACACCATGAAACACCAAAAGAGTCCTCTACATGGTCTCAGGGGCAATTGAAATACATCGCTACTGGATTTTTAGCCATCATTTGTAATCATTCTAGATCCTTTACATACTATGTTATTCCTGGACCGTTCTGTTCTTTTGGCCAAGACTGGTTAGGGCGTATAGACCTTACATGTCCACAGCAGGCAAGTATGGCACTTTACGTGCATACAGTGCTAGTACAATATCTAGCAGATATATATATATATATATTTATATATATAATGGCGAAATGTTGGGTGGTTGGCATGGTTCCAGTCTTTATTGTGATGTCCAAGGTCATAAAGACAAAGAACGACAACTCTTATGTAAATGTGCATTTCTCCAATACAATGTATAGGTGAACTTCTACCCTCTATCGAGTGACACCTTGCAATTTTTATGATGATAGCTGTTATAACAAAAATGCTGCAAAGGGTTGCAAAAAACTTGGTCCCGACCAATACCCAAAGCATAATTAAACGAACTGTAAAAAAAACCAAACTGTGAATATGTTATTTTTATTATTTTTTTATTCCACCTGTAAGTGCCAGCACTGGATTGTATATGCTTTTGGCCCCTAAAGCGTTAAGATTTGCAACTAATCTATGGAGCTAACTTATCTGGTAATACTATTATTTATATGAGAGTCCTCCAAGGATGCAATCTCCGCTCTTATTGACAAATAAATTAAATAGAATTTATGCAGAGATACGTATACGAGGAGGAAAATGCTAATTCGACAGGTTTATTTCAGCTGCGGAATTAAGAGTAATTTTGATACATATCCCAGATTGTGTCTGAAATGTCAGAGTATTTTTTCGGAACACAAATTAACTAAGAAAATAAGATCTTTCTGACTAACTAGAAATGGGTAATAAAGCTGAACGTTCTCACCACGCTCCGGTCTCTTCTCACGTCTTCATAATGCAGTTGGAATACGCAAAAAAAAAAAAAAAAAAAGGTGCTTTCTAAATTAAATTTGTTTTGAATTTTGGAGAGAAAAAAAAAATAAAAAAAATCTAGGAAGTCACTTTCTTGTAATCGCATGGCTTCATTTGCTTATGTCAGCTAAAAATCAAAACATCTCTAATCGGAATAGACAAGAACAAGGATTAGTCTGTCCAAGTCTTAAAGTGGATCTGTCATAACAAAATATAGAGTGTCTACACCACGTGGGGCTGTAAATCAGACTAATTTGGCCATCTATTTGAGGGGCTATTTATTGTTCAGAAGTAACGTTGGATGATAAGTACGAGGTTGCTCTTCAATTAAGCGCTGTGATGTAAACTAATGGGACTGAAGTCTTTATGAAGATGCATGAGACCTTGTACTGTCCGTTAGGTAATACTGTCCAAGGCCAGGAGCTTTATCTTCCTTTTTTTTGGAGCCACTAAAAGTTTGTGATATGTTTTCAATATGGAGTATGGAACACATGGACTCCAAGGTTAAGCACCCCATCTACCACACAACTGTCTCATTAATGGTGCCCAGAGAAGGCTTTCAACTACAGGTGAGTCTCAGTGGGTTAAAGGGCAGTGTCGTCCCAATGGTTTGGCTTCATGGTAGACAATACCAAGGCAATACCATTTTTAATAATAGTAATTATTATATGGTAATACTACAGTCATTTCTCCGGATTATTGAGCGTTTCCATGAAGAAGGCGCAATGCATTTGGTAGGGACTTAAGTCACCAGGAATCCTGGAGCAAAGGACCGTTCAAGGAAGCCTGGTGACATTTTTACTCGAGATGGACCAATGACTTAATGAGTGCAGCTTCTATCAGGTCAGATGGTTGTGACTTCTTGTTCTCAGGATCTGCATGATTATTTCTCCCCATTAAGTTATCTCTCTCCTGTTCATATGTTGCTGATTGCTATGTTAGGATCAGACAGGACTTTCCAGGATTGGGGTACTTTATCGTGGTGGTGGGGCTAGGCGATATACGGCCATATAGTGTGATGGAATCCTCAATATTTATGCCCAAGGTGTCTTTGATTAGTATTTGCACTGATTCCTCGCTCTGTGGTGGTGGCACCAAAGAAGCCCAGGTGGAACCAAGTCCAATCCTCGATTCGGCTTGCTTGGCTTTGCTATACCAAACCATACTGTTTGCCAACTGGTGGTATTTATATTTAATACTATTTTGGGGGCGGCTGGGGGCATGCCAGCATAAAATCACCCAGCCGTCAAAGGATTTATATATAAAACAGACTCTGACGTACAAAAATGCACGTGGAAACTAGAGCGTCCCTTTAGGATATTACGCTGCTGTTTGGATATACGTGGAAGCGATCCTTGATCGCGGTTTTGATGTTTTCTGTGTGATCTAGCAGTTTAAAGAACAATTCTAATACTAGTGCAGAGATTGACACTGCTTAGCAGCGGCGCCGGAGAACGGTAATCTGTGTAAACATCTCTTAAATAACACAAAAGTCTTTGGTAAATATCACAGCATCCACTGCTGGCAAAGTCTGAAAGTGCATCTTCAAGGTCAATTGTTCTACAGTAATACGTATCAATTTTTCAGAGCAAAAAATCAAGAATAATTACATTTTGCACATTATTATTATTATTCAGACACTACCAAGACAACGGTAATGAAGGGTTAATCGAGGCATGGAGGTGTATTTTTTTTTTCTTGCAGACTAAACCAAATCAAAAGAATTCCAACGGTAAAAGATATTATTTTAAAATTCAGCATTTTAACCTATTTACCATGTTGGCCAAAGGGATCGGGGGTTACGTTCCATTAAAATGAAATGTAAAAATGACATCATAATGATTGTGACGGACAGATTTTACAAATGCTTTAGCTTTGGATTTTTTTATTTTTTTTTTATTTTTTTTTTATTTTTTTTTTTAAGAGAGGTTACAAAATCTGCTGACTTATGAAGGTAGGAGGAAGACAGGAGAGAGGCAAGGCCAGCTCTACTATATTTCATGTATTGTATGGAAGGAATATAACCTGTTGAAGCATATTGGGTTACAAGTGAAAAACTAGAGAGTTGGACGCATAGAAGGAAGTTTTACTTTACTGAGCAGCAGCCCAGCAGAAGTGGTAGAGGGTAATACAGTGAGGAATGTAAGCATGCATGGGATAGGCATGGGGCTCCTGAACCCACGACTGATTAAGAGCAGAGTAGATGGAGAGAACGGTTTTAATAGCATTTCTTTTTCCTAAAAGCTCTAGTATTGATAGTTCCAATTAAAATACCCAATTTATAATTATTTCCCAGCAAAAATCTCAAATGTGTTTTTTCGTCTAAAAATATATTTATTTTTTTTTTAAAAAAAAAAAACACCTTTAAGAAATGTTAGATTCAAAAAGTTATGCTTGATTAACGAGATTGGCAGCTTTGGGAAAATATTTCCTTTTACGTTTTTACGGGGAGATCATATTTGGCCCAAAAGTCAATTTAAAGTCAAAGACCCCACATGGCTTCACTACTTTTTGCTTTCCGCCGCTATGTGCCTGCTAGGTGACATTGTTTTGGAAACCAATTTGTTCGGTTCACCAGAGACAGAGATCTCTGCCATCGGCTAAGGCTTGTTGAAGAGTCACAGCACTGGAGGCGAATTCATTCTGCGCTCCCCCGTGGTGGGCATATGTATGCTACAGGCAATGTTTACTGCCGGCAATAACCACCACCGAAAGGGATAATTCAGCTGCCTTGGCTTAAAATTAATAAACAACACAACAAAAAAACCTATGAATGTTCCTTCTATACTAATTTTATAGCGACATAGAAAGGGTAAAACGGGGGACAGGGGTAATCGGGGGGCATGAAGTCATTATGGGAAGGGTTTAAGGAAGGAGAGACAAATAAGTAGGAGAAGAAAGAAGGGGTAATGAAGCTTAGGGATGGAGACTGAAGAATAAAATGAGAAAGAAAGAAGAGACAAGGAGGAGGAGAAGAAAGAAGGGATAATAAAGTTTAGGGATGGAGACTGAATAAGAAAATCACAAAGGAAAAAGAGACATGTAAGAAGGAGATAAAAAAGAAAGGGTCATAAAGCTTAGGGATGGAGACCGAAAAATAAAACGAGAAAGGTAGAAGAGACAAGGAGGAAAAGAAGAAAGAAGGGGCAATAAAGTTAGGTGATGGAGAATAAAGAAGAAAATAGGAAAGGAAGAAGAGACAAGTAAGAAGGGAAATTAGAATGAAATAAGGAGGGGTAATAAAGGAAGGAGACCAAAATGTTAGAAAGTTTAAGTTAGAAGATTGGTTCTAATCACTGATTTGAAACCAATGACCAAACAAGGGATATTTATTTTATGGAGAATCCAAGAAAAAAAAGTAACATTTTTCACTGTTTATAAGATTAATTAATGAAGAGAACGGATATAGTTGAAGAGATTGATGGAGTCTTTAGTCTCTTTCTTACGCTTTGTATGTCGGTCTGATAATTTCGAGGTCTCTAAAGCACGCGCTCTAAATCTAATCAGTCTGGCAATAAAAGTATCAACTTTACTCTGTGTCTCTGCGGCTAACACGGCACCAACTCTCAACTTTTGTCAAACCAGTCTAAAAAAAACAAAAGAAACTAAAACTGAATGTAACTAAATAAAAAGATTCAGAAAGAGAAGACTAGATTGGCCAACTGGTTCACTTCGACCACCATCTGTCTGCCTGTCTGTCTATCATACATATTATATTTATAACAGGACAGGTGCAGAAGGAAACAGATCTTAATATTATGAACCGGTTACATTCGGTGTAATTAAAACTAAAGGTTTTTCAATTCAACCATTTTTTTTATGAATTTTCTCCATAATTCTGCTGTCTCGTTAAACACAGAGGCTCTCGTTTTTAAAGCCCTCTGGCACGGTGACCCAGATACGCGCTGGGATATTTTGGCATTCACACCAGCCCATACACAAGACATCTGCTCTCCCCCTCCACAAGAACCGGTATGCCTTCTAAAAAAAAAAATGCACCGTGGCTCCAAGGCACGTGTGTGGCTGCCATATTCCATGGATTCCAAACCCGATATAAAAAGAAAAGAAAAAAAACAGAAAATACTACATATTAGACTAAAATTTCAGGAAAGTTGGTTACTTAACTTAATAAAAAGGTAAATAATATTTGACATTTTTCACACTGTGGCTCCTAGTGCTGCCGGAAGAGGATAAAGCTACCGGAGAACTTGGTCCATGGGGGACATTTATTTAGAGGCCGTAATCTAAAACTAGAGCGTCGTGCATGTGATGTAATAATTCTGCCCAGTATGATGCTGGTTCTCCTATGCAAATTAAGGTTCTTCCATAGAAATCACAGGATTTCCCAATAACTAAACTCAACTTTCAGCCAAATATTTAAATGTAACAATTCGGGATTCTTCTACCCCCTGGCGGGCACCGTTTCCGCTGGACCTTCCCATAGTACAGGGCACGGCAGAAAACAATCACTTCAGCTGCTCATACCGAATGGATTATTGCAGGAGAAAATGTAGTTTTAGTACGACGGTTAATATGGCCATTTCATGTATTAAACCGGCTCGGAATTGCTACTGTATCATTACTTTTTATAGCGAATAATTCCAATTCACACTGCGGAAGCCAGGGTGCTTCATTAGGAAAAACCCCTCTGGGAAATCGGTCTCCTGCGCTGTAATTAAACAGCACAAAGTCTGATTTAGCGACATTGTCGCACAAGGAAACCGTGGTTTACCGGGCTAACCCTCACATTATCGCGAGGCTTGGGTTGTGAAAATACAACTGGCGGCAACCTTTTAACGTGAAGTATTTCCGATACTATTTTATAATAAACCATGGTTCCTTACTACAAGAAAACCAAAACCTACTGCTGTGGGATCAACTCTGTTCTCACAGGGAAGGAAGAGTTGTTGATGATTCTTCTACTGGCGTCTAAAGTCACGATGACTCATATATTACATCATAAAAGGTTCATCTAGATTGTAAGCTTGCGAGCAGGGCTCTCTCCACCAAATGTATCGGTTTGTCTTAGTCTGTCAATTCTTGTCTTGTCATATCCCTTGAATTTATGTATTGTATTAAGTGCTGCGTAAACTGTTGGCGCTATATAAATAAAGGATAATAATAATAATCTAAAAGGAGAGCTATGTAAGCTATCAAGGGGTTAAGTCCTATTGGCCCTGCTAGTAGAGCGTCCATTGGGTGAGAACTTTTCTTACGTTGCGGACAAACTTGGCTTTGTGACTTTCCTGTGGAACTCAATGGGTTCCATCATCCGGCTCCCGCACCTAATATACTCTTCCGACTAGGGCCTCTGTGGGCCAGAACGAGCATTGCGAGACTCTACAAGCTATGTGAAGCCCCTTTTTTTGTGAAGTACGTCTAAATCAGCACAAGCATTGGAGTGCGGAGGGGCTCCAGCCTATAGCTGGCATGACCAGGACCCATGGTGAAGAAGACGGAATGCATGAGACGGAATGCCTGGGGCTGAGAATCCCCCCTTTAGTAATGGGTTCTTGCTCCATGCTTTAGGTACCTTGGTTTCCACGGGAAAAGCTAGTTTTTGTACCATGAAACATCTACATAGGAAGCTAAACACTTGTGCTTTGAGTTCCGTACCTAAGCCTCTGTACAGAACAAATGGACGAGTATTCCTAACCGGGTTGCTTGATGCTGTACAATACAATTCACACAACTACAATGTATCACGATCTGAAAGCTTGAACTTATTAAAAGACCGAAAGCATTTTCTTTGATATCTAACCCCAAGAGCGGTCACGCAAGTGGTGTCCATAATGAAAACTAATCGCGCCTCTTGCAGTTTGAACAACAAGCAGCTGCCATTGTTTAACTATGAATAATATAGGAATGATCGCATGCGCGTATGTGCCTGAATATATTCCGTATTACTAAACAATCCGGAGTACGCCACGTTTTGAGTGCTGCTGTCTTCACTGCCCTAACGCCGTCTTTTTTGAACACTTCAAATGCCAGAATGCTCAGAAAAAGGGAAGGTTTCGTTTAAAAGTTCCTTCCTAGGAAGCCAAAGATCTGTGTCTATGAATTAAACAAATGTCCTGTCCTTTTCCCAGCCATTCCAAAGGCTACCGGAACCAATCAACCACAATCAGCAACTTAACAACGGGGGAGAGACCCGACAACTTAATAGAAGGAATAGTTACATGATTTAATGACAACTTCTGGGAAAGATGCATTTAGTAGATGGAACAGCACCTTTAAGAATGCTGCTCCCCCTAGAAAGGAGATGAGAAGGAACGCTATCTAATGCCACTGCATTTATAATAGTTATATTAATCTGTAAATACAATTACATAGAGTTATTATCTATACCGGAGCACGAAACGTAGGGTCTTGAGAAATGACTTCCACATCAAATAAGGGAACGCGCGGCTCGCTGCTCATCTCACTGCTCATCATGCGGGCGTCCTGCATGCAAAGGGTTAATCTTTCATCTATACCACCATGACAGGCCTGACAATAACGATGCCACGGTAAATACCACCAGCTATACATCTAGTCTCTAAAATAACCTAATCTCGTTCAACGGGCCAGAAAATCCGTATTAATTTATGCAGCGAAGTCCAAATGTTCCTGCGATTACAACCCTGCCGGACGCGGGTGCCTTGTTAAATATCTTGTAACAAATAAAAATATAAGCCGACCATTTTTTGTTTATTATTATTATAGAATGCACCTTTCTTTATGGCGGCTCTAACCTCCACGAATGTAGGCATTAAAGAGAGGAGGGCATGCAGTTTGTGATGTACAATGCTGCCCCCTGCTGTACAAAAAGGAAAATGCCTTAATTCAGGGAAATAGATTGCAAGCTTTTGAGACTATCTAGGTCTCTTCTTCAGGCATATTATGATAACATGGTATAATATGCCTAGAGAAGAGACCTAGACAGTCTCAAAAGCTTGCAATCTTATATACTTCAGTTAGCCAGTAAAAAGTTTAATCTTTACCAGATTTGCTTCTTTTCCGTACTTAACACTTCACACCTTAATAAAAATACATAAAGATTTTACCCAAAAATTAAATAAATAGACAAGCGGAAACAAACATTATAGGAATGTTTGCTATCTATATGTTTTCTGATTCTTATGATTTACATTAAAAAAAATTGAATTTTATTAAATCTATTTAGCTTTCTTCTTATTTTTAAATAAGTAATGTGAGCAGAAATATATGAATTTAACTTTTTTTTTTTTTTTTTTTTTTAGTATCTAGCAAGCATGCGGAGGAGATGGATCATATACATTTCTGTTTCTTGTAATATCTTATTACATACAGGGCCAGGTGAGTGGATAGACGCAGGATTTTTCTCGCTGCTGTACAAAGCATTGTGATTAGTATTATGTATTTCTAAATCCTTAGCACCTTAAAAGCATTCCTGCCGAGGTAAAAACGCTACAACGGAATGTGCTAATCACGGCACGCTAAAACCATATGACTATATTTATATATATATATATATACATACAATAAAACAGTCAATAAAAATTTGTTTTTTTATTGAATACTTATTGTAGCCCCCCCCCCCAGCCCAATTTGCATTTACCAGCTACTACTCCTGCTATTGCTGGCTGAACATCATGGGAGTTGCAATCAAGAAAAGTTGATGCTGTGTAGCGTAGCATTCGGAGGTATTACAGTAAAGAGTGGAGTAAAGAGGGTCATAAAGGCTCGGAACCCAAATAGGACACTTGGCAGTTGTAATATTTGGACGTCATGGTGCTGTTATTACATTTCTAATGATGATCAGCCAACGGAATGGATGGCTGAGAATCATGAGAGGTGCATTCCACAAGAGCTGCAGTGCCAATCCATAATAATGTAAAAATTAACCTTTGGGACTCCAGTTGTAGCTTCAATATATGTTTGAAATAAAACTACCTTCTATCTGCAGCTGCAAACTGTGCCTCTGCGGGTACTCTGTGCCTGTGAAGGAGAAGCTGCCAGATTGAAGGGAGGGAGAGGAAGAGAGCAGACCAAACCACTGACAGCAGGGGGGTGTAGAGAATTAAATAAAAACTTATCTGCTGACTACCAGGTGTTTTTTCTGTCTCTATATCTTGTTAACCGACTCTAAACAGCCTACTGTTTGCTCCCCTTGCTGCTGCTCCAGTGGGGCTCTTTGAATTTCTAGGGACTGGGCAAGTGCCTCCTCTTTCACCCCTCCCCCATAATATTTTAATAGACAAGCAACTCCAAACTTTTGAACAGTAATGTATATAAATATATAATGACAGTGAGATATGGAACATTGAAGAATTTGGAATTACATAAAGTCATTAGTACTAAGGGTTAGCAATGCTAATTTCAATTAAAGCTTGAGTGACAGCACTTGTCAACCCAATACAAGTTCAGAAGAACCATTTACAAAAAAAAAAAAAAAAAAGATTTAGATATATTTCAAGCTCACAAACTAAGTGATGCAATCCATGCGTGTAACTATTCCTTTAGTAAGCATGCGCCGCCGTCACTCCTGACGGTCTTTAATGCGGGTATCGAGCGTTGTTGAAATTCTCTACTCTTCCCTTTTGAAATGTAATTACTGTTAAAAAAAATAAAAAAAAGCCGAGATTGGGAAATCTAGTAATATGGGTTTTAAACTTTTAGCACGGTGCTTATCGCAGATCACAAGGATGACATTTTCTCGTCGGAACTAAATTCATTAAAAAAAAAAGAACCTTGTAAGTAAATCATTCTTCCATCTTTGAGCTGTAATCCCCTAAATGAGACAGATCTTTATCTGTTTAGAAGAAATCCAGACAGCTGGGTTCTTTGATGCTGGGGGTTTGGTTCATCAAAAAAAACCCCACACATTTATCTGTCACTAATGTTATTTAATTGCCGCTTCTTTTATATGCTGGAGAATTGCAGGTTTCATAAAAATGAGCCACTAAGCATGATATCAAATTATATATTTCCTGTATGTGGCTTGGGGCAGGTAAATTTAGCCCAAAATAAAGCGGATTAACTAAACAGGAGACGTACCTGGGAACTGGGAACCCCTTCTGGAGAAAAAGAGAAAGTTACCCGGAGACCCGGGGAAAGCAAGAGTTCCCCTTGAGACTCCGGATCAAACCCAGAGACCTTTATTTACTTATAGTTTTATATAGCGCCATCATATTCAGTAGCGCTGTACAACGGGTAGACAAGACATAACAATTTGGCTTACAGAAACAACAGGTGTGGAGGGCCCTGCTCAAAGAGTTTACAATCTAGTCTTCCAAGGTATACCAGGAGAGGTCAACGAAAACTTTAGCTCAGATTCCGGGGCAAGGAGGGTCTGCAAAGCCCCTGCGGACTGGCTGACAGAGGCGGAATAGGGCATCAGATCACAGAGACCACGAGCGTGCCGGAAATCTGTAAGCAACGGCACTGTGGTGAAGAGCGATGCAGGAAAATCTTTCGTATTACCATCAAACACAAAGAAATTCTGCTTTCTAAAACTGTTCCTAAACTATGGCAGGAGGCCCTGTATCCCTTGAGCTTCTAATAAAACTACAGCTCCCATCACATTCAGCCATCTCACTTTAACAAGGGCTGTGAGATGGAGTAGCCTAATGATAGAGTAAGCGTGTCCGTGTGTGTGTATGCGTGTGTGTATGTATGAGTGTATGTGTGGCATGCAAACACATTTTGCCCAAAGCGAGAAGGGTTAACTGGCTTTAACGGGATGAGATGATGTCACAGGTAGAGGGTGCAGACTAATTAACGTTCCTTTTTTTTTTTGCAGCGCGCCTCTGATCAAATTGCAGACATAAATCACCCGTGAAATAGCAGCAGCCCTCTCTGATACCCGGCTCCTAATGGCTTGGAGTGCTTTATGTAACAATTAGCCGGTATGAGCAGCGGGCATAAATTGCTATTAGTCGTCGTATGGTTACATTACCGTATAATCACCCATACGTATTTATATAACCTTGCCTTGCTCTTCTTGTGCTTCCGTACCCCATAAAAGCTCACTTTTTCCTTATATACCTACATTATATGATCTTAACCCTTGAACCGCCATGATGGATCAGCTATGAGAGAATGGCTTCATACATGTGCCGTGGCCCCTGCCGGATAAACATGACATAGGCATTTCTTGGGAAGCTTTGGTTCTACAGGCAGAAAGTCTCCGTATCACCACATATCGCTTGGCCTAAGATCTTCTGTCTCAAAAAAGAGACCTCCGAGCCCTGAAAGCTTATATGACGTCACATCTTTTTCCAATAGAAGGCGTCCATCGAAGACCCCCATGGAGCTAAATAAACTAGAAAGCTTGTCTTATCCAATTAACAATAATCAGCAACTTACAACCTAATAGAAAGCGATAACGGAAGAGGAAGGGATTCTTCGATCCTAACATTCACACCAAGTGTCCCGTTTTTTCCTACGACAGTCCTGATTTTTGAGCACAGGGCCAAGGAGCTTCTCCGCTGTCCCGCTGACTCCTTCTGTGCATTAAAACATTTATATAACATTTATATAAAAGGTGTCACTGAGCTATTATACGCATTAACCGCACATGACGATTGGAAGCATAGGGTTAACGGATTTAGTCACGTATCGCGGTCCGGGACTCCCATATTTCACCGCTAATATACTGGATACCTGTCACGCTTTTATTGTGGCTCGCTGAAATTAGAAGTTAAAAATTGCTCAGGGAAAGTAAATTCTGGATGATAAAAGGAGAATCTACTTTACATTTTCATAAGTCAAATGGGATTTGCGGGAGTTTGTGTTAGACGGTTTATCGCCAGCAAAATTGGAATTTTATAATGTTTACAGTATTTATGAGAGATGGATGCATCGTTTATTTCACTATATGAAGCCGCAAACGAATAAAATGACATGGTGGTTTCACAACTAGTTAAATTACTAAACAGAAGGAAGGATATTTGGAGATACATCTATTATATAAACAACTTATGGGGATGTTATATATATATATATATATATATATATTATATACACACTGTATAACATACATATATATATAGAAAATAATGAAAGTTCAAATATGTGTCTAAAGTATTAAGAAAATTCTATTATTTTTTTTAAACAGGCAATTTGCGTTTTTTATGGAATGTGGGTTTTGCCATTAAATAAAAAAAAATCTGTTTTTCTCTCATTGAAGTTTTTTAAAATTCTTATCTACGATTGGCTAGAAAAGAAAGAACGCGCCAATCAGAATACAGCTATGAAGTTTTATTCCACGGTGCCCTCTTGCATAAGATCAATCCAGGTTCAGGTAGAACTGATCCTTTTAGGAGACGGTTTCGAGTCCGAATTCATCTCAAGATAAAGGAGAAAGAAACACAATGTAGGCTTGTGATCTGTCTTAATATAAAGAGAAGCTGAGGAAAACCCAGAAGAAAAAAATACGATTCTTTAATATAATAAAACGAACCACCTCCTATTTATTATTATTATTATTAAATGGGCGCCTACTTGTTCCTCTTTCCTCCCCTGATGCCCCTCTTTCCTCCCAGGATGCCCCTCTTTCCTCCCAGGATGCCCCTCTTTCCTCCCATGATGCCCCTCTTTCCTCCCACAATGCCCCTCTTTCCTCCCACGAAGCCCCTCTTTCCTCCCACGAAGCCCCTCTTTCCTCCCACGAAGCCCCTCTTTCCTCCCACGAAGCCCCTCTTTCCTCCCACGAAGCCCCTCTTTCCTCCCACGAAGCCCCTCTTTCCTCCCACGATGCCCCTCTTTCCTCCCACGATGCCCCTCTTTCCTCCCACGATGCCCCTCTTTTCTAGGCGCTCAGAATGTTTGCTGGCTATGAGGGTTTCACAGGGTTCTAAAAGTAACAATAATGTGTATAGAGACAGCAGAAAATGGGTTTATTTATAACATTTTGTTGATAAAAATGTAAGCAAATTATATAAGTATAACTTTTCATCGCAAATGCTAGCCTTGTATGCGAGTTTAATCACACATCATAACCCTCTTGGTACCAAATCATAGTCCTCTCCGCCACAAAAGGGCCGAATACTGTGGAGGTATATTGTGTAATTTCTTGCCATTATTTTCACACTGTTTTGTTTGACCTGGAATCAGCCCGAGACGTGTTCCAGAAATATTCTAACAGAGATACAGACCGTGCAGAACTGAGACTTCATAATGCCTGTGATGATAAAGTGTCAATCACATTCCAGACAAACCGGGGTTGTATAAATTGCTTTTTTTTTTTTTTTTTTCGCTTTTCCTGTTTCTCTTTGTAACGGCGTGTGCGGAATAGTAACATTTTTATTTATTTTGTGACTGTTTAAAATACAGCATTCCAGAATTACATAGAATCGATGAGCAGTAAAAGCTTGTCTTGCGCCCAACAAGTGTCCCTTTTTTTTATTATTAAATAATCCATATATTGAAGAAAAAGAAAAAACTAAAACACAAGCGAGACATTCATATCTCATATAAAGATATATAAACTGAATTAGATTGATTTAAATGTCATTAAACGTCCATTCAGTAAATTGATACTGGTGTCGGACATCAAAGATCTATAAAATTATATATATTGTGACAGAAAGCAGGGGATGATAATGGAGGGAGTGTATATATCCCCTTATATTTTGCAGGGTGGTTACCCACAATAGGTTTTCTAGCCCCAGGGAAATGTACTGTTAATATTGGACTTATTAACGTCTGTTGTTATTTGTGTGTTTTGGGTCCCTGGGGTGGAGCATTTGGAGAGTAGGGCGGGCCAGTGCTCCACTCCACAGTTTATGAGCAGCCGAAGACCAGCAGGTGGGAATCCAGTCCGGAGATTATCGGATACTCTCCTAAGCACTCACCTGTTTCCACTAATTAATGGGAGAGGCAGTTAAGTAGCCTCCTGGTCTCAGTGCAAAAGAGAGATCATTTGGCTCCCTGAGAGAGAGCTGCCAAAAAACACTGACTGCTGCAATTATTGCATATATTGTGTTATTTTGTTTTGTTGGAACGGATAAGCCGTCCAACTGTAGTTAGGTTGGAGAACCGTGTATTAGTTAGCGCTCACAAGAGCAAGGTTTTTGTTTTGATTTGTTTATTTTTCCTGTTATGCCTGTGACGAAAAATAAAAACAGGCCCAGCCTTTTATTTTACCCTCCTCGTGTCTGAGCCGTCTCTGCAGCCTTGAAGACTGTGTGTAAGTAAAGATTCCCGGACAGAGTACCAAAGTGAAGGGGTATTCTGTCACAATATATATATATATATATATATATATATATATATATATATATATATACACACACAGTATGTTATTATAGAGAATGAGATATCACATTAAGAGGGATATAATAAATTCTGTTAGCCAGGGTTCCCCAAATCCTGTAGGAGCTCAGGATGTTTTAATAAATTAAATACATTTAATAAATTATTCTCCTTCAATGTATGGATTGTTCCGTGACATACCGTATTGGCTCGGATATAGGCCGCCCCCGTATATAAGCCGCACCCTAAAAAAAAGCACCAAAAAAACATGCTGCCACTCTGTCCCCCCCCCCGAGATATGCTGCCACTGTCCTCCCTGCCCGAGATATGCTACCACTGCCCCCCCCCGAGATATGCTACCACTGCCCCCCCCCCGAGATATGCTGCCACTGTCCTCCCTGCCCGAGATATGCTGCCACTGTCCTCCTCACTTACCGGAGCAGAGTCCCAGGTGTCTTGCGGGGCCGGCGGGGGACATCTACGCAATACGCGTATACAACTTCCGGTGCCGGATGTGCCGGCACCGGAAGTTGTATACGCGTATTGCGTAGATATCCCCCGCCGGCCCCGCAAGACACCCGGGAGTCTGCTCCGGTAAGTCGGGGGGGGGGGGCAGAGGTAAAACGCATCGTGTGGACGGTCCGCACGATGCACTTAGACAACCTCCCGTGCCGGCACCCCCCCCATGGAAAGTGCTGGCAGGGGAGGCTGTCTGAGCGTATCGGGGAGTAGGATGCAGGTTCCCTGCACCACTGCGGGGGATCTGTATCCTAACCCCGCTGCCTGCCCGGCGCCCGGACTGCATGTCCCGGGCGTCGGGCGCTAGACCCCGAATATAGGCCGCACCCCCACTTTAAAAACTTAAAGTGGGGGAAAAAAGTGCGGCCTATATTCGAGCCAATACGGTAAATAGGTATCAGTAGTTTATGAAGTCATATGGTGTAATGAATACAAAGTAAGAAACATGGCTGCCGCCAAATGTGGAGAAAGGGCCAATGGACTCGTTTCATTCAGTTCGGAGATTCTTCAAATTATAAATATATTTAAAAATATATTTATTTAGAATAAATCGGACCTCCCATGTCCTGTTTTAGAATATTTTTTTTTTTTTTTAAATGGGTAAAAGGGAAATGGGAACCATTTTTTCTTTTTTTTTCTTCCTAAATTCGTTGATTAATGAGTATCCTATAATGCAGGGGCGTCCAACCTGAGGTCCTCCAGCTGCGGCAGGACTACATCTCCCATAATGCTTTTCAGCTAAGGGGCTGACAGAGGAGACTAGGAAATGTAGTCCTGCAGCAGCTGGAGGGCCGCAGGTTGGATACCCCGGATATATTGAGAACGCAACCTTATTGAAAATGGCACGTTTATTTCCAACTGCATCTATCCATCAGGATCAGTAAAGAATGGTGGGTGAGCTATATGCAGCCCATTATCTTCACCTAAATTGTTAAAAAATATATGATATATTTATATCAATGAACATTTTAATGTTTATTACTTAGAAGGTTCTAAATAAAATGAGAAACCCCACGCAGACCTGGGTTCCCTCTCCTATACCGGCATCTATGACTGAGCCAAGTTAAGGTGCCGTTCCTACGTAGCATCTTCTTCTGGATTCAATCCAGAAATGCTTTGGCCAGTATGAGAAAGAGCCAAGCAGAACAAGAACGGGCTTAAGTTGTCCTCCTCCGTTGGAGTTCGTTACTTTCAGTGACCTGCCGCACTTGGGTGATGTTTTTCACAAAGTCAACTCAGCTCAACTTGAGTGCTGACTCGATGAGCTGGCCCATCGCCTTACTCAGCTCCAGCTTGGCCTGTGCTTCATCTGGCACACAAAAAAAGGTTTCATACAATGTTGTCCTCCAGGTGTTCAATGGCTGGCTGGGAATAATAATAATAAATAATAATAATTTATGGTTTCTCTATATTACTCGGCCACCGTGACATTTTTCTTATATACTGTTTTTTTTAGGTTTCCGAACACACACAAGTGATTCCTCCCCAATTTTTGAGATGGAGTACGGTCAACAAGGTAGTACGTAGACCTTCATTCATATTTCATTAGAACTCCGAGGCTGACGTGCCTAGAAAAATATTTTTGTAACCGGCGAAGTACAAAGTATCACAGAGGCTTTTATTGGCCCTCAATGCCGTAATTTCAAGGTTACCCTGCAAGGCAAGTTGTTCAGGGCGTCGAATAAGAAAAAGCAGCTGTTTGCAGAACAATATCTTCACAAAAGCCGCGCTGAACGCTGATTTCTCGATTGTTATCAGAAGTACCGTAACCATGCAGACATTGGAAGGGTTTGATTAACAGGTTCATTAATCTGTGGCTTCAAAGCACTTTGTTGTCGCCTTTAATAGCGAACATTATTTGGAATTTAGAACAAAGTAAGATTCTGAGTACGCTCAGGGCATTGGAGCCGGAATATTACCTATATTACCAAAGTGTTCTTATCAATTTGGGTCCAGATTCTTGATTAGGCGGACTAGACGTTTCCAGAACTGCCCTTTTCAGGGGTTACGGGGGAGCTTAACGACCACTCATGAAAGCACCTTTTACTTTCATCTTTTGCTGCTGAGTCAACCCCTTTTTTCACCAAACCTGACAAAGCTCTTTGTCCGGCGAGTAACCAAAAATGGGTTGCAAGTAGTGATCAGGGCTGGCTTTAGGTGTTCGGGCACTTATTGGGGGGGGGGGGTCATGCCTGTGGTGCCCCCCTCTCCCTCATCATCCCCAGAGTCCCTTTGTCCCCTTCTTCGCTGTTCCGCACCTTTCTTTTCCTCCCTCCTGTAGTTTAGGTATGGATCAAATTGCTGGTATAGATCAACTGAAAATCACATGGAAACTCAGCACCGAAGGTATAGATAAATAAATCACACAGATTGCATCCACAGGACCCACGCGGCACCCAGGTTGGACTCATAGGGATTTCAGATTATAAATTCACTTTTGGGGATTTCTCCTCCTCTAAGCTAATGTTTAAACAGCAAATAATATATTAGCGAGGAAATCGATTCATAGATTCTCTCGTCCCAGGCGCTATAACTAATCCTGCCAATACTGATGACTAAGCAAACATTTGCCGTCTTCAATCATTGCTCTTCAGCTTTCAAGGAGATGCAGACTTATCGCTTCTCTAGGACATCATTTATACACAGTCAATTGTTTAACCCTTATGGTAGGATTACATGGCTTTGTTAGAGTTTCGTGATTCAATAGGTCATTTAGTTCAACGCTGATTTGAACAAAGAAACTTCAACAGTTGGATTTATTAAGGTGGTTGTCCATACTTTGACCTGCTGTCCAGGTGTCCATATCAGCACGCCTCCTAGATATTATTACAAAGAGAGAGTGAGAGAGTGAGAGAGTGAGAGAGAGAGAGAGAGAGAGAGAGAGAGAGAGAGAGAGAGAGAGAGAGTGAGTGAGAGAGAGAGAGAGAGGGAAAGAGAGAGAGAAAGCGAGAGAAAGCGAGAGATAGAGAGAGAGAAAGCGAGAAATAGAGAGAGAAAGCGAGAAATAGAAAGAGAGAAAGCGAGAAATAGAAAGAGAGAAAGCGAGAGAGAGAGAGAAAGCGAGAGAGAGAGAGAGAGAAAGAGGGAAAGAGAGAAAGATAAACAAAACCAGACGGGGAAAGAGAGAGAGAGAAAGAAAAAGAGAGGGAGATGGAGAGAGAGAGAGAGAGAGGGAAAGATAGAGAAAGATAAACAAAAACAGAGGGGGAAGAGAGCGAGAGAGAGAGAAAGAGAGAGAGAGAAAGAGAGAGAGAGAGAAAGAGAGAGAGCGAAAGCAAGAAATAGAGAGAGAAAGCGCGAGAAAGCGAGAGAGAGAGAAAGCGAGAGAGAGAGAAAGCGAGAGAGAGAGAAAGCGAGAGAGAGAGAGAAAGCGAGAGAGAGAGAGAGAGAGAGAAAAAGAAAGAAAGAAAAAGAGAGGGAGAGAGAAAAAGAAAAGGAGAGGGAGAGAGAGAGAGAGAGAGAGGAAGAGAGAGAAAAAGAGAAAAGAGAGAGAGCGTTTCAGGATATCCGGTTATCTCTCGTCACCAACAGATCCCACCGCCTTTCCCCAAGAACAACAGAAGTTGATGTTTGTAAAGTTAAAATCTCTGCTAGCGCATAGAATATTTATCATTCTATAAGCATTAAGTGAAGAAACCCAACGGCAGATATCGTGTGTTATGTGCTTTTCAAAGTTATTACAGTTGGAATAAATGTCAAACAAGGGCAGCGGGATTACAAGCGCATGAGAGAAAAACAAGTAAGTACAAGAAAAGAGCCAAAGAGCGTTATTATTGTACATTTGGTACTGAAAATATAATGCCGGGAAAGTATCACAGATACACGAAGGAACATTAAGAGATGGAGTGTTGCTGAAGTCCAGAACTGACCAGCCGGGTCTACACGGGATGTCGGGCTTCCCCCCAAATGGTGGACAATGCACCACGAGGGCTGCAGATAGCGGACCAAACATCACACATCTCCACCTTACCTAAATCAGCTTTTATTAGTCTGATCAAACCTGATGAACGTCAGCAATGGATTTTTTTTATTAATAGAGAAAACCAAGCTGGACTTGTAAATGTTGTGTCTAAATGAGTTTTGGCTCACAGTGTTGATGACACTCGGTTCTCCCTTTCTTCCTCTGATCGCCCTTGTTCTGTATACGATCACATCGCTAATGGCTTCATCTCTGTTTCTAACTGGATGCCTGCATGATCCCTAAACTTAATCTGTCCCAAACCGAATGAATTATCTTCTCTCCCTTCAACACTAACGTTCCATTTCAAGCATCCCGTAATGTCAAGGATGCAACCATCGCCCCTACCCCACAAACTCGCTGCCTCTCTATCACTATTTACCCCAACATCACATTCATCCCTCCAAAAAGCCTCCTATATATCTTTAAAAAATACTTGCATTCACGCCTTCCTAACATAAGATGCCAATGAAGCTCTTGTTCATCGCCTCCCATGTTGCCTACTGGGACTTGTGTCCCTCATGCCCATCTTGAACCCTTTCAATCCATCATGATATCTCCAGCCAGGCTTATCATCCTTACCCATCGCTCTACTAACACCTCTCCCCCTTTTCAATCTCTACGCTGTCTGTACACATCAGCGCTGCAGAGTATGATGGCAAGCTGAACCTGGGAACCAGCCTTAGAAATAATATATGTAGATTACCTCTCGACGTTTTTTTTTTTGGTTTTTTTGATCACATGGTTTTCCTACAATAAATAATCCTGAAGGTACCGGTCACACGGAAACATAGCTGAGGGGAAACGCCATTCAATCAGCGGCTGACATTCCTAAATCACACCGTGCGGATGCACAATTTTACAAGGGAGAACGTGATCCCAATAATAACGAGCTCAGTTACGTCACGTAACATATCTATGTTAACATGCGGCATTACTCTCTATTTCAGGGGTGTACCCGGAACCCCCAACAGCACTGAATTTCTTTTTCTCAAAGTCCGTACTAAATATGTTTTTAAATCTCCATATTGCTTACCCTTTTCAGACGTCGATGATATAACAGACCCAAAAATAAAAGGACAAGCTGGATGTCGGTACATATAGCAAAATCCGGATAAATACTATAATAAAGGTCAAAATCTTCTTAAACAAGAAAAAAAAAATAGGACATTAATTAAAGTAATCCAAATCATTATGGATATAGATCTTAATTGTGTTTGGTTAAATTGCATTCTGATTTGGTACCCAAAAAAACTAAAATTATTCTACATTTATTAGCGTTCTCTCCTCCATTTGCCACATGTTCTGGTGTAGGATTAATTAAAAAAAATACCATTGATGAAATATCCTACTCATATCTACGTTTCTAAAATACTATTCTTTCAGGAATAGGATTCATTAACCCTTAATAGTAGGGATTTCTTCCGACTTGTCCGAGAGAGGGAGTTTCACTATATCGTAAAGTTTGAGAGCTTTGGCCACCACTGAGAGACCGGTCTCTACCAAATAACGACGGTGTGAGACCCGCCGTGTCAATCTCTGGTCCATTTTCCCCTTTCAAACCATATCCAACAAGGTTAACTCCCATCCCAAGACCTGTAGCTCCTAAGGGTTAATATTAAAAAGATGTTGTGAAGACTAGGAGAATGGAGCAGGGGTGATCTATAAACCACCTCTAGTCTCTTAAGTTACCCCTACATTATGATTCACTAAACTATTGCCCCGTATGTCTATGTGACTATTCTGACTTCATAGGTTCGAGGTTGACTCCCTCAAAAGTTCATCCTAAAACCGAGTGCTGGGTGAAGCTATACTACGGACCACAAAACTCATTTATACTCCTGGACTAACATCCAAACATTCCAAAGACCTCCAAGGAATTAAGGAAATGGGGTGGAAGTTTTCAAAGACCTGCAATGCAAAGCTGTAGAAGAACTCATGGCTCTAATACCTACCAATGTTTCAACCGACTATGAGAAGTCCAGCTGGGGCTAATCCCTGACCACCGCCACCTCCAGAAGAGATGGGACCTCCAGAAGTCCCCAGCTATGACCACAGGCTGCATTTCCAATGGATAGGTCAACATTTTGACATTACTACAGCCCTTAAAAAAAGAACGTTACCATAAAAGACACATTCTACACTCTAAAGTAAATATAGAGCGCATACAACTCCCTGTTCCTACGCATAGCGACCGTGACCACTATAACCTTCCACCAAAAAGCAACAAAAAATCATGTGATGCTCCGGAAAAAAAGTTAAGTGCCATATAAGTTATAAGTTGGTATGGGCAGAAATGCATGATGGGAAGTGCCTTTGGTAATTATATTGCATGAAACGTGCTTATTTTTTGGGGAAGTTTGACTTTCTGAACCGCGAATGCTCATGACTCACATCCTATAATCTCTTTTAGTGAAAATGAAACAGAAATGATTGCATTATATTACCCGGACCGCCGGCTGATTACAGATAAGGACCGTACCGTGCAAAAAAACAACAACCAGGACGCTTTGTATCTACAGCATTCACGGGAGAACTCGGGTGTTTTCTCCGGCTACACGATAATTACGCACAAATCAGAATATATGTACGAGGTTTGGGGATTTATTTCCCTGTGGGTTCCGATTGCAATGCTTTGAAGGTTGAATTACAGTGCTTCGGACATCTAAAAACAGACCGACTGATCGGTGAAAGCATTTCTGTCTTACGGTGCTTTTATTTTTTGGGGGGCTATCCAAGTGTTTTTATGAAGTTTTTTAAGGAGGTATTGCAGCTGCCAGGTGCACCGATAACGAAAAAGAGGCAAAAAAGAGAGAGAGACGATGAGGTGCATGCTGGGTGATGTCATGCTACGGAGAGTTTTCCTGGCACAAAAGGAGAAAAATAAATATAATGTAAATGTATTCTTAAGCTGTTTAAGTGTTCTAGAACTCCTTAAATAAGGTGAGAAGGATACTTTCATTTTGGTGAACAAATCCAGAATATCCAACAGTTGCAAAACGTTCTAGAGCAAGGTTCTCAAAGTCTGCAAGCCATCAGTGATCACCAAGACTTTTAAAGGGGAACAACAGACAGAGAAAAGGAACATTTATGGTAAAACTGCGCATGGTGTTAGCTTGGCTTTTTTTTTTTAAAGACATGTTAAGCGGCTTGGCAGTTGGTTATCCTGAGCGGCTCTATGGAGCGACTGTTCATGGAGGAAGAAGGCTGACGCAGTATAGCTGGCTCCTCGCGGACAGACACGATGTAACAGTCCCTCACCATGCGTTGTTACATTAAAGGGAAACGCATGGAGCAGGCAGCCTCCCCTCCCAGCCGCCGGATACATTGTAACTAATGACTGATCGCTGCCTTTTCATCCTGTGCTTTTGTTAACTGCACCAAAGCATTGAAGAGGTTAACCACACACGCGTTTTGTGCTTTAGCATCGGAAGTTAACCTCTTCTTTGCTGGAATGCACTTTTGTACGTGTGGTGCGTATTTTCAATGCTACAGAGCAACGTGTGTGTGTGTGTGTGTGTGTGTGTGTGTGTGTGTGTGTGTACTTGTGTGTGTGTGTGTGTGTACTTGTGTGTGTGTACGTGAGCTTGCACATTTAACCTCTTTGATGCTGGAGTTTAGACTGGCAAAGATTACTAAAAATTATGGAAACCAAATAGAACCATGAAAAGAGTCATAAACAACATAAAAGGCAATACAAATATTCTGTATTTTTATGAATCCTGTAATAAATAACACGACTATAAAATATGTTAATATTTTCCAGCACTGTAATGTTAACGTCATGGCGCAGTTACATCGCGTGTCCCGCGTAGATACATTTAAACGCTTTCTTTACTTTATTAATACAAATTAAGTCTCATTAGATAATCACTGACAAAATAAAGCTACCACTTTTCCCACAAGAAGAACCATTAAGAAAAATCCAAGCCTTAGCCCTGTTCTAATTTAGGATTAGGTTTATAACAAAGTGTATACAGGAATAAAAGTACTTGTATTTCTAATAAAACATGCGCGTGGATAGCGGACGCAGAACCTGCGGCTTTGGAGCGGACAATTCTAACTTCAACAAGAATACAATGATTCAAAAATAGGATTACGTAACTTAAAATCCTCAGATCAATCAACATCAATCAATCAAATCGCAGATCAAAACAGGAGGAAAAAAATTAATCTAAGAGAAGTTTCCATTATAAAAGAAATGAAAGGTGTCATTTCGTTTGTTAACCCTATATTTACCAATATATATATATATAGCCATTAATACATAATATATCTTGTGTCTCCTTTATCCACCTAGAAAATATTTACAAAATAAAAGGTTAAAACAGAGATTTATTCAAATTAATATTTTCGTTCTTCTTCTCCCCCTGTATTCACACAAGATAGCAGGATAGTGCCAGGTCCCCAACAAATGCCTGGGATCGCTCGTTTCTAATGGCCTTGAAGACCAGTCATGGTCGTGTTAACCTGGTATAGCCGAACCTTTATACTTAACACACCCTTGTGGTCTTTCTAACGCGGCCCTGGCCCCGGCAGATGGCGCCATATTTGCTGCGTCTATCACTTGGCAGCACGGAGGAAGACGAGCCATCCTGCAAAAATCTGTTGTGGGAGAAACCACAATTGGACCACCACGGCCTTCCCTCTTGCGTCAAAACAAGCAGACTGTGGCTAGAGAGGCGATAGATGTGAGAATGCTGCCCCCCAAGAAAGAACCATTCATGAGGTCTCTGGTGGCCTTAACCCAGCACTATGTATAACACAAACACAATGTATTCATGCAGTTGGTGTTACTATTGGGAGCGTCCATGCGAATACATTCAAGAAGCAGTTTAGAGCAACCCGTCTTATTAGAAGATACTCATAACGAGACACAAATAATATATACGGGCATTAATATTTCTGCAAACGGTACTCCTAATTGCGCAATCAGACGGAACACTTATTCCTTACATGAACCGACATGGTATTAAAAGTATCGACTATCGGAATGTTAATGTTACCGTCCAGTTACATGACGTTCATCTATCTGTAATGGTGGCCCATCTAGAACAAACAAAATACCACTAATTACACTTTATTAATACAACGTTAAGACTCATTAGATGCTCCTCTGACAAAAGCCACCAACTATTCTAAGATTAAGAGACTGTGGAGGATCAGCCTCGATTAGATACGGCTTTCCTGTCCTTGAATCATAAAAAGGTTCCTTTAGCAAACCAGAAAGAGCGAAGAACGGTTGGAACAGACTTACGTTATTCATGTACTCGCTCAGCAGATCTTGGAGGGCTTGGCGAACGGCGTTGCATTCGGCTACGATTCTCTCTCTGCGGTCGTCCCGCGTGCAGGACGAGTCGGCCATCAGGGCCGCCCCGCTGATGATGCTTTCGAGCCTCTCTTCCAGAGACGGCCGGAATCTGGCTTCGCTAAAGGTCATGGGATCTAAAATGATCTTGTTCTGCGGAGAGAGAGAGAGAGAGAGAGAGAGAGAGAGAGAGAGAAAAAAAGATGGACAATCATTGGAGATCAATGGAAGGTCTCCTCTCCCAATGAGTTACTTTATTCCCCCCCAAAAAATAAAATAATTGTTTTTGACGATGGAGTCTTTAGTTGAAGTTGATACATTTCGTAGGGGCGATCTAGAAAAATATGTAAAGTTCAGTAAGCTTTTGGGACCTCAAAGGTGTCTTCTTCAGATGGAATGAAGAAGAAACCTTTGATGTCCCCAAACTTTATGTCATTTTTAATCAATAAGACGAAGGACTCCATATTCTCTTTGGGCTATTTCTGTTTCTCCAGTGTGAGCGACGCCAATCCACGAAGATCAGTTCTTCACCAAAGTTCTAAACATGTGCTGATGAACATTCTGACTACATTTAGACCGAAGCCCCCCCAACCCCCCCCCCCATTATAAGTTAGGCTTATCCTTATAAACATATTTCCGGCTCCGTGGACGGTGGGTTTGAAAACCACTCGATGCTTGGCGAGAAACATCTCAACAGATGAAAAAAGGTGGTGATGCAACCTGGCACGATGGAGTCAAACCCTTTCTCACGTTCGATTGTCCTTTAAGTGCTTGAGCAACATTATAACAGGTTTTGTTTTTTTTTTCTTCTCAAAATGCAACATTTGACCTTCATTTCCCAGACGCTAAAGAATAAAATCTCAAAGAATACGGTTGGGTTATTTTTTTTTTTTTTTTTTTTCCGCTCTTGCAAATACGTTCGTCTTTTTTTATTTTTTTTTATTTATTCGCACTCCGGAACTAACAAATTAGCAGGTTGCGAAAGGTCTTTAAAATGCTTACGGGAGCGGACAGCCTATCGCCAGATGTCCGATATACTCGCTAGGTTAGAACGTAAGCGCTGGCAGAAAAGCTAAAAAGAGCTCTTTGTAATGTGACAAAAAAAAAAGGTAAGACAGATTTGTAATTAATATAATTCTGTAAATTGTAAAAAAAAAAAAAAAAAAGCGGAATATAAAGTGTCCGCACGTAGTTCAAATAGTTGGAGGAAAGAATTTTTTTCTACTAAATAATAAACCCACCGTTGAGGGTCACAAGGGGAGACTATGGTTATGCTGATGTAAAGAAGTTTCCCTTAACTGAAAGAGTGGTAAAAAAAAGTGGAACAGCCACCCGGCAGAAGCGGTAGACGGTAATACAGCGAGGGAATGTAAACATACACGGGACAGGCTCCTGAATCTAAGACCAAAGACTGATTATGGTCCGAGTCTCTAGATGGGCCGAATGGGTCAAATTCTTTGCTAATTTACGTAAACAATTTTAGAATGTTGGCGTTATATGCACTTGGGCATTTTTTTTCAGTCTTGTTCATTCATCTTCTGTTTTTTTTGGAGTTTTTTTTTAATTAAAAAAAAATAAATTAATAATAACGTGGACCCCACAAGCGATCGCAGAAAGAAGACTTGAATGCGCAGAAAGATCTGTGCAAATGAAAGCCTCTTGAAATTGTCATTAATGCGGTGAATTAAAAACCCACATATTGCAGAAAAAAAAAAGCTTTACTCTCTTACTTCACCAAATAATAAGAAAAGCAATAAGAATCAATGCGTGCAGCCGCGTAACGTTTACCCCCGCCGGAGCTTAATGATAGGGACAATTACCACAAACAATGGTCCCCACGGTTTGTTAACGGGACTCATACAAATGATTTTCTCTCAATCTATATGATCTTAAAGGTGCTGTTCCACCTACGGCTGAATTTTACATTTTTGGAACTAAAGGCAGGATAAGAAACATTATTGCTAGCGCTGTCGGGTCCCCAAACCCTTCCCAGAAAGAATTTTTTTAATGATGATTATTTACATTTTTACCGGATACACTAAATTTTCATGCGATACAAAAGCAGGCTTCTTACAAAGAAATAATGTGAAGCAACCACATCGACACCCATTTTTGGTTTCGTCAGGGTAGATGGACGTCTGGCGTGAAGCCCTGACAAGTGAATGTTCATAACTGGTGAAGCCCTCTGGTACTTTGCATGGATACACTAAACTTGGATCAGCGAACGCAACGTGCCGTTGCAACACAGGAGTGATGGGAGTGATATAGAGCCCTTGGAACACAGGAGTGATGGGAGTGATAAAGGGCCATTGGAACACAGGAGTGATGGGAGTGATATAGAGCCACTGGAACACAGGAGTGATGGGAGTGATAAAGGGCCACTGGAACACAGGAGTGAAGGGAGTGATAAGGGGCCAATGGAACACAGGAGTGATGGGAGTGATAAAGGGCCGTTGGAACACAGGAGTGATGGGAGTGATAAGGGGCCATTGGAACACAGGAGTGATGGAAGTGAGAAAGGGCCATTGGAACACAGGAGTGATGGGAGCGATAAAGGGCCATTGGAACACAGGAGTGATGGGAGTGATATAGAGCCATTGGAACACAGGAGTGATGGGAGTGATAACGGGCCATTGGAACACAGGAGTGATGGGAGTGATAAAGGGCCATTGGAACACAGGAGTGATGGGAGTGATATAGAGCCATTGGAACACAAGAGTGATGGGAGTGATAAAGGGCCATTGGAACACAGGAGTGATGGGAGTGATAATGGGCCATTGGAACACAAGAGTGATGGGAGTGATATAGAGCCATTGGAACACAGGAGTGATGGGAGTGATAAAGCGCCTCTGTACGCCTATGAAGAGATTCCATTAAAAATCTCTGTGCTGTGCTGGATTTCTGATCCATTTTATGTTAATTAATGGACACATTTTGCTTTTCTTTCAAAAACAAGGACATTTCTAACTGACCCCAAACGTTTTAACGGTAGTGAGTGTGTGAAATATTTGACTTAGTAAACATTGCTTTCTTGATCAAAACCAGCAAGCAGCTAAACCGAACAAGTTCCTCGTCTCTCTGCCCTTTTCTTTTTGTGATATCATCGCACCCCGCAGCATTTTCATCAACGTTGCATTATAACGGCCCGAAGCGCCTTTCAGCCAAGATCTCATTTTAATCCTCGATAAGGAGAACACCCATTAAACGCTCCGCTCCTTGAACCGGACTCCGGCGGGAGCCGCGCCGTGACCTGCGTTACCCTTAACAAAAGTTCAACTTATTACCAAGTCGACCGCGATTCCTTCATTCGGTACCTGGCTTTCCCTAAATCATGTTTAATTTCATGTGAACGGGAACGAGCCTACATGAGAGATTAGCAATTACCTAATGAGACAGAATCCGGCTTTTGGCATTTCTAATAAGGAGGCGCGGGTATGTTTTAACCCCTTAAGGACAATGGGCGGTCCCTAAACCCATTGAAAACAATGCATTTTGAGCCCGTACATGTACGGGCTTTGTCATTAAGGGGTTAATGAAGTAAAATCAGCCCTTACAATGCAAGAGATAACTTGTAACCTTTCCAAGACAAACAATTTAAGGCTGGCACGTCTTGATGGATTGGCTTATTTAAATGTACGGGTTTTATTACGCCGTAAGACTCCACCGCCAAGACCAAACGCCTATATTTGATCCTTTCTAGCGTAATATCAGGCACTCCGGATTATATTTATTAGGTAGTAAGAACGGCTTTCAGCGCCCACCCTGTTCTATTAAACACCTCTGTGACTTTTCCTTCTGACCCCATGTCTTTCACCAGAGGAGCCAGCCAACCCATTTCTCTTCTCGGATGGCCCTGGGTCTTCTGCTCAATTAAACGTAGCGCTACAATGTAAATAAAATAGAATGCGTCGGAAATGCTCTTAAAATACAGAGCAGCAACTTCTTTTTTCAGCATCACATGGATAAATCAAGTACTTTTGTGGAAGGGAGCCGCAGTCGAAGAGGTCAATGGAGGCCAAACCTAAGAGCGCAAGTTGAGGGTCTACAGCTGGATTTTAGATAGACCCTCTACTAGGTCCATTTTCTAAGGAGTGTTCAAGAACAAACAGTGATGTTTTTTATGCTGGTTTATACCCCAGTGCCTACATTTACCATGGTATGAGGGTCCTGCTCCTCTGCTGGTCTTTTTCATGAAGATATGAACCGGGATATGACATCACACACCTTTGTTCCAAGAGGAATGTCTGATCTCCCCAGCAGGCCCACAGAAAGCTGTGGTGAAGTCCAACCACTCAATGTGCCTCTAATGAGACAGTCTAGGCCGCCAACCCACCCCAACCCGCCACCCTAGTGCGCCCTCCACTGACCCTGATAAGACTGGTGCGGCTCTATAGTTGTTCTCTTTTGCTTTGTTGAGTACAACCTGCACCTTATTTTACACGCTGAGAAGACAAGAGGATGGCGAATGAAGCATTCATTGGGATTAATGGCACAGCAGCCACATTGTTCCTCAAAATCCTCACAGGTCCTGGATTGAGTCTATTTCTGAAGTGGGGTCTTGATTGTTTTAATCGTATTATAAATCAGGGACCATTGCGTTTTAGGACTTTTTATGAGTCCGGGTGTATGTCTGACGGGGGAGAAGCCGATTTACTTTTCCCGTAACTAGAATGGCCATTTTTGTTGGCCCAATAAATGTATCAACTTCAGCTAAAGACTCCCTTAGGTAAAGAGGGATCAACTGAGCGTCTTATTGTTTAATAAAAATATTTAAAAAAACTGAAATAAGGCTAATTTTTTTTATTTTATTTAAAAAAATAGGCATTTTGGATGCAACATTTATGAAGATGAAGAGGTTGTGTGGGTTTAAACTTCCCCTGCTCAAATGCCAAGGAAGAAAAGAATCGCCAGCCGCAGCCGGCCCAACAAGCACATTTACGATTAGCAGATACGTTCGGTTTCCAGAGCTTCCTCTGGGCAGAAATGTCACTAATCTAATTATGAAACTTCACATTTAATATCACCGGAACACTTTCTAAAATTCTACAAAATGCCGACTCTTATTTCCGTGGATTGGACAAAAAAACTAAACAAAAAAAAAACCCCGATGTCAGTTCAGATTTATAATTTGTAATGTTTTAAGCAAATATTAGAGAAATGAATTAAATCTAGAAACCGTCAGCCTATTAAAGAGTGATTTATGGATTTTGGAATGTTATGGCTAAAACACACGAACACGCTTTAAAAAAAAAAACCCGAGATATCCCTTTTGGGTAGATTCATGGATTAATGGGTGGATTGAATTACAATATGCTAATGATATCATAAAACATGATTAATGTCATGCTCTGAAAGAATTGTTTGTATCGTATATCACTCAATGAGGTACATTGTAAGGCTATTCATTAAAATGAGAGCTGCGTCAATCCACCTTATATGGATGAAAAACTGATGAAACCAGTAGCTGCCAACAGTCCTGACAAGGCGTATGACCAGGGCCGGCCCAAGGCAAAATGCCACCTGGGGCGAATTTTAAAATGCTCCCCCCCCCTTTATCTACCCTTCCTCTCCCTCCGTCCCTGCCGCCCCCCATTATCTACCTCCCCCCCTCCCCTTGTACTTACCTTTCAGCAGTCCTGCGGCGAATCTCCCTGTTCGGTCTCGGTGCCGGCTTGTAATGATGAGCGCCGGCACTCTGCATTACAAGCCGGCACCAAGAACGAACAGGGAGACTCGCCACAGAGGAGAGAGAGGGGCGCCGAGCGGGTACCGACAGCTTGGTAAGCGAAAACCGCTCGGCGCCCCTTTCTCTGTCTTTCGCTTAAAAAAAAAAAAAGGGGGCTTGGGGCGGCAAAGTGCTGCCCCTTCAAAAGTGCCGCCTGGAGCGGTTGCCCCACTCGGCTCCATTGTCGGGCCGGCCCTGCGTATGACCTTTCAACTGTCCAGGCTAGTTACCCATTTTTATAGACAGAGCACAAGAGTTAAGATTTTCCTTCACTAAAAGTAAGGGGCCCAAACTCAAATTTTACTAAAAAAGAGGCCCATAAAGACACGGTTGGATGAGTTTGGGGTGGAAGAACTTGACCGGCCGCACAGAGCCCTGACCTCAACCCCATCGAACACCTTTGGGATGAACTGGAGCGGAGATTGTGAGCCGGAACTTCTCATCAAACATGATGATAGACGAAATTCCCACAAAAACTCCCCAAAATCTTGTGAAAATCCTTCCCAGAAGAGTGGAAGGCGTTATATCTGCAAACCAACTACATATTAATGTCTCTGTATTTAGAATGTGATGTCATCAAAGTCCCTGTTGGCGTAACGGTCAGGTGTCCCAATACTTTTGTCCGTATATTGCATATGAGAGAGGTTCTTCGTAAAACAATTTATTAATTGCACTGAAAGCCTGTTTTGGCCACCCCCGTCCTTCCTGCATAAGCCATATGCCTATTCCATTCATGTTTTAATTCCCTCACTGTATTACCATCTGCCACTTCTGCTGGGAGGCAGTTCTACTTATCTACCACCCTCTCAGTCAATCCAATTGTCAGCTGTGCTTTTTTTTTTATGTTACAAGGTTGACAAACTCAATTAAGTGCCAGATATCTGAAAAACACAACTTGACTTTCACATAGATGCGAAACGTTATAGAGAATCTCTAGACTTTTGAAGGATTTCTTGAAAATCCAGAATTCTTCCGCCGTTGACGGAAACGTACCCTTTCGGTAAATTATCTGAACCACAACAAGCAATTTCTATATTTAATAAGCTACGTATTCACGGAATAAATGCATATTAAGGGGAAAGCCGTGTATCATTTAGCGAAAAGGTTTCCATGAAAAAAAAAAAAAAAATGAACAAAACGGATAACCTTTAAAGAGCTAATATTATGCCGCGGAGAGGTCCGGTAATTGAGCTTCTTGTGCCGGGAGATGGATTCTGACCGTACAAAGCTTGGTAAACGCGTGACGTTAATTGGCCTGGCAGAGGCGACCTGCATTAGGAACGTTCTTTTAAAGAATGGGATCTTCATGGGCTTTTTTCTAAATTATTATACATATTATGTTATACCCCCTGACGGTAATTGTTACTCTTTTCTGATAAACAGGGTCTTTGGATGTGCCTGGTTACGAGGCGTACCCAACGGGATATATTACAGTAAGAAATGTGCCGTTTCCCGTAAGAAGATCAGCGGGATTACGTACATGGAGGATCACCAGCGTCTACTTTCATTCTGTGTGAATAGGAAATGGAATTTTTGGTCTTAGATGCCGTTTATATATATATATTTTTTATAGGATTTGCCTCTTTCCACTTTATCCACTTCAGTAGGTATCATTTTTACTCAACACATTTAAAAGAAGTTTAAAGAGGATGTGGTTATATATATATATATATATATATATATATATATATATACACACACTATAAAACTGATGTAATGTGAAAGTGTTTACTGGGTATGAAGGTATCACAGGGTTCTACACAGGTGAGGACCCCTTGCACCCCCCGCAAGTCACATACGGATCCATGCTCTCACACACACACACACACACACACACACACAAGTACACATTCCATGTTCACAAACGCACTTACGCATCCATGCTCACACACACACACACACACACACAAGTACACATTCCATGTTCACACACACACTTACGCATCCATGCTTACACACACACTTACGCATCCATGCTTACACACACACTTACGCATCCATGCTTACACACTTACGCATCCATAATCACACACACACACAGACACACTTATGCATCCATGCTCACACACACTTACACATCAATGCTCACACACACTTACTCATGTACTCTCACTTTAACATACATATATACTCCCTTTCTTACCCTCTCCCTCCCCAGGCTGGTCCAACCTGGATCGGAAGCCCTAGTTCTACAGCCCTAAATGCTACAATAATGCATATAGGAGCAGCAGAAAATAGGGTTATAAATATATATATAGATAGGTGCAAATAAAATAATTTTTCTTGTATATCGTTAACTGTCATAAGGTGACAACATTGTATGTAACGTCTTGATAAAGGCCACAGTGCATTAGGCACACAAGCGCTCACCATTATTACCATAATGCCTTGTAAATTGCTTCTAATCCTGTTAATTCATCAGCAATGCCTCACCTAACATATCATCAGTGTTAATTATTGTTATTAGACTAAAACAGATAAAACAGAAGATTCTTGTCTACGCAAATACACACATAATGTCAAAACGCGTTCTGCAAGCTTGTGCATTAAACATAATGTACATCACGCTAAGATGAATCATTGTTGGAAGTGTGACCTCCTGAAAGCAACTTGTGCAGAAATATTTATTTATTTGTTATATACAATTGCTGCCCCTTGGGTGTATGTGTACCTATTGCGTAATCTGCACAAATCTGAACAATGTAATATAAGAAATGACCACTAGGTGGTGACAGACTACATATAAGCAGTATATTAGGGTTACGGTGAATGCTGGTTTACTTCTAGCATTTCTTTAGTTAAATACTTATGTTATAGTTATAATAGTTATGTACTAATTTTCCAACATGATGTTAAAAAGGTATTTTTTTTTTAAATACACAAATGAAAAAAGGGGCCAAGAAAGTACAGTATCTTATATAAATTTGTAAAACATTATCATTTTTATTTGGGTGGTTTTCCCTTATCGACCGTTATACCCATAACTGGGAACTCTCCTTGTTTTGCCTGGAGACTCCGGTTAAACACTCGAAACCTCCGGGTCGTGGGAGCAGGGTCCTGACTCCCCACTCCCTGCCAACTCCCCCCATAAATGGGAGTGCGTCTCCCGATGTCAGCAGGAACGGCCACCGCCGTCAGCGGGTAGTACATGAGGCGTCCTGCAAGAATAGGCTCCGGGTAGGCAAAACCCAAAAGTTCCCAGGTTATAACACAAAGACAATTGGGATGGAGAAGGATAATAGGCTGCAGATGTATATGCAATGTATTGTATATATGCAGCATATATATGCAATGATCGGGCAAGGTCTGCGTCGCGCAGAGCAATGATTGGGCAAGGTCTGCTTTGTGTTGCATGACTTGGCAGCACTGAGAGAGTTAATTCCTATAAAGAGAAAAGCAGGCGCTAACAAAAATAACGCTTTGGAACAAGTCAGTACCAAATCCCACGCAGCACCTCAAACGGCGTCTGGAGGGGTACGGCTCGCGAGTCTATTTCTGGAAATTTATGCAAAACAGAGACAAGTCATTTAAACCTCAATTGCCTGGAAAAAAACGAAGATTTTGAGTAAAATGACACAGCTCAAGTGTCTTGACCCAAAGTGGATAAAAGACTTAAAAAATCATTTTCTATTTATTTTTATACATAAAGTAAATAAAAAAAAAATGAAAAATATAATAAATATTTTTTTTTGAAAAAAATAAATAAAAGGTAGTCTCAAGTATTTGAGATTTTGGAAAGGTGCAGCGAGGGGTTAAGGCCAGCAGCGCATGGTTTCGTATGCATGATACTCACGTCAAACTCATTGAGTGCGGCGGCCAGCTCCCCTATGCCCGTGTGACCCTGCTTCTCGTCAGTGGGGGAGGTGGCCTGGGCAGCATTGGAGATGCCGGCAAGGGCCTCTTGCACTTGCTTGAATACATAATCCCTGTTGGCCCGGGTGGCCGCCACGTCTGGATGGCGCAGATAGGCCTGGGACGCGGTGTACAGCATGGTGGCGTTCTTCTTCAGAGCTCCTCGAGCAGCCGCCATCTCATCCCTGCAGTGAGGGTCCTTCAGCTCCTGCGCAACACAAACCAAAACCATCAGCGCTGTAAATAACCGGCTTTATTAACGCTTAAATTATTTTTATTCTTTTCTTATATTTATTTTTTAAACATAGGAACGGCCCTTTAATCTAATTAAGCTCGTTTGAGTCGGGCCCCGCCTCACCTGTTGTCTCTGTCAGTCAATTTGTTATGTCACATACTACTTGTTGTGTCATCTCTACCCATTGTACAGCGCCACGGAATTTGATGGCGCTATCTTAACTATAAATAATAATAATAATAATATACAGTACTAAGCAGTTAATAAACTCTATTTCTCTGGGGGCTAAGGCCATTACTAATGCAGCATTTTGGGTTTACTCGGGTTGTCTTTGTCTAATATGAAAATTAGTTGGACAAAGACGCAAAAATGGAAGTCATCAGGAAGGGGTAAATACAGCGTTGGCTGTTAAAGGTCTACTTGGGGTCCACCAGGGTCTAGAACACAGAAGAACGAGAACCATGTGCAGAGTTTACCTGTTGCCGTCTTGCCGCAACATAGTTTAATTTGACCATCTCTTTCCCAAATTCTTTAAATCGATAAGCCAGATCCTGCTCATTAGTGGCACATTTCACCGTTTCCAGAGCGTCTTCTACCTGTGGAAAAAAAACAAAACACGTTTTAGAGCAAACAAAACAAAAAAATTCAGTAGAATCACAGACAATGTGTAATTTGCGGCAGGTTTGTTATTTTAGCAACTAATTAGCGATATCAGGTCAAATAAAAACCTGAATCCTGCAGATTGTGATCCGGTATTTTCAGCATTCAAGCAAAACTTGGGAGTAAATTTCCTGGACTGAAGAACTTTGAAAGCATGTTCTGAGAGGGAGCCGATCTAACGAAATCTATACAAAAAGGTGGAATTTCTACCCACAAAAAACTTATTGTGGGATCAGCGGCCTCACATGCTGGTAAAAATAAAAGCCCAATCCCTGCTACCTGCTATCCTCCCCCAATTAAAATGATGTTAAAAATAAATAAAATAAAAAAAAAACCATATACTTCTTAATACATTTTTTATATTTATGCAGCAAGAAAATGCACTAGAATTTAGTACAACGATGACGAGGGCGATCACAGGGGCAAAAAGACTGCGTACCTGCGGGCAGGTATATTCTCAACCTTTTTTTTTTTGCATGATTATGGAATTAATAATGTCTTATGTGTGCCTCAATTGCATTATATTGGGTACTGTTCCCTGCGTGTGCAATCTACACGTATGAACAAACATTTCTATTGGATACAATTTACACCAATGGGGTTGGGGGATTTTATTAAAAAAAAATGCTTTTTTTCCCCTAATTTATATCAATATATGACGTGATGCACTGTTTTTCCATGCATAGCTTAACTTGTACAGAATTAAAACTAAAAATAAACATATATAAGAGAGAGAGAGTGAGAGAGTGAGAGAGAGATTGTTAGGTATTTATATGCTTGTCACCCAAATCTAACTATAGCAAATCCACAAAAATTTACCCAAAGTCCCAAAATGAAAAATGTCCCGCCCTCTGACACTCAAAGGGTTAAGCTGCCTGGGCCAATTGTAATCCCTGGTCCGGCCCTGATCCCTGACTGTCCCTTTAAACCCAGATCCTATTAAAGACAACAGAGGGTACCTCCGAAGACTCTTGGAAGATCCGTTAGAGTTAAGTTTTGTATTTCATTCGAAGAGCGCACTTAGCGTGACCCACGGCGAGGCTGCTCTCTCTCCCGTTAACATAAACAGACAATAAAAGATTTCTGCCCAGGCCTGCTCTGACCTTTCTCTGCTGCCCTGTGATCTGTTTTGTTAAAGTGTTACATTGCGCATTCCTTTCGGCTCTTATTTTGCAAAATCATCTTTACGCTTATAGGGACAATTGAGCCATATATATTAACCCATTAATAAGCCCACCTTAGCAATTCTATGGTAGCGACTCGCTAATGGTCTCTGCCGAGGGGCTGTAATAAAGCTCCTTATGCCTATTCTGAATTAAGTCACCTGCATAACATCTACGATACGTCTCACGGTTCACTACCTGAACGGAATGGAAGCTCATCTCGGCTACCAGGCAGCCCATTCATTGGATTCCCATCTATTACAGCAGAAGTGTAACCATCAGAAAGCAAGGTGCGCTATAATAACATAGTAACACACATCGGATAAAGACACAAGTCCATTGAGTTCAACTTCGCTGTTGATCCACAAGAAGGGGGGAAAAAAACCCCATTGAAGTGAATTGTGCCCCAAAAAGGGGGAAAATCCAGTTGTTTTTTGGAGGGATCAGCAGGTTATTCTTATGTCCTAATTAACTTTTATATCCTTGTATTTTAATGCTAAAAATCACCCAGTCCACATTGAATTTGATCGCATACTTTTTTTTTTTTTTTTTTTACCGGAACATTTGATAAAATGCTGTGCATTGTTTGTTATCACCAGATCGAGACGGGTGAGATGCGGTCTCCACTAATTGTGACATGAAGCAGACTTTTAGGAGCTTCAAAAGCCTGCTCCCCTTTACTGAACTCCTTGTTCTCATATTCAACGTCTCGGTAAAAATTAAAACAACTTCTTCATCTGATTTGTCGCTTAAAGAACCAATATACCCCCCAAACTTCCACATGGCAAGAGATGCCTGGTTATAGCGGCTATGGTCAGAGGCATGGCTCCAGCGTGGCAGTACAAAGATTTTCTATGTGACTTTGTGCCCTATTGATAGTTATTCACATAGCTTTGTCATGTTTAGAAGAAGAAGATTGCACATTATTTATATTTAAAATTTCTAGATACTTTCCTCTTGGTTCTATACTCATTATTATGACTTTTATGGCTATAAAACCCTGTGATCCCCTCATACCCAGCAAACACTCTGAGCTCCTAGAAAAGAATGAGGACATCAGGGATTTGGTCGTCCCAACACTTGAGAGCTATGATATTTTTGAAACGGTGTGCTGGTTTAGTTTGAAAACAGCTGAAAGGCTAAACGTTGACTACAAATGGATCACAAATGTATCTCATAGCAAGTAACAGATTGCTCCAACTGGATGGACCAAATAGTGCCCTTTACAGAAGCCGGAGCAGTCTACTGTTCAGCCACTAGATGGCGGCAGCATCCCCCTCATGTTCTGGTTTCTTATCTACAACAGCTGCTCGGACCATAAATCCAGATGCACAATAAATGTGTTTTAACGGTTTTAAATAAACAGAATACACAGTTACTTCCTTTACCGAACATGCAGACCTTTTATCTCTATGACTTCTGCTGCTACGGACTAAGTCAAGGACACGCAAACTCAGAATTTTTATTGTATTAAAATATTTATATTAAGATACATTCGTGTTTGCAGAAAAGACTTCCCTTTTTTTTCACCACCTGGAACAAATGGACGGCTTCGTATTTCTACTATGGAGTGTACCGGGAGGAAAAGAGACTGAATGCTAAAGTTGGTATTGAAGAATTTGGGCCAATGGCAGTGGATCCTTACTGGATCCTTTCTAGGATCACTTTATGGGGTCCAATGAAGTTCCATTTGGTGAATAAGTTAGACATGGCTGGGCCACTCTGATTCATATTACAGAGTTAATTGGAAACTTCGGTGGAAAGTCGATAGCCGTCTCATACTATATAGCATTTCTCTTACTAAATATTGCTGAAACTAAAGCACCCGTCACACTCAATTACTGTTTACCATCTTCCTTATGGACAATGCATTAGCGAGTGTAGGCAGTGGCATATATATATATTCAGCGCTGCCCTAGGCCTAACCCACCACCAGCTGCCCCCTTTGATCTGCCTTCCTTACTGCTGAGCTCAGGGATATGACATCATATAACATCATATCCCGGTGCTCCGCCTTTTAAAGATGCATGGCGCTGGATGGAATCGAATGATGGAGGCTTGGCTGACTCAGCGCAGTCCTCCACGGTGTCGTTGGGTCGGTTGAAGAGACCAGTAATCTTCCTTTTAACGGCAGAACAGCGGTGCTACGGGGAGCCCCAAAAGGTATACTTTAGGGTAGCTCCTCTCTTCTTATAAAACACATCGCTCACAGTCGCTATATTTATTCACAAGTTAAACAACATTTACATCAAGTACGTGGGCATAATTACAAAGTATATATATTTATTTATTTTTTAATTTAGTTTTTTTAATAATTTTTTTTTTTTTTACATAAATGGCTGCCACCGTATATATGAACTATACTATATTATCAAAATGAAAAGAAAAGGGGGAAAAAAAAACAGGATTCCGTAACAATCTATGTTATTATAAGTTCCCAGTGATGACAATTTTGGCCGAATCTTAAAATAAAAAAAAATGAAAACAAATTAACCGATTTAAAAGCTTTTTATCCTTTGATCTTGTTCTTTCCCTTTTTTTCACATAATGAATCCAATTCTCTGTTGCAGTAAGGTAAATGAGTGATTAAAAAAAGTCCAGTTTCATGTTCAAATAAAGAAGTTTTCCCAAAGTAAGCCAAAAATCCATTAATTATACAGAAACTATTGTACAACCGCCATCCTTCTAAGACACCTGCGCTCAATGGAGTTCGCACAGGTGGTAGACGGAGAAGAAATAATTGATTATCCCTTGTAAAAAGAAATGGCTTCTCTTGATAGTAAACGTCTAATTCTGCGGAGCAGGAATACATTCTTTATTTGGTATTTTATGTTCCGAACCGCTCTGAAAATTAATCTGTTGCATTGTAAAATATTAACGAGCCTGGGAAAAATATTTATAATCATCTAAACCTAAATCAGAGGAAATATTGGAACTAAACGCAAGAGCAGAATTAATTAATGTCTGCTTTCCACTGCTGAGAGTTCTCTAGGCAACAAGAGAGATACAACAACTATTTCATATTTATCACCGTTTAAGGACAATAATAGATCATTTTTTTTAACCAAGTTAAAACTTAAAGGGCCAGTAAAGCTTCATACTAAAATGTCTCAGCCGTTTGAGGGTATTTTAGGGGAATTTCTAATATATTTCAGAATAAAACCGAAAAATATATGTTTTTTAAATTTAATTTAAAAAAAAAAAAATCTTTAATGTACATGAATTTTAAAAATGAATTTTGAAAATTTGTATAATGTTTTTTTTTTTAGATTTCATAATTTTTTTTCACCTCTGATGATGGTTGTGGTTGCGAGAAATAAATTGTCTCATTATAACGCTAATACTAATTATTTTTTTTGAGAATATAGAGAAAACGTGCATATTATATGGTTCCTGTAACCAACATGATTTCCTTTCCATTTAAATACAGCAGAGAATTTCATGAAAATCAATATAAATCAAATAAAATACCTTAAAATAAAAGCTCTGTTAAAACTAGGCCAACAGATATTATTCATATTTGTTATACTTTGATGTGCTTAAATTTAAATTGAGTGTTAAATTAGGATCGCTCTACGGGGCCGGAGCCATACTGTGTTTAATTTAGTCCTACCGAGGAGATTAATGTAAGAAACATTTCGGAATGAAGGAAATTTTTGTGTGCTTCACATAGTGGAGGATTTCTTAAATCAACAAAAACACAGCGCAGAATGTTTTGTTTCATTCATTTACAATGGTTCTCAAGCCTCTGCTGCCAGAGCTATCATTACTGTGCGGATGAACTAAGAAGCTCTTAAAGAGCCGGAGGGGATGCTGCCATGAGGTTTTCTTCTGTGTTAGCAAGTGCATGAAGAAAGGAGCCATATTTCCCATACAGCCCGCCTGTCCATTGTACCGCTCAACATATAATGTTATAAACCATTGCTCATTGACACTGACTTCATAAGCGTACCCTGCCAGTAGGATAAGGGGCATTCAGGTGCAATATTTCTCCGGCGCCCCCCCAGGAACCAACACACTAACACATACACACACATTAGTTCTCGCTCTTCTCCTTTCTCAGGCACCCCTTACCCTAGACTCCCGAACAAAGCAATGGTGTACATTGATGCTCACACACCCACAACACCAAACACTAACACACTCATTTATGCTAACCATATCCCGACACACACACTCATGCTAACACCACTCAGTAACACACACACACCAATACCATACATAAAAAGCTCCTTTTCCTTACCAATTTGTATAAAATCCCAGGACATCAAGTACAAAATTTGTTGGTAATTGTGTGAACTTTAAGTTTAGTGAGAGCAAACAAAGTCAGTCTAATTCCAGTGTATATATTTATTTAAGCTGCACTACAGCCATACATATCAATACCCAGCAGTAGTTGATTAGTTGCGGTTCACTGGGAACAGTGAGAATAATTACAAGTTGTTTGCGTCTTGCAGTTTTGATTGCATTACCAAATAAAAAGTGGGAAGAAAAAAACCCTTTTGAAGGCTGCCAAGTAATTCCTGGCAGGGTCAATGAAGGCAAACAACGTTTTAAATGGCACCATTAACAGCTTTTCAAAATCAGATACAGTAAATTGAATCCCCTTAATAAACTCACAAATGAACTTAATTTGACACTAAATGACTTCTCTAAATTTGGCAGAGCGGCGGAAACGGGAATATTTTCCATGGTTGATTTTATTTCTGGGTTGGAAATTGGTGGGGGGGCTTTTTTTCAAGAAAGCTTTAAAAAGTTAGTGATCCCTTTTTTAGGGTAACTTTGTCAATGAACATAAAAACCAAAACCAATCATTTCATCTAATCTTTCCTTAACACAACCAGTGAAGGTTTAATATTTTTCTCATCATTGTCATCCTTCCTTTAATGACATCAACAACCCTGGGTTTAATGCTACCTTAAATGTAATATACATACTGTGTGTGTATGTATATATAATTTGTTATCACCATACTGTTTTTTTTTTTAAACGTACAATTGTCCACGTATTACTTTGATACAAAATTTCCAAAAATGTCATTAAAAATGTAAAACTAACAGATCATCATTTTCCTGGTTTCCTAGCGTTTAACTGTTCTCTTCTTAAGAAGAGAGACGTATTTCCGTTGCAAGCTATCAAACTCATCCATTACTGATCTGTTATAGAATTATTCTTGTTGCGTTGCTAATTAGTGCTGCTAATTAGGATCTGAAATGTACAACTAAACTCCTCAAACAAAATGGCAACAAGAAGCGTTATTTTTTTTTTTCCCTTTTCTTCTGAATGAGGCTGTGTTCTGTTTTTTGAGCGCTTTTTTGTTTTTTCATTATTTATTTATTTATTTTTAACACCTTCCGTGTGAAAATATCGTTTTATTTTTATTTTTTAAGACAGATATGTTGCTTAAATGACAATCCAATGAACTGCTTCTCCAATGTGCACTCGGGTTTCCTATTACTGCTGTTGCCAACCACAAATACAGTATATATATATATATATATATATATATATATATATATATATATATATATATATATATATATATATATATATATATATATATATATATATATATATATATATATATATATAAAGGGGATTTACTACCCAATACATTTTTAATGTGGTCATAGTTTGATGGCATAGACATTTTCTTTATCGGTGTATAACCTTAATTTACAATGCTTTAGCTAATCAATAGGGTTCTTTCTATATTTACATGGCTGTTTTCTGGTCTCCTAAAACATTCTGATAAAGAGTTATATTCTTCAGCGTGGATGTGATGAAACTATATATTTTGGAAACATACTCTATTCCTATGAATTCCCAAACTGGACTATTGTTTTTAATAGGAATAGGAAAGTAGGAAGAAAAGGAAGAAGAGAAAAGATGGACAGACGAATGGAATTGAAGAGGATGGATAGATGGCAGGCAGAAGGGGAAGAAAAGGAAAGACAGAAGGAAGGAAATGAAAAAATGAAAGAAGCAGAGGAAATGAAGAAGAAGAAGAAGGATGATGGAAGACAGAAAATGGAGAGGGAAGGAGGAGGAAGGATGTAAAGGAAGAGATAAAAGTGGAAGTAAGGAAGGATGGATGAATAGACCAAAAGATGGAAGCAAGGAATTGATAAAGGATGGCAAGATGGAAGGAAGGAATTGAGGAAGAGGAAATGAAGAGGATGGATGGAAGGAAGGAATTGAAGAAGAGTATGGATAGATGGATGGAAGGAACTGAGGAGGAAGAAGAGGAAATGAACAGGAAGAAAAATAAATGAAGAGGAAGGATGGAAGGAAGGAAGGAAGGAAGAAAATGAGGAATGAAGGAAAGGAAGAAGAAGAAGGGTGGATGAAGGATCAAAGAATAGGAGGAAGGAATTGAAGTGAATGGATAGATAGATGGAAGGAATTGAAGAGTAAAGAAGGAAGGAAAAGGTGAAGGATAGAAAGAAGGATGAAAGGAAGGAAGAAAGGAAGGAAATGTAGATAAGGATGGATGGATGGATGGATGGATGGAAGGAATCAGAGGAGAGGAAAGAAGAGGAAGATGATGAAGGAAGGAAAGAAGGAAGAGGAGTAAGGAAGGAAGTAAAGGAAGACGAGGAATGATGGATGGATGGTTGAATGGAAGGAAAGGAAGAAAAGGAAGTATGGAACCAATGATGAAAGGAAAGAAGAAAGGAAGGTTTAAAAGGATCATGCTAGCAACATCACTTAGAATGTTTATGAGAAGCATTATATGACCATTATTCACTCACACAGATATTTAGAAATAGGTCTACTTATTCTTCTGTCAGCAAGGAATCATTTTATTGATAGCACTGATCAAAGCGACATCATCCTTTGGACAGAAATCCTTTATATTGGGAGAACAATTTTTTTTTTTTTATTGTTTTCCACCCGTTTCATAAGCAACTATTAATTATCTAATAATCTTAAAACAATTTGATAGCTTTTTCAATAGCTGTTATTAACTCAAGAGCAGAAGATGTAGTCAATCACTTGTTGATGTCTAAACTCCACAATGAGCACAATTTAATATCTAAGTCTATAGGAAAGTATGACTATTCACAAACAATTTATTTGTTCAAATCCATATGATTTTGATGTTTATTCACCAAAAACACATCATAATTGTGCTCTTAAAAATAAGCCAACAAGTAATATCTTTGATATACAATTTTGAATGCAATTTTACTTAATGCTGTGATATTGTTGCTTATCACAGAGGATATTTGTTTGAAAAGCACATAACCTTTTAAACTCTGAGTAGGAAGCTAATATGAATCACAGGAAGCACAGAGTGCAACCGACAATCCCATCCCTTTGTGCAGAACCATTTTGTTTGCTTTCCTCGTATGTTTAAGTGTAGTAGTGCATACATGGAGGGTTTACAAGCCTTTTGTGGGCATTGATCAACCGTAGTTTTTACCTTATGGGTGGGATGGGACCTGACGACTACTTCTTCTTCTTCCCTTCTCATGGAAGTGGGCCTGAGCTTTGTAACGGATATATAAAGTTATATGCAGGGGTCTAGCATTGGATGGGGCAAAGTCCTAATCTTTCCTTGCCACCTGCCCTGGTTTTTATGACGGAATAGGCAAAAGGTTACCGGGTTTTAGGGTGGTTTTTTTGGAACAGGTTACTAATGGAGTACAGGTTACATTAGACAGAGTCTCGGGGTATTTAATAATGTTCATACAGACAATGTGTAGGTGACTGGCGTCATAGTCCTAATTCCAGTTTACGACAGGGACCTCCTCAACATAATTCTCCTCAATTCACTGCTACAGGAAAAAAATAAATCATTCAAATATTATATGTAATAAAATATTATTATTATTAGTAGTAGTAGTACCACCATTATTATTGTTCTTAACACCAATAATAATAACAATAATAAAATCTTGCATTGATAAATGCTGGAGCCTATTCATAATCCACCTCTGGCTATATTAAGCTGAATCTATGTATGCTTAGATGTGCTCAGGTCACACAAATGCACAGAAATATTTGTTTCCAAACGCAACAATTATGTTCCATAAAAGAAAACACGCGTCTCAGCGGTTGATACACTTTGTGGAATTTAGCTGTTGGCAAAAGGTTGGTAATTTAATGTAATTATTATAATTGTATACCTGCATCTCAAATACATATTCCCGGTAGCACTGTACAGCTGTTAACTTTCTTTGATCTAAAGGAATATAACATATCTGTTTTTTCTCGGTGGAAGGATTTTACTTGCTGTTACCCTGTTTCTCCACTAGGGGGCAGATTCAATCCAGCTCCGAAACAGCAAAGGTGATAATATATGTTAGTCTGCATGAATATAGACAGATATAAATATTCATAAAAATATATAAATATATACATTCAAAGTGCGAGAGAAGCAAAATGCTAAGAAAATTAGCAAAATAGCATTGCGTAGAAAACGTGACAATGGTGTGACAGGGCCAGGCTAGCTGGCTCATGTGTCATATGAAGTTTAGTAATATATTATATTGTGTATTATTGTGTAACCGGCCCAGAGACTGATGTGGCTCCAGCTCCAGCCTTCAAAGAGACGATCCTATAATCTGGCTGGGGCTCTTAATCAGCCAACACAGCCCTGTCTGCCCAGACGGCACCCGCACTACAGGGGGGATAACACAGGTGGGGGAACCTATTGTATCCCTTAATCCCCTCACTTGATACATCCCCTGTATACTGATGGGATTTGTGATGGGATGTGGCTGATGGGATTGGGGGTTGGGTTCGGTACACATTGCATTGAGATTGTATATAAATTCTGGGTGTTTGTAATAAAGAGAGTTCTTCTTGGTTTACTACGAATGGTGGTCTGGATGATCCGTGGATAGCTGAGTGCGATCCGTATGAGGGACTGACTGGTGATTCCTCAGCCCTCAAACAGGGGTACCCAGCCTTGGGTACGGTGACCCTGTAACATTGGTTGGCAGCGGTGGGAAGAATCCCACGACTTGGGTGAAATCCAAACCACCAACTGGGATTGCAGACGAGAGACACCAAGAGAGCTCCTGGAGGTTTGTAGCAAAGGAAAGGCTACTCTGATTGCGGACTGCAGAGAGATGGACCGGCACCAGGATGCCCCAGAGGAGAGCCTCGGACTGAGTGCTCTACAAAAGAACATTCTATGGCACCTATCCCTGTACCCAGGAGGGGCTACATCGGAGCAAGTGACGGCGGTGATTAAAATGTGTCACCAGGAACTGAGCCAGAGTGGGTCTGTATCTCCCAGACTAGGGGAACAGAACACCAAAATATCATACCAGGATATCCAACCCTTCCGAGAACCAGAGGGTGAGACAGACCGGGTTACAGCCGAGGTGTGTGAGATGGAACACCAGCAGAGGCAGTTAGAGTCTGCGCCCGCAGACTGGAGGGATGATTTCTCCCATCCCCACTTCGAATCATACTGGGCACAGTACTGGACAATGTGGGATCTACGAGTTCCACTCCTGGGGGAGAACCCGTTGCCGGAGTGGGAAGAAGAATTGAGGGGTCTCATATATGCAGAACTCGACCTCCAGAGCCGCTACCAGGGATTCTCCCAGCAGTTAGCAGGTGAAGACCACAGCGACCCTCTGATGCTGTATTGCCCCGTCGACCCAGGACTGATATATGATGCCTTCCAATTTGACTCGTCCTTCGGAAGCCCCTGCCAGTACCGCAGGGATACAATCTGGGACAACCGTGCAGAAGTCCTGGTTTATGCTATTCCCCCCGAGCTGGAGGCTGTTATGGATTGCCTGGTCCAAGAGGAATGGCAGCTCGAGAGGGACTATAAAGAATTGCTGCGGAGAGTAGAGCTTCAGGAGTTACAAGGAGACTGGGAGCATGGTACTACAACTTGCGGGAGTGGGACCGAGGTCCTCTTCACCTACTCTGCGGCCCCTGCCCTGGCGAGAAGAACCGAGGTCCTCGCCAGCAAGAAGAAGCGGAGGAGGAAGCCAAAAGCTCCGACCCAAGTCCTCACCAACAACCCTGGCTGCTCTACCCCGGCAGAAGAGATGACTGTCCCCACCTCCCGAGTAAGTGGCACAATCCCCCTCACCAAACCCCTAGCTATTCCCGTAGAAGTCAGTGCCCCAGATTGTCCCCCTGATTTCCTGAGTGTCCTGGAAGAAGCCCGGGTCACTGCCCCAGAGGTTCCCTATGAAGTCCCTGGTGACTCAGTAGAGGCACCGTTCCCTAACCTAGCGAGGACGCCAGAGGGGGTGCCGAGTTCCCTGGGTCCTCTCAGTAGCCTGGCGCAGGCCCTGGTTCCTATCCCTGTGTTCTCCGAAGTGATCCCTGGTTCCCGAAGTGTCCTCCTAGAAGCCCAGGTCACTGTCCCAGAGTGTTCCTCTGACTCTCCCCGTGCCCAGGCAGAGGCACCTGTCCCAGAGAGGAAGATCGAGGGTCTGCTTAACCCTCCCGGTGGTCCAGTATTGGCACCTGTCCCTGCCCCGGAGTATTCCCCTGGGTCCCCTGAGTACCGCGCAGAGCTGCTTAGCTCGCCCAATAACCCTGTAAGGGCACCTGTTCCTGTCCCAGAGTGTCCCCTAGGTCACTCCAGTGTCCCGGTAGAGGCCTCGCTTACTACCTCTACGTGTTTCCCTGGTTCCCCGAGTGCCCCCTGCCCGATCAGCAGGGTTTTCCTTCCATGCAACCACCCTGGCCTGGCAGCTGCCCCAGACTCAGTTCCCAAGACTAGGGAGCAAGAGTCTCCACGTGCCCCTGTTACCCCGGTGAGGGGGATAGCCATGTGCCCCCGGCTGAGCTGGGACCGTCCTCCAATTCACAGAGAACTACTGACTATCTTTTTGGGCAACCAGGGCCCTGGCCCACCTTCTCTGGATGCTTCTGACAAAGGGGGCCATGAATTAAGGCCTGCACCTTTGAACTTTGTCCACTCGGACAGCCTGCAGCAGACCCGTGTGGATCTGCCTGGTCTGCCGGACCGTTGGTCAAGGGGGAGATCTGTGACAGGGCCAGGCTAGCTGGCTCATGTGTCATATGAAGTTTAGTAATATATTATATTGTGTATTATTGTGTAACCGGCCCAGAGACTGATGTGGCTCCAGCTCCAGCCTTCAAAGAGACGATCCTATAATCTGGCTGGGGCTCTTAATCAGCCAACACAGCCCTGTCTGCCCAGACGGCACCCGCACTACAGGGGGGATAACACAGGTGGGGGAACCCATTGTATTCTGTAATCCCCTCACCTGATACATCCCCTGTATACTGATGGGATTTGTGATGGGATGTGGCTGATGGGATTGGGGGTTGGGTTCGGTGCACATTGCATTGAGATTGTATATAAATTCTGGGTGTTTGTAATAAAGAGAGTTCTTCTTGGTTTACTACGAATGGTGGTCTGGATGATCCGTGGATAGCTGAGTGCGATCCGTATGAGGGACTGACTGGTGATTCCTCAGCCCTCAAACAGGGGTACCCAGCCTTGGGTACGGTGACCCTGTAACAAATGGTCTGTGTATTTTTAAGATAAGGAAATGGTTCTTTTTAAAAGAGCGATCTTGTAAAAATTCAGTTTATTTCAGGGTAAAGAAAGCAGATGGGTTATTCTGGAAGAGCGCAGTACAGAATAAGTACCGATGTAGGCCCACTGGCTTGCCTATGGTCAGGGGTGGGTGGGATCCTTTTTTTAAACATGGTGGCCTAAGAAAATGTAACACAAATGGCCCTAAAAATGTTTTGGTTATTTTTTTTTTATTTTTTTTTTTTAGTATGGGTGCCCTGGGTAATAAAAAAGGCTTTTCTGGAGGCAGTGTGTCCCATGATATGCCTTTTAACCCCCTATATGCCACTCTGCCTCCAGAAATGCCTTATAACACCCCCCCCATATGTCACTCTGTCCCATGATATGTCTTTTAATCCCCTATATGTCAGAGTGGCATATAGGGGGGTATAAGGCATTTCAGGAGGCAGAGTGGCATAAAGGGGGTTAAAAGGCATCTCTGGAGGCAGAGTGGCATATGGGGGGTAAAAGGCATATCAGGGGGGCAGAGTGGCATATAGGAGGGTATAAGGGAAATAAAAACAAAAAAAATATTTTTCTCAATCATAGCTTTTATTAAATATGAAAAAATAGTTTACATGAATTAATATTTACTGGTAAAACTTTTTTTTTTATAGGGTCATCTTATATTCAGGCTCTCTTTTTTTCCCCCTAAATTAATATTCAGATTTTGGGGGGTTTGTCTTATAATCGAGCTAATTCGGTACATAAAATGTTCTGTATATTTTATTATTATATAACAGTGAAATCTAATATCCACCTTCGTGGACAATTGTTGGTTTTTTTTTACAATCATAAATTGCAATTGATTTTCCAATATTGAAACAATTAAGCAGAATCTTATAACAAATGATTAAAATGATAGGGGACGAGGTGCACGGCCGCGCAAGCTGCTATGAAAAAGATTAATGACGAATCCTACGATTTTCCCATCAATTTGCCACCGGGAGGAGGAAAGCTATTGATAATAATATGTTTAGAACTAGATGGCACCGACAGTAAGGTTTATGGACGCCCCATAAAGCTATCCATCCCTTAAAGCTAAAAAAAAATAAAAAAAAAAAAAAAGAACTTTTCAGAAAGTAGTAACATAGGGGAAAAAATATGGAAGGAGAAATAATACTACAGTAATAAGTGAATAATCATAATAATAATAAAATAATGATGATAATATAATAATAATAATGCATGAAGAAAGGAAAGAAGAAGAAGAAATGATGGAGGAGAGGAGGTAAATAAATAGATTTTGACGGCAATTGACGGCCTGTCTATTCTGCCCATTTTTCCTTCAGGAGCCACACGCCTATCCCATGCATGTTTAAATTCCCTTACTGTTTTAGCTTCTACCACTTCTACTGGGAGGTTGGTCTGCTTATTTACTACCCCCTCAGTAAAGTAAAGATTTGTAGACTTTCTATTAGTTCTTAATTAGCCCAGGTACAGGACATAAATATGGAAATCACAAACCTTTGTAATTACTGAATTCAATCTATAAAGATGGAGGCAGCACGGTATAGAATGAACTTACAATTTTTAGATGGGTTAAAAGTCTCATCACGTCGGCCATGTCTGCCAAGATGAGCAGACGCGTGACAGCAGAGAGCAGGGCCCGGGCCGCTCGCACCATCGTTCCGCGTTTTACCGAAGAACAAGGGTCATCGGCGAACTCTGAAGAGGCGATCCGCATGGTCTCCCCTACAATTCAAAAAGAACAAGAAAGTGAAGTTAAAGGAACCCTGTGTTTAGGCCAAAAGAAACCGCGCTGAGAAAACAATGCTGCTTTCACAGAAATTATAAAAAATTGACAAACCGCACTACGGTTCAAAGGTTCGGGGTCACTTAGAAATATCCTTGGTTTTGAAAGAAAAGCACATTTTGTCCATTAAAATAACATGCAATGGATGAGAAATCCAGCGCAGACGGGGTTAATGTTGTAAATAACTATTAGCTGGAAACGGTTTTTAATGGAATCTTCTCTTAGGTGTACAGAGGCCCTTTAGCACTCCCATCACTCCTGTGTTCCAACAGCCCTTTATCACTCCCATCACTCCTGGGTTCCAACGTCCCTTTATCACTCCCATCACGCCTGTGTTCCAATGGCCCTTTATCACTCCCATCACTCCTGTGTTCTAATGGCCTTTTATCGCTCCCATCACTCCTGTGTCCCAATGGCCCTTTATTGCTCCCATCACTCCTGTGTTCCAGTGGCCCTTTATCACTCCCATCACTCCTGTGTTCCAGTGGCCCTTTGTCACTCCTGTGTTCCAGTGGCCCTTTATCACTCCCATCACTCCTGTATTCCAGTGGCCCTTAATCACTCCCATCACTCCCGGGTTCCAATAGCCCTTTATTGCTCCCATCACTCCTGTGTTCCAGTGGCCCTTAATCACTCCCAACACTCCTGTGTTCCAATGGCCCTTTATCACTCCCATCACTCCTGTGTTCCAATGGCATGCTGTGTTCGCCGATCGAAGTTTAAAAGGCAAATTGATCGTTAGAAACCCTTTTGTGAATGTGTTACGGCTAGAAATTCCCAGTTTTACATAAAGTGACCCCAAACTTTTCAACGGTAGTGTATAATAATAATGCAACTTGTTCTTAGGGACTAATATGTACAATCACGTATTTTTTTTTACATGTCCCATTAAGGTGCATAAAAGTGAATTTAATTTTGGGTTGGTAGACTGTAACGACCTAAAATACTCTGTTTAATATCACGTTAAAAAGGAGTAAATAAAAAAAACATTTACATTTGAAAAGCCAAATAAAATGGTTTAACCAGAAGACAAAGATTTACCGGGCTCGCTTGCCACCAATATTCCAGAATGACGTAATGTTACATTTTTTTTGACATTAGAAAATATTAAGATGTGGTTTATAAATGGACGAACCATTATTTTATAAAGTAGTCCGATTTTATACACAATTTTGTTATTTTTTTAATATATATTTTTTTTAATTAAAGCCAATGTCAGTGCTCCAAGATACCCAAGTAAGAGCCACAGAGGTAGCCGGGTCCCATAGGCCATATGCCTGCCTGACATTAGCCTGGAGGACCATCTTGGTCCTCCTCGAGGAGAGACGAGAGCCATAAGGCATCAGGTGGAATATTCCAGGGATCCGGCTCCACCGTGGGATTTCCAAAGCCCTCTCCTGCACCGACCAATAGCAAACCACTGTGAGGCGTGAGACGTAACCCTCACCCATCTCAAAACTGTGGAACGCGCCGGGGTTGGACATCCCTGGGGGTTGTTGCCGCGGATGACCGAAGGAGACTCTAAGAAGGGGTCTGGGAAACGTATTGGACTTTGGTAGAACGATCATTAGTCTAAAAATAACACAAAACAAGTATTTACTGCCTTTTCTTTTTATCTCACACAACAAAAAAAGCTAAAATGATCTACATTATACCTTTAACACGGCATTAAAGTAGGAGGCTGTCCGAGAACAACCCCAACCATTCTGCTTTCATAGCATCTAAAACCTTCGAGTTTATTTATAAAACAGAATTTCTGCTCTCTGTCGCCTTCAATAAAGAAACCTTAACAGATCTACCATTTTATTCTTTTTCCCGAAGGCTTGATCTCATAAAAAGCAGCACGGAATGTTTTTTTTTTTTGTTTTGTTTGTTTTTACTTTCTATGGCAACAACCAATCTGTGAGGGCTGGTTGGGAGTGTAGGGCAGGCTGGACTTATGCGTCATTTAGTTAAGAAAGGTGTTGATTTTAGCATGGTGGGCATTAAGCTTGTTATTCCCCTTGGTCAGTGATATACATTTATATGTTTTATACGTTTAACTTGACGGTTCTTACATGCAAGTAAAATAGTTCACCGTGTTGAACGTATAGCATAAGCTTTTGAAAGCACAGTTTCTGCAATATAACCCATTAATTGCCTATGGGGGCAAGTCCAGAGGGCATATCAGGGACGAAATCTCCCCCTTTGAAGATGAGGCTCCCTGTAGAGCCAGTGCTCTATGGGACGGTTAAAAGGGGGATCACCAAGCCTGGTATTGCGTGATGTTCCCAGGTATGGGCATCACTGATCTCCCCAACCGGCCCATTAATGACGGCACAGCATCCATAGTTTAGAGCAGGGGGCTTCCAACCTGCGGTCCTCTAGCTGCTGTAGGACTACATCTCCCATAATGCTCTTTCAGCTAAGGGGCTGGCTGAGGAGTTTGGGAGATGTAGTCTTGCAGCAGCTGGAGGGCCGCACGTTGGACGCCCCTGGTTTAGAGCGCCCTTAAAAGGCGAAGCGTTGGGATATGATGTCATGAGTAAGGATTGTGGTGCGGAGGAGGTCGGATTGTGGCGCTGCTGTGGGTTAGGTGTACAGGCACCGCCGAATGTAAACACAGCCCTGTATGCAGCGACAGCCATCTCTCACCGGCTATGGAACTGGCCCAACAGGTCCGTGGCTTCCGCCGTGCAAAGCTGGAACGGGTCCTCAGTAGGAAGCCGAGTCACTTAACGAGGCCAAATGGCTGATTAACCCCCCCCCCTCCACTGTGCAACTCGTTAAATGTCTTGTTAGACCTTCGCAGAGCCGTTTGTAAATGCCAGGGAACTTGGGGCTGTTATAGTTCATCCGCAGACGGACCCAAAAAGAACAGTAAATGCTGCTGGAATTATTACTTGAAATGTGGGATTTAGCTGTCAACAAAGCATTTTTAGAAGGTTTTACATGAAAACGCATGCAGGGGGCTTTCTACGCGTTTTGAAGAAGATTCTGAAGACAAGCCAAAAAACGAAATAACTATATAATAATAAAATGTATAATAAAGTAAGAATAATTATTTGGAACTTATCATGGTTTTATTTATCATGCTTTCAGGCCAATGGCACGGCTGACAGATATTATACATTCTTTTTGTCTAGTAGTAGAAAAAGCAATACATAATTTAAAAAAAAAAATGCCGGGTTATTTTCAAGGATTTGGCCCACTGATTGTATTTTATAAAAAAAAATTTTTTTATATTGTAACGTTTTAGTTAACTCGTAAAACCTTTAAAATGTCATTATTTGTGAAAAAACCTTTTCAGCTATCACTATGGACTAGATAAAAAGAAGCTAAAGTATTTATATTGCTGTGTACCTATTCTATTGTAGTATACTTTACCATGCTGAGTGTTATTACTCACCCTTTTATTTTTTATGCTCTATTTAATTTTTTTCAACCTTTTACAAGTGATTTAAGGAAGTATTACTTTACTGAGAGGGTGGAACAGCCTCCCAGCAGAAGTGGTAGAGGTTAATACAGCGAGGGAATTTAAACATGCATGGGACAGATATATGGCTCCTGAACCTAAGACGATTAAGGTCTGAGTCTAGACAAGATGGGCTGAATGGGATCACGAGGGTTGAATAAGGTTGTTATAAAGCTCTTGGGTAAAGTAGCGCAACAGAATCTAAAGTAAAACTCTTTGAAGTGGCCAAACCACCTCCTTCCTGCCCCTAATACCCCTACTCTCTGACCCAGAGAACTCCGGGAGAAGCATCGCCTCTCTGGTTCTCCAGATCAATACCCGAATCCTCCGGGTCGCTTCTCACTGTAGGCTACACTGAGCTCCTTCTATTCTAAGGGAGCGGCTTTGCGAAGGGGCGTGGTTAGCTGTATATTGGGGAGGGGCAGGCAGCCTTTAGCGGGGGAGAACTGGGCGGGCAACATGTGAGAATGGGCGGCACAAAGGCGGGAATAGGACAAAGCCCCGGAGAAAGAAGACACTCACCCGGAGACTCCAGGACAGCAGGGCTTCACCCGGAGACTCCAGGTCCATCCAAATAAAAGTCAAACGGCAACAAAACTCTTCATTATATAATTTGACTTCACAAAACACGTAAAGATCTAAACTAACAAAGCAATGTTTCGATTTTGGCATTCCCCGTAGCTCACAGTGTTACTAGTTCCATTTATTTCCGACAAGTTTTCTACGTTAAATTACAAATATATATTTTTTTTATTATAAGTTTTACATTGGTGTTTTAATAACGTATAGATGAAATCATTTTTTATTTTTTTTTGAAGAGCATTGATATGTTGCAGCCATATTAAAAACAAATTCTAAATTACAGCAACTTTGGCTCGAGGGCAGCATACGGCAAGAAATAAAAAATCCAATTCTGAAGACCGTATAATGAAATTAAAAATTTCTAGACCATATAATTACGTTCTCGACTCTAAGAGAAGGAAACGACCCGAAAATGACACTTTTAAAAATTCTGATTGACAGGGCAGCTAATAGGCGATGTTACCGGGTTTGTTCAATAAGGCAAGCGTTACAATTTTTATCTAGCTTTGGTTTGTATCGCGCAAAATGATAATTTAATTTGTGTCGTCGTGTAGCGCGTCGTAACCTCTGCGAGGCTTTCACAAAATGCTGAAGGTTTAGAGTAGAAATTCAAAATGTGCTTAGAAATTAAAGGGACAGTCCCACCATCATATGTATTTTAATATGTATGATGGCTGAGGGTCTCAGCCATCATACGTATTTATAATTTTTTATATGTATTTTTACCCTGGGGGATCCCGTAGATCTGATTCCGCTCCCACCGCCTCACCGGGGAGCACCAGTATATGACGCCATACCATGGCTCTCCCTGACTTAAAGCTCCGCAGTGCCTTCTAAAGCAGTAGGGGTATTTACTGTAAATGGGGCAGTTAGGGAGAGCAGATATAACCTTCCCATTGAGCAGCGAGAGGCGAGAGGGGCTGCTGCCCACTTGGACCTGCTACCCCATGTCTAGTTGGCATGCCTGGGAACTTCCAGGCTCCGGCTTCCCGGAGTGTAGCCTGATGTGGTGGGCGGGGCTGATGTCATCAATGGGTGGTACTGACACTAGTGGGTGGGGCTGACTGCATCCATGGGGCGGAGCTAATCCCAACCGCTTTATATTTCTATGGAGGTGGGAGGGGAAATGGCTACCGGCGAGCTGCGGGGCATGTCTAAATGCAGATCCTGTGACCTTTAGATTTCAGGCCGTGACCCGGAGACCCGGAGAAGCAGCCCTTCACCTGGAGTCTCCGGGCAAAACCTAGAGATGTCCTCGGTAAGCTGGGTCGGAACAGACTGCCCGTTCCCTTACTGTATGTAGAAAAGTAGAACTTTAGCTTGTGACCCCTAGCTGGACACACGACGACACTGAAGTATCTTATCTACTGCCTGGACCCCCTAAAATATACTCAGACGTGTCGGAGGGTTACCGCGGCCATAAGAACGACAAATTTCCCGTTCACGCATCTCTGCAGCCGTTCCGTATGTTCTTGGCAGCGATCAGTAAGATATATTTGATTTATTTATAGGAATGTATGATACTTATAGGATGCGCATGCAGGCGAATCTGCTTCCCCCCGAGCAGGCAATCCATGTCAACGTAGACTTTATGCTGCCGGGGGTTTCTACCCGATCAATTCATATTAATCCAGAAAATAATTCACCTGACATTTACTGCCATCTGCTTAGATACACGATCCTCACCGGAAAAAAACCCATAAAACAAAATAAAACGTCGCTGTGTGCGTTCCGAGGCGTGCGCGGAGCACTCCGCTTACTGTATTACCCAACAAAGTACCCGTTTCCAGACAGACGGGCGATGATTATACACGCCTATTATCATATATATACAAAATAAACCTATAACACATCTTCTACAAGATAAATAAAAGGACGCAAATCGGTGAAATAAACACTTTCCACAAATCACCATTTTTTGGCTAAAAATGTGAATGTTATCATTTGTTTCAAATTCACACTTTAATTGCTCTTAGTGGGGAAAAAATGTAATAAAAAATAACATTGCTGAACGATCACTCTCTCCAACACCCTTTACGTTTTTAGAATGATATTTTAGGACTTTTTTTTTGCCGGGGAAACATTACTGAAGGAAAACCTCCACCACCCCTTCTGGGAGGCTGTTCCACTTATCTACCGCTGCTGTTTGGAAGCTCAAGTAAATTCCTAACGTAATGTGGTGGGAGTTCCTGGCATATGCCAGAGCTGCTAGAAAAGAAGGAAATCAGGGGAGGAAAAAGGGATCAGGGTCCTGAATAAAAAAAATATTTAAATATGTCTATTTCTATGTCCCTTCGGAAGTATCGATAGTATATTTTTTTTTATGACTTGGCAATGGAGCGGGAATCCAAATAGTAATTATTTAGCAAAAAAATATGAAACTCAGTTTTAACTAAAAAATTCGTATGTTTTGACATTACTAGCAAAACGTTTTGAGACGTCGGAATGATTGACGGTAAGTAGATACCGTTCCTCCAGACTTCTAAAAAAAAAAAAAAAGTTTTAAATTCACTGAAAAATACTGTCACCGGGAGACGGGGGATTCTGACTTGCAAAATAATCATTTTTTATTTTTTTTTTAAGGAAAACGACATGAATAATAAATGTATTGAAAATTGTAAACTCTATTAAATATCAATTATTATATTTTAGGGGGGGAAAAAAACTAAAACATTTTCATTGTGCATCAGTAACGTTCAAACATAAGGCGTGAAAAAGTGAAAGTTTTAGACGAATCTGTTTGTCAAAAACTGCTATTTTGGAAACTTCCTGAGGCAAACGCACCTAATCACCCCATTAGTAGGTATTTAATATTCAGGGATCCACTCAAGAGATTATCGTGATATATATATATATATATACACACACATACACACACACACGCTAGCATTCAAAAGTTTGGGGTCACTTAGGAACATTCTTGTTTTTCCATTAAAATAACATGAAAAGGATCACAAATCCAGCGCAGACGGGGTTAATGTTGTAAAGACTATTGTAGCTGGAAATGGCTGGGTTTTTTTAATTGAATCTTTTCATAGGCGCACGGATGCCCTTTATCACTCCCATCACTCCTGTGTTCCAATGGCCCAACATAAATTTCTGTGACCGTATGTTCCCTTCAGCATACCAGGACATTTTGGACAGTGCTCTGCTTCCAGCTTTGTGGAAACAGTTTGGGGGAGACCCTTTTCTATTCCAGCATGACTCAAAGCAGGCTCCATAAAGACGTGGCTGGATGAGTTTGGGCTGGAAGAGCCCTGACCTCAACCCCATCCAACACCTTTGGCATGAACCGGAACGGAGATTGTGAGCCGGGCATCTCGTCCAAAATCAGCGCCTGACCTCACAAACGCTCTACTGGGTGAACGGGCAAAAATTTCCACAGAAACTCCCTCCAAAATCCTTCCCAGAAGAGTGGAAGCCGTTATAGCTGCAAAAGGGGAGACCAAAGACATATTAATGTCTATGTGTTTAGAATGTGATGTCATCAAAGTCCCTGTTGGTGTAATGGTCAGGTGTCCCAATACTTTTGTCTATATAGTGTATATGTACACAGTATATATAAGTTCCACTAGTCTAAAGATAAGCAGTATATGCTTTCGCTGAACATAATATCTGCAATTATACGCAAAGCATGTATAGCATAAAAACAATTAGGGGAGCGATTCTGGTGCAAAGCGTTTTTCACAGCATGCATGTGGCCCTCTACCCACGTCTGAGCCCCTGTAGGCTTTGGGGCCAAGTAAGGCCCTTTATGGGGATTGCAAGCATGGGCCAGGGTGGCGGGAAACGCATGGGTAGTGCGGTGGGAGAGGCATGGGGTAAGACAGCGGAAGGGGCATGTTGTACGACAGGGCAAGTAGCGACCCCAACATGTTGGCCCTGGTTTAAATTGTTAAAAGCATACAGCCTTCTCATATTAGGAAATTTGGCCCCTGCGAATACCCGTACTCTCCTCAGCATGTATATTTATATATATTCATATAATATTATACATTTATTATTAATTTTGGTCGTACTTTATCTTAAAACCCCTTTCTGTATATGAGAATCTCGTATTAGAAACCCCTCCGGCCATGAAGGGGTTAATCGTCCCCGCCAGCACTCGGAGAGAGACCGCGCAGCCCGGGCACAAATTGCTGCGCTTGTATTAGCTTTCATGATCGCGTCAAACATAATGATTGCCTGCCGTAGTCTGTAAAGCGCACGCCACGGGGCCACCGGTCTGTTTCAATCATTACCACCCGTTTAGAAAGCTCTCTGGCCGCTGTGATGTCGCTCGCTCGCCGTAAAACAAAGTGACACGTGAGGGGCCGACAGCCACAATTTAGCAGAAAATAATTGCCGGAGCCGGCTGCCGGCAGCGGTCCCAAATCCGAGCACTGCCAGGGCTGGTGCCAAACATTATTACCGATGGCCGGGGGGCACGGAGCTCAGCTAGAAGCTACTACTTGGTTTAATACTCGGGGATGAGGGTATTAGGGGGTTAATTCTTTTCTAGGAAACGAGGAGAAAACGGTTAAATAAACGGTGGAATGATCAATTTATTCTTGCAGCATTAACTGATTATTAAGCGGGTTCCTCGCAGAAGGCGGCTCACGAGAGCTCTCGGCGATACTCGATAGCAAGAGTTTTGGACGTAATGAGCAAGTGTAATTCTTTACTGAGATGGTGGTGGATAAGTGGAGCTGCCTTCCAGTAGAACTATTAGAACCTAATATAGTGAGCGACGTTAAGCACATATGTACATGTACGTACCTACAGGGGAGGCCTGGTACCTTCTGCCCCATGGGGCAGGTAAAGCCAAGGGGACCCCAGTAACTCCCATATACACCAGCATACATAGTTACACACACTTTCACATTTATACTAACTTATACCAATGCTAACACACATATACCCCCCTAACACACACACACACACACTCACTAAAACGTAATCATGCTAATACACACTCACACATACTTACACCGACACTCACACTAACACACTTACATATTCATGCTGAGACATAATCCATCTCACGCACGGTTACGCATTCATGCTAACAATCAGAATGCACAGTTCGACAAGGAACGTATGGAGATATCAGTAAGTTCTCTCCACCTTATGTAGGTGCTTTAGTAGAGGGTGCTAGATAAGTGGCAAAGCCTCCCAGCAGAAGCGGTAGAGGCTCAAACAGAGAGGGATCGGCATATATCGACCACCTGGCAGACTAGGCGGTCCGATCCGAATGATCCTTATCTGCCATCAAACTGTTACTATTTTTTGTGACTCATTTTAATGGCGTTTTAGCAATATATTCTCTCCCCCCCCCACACACTTTCATTAGTTGCCTCTAGTGCCGCCTGCTGGGTTATAATCTACATGCCTCCTAATATCAAGGCCAGGAATTATTATTAGTATTCTTTCACTCGATAAACCGCTCTCTAGGTCAGCCGAGGAGTTGGGTTCTCGGCCGTGCGTCTATCTCCCCGTAACCATTTTTTTCCTTCTCTCCACGAGTCCCGGTTGCAAGGTACGCATCCCTTCATCTTACCGCCGGGGAGGAAAACCTTTGGCTATTATACGAACAAATCGTCTCAATCAACGATTGGGTCCCACAGCGGTTTAACACATAAATGCCATCTATGGCGGATGGGTCTGTGGAGCGGTATCCGTGTTTGTCGTCGTAAAGTCACATTTACTCCACATCAGCGCAGGACAGAACACGGAATGCCCTGGGGGGGGGGGGAAATGACGACCCCGGGGGATGGGAATTTAACCGGATATTAGGGCAGATTTCTTCATTTGTCTTTTCATCAGTAAAAAAAATATAAGCGGAGATTCTTACATGATAACAAAAGAAAGAAGAAAGAATTCATCAAACAGAATACATTTATTTTAGTTCACCGAAGCGTGCAAATCTTGATTTTTATTTTTTTTGGGGACTGCACTTCTCCCGGTGCGGAATCATTTAATCTTTTGGTTGCTGGGAGTGATGCAAGTTGTCGTTAAAAGATATTCTGGATAAATAGCCTCACATTTTATTTCGATTTCATATTATATTGATACACGCACTATATGAACAAACGATGGACACCCCCTGACCATCACTCCTTTTTCCCATCCCATTCCAAAACCACGGACATTAATATGAACTTGCCCCCACCCCCCCCCCTTTTCAGCTATAACGGCTTCCATTGTTTTGGGAAGGCTTTCCACAAGATTTTGGGGAGTTTCTGTGGGAATTTTGGCCCGTTCACCCAGTAGAGCGTTTGTCAGGCGGTGATGTTGGACGAGACGCCCGGCTCGTGATCTCCATTCCAGTTCATCCCAAAGGTGTTCGATGGGGTTGAGGTCAGGGCTCTGTGCGGCCGGTCAAGTTCTTCCACCCCAAACTCATCCAACTCTGCCGACTCTCCCTTTGGTGAATAAATCCCAATGTGGGATTTATTTATTTTTTATTAGAAGTTTGACGAGCCGGAACGCCCTGTAAACGCCCTGTAAACGCCCTATTTGACATTTTTGAGATTCAAGGCCTGATCAGCGTCATCTGGACCGTTAGGAGGTTTGCTTTATCTCTGGAAGTATTTCTCTGTAGCCAGACGCCGTCACTCATTTTGTTCGGCGTTACACGTTTGCAGTCAAATAGAGCGTCTTGTTTCTCGATGATGTGCTGGCACATAGAAAGCGTGACTGCTGCTCAATCAGGGACAAACCTCCTAAAGGATCGATCAACAGTCTCTACAACACTTTTTATATGGAAGACTTCCATATTGGGGTCATGGTGGTATTCACTGCCGTAAGGGTTAACCTGACCGATATGACTTAAGTTGTAGTACTTGCAAGCTTCGACTCCCCGAGCATCTTGTATATTCATTGTTTTAGAGTTAATGGGAACGCCCATATCATTATAAAGTTTAGCTAAAAGATGATGAGCGCCTCCAGCGTCCCTCACCCTGCGTGTAGGTGTTATGGCCTGAAAATTTGCCGTTGGGGAGGAATAAGAGCCAACCTATGCCCCCCCCATCTCATCATTTTTAGAGAAAAATCATTAGAATTGATATTTAGGAAACCATCGAATGGTGACGGGTTTGCAGAATGAAAAAGGATCAGGAAAGACTGGGAGATGGTATAGAAACCTTGATTCAAGAGGGCTAACCCAAGTGTACCGCCTCACGACAGGGGCCCGCATCTTATCCACTAACAAGACCTAATAAACTGTCACATCCGGGAGTGAGAGCGCGAATATCTTCCTTCAATGTCTGTTGAAAAAGAGAGGGCCCCCCCCTCTGGCCCCCAAACATATATTAAGCCCTATATATTTGACCTCCCTGCAGGTGGGTTGATGCCTTCCTTCCAACTGCGCAGCTCCAGGGGGTCTCTGGAGGGAAGTTTCTTTCAGAGGAGAAGAAATGTTAGAACTAGAGGGTGGTAGATAAGTGAAAAAGCCTCCCAGCGGAGGTGGCAGAGGCTAACTCAGTGAGCGATTTAAACATGCATGGGATAGGCGCCAACCACTGATTAAGGTCTGAGTCCTTACATCAGAAAAACGACTAGCGGACCAGGGGGGTAGAATGGAGCCGATCTGCCGTCACATTCTGTGTTACATTGTATCTAACTAGTATCTCTACAGTCGGGGACCGATACGTGACGGGTCATTTCCTCCACTTGTTTGTTATAAGATTCTGATCAGACGGGGAGGATGGATTTAAACCGCCCACTCCTGGCGCGAAGCATTCAATGTATTTACGGATGAATGAGGCCGCGGGAAGGAATCATTATATATCATCGTAGCTTGAAATGTCAAGGTCGAGAAGCTTCGGCGGTTGACAATACACGGCAGGATTTAATGCATAAGCAGATACTGGATACTAGGAGGGCTATCGCTTCCTTATCTGCCGCCACATGCTTCGGGCCAAGTGGCCGCCACTGATACATGCGCAAACCTGCCAGCCAGGGGAACGAAGGGCATGTTTCTCAAACATCCGGAACAACACGGGCAGCTGTGGGATTAACGGCAGGAAATCTGGCCCTCTTTTCTGCTTTGTTGGCAACTCCATGATCTCCCCAACCAGCGCATCATTAAGAGACGGAATAACCCCGGTAAACACGCCAACACAGAATCTAACGGCGGGGGGGGGGGGGTTGGGGTTGGCCTGTTTTAACATATATAGGTTTTACCAAGATCTCCATTTTTTTGGTTTTCGAAAAAACAGGGTAAAAAAAATCCAAAAAAACTATTTCTTGCAATTTCTTCTACTCAGTAGGTGGACCTGATGCACAGAGACCCAACTCGTGTTCGGCAACATCCTCTGATCACAGACATACCCCACATACATTTATTTATATGATCTACAGGGCCACATCCATCCTTTACATAGTACCCTATAGGATAGTACCGTATTTGCTCGATTATAAGACGAGGTTTTTTTCAGAGCAAATGCTCTGAAAAATACCCCTCGTCTTCTAATCGGGGTCGTCTTCTAATCAGACCTCAAATAGAGTCTGATTAGGAGACTAAGATCCAGATCCCCCGCACCGCTGCAGGGGACCTGGATCCTCCTGTCTCACCCCCCCCCCCATATTGCCGGGGCAGCGGGTTGACGTCTACGCGATCCGCGTAGACAACGTCCGCTGCAGCCGGAAGGAGGTGTGGCTAGCAGCGGGGGTTGTCTGCGTCCGTCGCGTAGACCTTCCCCGACTGTCAGAGATCTCTGATCTCTGACAGCCGGGGAAAGTATACGCGACGGACGCATACAAACCCCCGCTGCCAACTCCACCTCCTTCCGGCTGCAGCAGAAGGCGACGTCAACCCGCTGCCCCGGCTGGAAGCACCGGTAAGAGAGGGCTGAGAGGGGAGAGAGGAGAGAGGAGAGGGGGGAGAGAGTGTGTGTGTGTGTGTTAGTTAAATGGGGGCATAGGGCATTTCTGGAGTGGCGTTAAGGGGGCATTTAATAGAGCACTCTGCCTCCTGAAATGCCTTATACCTCCCTATATGCCACTCTGCCCCATAATATGCCTTTTAACCCCCTAAATGCCAGAGTGGCATATAGGGGTATAAGGCATTTCTGGAGGCAGAGTGCTCTATACAATGCCTTTTAACTCCCTTAATGCCACTCTGCCTCCTGAAATGCCTTATACCTCCCTATATGCCACTCTGCCCCATAATATGCATTTTAACCCCCTAAATGCCAGAATGGGATATAGGGGTATAAGGCATTTCTGGAGGCAGAGTGGCATATAGGGGGTCAAAAGGCATACCATGGGGCACAGTGGCATATAGAGGGCTAAAAGGCATATCATGGGCCACAGTGCCATATTGGTGTGGCAAGCCTGGGGGCATATGTGCGTAACTGGGGGACAGGCTGGAAAATACAAGAAATAAAAACAAAAAAAATATTTTTCTCAATCATAGCTTTTATTAAAAAAAATAGTTTACATGAATTAACATTTACTGGTAAAACTTTTTTCCTTTAGGGTCGTCTTATATTCAGGCTTTTTCTTTTTTCCTAAGTTAATATTCAGATTTTGGGGGGTCGTCTTATAATCAGGGTCGTCTTATAATCGAGCAAATACGGTATTTTTAATACTTACGGCTTAAGGGATTTGGGGGTAGTGATGAGGGGTATACTTTTGGGGCTAGGGCAATGGATATACGTTTTTTATATTATTATTATCATTATTATGCTGTGATCAGAGAATATGGACAGTGATCACTGTATTAGCTTCTACCACTTCTACTGGGAGAATGGTCCATTTATCTACCACCCTGTAAAACATGTCATGCAAGAAGAGCCATGTGGGCGCCGTTCAATGCATTGCTGAATAATAGGGCCAGTTCAGCCGTTGCTGCAGGCAGCAGTAGTTCCCTGGGGTCAGCCCTTCATGATGTATAGCATATACGGAATAACTGAAGATACTCTGAATAAACTCAGCTCTCAGTTTGCCTGCAAGAAGTACAAACGTACATTTTGAATCACAAGGTGTTTTGTTTTTTTTTTTCATTCAATGCCAAAGCTGTGAATGAGCTAAATAAATGCAAAACATTACAAAAAGATTATAATACAAAAGTAACATTCAGAAAAAATATATAATAATACAAAGTAACATAAAAAAAATACAAAGTAATATTCCAAAAAATAAATAATAATACAACGTAACATTCCAAAAAATAAAATACAAAGTAACATTCCAAAAATAAATAATACAAAGTAACATTCCAAAAAAATAAATACAAAGTAACAGTAAAAAAAAATAATAATAATACAAAGTAACAGTAAAAAAAAAAAAAATCAATACCCCGTAAACACGGATTAAAATTGCCCTACGTGTATACAAAAGGAAACACGGTGTATTTGTGCCGGGGAAGAAAAAGTCTGAACAGCCAAATCGCTTCGGCACCATTGTTCGGAATAAAATCCTACTTCCTTTGGAAAAGATGTTATGAAGAGCAATAATACCCCCATATTTCTCTTTATATAACCCCCCCCCCACCTCCTTGGCTTGTACATTCATTGAAACTCCTTTATAGGATATTACTAGGACTCTGACTTCTTATTGATTGAGACACCGAGGCTAGATATGGAGGAATTATAGTGAAAGTTTTTCTAAAATAAACAGCAACGAGTTTTTATATATTTTATTTTTTTTAAATGCTACAGACGCGAAGGGTGAGCTGTAATTATTGTATTGGATTTTAGGATTCAGTTTGAACTTTTTATTACACTATAATAAAAAAAAAAAAAGGGAAAGTTTAGCTCAGATATAAAGTTCCTGTAAATTATATCTGTGTTAATGTGGCCCAGGGGTGTTTTTTTTTCTGTATTGTTATAAGCCGGGCTCGGAACTCAGAAACTAATAAAGAAATAATTATGCATATGTTTTTATTATTTAATAATTATTAACTTGTGCTTAAGCAACATCTTTATATGAGACACACAAACAGGTTAAAGGGAACTCCCCCAATTTTTTATTACTAGTATAAGATTAAAAATATGGTGTAAAAAATATTGGGCTGGTTTTTTTTTTTTAAACTAGTTCTAGTTTTTACTCCATAATCTAATGTTTTTCGGTAGCTGAATATTAGGGATTTGTATGAGTTCTGCAGCCCAGTCTACTAGACTCCTTATCACATTGACTGTGGTTAACGATAGAATGGCTCATAGCCAGACACTAAATGACATAGCCATACACTTTGACTAATTTATTGGAACAAAATGACATAAAACCAGGTTTTCTTCACCGCCCGACATTACTGTATACAGCGCTGGGGAGTTATATTACTGTATACAGCGCGGGGGGGTTATATTACTGTATACAGCGCTGGGGGGTTATATTACTGTATACAGCGCTGGGGGTTATATTACTGTATACAGCGCTGGGGGTTATATTACTGTATACAGCGCTGGGGTTATATTACTGTATACAGCGCTGGGGGGGTATATTACTGTATACAGCGCTGGGGGGGTATATTACTGTATACAGCGCTGGGGGGGTATATTACTGTATACAGCGCTGGGGGTTATATTACTGTATACAGCGCTGGGGGGTTATATTACTGTATACAGCGCTGGGGGGTTATATTACTGTATGCAGCGCTGGTGGGGTAATATTACTGTATACAGCGCAGGGGGTTATATTACTGTATACAGCGCTGGGGGTTATATTACTGTATACAGTGCTGGGGGTTATATTACAGTATACAGCGCGGGGGGTTATCACTGTATACAGCGCTGGGGGGGTATATTACTGTATACAGTGCTGGGGGTTATATTACTGTATACAGTGCTGGGGGTTATAGTACTGTATACAGTGCTGGGGGTTATAGTACTGTATACAGCGCTGGGGAGGTTATATTACTGTATACAGTGCTGGGGGTTATATTACTGTATACAGCGCTGGGGGTTATATTACTGTATACAGCGCTGGGGAGGTTATATTACTGTATACAGCGCTGGGGGGTTGTATTACTGTATACAGCACTGGGGGTTATATTACTGTATGCAGCGCTGGTGGGGTAATATTACTGTATACAGCGCAGGGGGTTATATTACTGTATACAGCACTGGGGGTTATATTACTGTATACAGTGCTGGGGGTTATATTACTGTATACAGTGCTGGGGGTTATATTACAGTATACAGCGCGGGGGGTTATCACTGTATACAGCGCTGGGGGGGTATATTACTGTATACAGCGCTGGGTGGTTATTACTGTATACAGTGCTGGGGGTTATAGTACTGTATACAGTGCTGGGGGTTATATTACTGTATGCAGCGCGGGGGGTTATCACTGCATACAGCGCTGGGGGGGTATATTACTGTATACAGCGCTGGGGTTATATTACTGTATACAGCGCTGGGTGGTTATATTACTGTATACAGTGCTGGGGGTTATATTACTGTATACAGCGTTGGTGGTTATATTACTGTATACAGTGCTGGGGGTTATAGTACTGTATACAGTGCTGGGGGTTATATTACTGTATACAGCGCGGGGGGTTATCACTGCATACAGCGCTGGGGGGGTATATTACTGTATACAGCGCTGGGGTTATATTACTGTATACAGCGCTGGGTGTTATACCGTATTTGCTCGATTATAAGACGACCCTGATTATAAGACGACCCCCCAAATCTTAATATTAATTTAGGAAAAAAAGAAAAAGCCTGAATATAAGACGACCCTATAGGAAAAAAGTTTTACCAGTAAATGTTAATTCATTTAAACACTTTTTTTAATAAAAGCTATGCTTGAGAAAAATATTTTGGTTTTATTTCCTTCTATTTTCCAACCTGTCCCCCAGTTATGCACATCTGCCCCAGAAATGCCTTATACCCCCTATATGCCACTGTGCCCCATGATATGCCTTTTAACCCTCTAAATGCCACAGTGCCCCATAATATGCCTTTTAACCCTATATGCCACTGTGCCCCATGATATGCCTTTTAACCCTATATGCCACTCTGGCACTTAGAGGGTTAAAAGGCATATTATGGGGAAGAGTGGCATATAGGGAGGTTTAAGGCATTTCAGGAGGCAGAGTGGCATTAAAGGGGTTAAAAGGCATTTCACAGAGCACTCTGCCTCCAGAAATGCCTCAAACCCACATTTAACACTCCCCCTCCCTCCTCCAAACTTACCGGTGCTTCTGAGTTGGGGGGGCGCATAACACAGGAGGGTCCAGGTCCCCTGCATCTGAGCCCCAGGTGCTTAGTCCGGGCAGCATGTAGAGCTCCACGCGAATCGCGTAGAGCTCTAAGCACCGGGGACTCAGAAGCACCGGTAAGTTGGGTCGGGGGTTAACACAGGAGGATCCAGGTCCCCTGCATCTGGGTCCCCAGTGCTTAGTCCGGGAAGCGTGTAGAGCTCTACGCGATTGTATCGCGTAGAGCTCTACACGCAGCCCGGACTAAGCACCGGGGACTCAGAAGCACCGGTAAATTGGGGGGGGGGGGGATTAACACAGGAGGATCCAGGTCCTCTGCATCGCTGCGGGGGATCTGGATCTTAGTCTCATAATCAGACCTATTTGAGGTCTGATTATAAGACGACCCTGATTATAAGACGAGGGGTATTTTTCAGAGCATTTGCTCTGGAAAAAACCTCGTCTTATAATCGAGCAAATACGGTATTACTGTATACAGCGCTGGGTGGTTATTACTGTATACAGTGCTGGGGGTTATATTACTGTATACAGCGTTGGTGGTTATATTACTGTATACAGCGCTGGGGGTTATATTACTGTATACAGCGCTGGGGGTTATATTACTGTATACAGTGCTGGGGGTTATATTACTGTATACAGCGCTGGGGGGGTTATATTACTGTATACAGCGCTGGGGCTATTACTGTATACAGCGCTGGGGGGTTATATTACTGTATACAGCGCTGGGGGGTTATATTACTGTATACAGCGCTGGGGGGTTATATTACTGTATACAGCGCTGGGGGGTTATATTACTGTATACAGCGCTGGGGGGTTATATTACTGTATACAGCGCTGGGGGATATATTACTGTATACAGCACTGGGGGGTTATATTACTGTATACAGTGCTGGGGGTTATATTACTGTATACAGCGCTGGGGGGTTATATTACTGTATACAGCGCTGGGGGGATATATTACTGTATACAGCACTGGGGGGTTATATTACTGTGTATAGCACTGGGAGTTATGCTCAACATTTGGGACCCCTAAAACTTCTGCAGTGTTGGCAGATGTCTGATAAAATGTGTCATAACACAACTGTTTTATCTCTATAAAAAGATAGACTTGGGTAACTGAGTGAGTAGCGCATGTTATTGCATTTTTTCAAACGGAAGAGCTCAGCAACAGCTTTTATGGCTTTTTAAATATAAATTACCGGCAAAACTCCCCAAAATTACCTTCAAGTGAAATAAACTGATAACCAATGTCACGCCCTGGAGGCCAACGTACTGGTGTGCTGCACCTTCATTGAGCCAATTTTACTGGCATTATACCGCGATTAGCCCTTTGGGCTAAAAAGCAAGTGCATATCATGCACTGACCCAAATGCCAGGTAATCTGAATAATACAGAACCTGTGGTTGGCAACACTGTTTCCAGTTGCATGGATACCATGTGGATTCGGCCCCTCGGATAATGATGTTCCTTTCATTTTGAAACAATTTCCAGGAGGTTTCCAATGAGCAGAAACAAAAGTCCGGGTCAGACTTAGTTGTCCCAATAAAATGCAGTAAAAATGCCTTTCCTACAAACAATTATATTATAAACCAACCGCCGGCTCCAACGCCCCGGCCAGAAGCTGTTCCTGCGATAACCAAAGAGATTTTGAACGTTGAAGAGAATAGGAATACCAAAGCCCAAGGCGTGTTCAGATAACTTATCTTACATGTCAACCGATACCAGCTCACGGAATTATTACATGAGACATAAAAATCGTTTGTGATACCGCTGACCCGAATTTCCATAGATCCCAATATTTTAAATGGCCAAAAGAGGACACTTAGTTTATTGGGCCCAGTTTGAGACGTGGCTGGGCCCGGGATTTATCATGACTATGAATGTGACATTGTGACCGATGGATAGACATTAGGAAGAAGAATCAAGTATTGTGTTTGCTTTTCTATACCAATTATTGTGACTTTTAGGGCTGTAGAACCCTGCGATACCCTCATACCCAGCAAACATTCTAAGATCATAGGAAAGAGGGGCATCAGGGGAGGAAAAAGATACTTGGTTCTGAAATACCACAACTGGAACCGTTCTGAAGGTACCTTGTTTCCGCACGTCATCCACAGCGGAGATCAGCTCCTCCTTCAGGTCGTGGCTCTCCTTGGCAATCTGCTCTCCCTTTTCCAGGAAGTTTTGGGTAGCCTGTTCCACCGAGGCCGCCAGCACGTGGGCCTTTTTTGAGCGTCCTTTCTTTTTGCCAGATGGACCCTTACTACTCGTGTTCACCAGCGTGGTTACCTGCGGGAATGAAAAACATTGAGATATTACGTGTAACAGTGTATCGTACCCGTGCACATGTATTCACATGTATCATATTTTACTGCGTGTGTTAAGTGTCACCGATACAATAATCTCCACCTGAAGGAACGTAACGGATAAATACTCCGGGCACATAGTCATACCTGGGGTCTCTCCGGGTTTGACCCGGAGATTGCCGGGTGATCGCCGCTCCTCCGGTTCAAAACCCGAATCCTCCGGGTCGTGGGAGCAGGGTCTTGACATGCCCCGTTCCCCATTTTTTTCCTTCAAATGGGGGTGTTTCCCGCTGCCGTCAGCTGGGAGGCCCCCCGTCAGTGGGAACGCCCACCAATGTCAGCTGGAACGCCCGCCGACATCAGTGTGCAGTCCTGGCCGGAGCCAAGAAGTTCCCAGGTGTGCACATAGTAATGTCTATCGTTTTTATGCAAAGATCCACCTGGCCGTCGTCAGCTGCAATGGCGGTCAGCACAAGCCTCCATTAATTCTACAGCTCCCCGGGGCTGGAGTGTAACAATCATGGTCACAGGGGCCACAACTGTGACTGCCCCTTTAAAAGCCATAACCGGGGGTAACACTTGAAGTTATCGGCTGGCGGACGTAGAGGTTATCCGATCTGTTGTCTCACACGCTCCCTGCACGCGGTCTGTTCCAGCATGCCGGAAGTGACATGACATTCATTTCCAGGATCAGTCTGCACAGAGTGGGGGCAAAGATGGCCCAGGCAAGCACCTAGGGTGGGGGGGGGGGCAAACATGGCTCAGCAAGCACCTGGGGGGGCAAACATGGCTCAGGCAACCGCTTTGGGGGTGCAAAGATGGCTCAGGCAAGCACTCTGGGGGGGGCAAAGATGGCTCAGGCAAGCATCCTGGAGGGTGGCTCAGGCAAGCAACTTGGGGGGCCACTCTGGGAGATTTTTCGGTTGTCTAAGTCATCTTGCTATCCTGTTACCGACTCAACATTTGCCATCTGCCCCCCAGATCTGATGTTTCCCCCGCGGAGTCTGCTCTTCCTTAATAGCGTCACGATAAGAAGCCGTCTCAAACTCTACAACTCATTTCTAAATAAAAAATGTGATACAAGAAATCGATTCCATTCATTAGTTTACTACTGAGGTCTTTGGCACCCGCATCCTCCACAGCGTCTTTCCACTCAAATGCCAGTAGACGCGGCCCCTCGGCGTACTAACGGACCCCAAACTGCTGCAAAGTTTTAGTGACCTGCAGAAAGGCAGCGCTGACATTTGAATGCACTTCCAGCCGTAATGCCATCCTTCCGCTCGAACGCACCGTCTTATTGTCTCCCTCCTTACACTAATAGTCTCTGCCGCTAGCCGTGCCACTCGGCTCAATAAAGGAGATTAGAGCCAGACGTGGAAAAGAAGGGGGGGGGGCAACCATGGAATGGGGTCTTAAACGTGGAGAAAGCATCGCTCCTCACGTTACAATTCTTGAACTTTCAAATGCTGAAAATACTTTAGATTTAGGCTTACGGAGCTTCCTTTTTTAATACAGATATATATATATACAGGTAATAGATAATTATATATATATATATAGGTAAAAGGACGCATGCCCGCCCAGATCCAAGCTACGCGGTACTGCTATATAAAATTATTCGTCTTAGCATCCTGAAGAAGGCATATTTTGTTCATTTATGCACAGTGGGTTCTGCTCGAGAACTTAGATTAATGGTTTCTACAACATTTTCCCTCAACCTACACGTATTCCTGCTTTTGCTGGAATACAACTCCCATCACCCAAGCCAAACCCAACACCCTATAGAAAAAAAAAAGTGTTTATGGACAGATAAGTGGCAAACGATATACAGAACGACTCCAAATATCCACATATCCTGGTATTCTTGCCGTGCGTTTGGGCTCTTTATTTAGAATTCTATTTAGGCTTTTGCCCCACGGAGGTTAGAATTCGAGCGTTCCGTGCCTCGGGCGAACAGGTTTAAGGTGAACTCGCCCCAGGCAATCGTGCAATCGGGGAGGAATTTAAAGCAGTTTCAGTATCTAAAGCTTTTAGGCAAAACCTCCAAAACCACTTCCATGTATTTACATTTTAATAGGTTTTTAAATCTCCAGATCTAATGGGGAGGTTAAAAGGTATAATAAATATAATAAAATAAATTGTTTGGCCATGTGGAAGCCGCGTCACAGCCCGGAGGACGTAATGAACTCCGGCCCTTATGTGCCCAGAGATATCTGGAAAGCAATAATGTCCGAGGAAGTCTGCCTAAAAAAAAAAATATATTTAAAAAAAGCTACATGGCTGAATATAACATTTATAGCAAAATAAAGCATACGAAACAAAATTCTCAAGACTGCTGGGCTCTCTGACCCTGACGAAGGGCAATTCTTTAATCATGTTAAGGTTTGCCTCATAAATTCCCAAGGAATCATTAATTCTGGACTAGGGTCATGTGACCATGGCATCACAGAAAATCTTAGTTTTTATATTATTTCTGTGTAACTAAAACTTTCTGAGAATAGAAAATTAAACAAATTAACTTTAGCAGATCTGCCTTTTTTAATGTAATGGAAACAACCTATAGGTGACTGCTTTTGTGTCACGTGACAGACTGCCCCCCCCCCAAAAAAATGGTATGAAAAAAAAAAAAAAAGATATTAAGAATTAATTCTTGGAAAGGTTTGGTCATTCATTTAAATTTTTGTTGGTTTTCAGAGGACATTAGCGTGGAGTGTATTATTATTATTACCTGTTATTTATTAATCACCAACAAAGTACACAGCGCTGTACAATTTAAGTGGTGCAGTTAACACACACAACAAATATACATACAAACAGATACATTGTAGAAGTGAACCCATGTTGGGCTTATGGGGGCTCCTCTCCTGAGCTTACAATCATATCCTGAAGCCCCAAATCATCAAGATTGTGGGGATTCACTCTAAGACCACCTAAACCTGGACAACCCCCCCCCCTCTCTTGGAAAGGTTAATCAGATGGGACAGAGAGGAGGATGAGTACTCTGTGGCAGAAGACCCCAAGATAGGGATAGTTTTAGGCTATTAAAATAGTTTATGTGGCCTTCGTTCAAATGATAGTCACTGTCCTGGAGACTTTCATTCCAGTGGGTATAGAGCCTAAGCCTCCTAAGATTTCCATAGAAGTCCCTAGAGAATGGTTATGGCATGAGTATTAAATTAGTAGTCTCTGCGTCACCGAGCCACCCTGCAGAGGGCTCAGGCTCTCCCCACACGTGTAACGTGTCAGCTGTCAGAAATAATTAGGATAGATTTTTAATAATGCATGTGGGAAGCCAGATGGAGTCCACCGGCTCTTGTTCTTAGCAGGACTGTGACACACGCAGCTATTCTACGGCAGCTAATTGCGACCTCTTGTATCCAACGATGGAGTCTGAGACAGTAAGACGGCCATTAGCTGCCATAACGACTCTGCTGAGGAAGACAAGGTGAAAGAGCTGCTGTATGCTCCCTCTCTGAACACACCGACGGGACCGGCATGTAATGGGCTAGCGTTGCGGCAGCGGGGCAAACCTTCTGTCCACAAGCTTTAGGGCAGCAGAAAAAGTAAGTAGCTGTGAGGTCGCTGAGGCTTCTGCCCACCTATAGAAACAGAGAATGCGACGGCAGATACGACCCATTCTGCCCATAAAGCCGCTCAGTTTTTCCTGCTGTAAAGACCTTAATCAGTCGTTGGTCTCGTCTTAGATTCAGGAGCCGTATTCCGATCCCATGCATGTTTCCCAAACACGAGTCTCGCTGGCTGCCCCGACCTGTGCTTGTCTACCGTTAAAGAACCTGAAGTCGTCTGCCCCTGACCTTAAGACCCTCCGACCATTCTCTTGTCTTATCCCTAGTATCACGCACCCTGACCTCCGTTGCTGCCTGGGTGGTCCTGCCACCCCTTGAGACCACCCAGGGTAGAAGTGTTTGCAAGGACAGCCAATTGCTGCTTAGGTGATCCACAACCAAAACCGCTCGAGCATTTAATACGATAGAATTATACAGAGAAGAGGATGAGATGAAAGGGAGAACCTTAGGGTTTCTGTATGATATATGAGCTCTAAATAAACTAAAATGATACGTATCATTTGTGTGTCCTGGACACATTCCAGGTGCTGCCCCCCGCAGTATGGGATGTATAAACACACACAAGAAAATCAATTACCCTGTTATACATCCTCCATACTGCAGGGGGCAGCATTTTACACATGCTGGGCACAAGCTCACGAAATACATGTGCGTCCCGGGGGGGGGGGGCTGATATGGGTATACCCGGCGACACTTCGCATTTTGCCGAATACAAAACAGGTTGAACCCCAGCAGAGAAACGTGAATGCGGCAAGCAGTGGTTACTGACAAGCGGGTGATTTATTAAGCCCAGCAGTAATTCCATTCACTATGCATCCTTCTAGAATGGAACACAAATAAACAAACCAAGACATTCTTTTCCTTTCTATCCCTGAATGTCCATTTTCAAGCAGTCTCTTTTTTTTCTAGGTAGCTGTATAACTGTAACCCTTTCAGTACCAAGTAGCAGATGCCTCGTTATGATATGTTGACAAGCCCCAAAAACTCATTCTCTCCCTATATCAAACTTTTTTTGAAAGTGAGAGGCATATGTACCTCTCAAGTGTCTGTTTATAAGACCTCCTTCAGGTCCAAATTCTGTTACACTGAACACAGAACTTGACGGTTGATGTGAACCGTTTCTCCTGATGTAAAGACTCAAACCGTAATCAGGTCTCGTCTTAGATCGAGGACAGCCATACGCCTGTCCCATCCATCCATGCTTAAATTCCCTTCCACTCCTGCTGGGAGGCTGTTCAACGTATCTATCGCCTTCTCAGTAAAGTAAAACTTGCATTACCTCTAAGCCTCGAGCAGGGACGTTGCTTGTGATGGCCAAGGAGCCTTAAGAACCAAGTCTACAGGGAAACACTAGAGATTAGGACTATGTGATAATATAGCAGGTAGAGAGGACGGATCACAACGTGTGTGTATGGGCCCCGTAATGTGTATATGGAGTCCGTGTTGTGTTTACGCCGTGTTTACAGAAGTTTGGACTCAAACCCCAGATCTTTAATGAACCCACAGACTTCCATGCCGGGGTAATCCCCGGCCAAGTCACTTAGGATTCACCCCCACCTGTCATGTTCTCTTTTGACTCTTCACTTCTCCTTATCCAACACCTTTTTTCACGACACCAGACGGCAATTACTTGAATGATTTGTTAAAAAAAGAAGGTGTTGCTTTTTTTTTTTTCCCCCCTCTTAATTTTATTTATTTTTAAAGAAAACGTATAATGGATTACAACGCCTGACAAAGCGATTGCACAAACATCTGTTTCCCTTACAAACTTCAGCATTTGTAGTCGAATAAGTTCAGCCATAAAAACCAATTAGTTGGTAAAAATGTTATTTAAACACTTATAGCGGATATCGCATTCATTTGTTCCCGTGCGTCTACGTTGGAAAACCAGTGTTTTTATGTCACCAGCAAAATATTTGATTTAATACCAAACGCAGAAGCTTTTCTTTTGTTAAATAAAATTTGGATTTATATTTAACTGGAAAGAGAAAATATTTAATTTAAATAAATATAGAATTAATAATATCCAAGAGAACGAAAACTATGCAATATAACGCGCCTGCGTTTGATACCGCAGTCGCACATAATTTGAATTTAAATGGGTATTGATTCTATTGTCTACCCAAGAGTTTTGTTAAAGGGATATGGTTTCCTCTCCAATGTTCTAAATTTAGAGTTTAGAATTTTGGATTCCTCCATAAAAACTTTGTAGTCATTTACCTGCCTTTATAACAACCCATTGGTTTTTTTGTTTGCCCAACAGATGTTTGGGATTCATGTCAGTTGAAGGGTAAATTGTTCAGTGTTGGCATGGCCAAATCCAAAAGTCTACTAGAAGATGTCCTCACCATCTCCTTAAACATGTGTAGGCAAGAAACCTTGGATGCTCTCTTTTCCTTGATCACCGTTAAGAAGATGGGCTCAGTGAGGATGGATGAAGAAAAATGGTCTATAATGGTTAGATACATTATATAAAACGATAATAGAAGTGACATGAACGTCATGGATCCTTCAGTGATTGGGATATGAGCGTCATGCATCCATCAGTGGTGAGCCACCATGTACCCGGAACACCAGAGTCCTTGACATGGGTTGTGGAAGTAATTGCTGCTTATAGCATTTAGTCAAACGTCCTTCACACAGAGTGTTCTAGAAAAGACAGTGTTCCCAAAATAAATATAGCCACAGAAGAGTTTTTACCATGGAGGCTTTTGCAAGACAGAAAAGCCATTATTCAGATGCGGGTGAAACTTTTCCTCAGCTGCACCACCAACGATGATGTGACAGGTCATGACTTCCTATGATCATCTAAATACGAAATGTTATCCACAAGAAACAAAAAACAACCAAACCCCCCCCCCCCGCAAGATTCTGATAATATATCCAGGATTTTTTTATTTTATTTTTTAACCCAAAACAGAACCTAATAGTTTGGAAGATCATTTATTAAGTCACAACCTGTAATAAAAATATTTTGGTGAAGTTATGGATGGCCAATATCTTGTTTAAATCTACATGTTAATGAATTAAACCTGTTCCGATGCGCATTTCTCTGATGTCTATTAAAATGTAAGCAATGTCTATTAGTTATTGCCCATTAGTAATTATGAACGGCTACCATGCTATTAAGTGTTTGAGAAATGAAAATGGACTTTTGACATGTTTCTTCAACTCGCAATTAGTCATCTTGATCTTTTCCCGAAGATCTTTACCTATATGTGACCCCAACGAAAAGACTGACTATTTGCTCAATCCGTCTTATTAATGTTCGGGCTGCAGGATAAATAGGCATCAAGCAAACTGCACGTTACTATATATTTATATATTTATCAATTAAAAAAGAGTGAGTTTTGGGACTGTGCCTTTTATGCCAAAAGAAAGAGAATTTATCACTTAGAAAACATCATAGGTACCACATTTCGCATCTGACCGTGCCAAAAACTGCCCATAACACTAGATTTTAGAGCCAAGAGAGAATTTATACAATCAGGTCAATTCACTTGGAATTCGTCTATGCCAACATGAACAGCAATTTGTTTATTCACAGGATTATGTGTTGATGAATGGAATGCTGAAGTTGAGTTGGACGTTGGACCCCCCCGAGCTGTAAACATGCCCCACACCTACTGACCAACATTACTGGTCCGCTGACTAAAGAACCGCAAAGAAAATGCAGTTCCAACTGGGAGTTTATTGTTTTTATATATATTTAAAAAGAAGACTTTACAATATCATCTAATTTTTCTCATTCTTTCACATTCTCTCCTCTTCTTTTTTCTTATTCTTAGGTATTGACGCTTACATAGATTTCCTTGCCTTTGCTTTTTTTTTCTCTTTTCCCAGCGACTTGTCAAAACATAAAAATTTGAGTAATTTCAGTTCATAAGCAGGACAAATACACGGAGTATGGAGTCTGGCAGCTTTTCCATTTAACAGGAGGCTGCGTTTTACTGAAACGAGGGACGTATGCCTACTGCAGAAAGACTTTTACCTCCCGGTGGGAAGTGGTAAAAATGAAACATAATTGTAGATTCAAACAAAACAGAGGGGGGGGGGGAGACTTTCTGAATGTGCATAGAAATCATTATCGAAGAATAAAGCACTGAAAACTAATTGAATCCCAAAAGTAATAAAAAAATAAATTACGAAGGTATTAGCGAGCTATTCTATAAGAGTCACCACCGTGAAAATAGAGCCTGTATTAGAGCTTGCTATTGCTAAATATCTTCAAACATAATACAATTAATAACAAATATATAAGTTAATATGTTTGCGATGCCACCCATCGACCATGGAATACTATTGCGGATATTAAAGCCATGAGGATAACTGGGATCTTCCAGGGCTGACATTGGACCTCTCCCTCTCGAGCTTCTTATAGAGATGCGGTCAAGATAACGGGCATTGTGTGTGCGTTGCCCCTTCTGGAGATTAAACGCACACTCGGAGGTCCGGTAATGAACTGCGAATTCCATATTCCGAGAGTTCCCAGGTGTGAGCGTGGGCTGTGGAGCAGTCACGATGCCAGACACCTTGAGTGTGTTAGACTGCTTATGATTGCAAGTCCCCATGCTCATATCTCTATGACAATGTTAGCCAACTTCTTGAGGGCTAGTGCTGGTTTTTGGCTTGTCCACGCAAGGTTGGTGGCTTCTTTTTAGGGAGACCTCTTTCCATGAGGACTATGTCAAGAGAATCAGTGACATGATAACTATCTATGCTTCTTCAACACAGAAACATAGACTTTGAAAGCAGTGCTAGATTATGGACGGTACTGTTTAATGCCTAGACCTTTCCAAGAAATAATTTTCAAATCAAGTAATAATTCAGCGTAACGTTTGCCAGGAACACATAATTATATAAAACAAAGACAAGCATTTATAGGTTGTTGCCATAAAAGCTAAAAAAAACAGCCACTATAGCCTTAATGGCACCCGACGCTTGCACACACACAGAGGACATCACATGCGCCCGTATCGGACATCACCTTACAGCGACCTCTAATTCCAGTATATGATCGTGAGGAGCCACATCCTCCACATAGGCATCAATGCTTTACAGCGATAAACATGCATGCTCCTGAATCTATGAAGAGACCAACGACTGATTAAGGTCGGAGTCTTTACAGCTGGCTGACTAGTTTGGGCCGAATGGATCTTATCTGCCGTCAAATTCTAGGTTTTCGAATAATGGCTTTTGTTTTGCCATTCCAGACTTGCAAAGTATTGTGGGGAACGTAGTCCATACAAGTTTGAGTGCTTAAGGTTTCTGTTTTATGGGAAAAGGTTGTGAAGGGTGAAACTGTAGTCAACAGGTGGTCAAAGAACCGCTTATCTGAACATTCAGCAATAATGTTCAGCGGAAGACATCACGGGGGGGGGGGGGTTATAATGCCATCTTTTTTAAAAGTCCAAAGATCAAGAAATTAAAAACACATAAAAACACGATTTAACCAATACGATCAGCTAGACAGGACTGTGCCCGTAATTACGATCTTCATGGGGTTTTTTTCTTTCCGCTGTTGGTTCTGAGCTTTTTCACTGTAAATATATTACACAGAGCTGTTATATCCAGCTGGGATACTATATTTACAGTCCTTAGTGCCCATTCCCGAAAAAATAATAATAAAAAAAAAAAAAATTGAAAGAACCCCCTTCCAACAAAAACCTAAATCTGTTGTAAAAACAGAGGCGATTAGTCAAGCATCAGATATTCAACGACATAAACTAATAATTACATCCTTAACTTGTAGAAGGCCGGTCTGTTTTTTTATCTACAGCGTACGAGTAAAAAAAAATAAAAAAAAAATATATAAATATATATATATATATTACAGCCCTTAAAAGAAAAAAAAAAAAAAAAATCTTATTAATGGAAAAATATTATATAAAATCATTACATTGTTCATGAATGAACCAAAGGTTTGATTTGCTTGTTTTTTCATTTACTGAAATATTTTAAATGCAAAGCACAGTTCATGTTTGTGACCATTTTACTAACATTTTATTTCTTTGTATATTCCTGAATTTATTTATTTTGTGAATGGGAATAAAGAGCTTGCACATCATAAACAAACATTTCATAATTATTCTGTTGCAAAATAAATTGGAATTTACATGAAATTAAAACATTTACAAAATATATTGACTCAAACATAATTACCGTATTTGCTTGATTATAAGCAAATGCTCTGAAAAATACCCCTCATCTTATATTCAAGGCCATCTTATAATCGGACCTCAAATAGAGGTCTAACTACAAGACTAATCCCCCGCAGCACTGCAGGAGACCCGGATCCTTCCCTCTGCCAGCCGGTGTGTGCAGACAACCTCCGCTGGTGCCGGCACTTCTGCCAAGGCTTCTATGACGGAGCGCCGGGGTCACATGACCTTCCGGTGCTCAGTCATAGAAGCCCAGCAGTAGCAGCAGAGGTTTTCTGCGTGCATCGTGTAGACCTCCACCGGCTGCCACCAAGGAATCTGAAGCATGGAGGAAACTTCTAGGAAAGCACTGGTAAGTTAGGGGGGAGGGGTAAGAGTGGCATATGGGGGGGTATAATAGTTTTCTGGAGGCAGAGTGGTATATAGGGGGGTATAAGGCATATCTGGGGGGCAGATGTGCATAACTGGGGGCAGAGTGGCAAATAAAAGAAAACTAAAAAAATATATGAATTTCTCTCAATCATAGTTTTTATTAAATATAAAAAAATTGTTTACATGAATTAATATTTACTGGTAAAACTTTTTTCCTATAGGGTCCTCTTATATTCAGGCTTTCTTAGGGGGGGGGGGTCGTCTTATAATTGAGCAAATACGTTTTTTATCATAAGATCAGCCATAACCGGTAGCGAAAGTACCAATTGTGAGTCTTTGATATGATCAACAGCAAGGGGGAGAATAGGAAGGTGTCAGCTTCAGAGTGTGTGACCCTGAGAATCGGCCCCTTTACCCCGAGACCCTGAAATTGGGACAAAAACTCAGAGTTCCCGGTGCAGGTATGAATAGTGGATAAAAATATGACCACGAATGGGTAGAGCTAATATAAAACTTTGCCAAATTCTGGTAAAAAAAAATAAATACAAATAATAAAAAAATTAAAAATCAGCCAAGCGCCTATCCCTTCTTTATGGCAATTTATACTTAATATTTATTAACATTTTTCACTCCTTAGGATTTAGTCAGACCTGAGCTGGGTTTTTACTGCCTATGGCAGCCTCTAACCAAAATGTACCATGGCTTGTGAGGTTCTCCCTTTTCATGCAATAAGAGAAATCCATACACTGGAAAATCACAAAAGAAAGTTATTATTTAAGGTTTTTGTAATGCAGCACAGTTTCCGGAAAATGGGGATGGAGAGCAAAGAAAACTGTGTTTTTCATTAAAACAATACATTAACATGTAAATATTACCCAGTGTGTATTAAAAATAATACATAAACATTGTTATCTACAATTCTTTGGCATGATGTCACCGTTATAAATAAAATATATTGGAGATTACTTTATAATACAAATCTAAAAAAAAATAAAAAAAAAAAATTCCCAAACGGAGTTTACTAACTCTGCTTAACGATCGTAATCAATTGATAATAAAAGCTGTAATTGCAAATCATGTTCTGGTGCTAAACCCGTCATAACCGGCACAATTATTTCCACAAACTCTGAGAAACGAAGTTTTCAGGCTCAATAAAAGAAATTAACAATTATTATATTATATAATATTATGGTTTATTTAATACATAAGCAGACCGTAGATAAGACCCATTCTCCCCATTTTTCCTGATGTAGAGGCGTTAATCCCTATTCTTACTCAGCCGTTGGTCTCGTCTTAGATTCAGGAGCCATATGCCTACCCCATGCTGTTTTAAACTCTACCACTTGTGCTGGGAGGCTCTTCCACTTATCTACCACCCTCTCAGTAAAAAAAAAAAAAAATCTAAGCCTTTGACCCTCTAGTTTTAGAGCACTTGTAACATTTCTCCGGTATATTATCTTAATTATCGTATGCAGTTGATCATATGGTATTGTTTATTATGTGGGAAGATAGGGAAGAGTTTAAAAAGGATTTAAATCCATTGCAGTATTTCCTCCACCGCTGGAAGGCTTTCTTGTTCAAGTCGCACACAGTAGGAGAGAGGAAAGAAGAACAAAAAAACAAAAAACCTGGAACTCTATAAATCACACCCGACAACTCATTACTGAGATCCCCAATTATTCCGCAGCATAACATTCGCTACAAAGATTTGTATGAACCATTTTCGTTAAGTCAAAATGTTACATATTAGAGATTTACTGGAATGCTCAGCGCATAAAAGTCTCAACGCTTAAAAAAAATTGGTGGATTTTTAAAGCTTTTAAAGGGGAAGTCACCTGGAAACAAATATTGGTCTCCCTGAGCAACAAAAAAAAAAAAAAAAAAAGAAGATTTGGTCATTTTATATTTATTTATTTTTAATCATTGTTATTGTGCTCTCCAAAACTTGAATTATAAGTAGATTTTTGCCCTTTTATGGTTTTATTATTTATATTTTATTTAGCCAATACGAGCTCACAGTATAAGAAAAAAAAGGGCTAAAATAAAAACAAAAATAAAAAAAAATACCAGGACTGAGATTTCCTTTATTGGTCATTCTCTGTTCCACCAAAGAGACGTAAAAAACCACAACACCTGTTTTTTTTTTTTCTCTTTTAAGGGCCCAGCAGGCAAAATATAGAGTGCATATCTATTAAGTTTAACTGTCCCTCTTTTGGGAAGATATTTCCTTTTTTCTCCTATGTCCATGAAAATTGTTGGGGTATTGGTATATAAATTTATATATTTTTATTTTGTCCTACAAAATTCCAACAAAAAAAACATACATCTTCCATAATAATTGGAAGGAGTCAAAACATCACATTCAGAAACATGTTACCGCCTGATAAAGCCCATATTATATGTACATTATATTCTGTTCCCGCTGCGCATGCACAGCGTATATTCACTAACCTAGGAATCGGTCATTAAACGTTTTGACTCTCTGTGATTTAAGGCCTATCCCAGTGAGCTGAAACCTCGTGAAGGGCTATGCCGTCCCTTCGTAATGTATACTTCAATCAGAGGACCCAGAGAATTCCCAGCTATGGGGGGGGTAACTTGACGGGACGCTAGACAGGTCGCCATCTGGCCCAACTATATACAGTATTAGAGGAGCAAGAAATACGCTGAGCATTAGACTGTTAGATGGTTTTGTTCCAGATATATAAAGGAAGACAAATAGTGCTTTATTACATCAAATTCCGGAATGCTGTAGAACAGTCGCATAGCCATTAATTAACGCGAAGAAGTTACACAAAGCAAGGCAAATGTTTGATGACGCGCCAACGATATCCGCAGGCTCGTCTTTAACGCGGGGGGCGCAAGGTGCCGCTGCCCGGGGCCTTGTTGCTTACCCTGGAGCCCCTTTGGGTCTAAATACCGCCCCGTGAATCAGTCCTTCCAGGAACGTTACAATGCGATTGATTTGCTCTAAATGATCTAGGAACATCTTCTGGAACAAACTCAGATTGTCTGCCAGGGCTGGGACTATCTGGGATTGATTGCGATGCGAATATAACAACCCCCTGACGATAGCGAATTCTAATCACATAGAACTGTTCTGCTACTGCTGCTATCTCAAAAATTACAAGTCTGTGGATTTAAAACCTGATGTTTAAGATAATATAACAAAACACAGGATGTCAGCTCATGGGCACATCTGGGAACTCTCCGGGGTCCGCCTGGAGGGGATACGTGGAGAATCTCTGGGTCACGGAGGTACTCCTCATCCCCGCTCGCTTCCCCTGCCTTCTGCATTTTGGGCTAGCACGGACCGGCCAGCTGACAACGGGCAAGACCACCGGGTGGACCGCCGGCTAACAAAGCCACGCGCTCACCAAATCTAATAATGCGGCGCGAGCGTAAAAAACTTAAAGCGCCAGCCAGGCCCGGACTGGGACAAAAAATAAGCCAGAGCAGCCCATTTTTATTTATTTATTTATTGTTAAAGCCCACCCTTCATGAACCATCTTTGCATTTACTCACTCATTCACACAAATCATTAACACATTCATTAATGCAGTCTCACAAATCATTCAAGCAATTCATCCACACATTTATTCATTCTCATACGCATTCACACTACCCCTTCTCCCCATCTTATCTGCCCCTTCTATGTTCCCCCTTTTCACTATGTACCCCCTTCCCCACTTCTCAATATGTATCCCCTCTCCCCATTTCTCACTATCTAACCCTCCTCTGCCCTTTCTCACTGCACCCCCTCCCTCACCCTACTTACCTTGTTGCCGGAGCAAGCAGCAACTGCGACCGGGACCGCGGCAGGGCCGGATTGACTTAAGGGCTGATGGAGCTGCAGTTCCAGGCCCCTACCTTAAAATAGGCCCAGTCAGTCGGCCTCTACGGCCGCATTAACGCAGGGCCCCTTAAGCCCGCCGCAACTGCGACCGGGTCCGGCACTCTAAGGGGCCAGGAAGCCCCCACCAGGGCCGGCCTTAGGGGTCTGCGGCCGCACAGGGCTTAAATTAAAACATCGGGGTTTTGTTTTTTTTTTTACTTTATTTAACATCCTCCATGTTAAATAAAGTTAACAAAAACTTTATTTAACATGGAGGATGTTAAATAAAGTAAAAAAAAAACCCCCGATGTTTTAATTTAAACCCTGTGCGGCCGCACACCCGTAAGGCTGGCCCTGGTGGGGGCTTCCCGTCCACAGTTGCGGCGGGCTTAAGGGGCAGGTGCCCCTTATGCCCTGCGTTAATTTGGCCGTAGAGGCCGCATAGGCCCAGTCAGTCCGGTCCTGACTGGGCCTATTTTAAGGTAGGAGCCTGGAGCTGCAGCTCCATTAGCCCCTAAGTCAATCAGTCCCATCATCGCAAGTCCAGCGATTTAAATTGTACAAACATTTAGGTACTTAATAAAAGGTAATACATGCCAATAACGATGATAGTAATGATAAATTCCTTATATTATACTTCGTGCATTAAGAAGCAAAGCGATCCTTTTCACCCTGCTGCTTTTTATAATATTATTTTATATAATATCGCTTACTTAATTCATATCGAATGACTGTCAAGGTCAAGTTTGTAATACCAAGGATAAAAAAAAAAATAACTACAAACCTCCAAAAAACGTCACAAAAAAAATAACTAAATACCGTATTTGCTCGATTATAAGACGAGGTTTTTTTCAGAGCAAATGTTCTGAAAAATACCCCTCGTCTTCTAATCGGGGTCGTCTTCTAATCAGACCTCAAATAGAGTCTGATTAGGAGACTAAGATCCAGATCCCCCGCACCGCTGCAGGGGACCTGGATCCTCCTGTCTCACCCCCCCCCCCCCCATCATACACACTTACCGGTGCTTCCTGCTGTATTGCCGGGGCAGCGGGTTGACGTCTACGCGATCCGCGTAGACAACGTCCGCTGCAGCCGGAAGGAGGTGTGGCTAGCAGCGGGGGTTGTCTGCGTCCGTCGCGTAGACCTTCCCCGACTGTCAGAGATCTCTGATCTCTGACAGCCGGGGAAAGTATACGCGACGGACGCATACAAACCCCCGCTGCCAACTCCACCTCCTTCCGGCTGCAGCAGAAGGCGACGTCAACCCGCTGCCCCGGCTGGAAGCACCGGTAAGAGAGGGCTGAGAGGGGAGAGAGGGGAGAGAGGGGAGAGGAGAGGGGAGGGGGGGGAGAGAGTGTGTGTGTGTGTGTTAGTTAAATGGGGGCATAGGGCATTTCTGGAGTGGCGTTAAGGGGGCATTTAATAGAGCACTCTGCCTCCTGAAATGCCTTATACCTCCCTATATGCCACTCTGCCCCATAATATGCCTTTTAACCCCCTAAATGCCAGAGTGGCATATAGGGGTATAAGGCATTTCTGGAGGCAGAGTGCTCTATACAATGCCTTTTAACTCCCTTAATGCCACTCTGCCTCCTGAAATGCCTTATACCTCCCTATATGCCACTCTGCCCCATAATATGCATTTTAACCCCCTAAATTCCAGAATGGGATATAGGGGTATAAGGCATTTCTGGAGGCAGAGTGGCATATAGGGGGTCAAAAGGCATACCATGGGGCACAGTGGCATATAGAGGGTTAAAAGGCATATCATGGGCCACAGTGCCATATTGGTGTGGCAAGCCTGGGGGCAGATGTGCGTAACTGGGGGACAGGCTGGAAAATACAAGAAATAAAAACAAAAAAAATATTTTTCTCAATCATAGCTTTTATTAAAAAAAATAGTTTACATGAATTAACATTTACTGGTAAAACTTTTTTCCTTTAGGGTCGTCTTATATTCAGGCTTTTTCTTTTTTCCTAAGTTAATATTCAGATTTTGGGGGGTCGTCTTATAATCAGGGTCGTCTTATAATCGAGCAAATACGGTAATAGAAATAGAATTAAACTCCCAATATGATGTATAGGGTAGGGCACCTTCTGCCCTGGGGCGGGCAAGTAATGCAAAGTTGCCCCTCAGCAGAATGACCATGATAATAAGAAACAATTTACTGTCCTACGAGGAGTTAAAGTTTCTTACATTTAAACATTTCAGCTGCTAGCTGTTCTTTAACACTGAAGGCGAGAAAAAACACCTCCTCTTCAAATACCATTATTCCAGAGCTGAATCCCGGTAATTCCACCACTACGCTTTCCTAATCCCGGCAATTTGCTCCGGGGCGCATCGGCGTTTAATAATTCAGACCTCCCGAGGAGGCCGGGGGAACCGTACGAGATTATTAGTGATAGGAAATGATGCCGGGAAACTTAATGACACTCTTCTCGATCAACAAATGGTACCCAGAACTCGTTGACAGCTCCTTAGCACCTCCGGATCGCGTTTAAGATGAAATGTAATGTAATTGCGGAAGCTTCGAGCTGCAGGGATGCATCGTAACACCAGAAGCGCTTCCTCAAACGCGCTGAGATAAATCGGCGGACATGCAAACCATTCTACGGCTAAATGTATTTTAGAAGCGATGGCTTAGATCATCTGGAATGCGACCATCGGAATATTCTTTATGTGCCGGTATCCTAACTGCTGTGGTGCCAGGCACTGTATGTCAGAACAGCCTTACACAAGCTTTACACTATGTGCATAGTTGCCAACAGTCTCTATTTGGTCAGGACTGGACCCGGTGGCCGGAGATCCTGAACTGTGTCAATGTATGATTGCATTGGCTTTTACGAAGTCGCCTTACATGCATCATACAGCCGTTCTCACTGGAGAAACTCACCATGAACGGGGGCCTTGGTAATGAACAGTGAAATCTCCATTTAGTGAATAAACCCCTCTGTCCCCTCCGCACATTATTATAACCTTTAGGGCTGTTGAACTCTGCGATACCCTCATACCCAGAAAACATTCTGAGCTCCTAGAAAAGAGGGGAATCGGGGGAGAAAAAAGGGACACGGGGATAGGTCCTAAAATTCCAATTCCATGCATGTTTAACCCCTTAAGGACAATGGGCAGTCCCAAACCCATTGAAAACAATGCATTTTGAGCTAGTACATGTACGAGCTTTTTCATTAAGGGGTTCTTAAACTTCTGTTTTAGCCTCTACCACTTCTGCTGGGAGGATGCTTATCTATCATGCTTATTATTGTGATTTCCCATTTGTGAGATATTGAATTTTTGTGTTTGGTATATATATATATATATATATTAATAATAATTTAAATATGAAATACACCAAATATATATTTAATAATTATTAAAATAATAATTAGTTAAGCAGCTCCCAAATACAATTTCCAAGAGTCTTGCTAACCAAAAAATATATTTTTAGAATTTATCATAGAAAAGACTTTTTTATGTCTCGCCTGCAGCTTGAACAATGTTTGGTATTACTCAAATCGTTTAATTCTCTTTGTAATAGACGATTCATGACATCACGTTGGGTTTTTTCTCCTGGATTTACCAGTTCGGAACAAATCCGTATTTCTAGCAGACATATTGAGAGAGATGTATAATATGTTATAAAAATGAGCTTGTCCTTCCAAAACCCCTTAGAGCCTTCAGAGATTAACACGGAATCTCTACCATTGGCCCCATGTGCGTTATTAATCACCCAGTAATATTTGGGGGAAAATGCTTGCTTTTCAAAGATGTAACTAATGTATTCCGGCGGTATTAACATTAAAGCCCTTATTAATTCCATTTAAGAATCACAATATTTTTACTAAGCATTAATGTGAAGAAAGATAATTTTTGCATGAGCAAATAAGACCCATTTGGCCCATCTAGTCTGTCTGTCTTTCTTGATGTAAAGATTCAAACCTCAATGAGACAATGAAGAAAGGGGAAAAAAAAGGGAAGGAGAGGCGGAAAAGCAAAACGGGAGTAAAGGCAAAAAAGAAAAAGGGGAGGAAAGGCGAAAAAGAAAGAGGGGATGAAGAATAGAAGCTGAAATTATTTTTGGCATGCTATTTGAAAGACAGACCAATAGACTAATGTTCGTCTTTCAAAAGGGGCAAAGAGAGGCAAAAAAAGGGCAAGGAGAGGCAAAAAAGGGGCAAGGAGAGGCAAAAAAGGGGGCTAAGGAGAGGCAAAAAAGGGGGCTAAGGAGAGGCGAAAAAGGGGCTAAGGAGAGGCGAAAAGGGGGCTAAGGAGAGGCGAAAAAGGGGTTAAGGAGAGGCGAAAAAGGGGTTAAGGAGAGGCGAAAAAGGGGTTAAGGAGAGGCGAAAAAGGGGTTAAGGAGAAGCGAAAAAGGAAAAAGGGTAGGAAGAATAGATGCTAAAATGTTTTTTGGCGTGCTATTTGAAAGACAGGCCAGTAGGCTAACGTTCTTCTTTCAATATATACAACACACGATGACGGTCTTCCGATATAATTATAAATTGTCATACAGAGGGGATTCACTGTACTTCTTTTGGTGAAAACAATTAAAATTTCCATGCAAACACCTTGTACAGAGGCCATTTAAGTCAGGAAGGGAACTGAACTCCTCTCCACATCACGCCGTATTACATTAAATGACATCCCTTAGCCGCTGCCTAGAAAATACACGGATCTGATTTTCTGAAGCACATTTAGATGTATTAATTGGACAGATAATTCTGGGAGTGAATTACGTTTCACAACATCCTCCTCCGGGTCTTGTTGATAAATATTTATGAACATTACTTATTCCGGTTTGTGTGATAATCTAATATGCATATGTATCATCGCACACACACATTATCCAGGTGTGCAATTATTTCACAGATATAGCCGGGAAAAGGCGAGGGGCCATCATACCAGGACATCGTCGGGGATCTAATTCTCCTTTCATGGGCATTAAAACTTCACTTATAAGGAAAGGGCTACAAGATATATGAAAATGGCTTCTAAAAAAAAAATTCCCCAGTCTCGACAGCCTCATATGGTTTTCTCCAGAATCAAACGTTGGGAAACCCACTCAGAGGTGAGCAAGGTGGCTTATAAAATATAATAATAATAATATCCCTTATGGAAACATTCATTTTTAAATATATTTTTTGTTCTTTTTTTATATATTTTTTTTCACCCGGTTGATATCTTCATTGATATCTGTAACATTATAACTAAATTTTCATTATTGGTGAAACATCTTCTTTCCCCATTCTCAGAATGTTGTAGGCCGGATACATTATTATGTTATTATTCTGCTTACCTTAATAGTTTTAATTACTTTGTTTTCAGTTGCCTTCCCAGCTATTGACTTTGATCTGCTGAGATGAAGGGTGATCTTTAATTGTGAACAATGCCCTCTATAAAGAGATTAAGGGCTTCGCTCACTAAACGTTTAAATCTGAGCTGTGAGCGCTCATTCCTTAACAAGCCAGATATTTCTTTATTACTTACCCTTCTTACAAAAAATATCTACCTTCATACAAAAAATATTGAAATATTCCTATTTTGACAATCCAATTTTACAATAAGCATCTTGAGATGCAACACAGAGTGTGAGGACCAAAAGAACTGGCTAGCAAACGGGACTTGGAGATAAAAGTCCATATTAAAGTTGCTGTTCCATTTGGAAAAAATAATTGCGCTTCAAAAATAAACCGTTTCAAAAGTTTTTTTGTCAGTTGCAATGGCAATGACCTATCGGTGACATGTGACAATTAAGCGTTCCCGGCAAAGAATAGGAATGAGGCAACATTTTACATGATTTATGAATTATTTCTGGGAAGGCATTACAAGGAATGATGTTTCCAATGCGGCATTTAGTTACAAAAAAAAATCTTAAATTTAGCAGAGTAGGTGGAACAGCACCTTTAAATGTTCCGAGTGAGAAAACTTTTCGGCTGGACAGCACCCAGGTTGACAGCCTGGGTTTCTAGATAGTCAGGCTTTATAATAGTTATTTAAAATGCAAAGTACAGGGCTATTAAAGAAGTATTATTTCTACTGGGGTCCGCTTTACATTTCATGCATTCAATTAGCCGGCTTCTCATTCTAGCACATTTTCTTTTCTTTATTTCTTCATATAACTGTGTGAAGTAATTAATTTTAATGACAAGGGCCCTTCCACACAGTAGATATTACTGCTATGAAACTATTATTCATTGATACTTCCTGGAACTGCAATTACAAATTAAATCTATTTTTCCTCTAAAAAAGCTAAAATAGTAACAATTAATCGCAAATTTCAGTTTGCAAGAAAAAGAGTGGTATAAACATAAAATAGTACAGAACTAATGCAATTCAACAAAAACGGCAGTAGAAATTACAGAATTATGACAATTTATGTGTATTTATGGACTTAAACCCATTTCCATTGTTTTTTAAAGGAATATGGTAACTTTCACCTGGCTGAGCCCATTAATTGGAGGCAAACAACTAGGTAGGGGGCACCGGAGCTGTAAATAGAGCTACTGGCCCCTAGGGTCAGAGGTCCCACGCTGTGCTAAAATCGTAGCGACATCTGGAACTGAGTGGTGAGGAGTATTGTTGCCAGGAAACTAAAGTGCACCCCTCACCTTGTGGCCCTTGGGACAGCTGCCCCTATTGCCCCATGGTAGTTACATATATGAGGGAGGGTGTGTGTGTGTATATATAACATCGCCATGCAGGGTTGCCATGGATTTCCCACCCATGTTCCTCCTATCAACCAGCCTTATGCTCCTCATATTGTCCCAGCCAATAAGGGGCCAGCGAGAGAGACTGGCCCCCCACCCTGCTTGGCCAGTACCTGGTACACCAGTATTGGTTGAACCCCACCTCGCGGCTGCACCGTCTTCATGGTTTCTTCGTGATTTTTTTTTTGCTTAGGGGGACATTTATCTGCCAAGTGACTATAGTTCTCCTGAGCTCTTTCTACTTATTCTATACCTTCGTTGCGTTGCCTGTTGCCGTTTATTCGATATTGTCTACAGCTAACATGCTTTTTTTTGTATTAAAAAAACGGCTAATTAAGAGAATCCCACTTAAGCATTCCTCTCATCAACACTACCGCTTTGTAAATTAATCTCATACAGTGATGAATGGATAGGGTTCTATGGTTAACATTTACGTGAAAGAAAAATGTTGCTATATCTGTAGTCAGGAAAATGAAGTTGGCCTCTTCTATGCCTCATCATTAATATCAATAGTGATCAACTGATGAACTGAGGGAGAATATCCGATCGTGACTAATGGACGTGCCTTTTGGAATACAATCCAGAAAATACCTTAGCATTTCAACACAGAATCTGAAACCCCTCTCGGATGAGCCGAATTGTTCTTATCTGCCATTAAATTCTATTTCTCAATCATTCCAGAATGAAGTTTAGAATTCAAATTCAAGATTCTCCTAAGGGAAAGCTGCAAAGTTTAATGTCTGTTTTTAGGCTTAAGACTGAAATGAGATGATACGCCTAATAGACTACTGATTTAAGGTGCTCACTTGGTTGTTTCAAACTGGTTGTCAACATCTATTAGGCGCCACCAACTAGCACAGTCCAACATATCATCTGAATGTAATATTCCTGGAAAAGCCATGCTGAGTAGCAAATTAATTCCATAGTGTTCCTCAAGTCAAGAAGCAAAGCTGTGGTGGAACAAGAGCATGGTCTAAGAACTGGTCAGTGCAATTTCACCAAAGACGAACAGACTGGAGATTAAAGTTTAGATATTGTGTTTTTCAGGACAAGAAGGGCTTTCTTTAGATGACATTGTTTTGATTGTATCTTATTATTTACTATTAAAAAAAGTATAAAATATGGTGAAAAATTTAGAAAAAAATGACTTTCTAACTTTTAGTTGAAAAATCTTTTACTCATCTATAAAAGGTAATGAAAAAACCTGCTAAATAGATTCTACTATTTGTCCTGAGTTTAGAAATACCCAATCTTTTTATGTTTTTTTGCTTTATTCTACACATTATAGGGCAAAAAGTACAGGTAGCGTTTTGCTATTTCAAAGCCATTTTTTCCAAATCTGGTAATTCTTCCCCCCATGTGCCATTTCAGGTATCTTTGAAGCCGGCCAATGCAATTTACCCCATCAAGTCATATATTTTTTGAAAACTAGACAGCCCAGGGTATTCCAAATGCTGGTATTTTAACCCTTTTCAAGCACTAATTCTACCATCAGCCTTTGTCAAACTTTATGGTAGTCATTTTTTTTGCATTTGTTTTTTCACACACTTTACTTTAGGTATGAATAAACAGGTTCTGGTATATGTCACTATCATAAAACACCCCAATATGTGTTTAGCAACATATCCTGAGTACAGCGATACCTCACATGAATGATTTTGCCTGGCTGTTTGGGGGCAAAAGGGCCACATTTGGGGCATGCGCATTTTCAATGTTAAACTTTGGTATTTGGGGATCCACTGCCCATGCCCTATTTGGTACATCTTTGAGCCGGGCCATTTCAGTGTGCCCAATAAAGCCATATATTTTTAAAAACTAGACACCACAGGATATTTCAAATGCTAGTATTTTAACTCTTTCCATGCACCATATCTACCACCAGTCTTTGTCAAACTTTGTGGTAGTCATTTTTTTGCATTTGTTTTGTCACACACATTTTACTTCAGGTATCAAAAAGTTCTCGTATATGTCACTATCACAAAACACCCCAATAAGTGTTCAGCAACATCTCATGAGCGCAGTGATACCCCACATGAATGATTTTGCTTGGCTGTTTGGGGGCAAAAGGGCCACATTTGGGGCATGCACATTTTTCAATGTTGAACTTTGGCATTTGGGGATCCACTGCCCATGCCCTATTTGGTACATCTTTGAGCCGGGCCATTTTAGTGTGCCCAACAAAACCACATATTTTTGAAAACTAGACACCATAGGGTATTTTAAATGCTGGTATTTTAACTCTTTGCATGCACACATTTTACCACCAGCATTTTTTCAAAGTTTGCAGTAGTATTTTTGTGTGTGTATTTTTCCCACACACACCTACTTTATGTATGGATTTACAGCTCCTGGTATATGCCGCTGTCACACGACACCCCAATATGTGTTCAGCAACATCTCCTGAGTACAGTGATACCCCACATGCATGGGTTTGTCATTTTTGGGGGGAACTAAAAGGCCACATTTGGTACGTGTGCATTTTTTTAATTGGAAATTAGATGTGTGGCCATCCTTCCCCCCAGTTTTAATTGGGACATTGTGAATCCGGCCAATTAAATTTACCCCATCAAATCATACATTTTTTTTAAAGTAGACACCCCATGGGCATTTAATATGCCAGTATTTTAACTCTTTCCATGTGAGAATTGTTTTAAGCTAATGTGCTAATTTTAGGACTTGCTCACAAAAATATACTTTTTATATATATATTTTAAATTTTTTTTGCCTTTTTTAAAACATTTTTAAATTTTTTTTGCAACTTGAAGGTTCCCCGAAGTGACATCAGAGGGAAATTATTTTTACATTTTACTTGTTTTTTACTATTTTATTTTTTTTAATTATTATTAATTTTATTTTATTTTTAATTCATTTTTTCTAATCACACTGATTAGAAAGCTGGGCTCCATTGACTTGCATGGTTGAATGCAGTACCTGTATTCAACCTGCAAGTGGAGCCAGAGTTCTCTAGAGGGTCTGGAGACCGTCTAGCGAACCTTTTCATCTTTATTATTTTTTTTCCGGGGGTCCAGGGGCCCGGGGGTGCGAGCAATTTCTCTGGCCCTGCCCCCGGAGGAAGGAGGGGGGAGGCAGAGTTATGCGACACTTCTAGCTTCCTGTTCTCCTGCTGCTCGCGACCAAAGCACCGGTAAGCAGCCTGGCCCCAGCCGACATTTTGAGGTCTGATTAGAAGACGACCTCGATTATAAGACGAGGGGTATTTTTCAGAGCATTTGCTTTGAAAAAAACCTCGTCTTATAATCGAGCAAATACGGTATTTAATTTCTGCACATATGTATTTTTATGTATTATCTTTTACACACTTGTGGTCAGTGTGTTGGTTCTGCAGCACCAAGGTATTATACTTGTTTAAGTTGTGTCATTACACCAGATATCTGGCATTTTTATTTTAAGCGCTGAATATCACTTTTTTTTCACTTTGTAAAAATATCAAAACCAATTAAAAAAACATTTGAATTTAGTTTTAAATCTCACAAGCCACTATGTATTAATTTTTTGCTTTATTTTACATTAATAAGAAACAAGTAATTTTCTGAGTTTATATATACTACCCCCCCCCCCAAAAAAGGGTTAATAGTCAATTTATTGGAATATAGTTAAATGAGCAGAAAATAACAAACAATTATTAGTTTAAAAAAAACAAAACACTTCCTTTTGATTCTGTGTATCGGACATATCATGCGCAGCCCAGCGGAGCATTATAACAGTGAATCAATATTATCTGACGGTTTGAAATATTTGACCCGAATTGTCATTAACTTCATAGATAATCTCAGTTCACATTGCAACTTCCAATATATTCCTCTGCTGTATCAATTTTATTGACTTCCATCCTGTAAATAACTCTGATCTTTATATAAATGGTGTGTAATGATTTATACGCTTTAATAAACAGATCAAGGATGAACCTATACCGCATAAGTGGCTTTTTAATATAAACGTATGGCTTTCTTAAAGAACCCTATTAATTTTTTTCAGCTTTAAAGACTAAAAAAAAATAAAAAAAATATTCGTTTAATACGCATTTATTAATCCTGCAAATAAAATAAAAACAAATAACTAAAAACTCTCCTTTTTGGAGAAGCTGCAGCTCCAGAGCAGTGAAATCGGAGGGTCTCAATGGATGCACGTGGCAGAAGCTGGGGAGGAGGGGAAGGGGTTAATGCATATAGGGGCTTCATCAGAATCCACCCATGCATTAGCAAGGAGGGCATCTTGAAAATGTATAGAGCCATCTCCGGTATCATTAGTATTAAAGTGCTGGAGTGTTTAAATAAGCGGTGTTAGTACGATTATGTGAATTTTGGGGGAAAAAATAAACAAGAAAAATAATCAGTTATCAGAAATGCCGATCAGCCGCCGTATTCTGTAGAAAAATTCTGCGAAGCAGGTGGAGTCGCGTTGGTTTTATTAGTTAAATCAGCGGGGTAGGAAGTCATCCAGTTCTCTGTATGTCGGCCATTAAAACGGGAATCATTTAGATTAAATTCCAGGCTCGAGTGCCAGTTTTCAATGATTTGTGACATTTTCCTTGGGCATTTCTTTGTTTATAACCACAAAACAATCTTAAAAAGGCATAAAAAGAACCCAGATGAGGAAAATTATGTTTATTATCAACTTTTAAAGATTTCTATTTTAAATTTCTACTGCTACTGTTTGCAGGCAGCATTCCAAGCAAGCAGGCAAGCGCTTTCTTAAAGGGATAGAGACATAGTCATAATAAAGCATTTATTCAAAATACTTCCCTTTTCTGAATAAACTGCGGCATGCTTAAATGATTGACAGCAAACTTGTGTCATTTTATGTCATTTTTATTCTGCAAATCATCCACCATTTATCTTGTCCTCCTCTTGTCAATGTCACATGGCGGGTTACTACTAACGAGGAGGCTCAAGGAGGCTGCCCTTCAGCGGGGTCTCGACCTCGCGTTACAAGCGGATCCTTTGTGTGTAACTAGAGACATCCGAGGGTCTTATTCCGGCACTGCTTGGAGACTAAAGATGAAAAGCCGCCACGTGGCCAGGTGTCCTGACTAGTCAATAGACGGTCGCCGACTACCAGAGCAGGGATTCTCAGCATGGACTTACAAGTACCAGCGCAACAGATCTCGCAAGACGTGAAACGGAGAGGAACGAGGGTGAGGGGCAGTGATTTATAAGCCAGAAACTTATAAATCTACACAATTTAATTTCTAAATATATCTTTTATCAACTGTTTCTGTAAAAAATGAAGATTTTAGGGCTTTTTATACTAAGCTTTTAGAAGAAAAAAAAATGGACACCAAAAGAGGACGGGAGAATTTGGGTGCGAATTTAGACTGGCCCTTCCAAACAGTGACACTTGGCAGGTCAGGAGAAGCGCCGGTTATGCGGGTAAACACCCGAATCCTTCGGGACGTGGGGTGCTGACCCGTCCCACTCCTCGCTCCAATACTGAAAAGGTATCAACTTTGACTCAAGACGCCATCATCTCTTGGATCAATACAGTTAATGCATTCTTTCCTATTAATTAGATCATGCGAGGAAAGAAAAAAACAATGGTCTCCTATACAAACCCCATAAAGCGAAACTCCTGCTTATTATTTCCGTCTGGAGTCTCAGGAACATAATTTGTTTTTGTTTAGAGTGTGGAATATTATTATTGTATTTTTTCACCAATAAAAAGGAAAGTTTATTGCCTGCTTCGAGTTAAAAAGCCTGAAAATTCTTGTTTTTTGGGGACTCTGCATTTCTGTATTTTATTTAAATATGGTAAGTTTCTGCTTAATAAATACAAATGTTTGTTTCTTTTTTTTATGATTATTTTCTGGGTTTTAGGGCTGTCTACGTGCAATTTAAATGCAAATTCCTGTAATAACCAAGGGGTGCCACGTTTTCTGCCTGTATCTCACTCCGCGGGGGATTCCATCATCAGTCATTAGCATTCCGAGCTAATTGTTCATCTCCTTTGTCTTTTGCATGCGTCACTTTACATATATTGTCATTAAGTCTTGCGCAAACTTTTTTTTTTTTTTTATATACAGTGTGTATAATATGTATGTATAAATAAAGTATATATCATAAATAATCACTGCACCTGGAAACTCTTAGGGTTTTTGCCCAATGCTCTTGGTATAACATCTCAGACGCAGATTTTTATGCCCCTGGGGAGGCTGATTGGCATACCTGGGAACTTGAAGGCTCCGGCTACCCAAAGCCCCCCTTGAGGGATGAGTCCAGGACCACTTGCTGATGTCCGTGGGTGGTCCCACTTGCAGTGGCGTCGGCGGGGGGGGGCCAGAGGGGACCATGCCCCCCCCCCTACATTATGCTGTGCCCCCCAGTGTGCCCCCCCAATCGAAACGCTATACTAATGACCCGGCCCACTGCCGGTAAACCAGGACATTTCCCATTGTGCCGGCACACCAAGCTCCAATTGCAGCCGATGCGGCTGACAGTTTCAAAGTGGCTGTAAAAACCGCCTCCGCTGGCCGCTTAACGGATTGCCGGCATGCCGATCACTGACTGAGGCTCTTCATCCCGCCCCTTTGAAGGGGGCGGGCTCTTCCGGAACATTTGCTTGTCACTGTGTGACAAGGAGAAGAGCAGCGGTGTTAAAGTGGAAGAATGAAGGCCAGCAAAAAAAGTATTTTATTTTAAATAAATAGTGGAGGTGACAGAAGGAGGGACATTAACAAGGGGGGGCTGCCTTGGCAAAATTAAATAATACAAAAAGATGGTGGCTGGGGACATAATTACACATCAGGGTGGTTAGAAGGATGTCACATATATCAATACACAAATGGGGGGGTTAATACACATGGGTATAGGGGCCATTATATTAACCAGTACAAGGGGTTGGTGCATCAATACACAAGGGAGGGGGGCTGGCTGGGGGCATCAAATAAATCAATACACAAGGGTGTATTGCAAAAATGCACAAAGGGGGGTGGCTGGGGGGGGCACAAATACACAAGAGGGGCAATACACACAAACAGCAAAGCAATGTGGAAAGCGTTTTTTATACTATTAGTAGGTTATCCCATCCTGATGTGGGGGTCCATGTGGCAGCAGAGCCTGTCCTGGTGTATGTGTTTGGGTGTCAGTGTGGCAGAGCCTGTCCTGATATGTGTTTGGTCACCTGTTTCTTGGCACATTACTTGCTGTAGGGTTAAATAGAACTTTGTAATTTTTAGTTATCCAGATTTTGTGGTCACTTCAGAGGACAAAACTTTCTAGACCTCGAAATCAGTGAGAGGAAAAGTAAAGGTTTTGTGTTATTTACTCTGTTTCAATCTGAATATATTATTAACCCCTTAACGACCTTTGCCGGTTCAGGACCGTCATGGAAAAACGGTTGCTTAATGACCTTTGACGGTCCTGAACCGTCAAAAAATTAAATAAGCTTAGAAAGTGATTAACGATCACTTTCTTCGCTTAAACGGCGTTACTGTAATGCCTCAATGTCGAGGCATTCAGCAAGGCCGAGATCGGCATCGGGGGCCATGTCTGGCCCCTCCCCGGGGCGTCAACAGCCGCCATACGTTGTATCAACGATCGCCTCCTAAACTTAAATGGTGTCGCTGGAATGCCTCGATCAGGAGGCATCCAGCGACACCAAACACTTACCTCTGGATGGGCTGTGACCGCTCCGGAGAGCGGTCACAGCCGCAGCTGCCGGTGATCTTCGCCATCAGCAAGATGGCGGCGGCCCGGGAAAAAAAACAATAAAGATGAAAGAGTTCGCTAGATGGTCACACTGTGTGTGTGTGTGTGTATATATATATATATATATATATATATATATATATATATATATATATATATATATATATATATATATATATATATATATATAGTGTATATGTACCGTTTTAGAATTGGCCCCCTACTTTGGTCCCTGGCCCCCCTTGTGCCCCCCCCTAAATATGAAAGCTGGAGACGCCACTGTCCCACTAACATCGAAGGACCCCCACCCCCATTTACAGAAAATGGTCTGGGAGTGGGGTTGTGTCAGGACCCCGCTCCCGCAGGATTCAGGTGCATAACTTAACATTCCAGAGAGAAAAAGAATGAATGTTTTGTTTAAGTGGAACTGTACCTTTAGGAATCACATACATCAATCAATGATTACTATCTAAAATTTCTCACTGCGTGGTGATCAATACGAGCTAGAATAGAGCAAACAAGCCTATTATTTGTCTATAAGTAAGACACTGATTAAAAGATCCCTCATTCATTTAACATTAAGGAAAAAAGTTGTGTTTCTGGCCAAGTTCATTCTTAAAAGCCCGGCGCAGAAATATATCAATCGGTGCCGAATCTCACAAAAGTTCCTTGATGTATAGACGAAGGTTTTTGGCAAGACACGGATTGGGTTCAAGACGCTTCTATCAGCTAGAAATCAAAGACTCTGCATAAGGAGTCCTGATCATTACCTACAGCAGCTGAGACTGATCAAGAACTATGGAAACGAGGAGGACTTGTTAGTGAGTGTCCAAGATAATTGGGTATGGGAACGTATATTTAAGGTACTATATAATATAAAGAATATATTATAAACTCTCCACAAGCTCCCTCCATGCGTAGTATGTTGGTTTTCACCGAATTGTACCCTAGAACATGTGCGCAGACATTGACGGTGGTACAACATAATCCCTATCACTATACATTGAGCCAGACACTGATAATAGTGCAGCATAACTCCTATCACTATATACTAAGCCAAACATTGATGTGGTGTAGGCCTACCACTTCATTGTCTGGCTTAGGGATGCACCGAAACGAAAATTCTGGACTGAAACCGAAGATCCAGCATTTACCTGTCCGAAACCAAATATGACCCCCCACCATAAAAAAAATCTCACACTTTTATTTAAAGTAACACAGCAAAATATGACAAAAAAATTCAACAACAATATTATATATATATATATATATATATATATATATATATATATATATATATATATATATATATATATATATATATATATATATATATATATATATATATATAATTGTTAACAGCAATTACACTCCTATCATGCCCAGGCATACCCAGATTCCAGCATGTACTAGCTGACTTGGCATGATAGAAGTGTTGGAGACTGGGTGCAGGGCAGAGTTGGAGACTGGGTGCAGGGCAGAGTGGGTGCAGGGTGTGAGTGTGGGTGCAGGGCAGAATGTGGGGGCAGGGCTGGGTGCAGGGCAGAGTTGGAGACTGGGTGCAGGGGCACAGTGCAAAGGGCTGGGTGCAAAGTGCCAGGGCTGGGTGCAAAGTGCCAGGGTGCAAAGGGCTGGGTGCAAAGTGCCAGGGCTGGGTGCAAAGTGCCAGGGTGCAAAGTTCTGGGTGCAAAGTGCCAGGGCTGGGGCAAAGTGCTGGGTGCAAAGGGCTGGGTGCAAAGTGCCAGGGCTGGGTGCAAAGTGCCAGGGCTGGGTGCAAAGTGCCAGGGCTGGGTGCAAAGTGCCAGGGCTGGGGCAAAGTGCTGGGTGCAAAGTGCCAGGGCTGGGTGCAAAGTGCCGGGTGCAAAGTGCCGGGTGCAAAGTGCCAGGGGTGGGGCAAAGTGCTGGGTGCAAAGTGCCAGGGCTGGGTGCAAAGTGCTGGGTGCAAAGTGCTGGGTGCAAAGTGCCAGGGCTGGGGCAAAGTTTCTTGAACAGTAATAGTCCACCTCTTTTCAGAATGTTTGGGGTTATTTTGTTTCATAAATATTGTGTTTGGGTTTTTGTACTTTGAAAATATTGTTTTTTTATTACATCATAACAAAATAAGAATGTTAATGTAAATTTTAAGTTGTTTTTTAACATTCAGTTCATTAAATTTTAAATAAACAAAAAATTTGCATATTGTTTTTTTTTATCCGATTAATCGATTAATCGAAAAAATAATCGGCCAACTAATCGATTATTAAAATAATCGTTAGTTGCAGCCCTATTATATATATATATATATATATATTATTGTTATTACTATTGTTCACATGTGAACTCGGCACTGGAGGCATAGAATCAGACATACAAATCCCGTATTTGCAGGTACACAATAATAATGTATGGAAACATAGCAAGAGATAAAACTACAGGCATAGATCACAGGTTACACAACCCAAAGCCAGCCCTGGCGTCCACACTGCCCGCATAGAACCTGAGCAGCACCCAGATTACACACATAGGATTTACCATCTTTGTCCCCAAACAGCCCAGCAAGAGTCAACTTTGTCCCCAAACAGCCCGGCCTGTGCCATCTTTGTCCCATAAACACCCTGCCTGTGTCATCTTGGTCCCCAATGCTCAAACATCACACAATCATTTATTGTCTCACTCATTCTTACCATCTACCCCCCTCCCTCCCTCCTCACCATCTACCCCCCCGTCTTCCTGCTCTGCCGCTGCTTCACTGGTGAGCGCCGAAATACGACGTCATATTTCGGCGCTCAGCATGACATACCGGCACCCCAAAGAAGTTAGAGGCCTCGCGAAGGAGACTGAGGGGCACCGAGAGGTTGCTAGGCGCCCCTCTCTCTCCTCCGTGTGACGAGGCTGCCGGGGACCCGGGACATGTGGTCACCCTAGCCCATGGCACCCCCCTGATGAGCGGCACCCGGGGCGGACCGCCCCCCGCTAGGTACGCTACTGCCCAGAGGCAAATAATAGGTCCCATAAACACCCCCCCCCCACACACACACACTATTGAGCCCATCCATAAAACAAAAAGAACCCTCTTGGGACTTGGATTCTTGACAGACGTGGTTTCTTCATGGGGTTTAGTACAATAAATTCCTTTTAATCCCGGTATAAGTTTTCTCTTGTCGGCCCCGCAGCGTGATTAAGCTTTTATTCTATAATGTATTGTGTATCGAGGCGTTCCGTCAGGCCGGCGGTAACGCCATTGTATTATATACCATTAATTCCTGCTATTATGTCTTTATAGCCAGACATGGACGTTTAAGCTTCTTTTCCTCTTTTGAAAGCACAGGATCTATTCACATAAAATTGCCATACTTTAAATGTCAGGCTTTGGTACAATTTCCAAAATGTAATAATGTTATTTAGAACATTAGCATATTATATATAACGTGCTTTTCGGTTTCTCTGTATATTATCACTTTCATACGGGTTGCCATGGAAGCGCCTTTTAAACACGCAGCGATGACCTGTTAGATCATACAGATTACACATATATGATATACCTATAAAAGGATACCCTAACTGCCCATGCTTACTGAGAAGGTGGTAGATAAGTGGAACAGCCTCCCAGCAGAAGTGGTAGAGGCTAATACAGTATGGGATAGGCACGTGGCTCCTGTGGTGTCAATATCAAATAACAGATTAAATAAAGTATCTTGTGATGATACCTTTTTTTTTATTGGACTAACAGAATTTTGGAATGATAAGCTTTCGGGAGCTTTTCTCCCTCTCAAGTCTAATGTTTAAATATCAAAAAAAATATAATAAGTAAACTTACCCTAAAAAAAAAAAAAAAATCACAACAATGAACCTGACCAGGTACACTTTACATGCTCCAAAAAGGTTTTTTGGTCATTTTGTAGTTTTTGCTTCCCGTGGCCATACCTGATAACTTAATAAAATAAGCTGACCAGGAGACTCTTTCATTATTAACCCTTTAATGGATCGGGCAGATTTATTTGCATCAACTCATCAAAATAAACCCTTAATTGAGTCACCAGTAATTAAGCAGGGATATGACCACTAATTAGGAGTCCTATGTGCTACCAGGCAGCTCCGGACTGTGTGACCTCCCCGAAAATCTGCCCTTTCACCCCGAGACCCTGAGATTGGAGCAGAAACCCTGAGACTCCACATTAGACTCTAAGCCAAAAGTGGAACGGGTTTCTGGGGGTATTATACCCCCTGGGTCTGATTCCTTTCCAGCAATGAGAAGGTTAATCACTGTGAAGAATCGTGGTAAAGATAATAGCGTCGGCGGTGCCAGGAATCGGGCTTGTGTAGCAGTTCTCCAATATGACCTGCTTAATTTAGCCTCCCTTGTCAATAGAGATTATCATGTCTTAATAGACGGTGTGTTTGTTAAATGATACAGAACACGCACAGACACAAACATATCACACGGATATACGATACATGCATTGCCTGTAAATACCCACATCTTAAATTATTATTATTAATTGATGTAGATCATTTCCTGTTAAATGTTAATTATCTAAGATTCTATAGCGATGGGGTTAGAGCGAGTGATTGGTAACGCTATGGTTCTACTTTAACATAATGAAAGAAAATACTGCAAACTCCTCAATCTCAGTTATTTCTTATGATACTTTTTTTTTACTTAGCGTTTCACTTTTATCCAGATGAACAAAGTCAGAGATTTCTTTAAACGAGCAATTTCACAAAATAATTGGGGTCGATAGCCTGCTAAGCCATGAAGCAGATCTGTCACTTTATGCTTTCTTCTGATGGTCTACCCACCAGAACCACAGACGCTATTAAGAAGCTTATTCAGCTTCTACGGCAACAGCCTATCAGTTCCAGCTTTTGTTTCACAAGCCAATTAAGCATTTCTAGATTATTAATGAGGCAGATATTTACAAATTTATATTTCTGTTCCAGCCATAGTAAGAAAAAACAATTCTAACGTTGTATTTAGATATTAAAAAAAGTATTAAGTGGAGCAAATTAGGTATGCCGAATTGGATTCTGGGTAGGCATATGCAAATAAGGTTAACAACTATTTTGCCTCTATATCCACTTTATACATGGATCCCTTGAAAGTAATTGCCCGCTGTACAAGACAGCCTTTAGACAAAACTCGGGAAGAGGTACAATAGCCAGATCACCGCTCATGGACAGCTGTTTCGTCCTGCATGGGACTCGTCAGCATGAGGTTGTGATACTGGCTTAATAGTTGAGGCTTGGGGTAGCTTAGAAATACCATTACATAAATTATGGTGGGTAAAAGGTGATGGAAACCCTTCCACTTAAATTTAATATAATTTTATAATATATATATATATATATATATATCCTAGCTCATAGAAACACGTAGATCTGTACTAGAACATATCATATCACATAAAATCATAGCCGCCTGTGGAAATAAGCAGCTCGGAACCCGTGCAGGGAATATATTCTCATTAAATATTTAAGAGCAAACACCAGCTACAATCCACCGGATTACTAAGCAATTAAAAAGCAGGCTATAAGCAGCCACACAATTTAAAATGTAAAGAATGTTTCATTTATTGTCTGTAATCATTTCAGTTTCCTAATGTACGGGTCTAGAACCTTAACAAATCTACAGCATCTTGGATATGAAAGCATCAGTATTATTATTCATTGTTTTATATAGCGCCATCAAGACATAATTAGTATATAGCATGACCAGAGGACATACAGAAACAGGTGAGGAGCATCAGAGAACAGAAGGGTCTAAACCCATTAGCTGTAAATGTGTCCATTGGAGGTTTGGAAGGTTGAGGGTTAGAACCTCGGATACCACTTCGGAGTGTGAGAACTCGACAGGTGACAATGTTTATGGCGTATGGGTCCAATCAAGTCGCTAACGTATAGGACACGCAGTTAACGTCCATTAAATAATTTCTCCCGCTCTATAACCACCAATAAATCGAGCTACGAGGACTTCACGGATAACCATTGAAGAAGCACTCAAAGGATCCAACCACAAATTCAGAGTTAATATTCAGCAGCACCTTGTGGTCAGTGATGTAATTACACCTTGTGATATATACAATATCCACATATCATGCAATAAGAAACATCCCATAATATCCGCTCAACATCCTCGAAGCAGACCATAAAAAAAACTTTGAAAAGGTTCTCGCTTTGGTTAATTTTATATCCTGAAGGGAAAACAGGTGTTCTTGTAACGCACGAGGACAAATATCAATTCATTTGGCAACAGATGAAGCGTGTAAACATACGTCTTTTATGAAGATGCGTGAAATTTAATTCTGAAATATCAATGATCCCAGCTGGGTTTTTTTTTGGGGGGGGGGGGGATATGAATCAGCTTGATAGTTTGCTATAATTGTACTTGTTTTACTGTCAAAAAAAGGAGGAAATAAAATATTTGAAAATAAAATACATTTCTGAAAATAGAGATCACAGGAAATAGAGCCACAAAGATACAAGACATGAGATGCTTCAGAAACAGATTCATGAGAAAAATCTGTTAGCGTCATTCACTAAAAACTGCTATAATCTGTGGATACTGACAAACATAAAATATTTAGAATATTAAGAACAAAAAAGGAAGATTTAGCTTCACAAATGATTTCACTAGAGCGATAGACCATTGGGAGCCCTTGGTTGGGGTTAATTAGTATTGACACATTCCAAGTGGACATGACATGAAACAATGGAATTCCTGCACTACGCACAGGTGCAAATTTAACCTATACATTGTGCTAGCCACATTATTAGTTGGGAAGTGTATAGGCGATATTGTACTAATCCATTCACAGTAGGAAGGGCATTGTACGTATAGAGAGTTACATCGCACATATAGAGCTGATCTATATAAAGTGCCTGTAGGCCCTCGGTTTACAGATGCTGGCGGGGGTACTGTCTTCATTGACATTCGACCAACGCAATCCCCTTGTTTCCAAAACACATAAGATATCCAGAACCGCAATATTTTTAGTTATTCTGTAGTTATTCCCATACATCTTCTTACCTGGCTGACAAGAGGCTCCAAGAGGCTCTCCACGGTAAGAGTCCTTATTTCCAAGCTTTTTGGGTCCCATTTCAGAATGATCGGTGAAGTTGCAGAAGTCATGTTTCTAAAATGTAAAGAAATATTTTGCTATTAGTGATTGGAAAACTATTTCACACGAAACAAGCGAATACAATAAGATAGTCTCTTTCAATAAGCTTCATTCATCATTTATGGTCTCCAGTTTTATATTCCATTCCATAGGAAGAGATAGAAGAATTTCCAAAAATATTATTCACATGCCCTTCATAATACTCATCACATTCAGATTCCAAAAACACTTTGTGTTATTCATATCAACGCTTGGTGGGCTCATGGGACATGATACTAAGCCTTTGACAAGCACACTGCATACAAATAAGACTCTGTGGCAAAAGATTTTGCATAGAATGTACACAATAAGTATGACACATTGACAAGAACACCATACAAGTTCAGCAACAAAAAACTTCATGGAGAACGCATACAGAAATTATTGCAGTACCTAGAACACCATGATATCAGTACAGAAAATATGTCACACAGAATTTATATTACAACTATGTAGCATAACCTAGAACATTACAATATTAGTACAGTGCTTAACATAGAATTTCGATTATTAATGTTCCACAGAGCCTATAACACCATAATACAGTGAGCACATACTTCATAGGATTTATATTATAACTATACCGCAAAGCCTAGAACACCATAATAGAGTGAGAAAATACTTCTCATAGAATTTACATTCTAACTATACCGCAGAGCCTAGAACAATCCAATGAAAATACAGTGAGGAAATACTTTATATAGAAGTATAACTATAACAAAGCCTAGGACACCACCATATTAGTAGAGTGAGAAAATACTTCATGTACGATTTATATTATAACTGCCACTGAGCCTAGAACACCACAATATTACTACGATGAGAAAATACTTCATATAGAATGTGCACATTAAGTACTCTTCAGAGCCTAGAACCCAACAACATGGTGACAAAATGCCCCTGATACTCACATCTGACACATAAATCTGATCTTGGTGAGAAAATGTACCAGAATGCATGGTACCCGTGTGATGAATATCGTATAATCACAATAACTAAAACCCTTACATAGACTGATCTATATTTCAGTAGAACCGCCATCTCCACTTAAAGCATATTACAGGATTCAATAACAGGGAGCCATACCATAATTCCCAATTAACTACTGAAATGACCAATATTAGGTTGGTTAACTATAATGTTCCAGTATCTCTTATGCCACAACAAGGATGTAACATCCATGATGCAAGTGGGGCAACTGCCCCAGGAGCCAGAAGGTAAGGGGCCACACTTGAGTGGACCATTGGTGCGAATGCCCCCACCAAACAAGAAGGTAGCATGTCCCAGTTGTAGGCATTAAGAGGTAAGTCCGGACTTGCCTCTTTATGCCCCAATTTCAATGAGGAGGGGGGTTCAGAATTCTATGTTCTCCCACCACATAGAGGCTGGGGATCTAACTTTCTACCCTATTAAACTATTATCACCCCCCCAGCGTATAAAGATACTTGTCAAAGGCATAAACTGTGTTGGATTTCCTCCGCACATTTCTCTATTTCTCCATCTAAGGGTAAGACTCCATTATGCAGACGGGCGAGCTAGACAGATGGCGAAAGGTTAGGGTTCAAAGAGCTTCCAAGTCCCTGAAAGGCCAAATACGCTAAATATTTAATGTTGTTGTTTTTTTTTTTTTTTTTTTTTAACGTATGTAACTGGATGGTCAAATCGTTTGGCCAGGATCTTGAAAAAAAATGTTAATTGGCAGAAATTACAGTAAATTAACTTAATTGATACTTCTGCTCACATGAAATTTTCCCCAAACCCTTGAAGCTGATAGAGAATACCGTTTAAAATTATTATATTTGTTCCTTTACAAATCTGCTTAACCAGTGAAACCAACTGTTAAACTTTGCCGAGTGCGGCGCATGGTATGTAATTGATTTAAATGCAGAATTTCTGTTGCCAAGGTAACACAAGGAATACTGATTTTGTTTATTAAAAGTAAGTCGTTTCATCTGGAGTATTTGTTAAAGGGCAAGACCCATGGAAAATAAACATTCTTCCTGCATTACAGTGGTATACGGTACAGTAGCAAAGTTCAGTCATGTGATATTTTGGGCGACTCTCCCGGCTCAAACACCACACTGAGCTGATGCTTTATGGCAACGCTAATGAAGTCCGTTCCTCCATAGACTTTAATTAGTCAGAGGGTCCCTCATTCAATATGATCAGAGTAATTATCAAATAAAGTTTAAAAATTTTATTTTGTTGATTTGTCTTTTTTTTCTAAAATGTGTTACAAGCCTTTAAAGTTGAAGTCTATTTTAAAATAATTAAATATCTGATTAGTTAAGTTTCTGTACTGCTAATATAGCATGATTTAAATTTTTACTAATTATACAATATGTACAAGCAATAAAATGTGTATGTATATATATATATATATATCTATATATATATATCTATATATATATTATATACAGGGGCGGGCTGGGCCAGGGGGCATCAATACACAAGGGAGGGGGGCTGGCTGGGGAAATAACATAAATCAATACACAAGGGTGTGGGGGGAAATACATTAAAACCAAAGGGGGGCTGGCTGGGCCATCAATATACAAGGGGGAAAAACAAACAAACAGCAAACCAGTGTGGAAAGCATTGGATGTGGGTGTCAGTGTGGCAGAGCCTGTCCTGGTGTGTGTGTGGCTGTCTGTGTGGCAGAGCCTGTCCTGGTGTGTGTGTGTTTGGCTGTCTGTGTGGCAGAGCCTGTCCTGGTGTGTGTGTGTGTTTGGCTGTCTGTGTGGCAGAGCCTGTCCTGGTGTGTGTGTGTGTGTATGTTGATGTGGCAGAGTCTGTCCTGGTGTCTGTGTGTTTGGCTGTCTGTGTGCCAGGGCCTGTCCTGGTGTGTGTGTGTGTTTGGGTGTCGGTGTGGCAGAGCCTGTCCTGGTGTGTGTGTCTGGGTGTCGGTGTGGCAGAGCCTGTCCTGGTGTGTGTGTCTGGGTGTCGGTGTGGCAGAGCCTGTCCTGGTGTGTGTGTCTGGGTGTCGGTGTGGCAGAGCCTGTCCTGGTGTGTGTGTTGGGCGTCAGTGTGGCAGAGCCTGTCCTGGTGTGTGTTTCTGGTTGTGAGTGTGGCAGAGCCTGTCCTGGTGTGTGTTTCTGGTTGTGAGTGTGGCAGAGCCTGTCCTGGTATCTGTGTGGCAGAGCCTGTCCTGGTGTGTGTTTGAGTGTCGGTGTTGCCTGTACTGGTGTCAGGGCGGGCTGTTTGGGGACAAAATTGGCTCACGCTGGGCTGTTTGGGGACAAAGTTGGCTTACTCTGGACTAATTTGTTAATGTTATCCTGGTGCTGGTCGGGTTCTATGTGGGCAGTGTGGATACCAGGGCTGGCTTTGGGGGTGTGCATCCTGTGAGCTATGCCTGTAATTTAGGGTTTTTTATCTATACCGTTAATGCTTAGTTGTTATGTGATTTCCAGTTGATCTGTACCTGCAAAGCTGGGTGTGTGTGTTATTCTGTTGATCTGTATCTGCTATGCTATGCTTCCATACATTATTTATGTATACCTGCAAATACAGGGTTTGTATTTCTTATTCAGTTGATCTATACATGCACGTGCTGTTTACATGTGTTGTTTATTTGATCTATACCTGAACTACAGGGAGTAAGTAAAAGATAGGTGTGGCTTAGTGAATGAGGGACAAAGGGACTCTGGGGATGATTACAGGGGAGAGGACCTCTCAATGTCACAGTAGGGTCAAGAGGAGGGAAGACTGTACCGACTCTCACAGTCTTCCCCTAATCAATGGTCAGTGTGGCAGAGGCCCAAGGAAATGCCTAGGGTCCAATTTTTCCATATTTAAAAAAAAAAAAAATTGTTACAAAGATTAGCTGTTTTTTAATGTATTAAACATAAATTATTTTACTCCCAGTCCCATCACGTTACATCAATATCCGTTAGAAAATCAGGAAAAGATGGGCATGGATGGTGTGCTGATTCGGTGGCGCAACGGGCCACTTGACTAGACTTGCTACCCAGGCCTTAGGCTGCCAGCCCTCCCCTGATTATATATACATACCTACACACACACACATATACACGAGAGAGAGAGAGAGAGAGAGAGAGAGAGAGAGAGAGAGAGAGAGAGAGTGAGTGTGTGTGTGTGTGTATCCCACAAGATTCTGTAAAATTGATCCTTGATATGGTTAACTAATATATCATTTACATTTATATTTTTTTTTGCCAAAATTTGTATCGTTTTTAATTGTAGAAAACACAAAAAAAATTCAAAAAAAGTAGTTCAATTGAATAACTTTGTTGTAGTTCAATTAATTAAGAAGTGATACTTTTCTGCCAGAAAGTCCAAGTGTGTTCAAATTTGCTTTCAACAAACCATATCAAGGAACTCCTTAAAATATGTTTTATAATGTAAGCCTTTCAACACGGTACATATTTCATTATCCATTAAAAAGGCCAAATTGTCCCCATAATGCTGTATTTTAACCTTTCTGCGCATGTGCTGGCTGAATGATAGTATTTTCTACATGACTAACATGCAGTTGTAAAACATTCTGAAAGCAATCATTTGTTTTAAAAACCCTTCTAACTATCCTTCCTGCTTTTAATCCAAAAGAAGGGAGAAAAAAAATAATAAAATTAAAAAAAAAAAACACGTAATTAGACTATTTTGGGGGATTTTGCTACTTGGGGGGAAATAAAAATAAAATAAAAAAAAAAAAAAAAAAAAAAAAAGCATTTCACCTAACGGAAATCAAGATCTCTGGGAAGAGTAGCATATTTATTAATATCCCCAACCATCACCAGTGGGGGGGGGGCATTAGCTTTAAAAAGTGGGGTTACTTTACCGGGGAGGAATAATCATGCAAATCATAGGGAAATTAAGTTTCTTTATCTCATTACCCATCTCATCAATTAGTAAAGCGGGTGAGTGAAGCCGGGGCTCAGGGGACTGGAGTAAAAGTTTTCCTAGTGCTCCATCCCAGTAGGGCGACGACCACATATATACTTAAGTGCTGCCCTGCAGTATGGGGGATGTATAGACTCGTGGAAGGGAACCAATTAGTCACGTATACATCCTCCATATGGCAGGGCAGCCCTTAATCTGGGCTGGTCAGCAATATGTAAAAATCATGTGTGCTGGGAAACATGGCCGACGTCATCACCCGACACCCCAGGGAGCCCAAACTAAACAATAACAATGCGTTTTATTACATTTTTACTTCTCCTTGGAGCCATCACTTTAGGCCAAGAATTATGCAATACTATTGGTGCTACATACTTGCCATACAATATATATACACATGGCGTGATGTTATTCTGTTATTATCAATACATTGGTTTCTTTAGTGTAATGTGCAGTACAAGTAGCACATACACTAAGTACAGGTGGCTAAAATTAATTTTGGGCATGTAGTCAGACTGAGTGGTAGATAAGGGGATCAGCCTCCCAGCAGAAGTGGTAGAGGGTAATTTAAACATGCATGGGATAGGCATATGGCTCCTGAATCTAAGACGAGACCAACGACTGATTAGGGTCTCTACAGCAAGAAAAACGGGCAGTATAGACGGACGGAACGGGTCTGATCCGCCGTCACATTCTGTGTTTCTATTAGTCAAAGGTATTATTTTATAGTCAGTATTCCCGGTCTCGCTTTTCTTCCTAGCAAGTTCTATTAAAAGTTGTGTCACTGAAAATAAACATTATTTGCAACAAAATTCCTAATAAAAGAAAAAAGTTAAATATTTTATAGAATAAGGCATCATTTTCTGACTGTCGTTACATTGCATTCGGAGACGTTAACCATTCGCCTTACGATCGCGAAGCTCAGACTAGAATGCTCGGGGAGTATTTACCGGTGGATTCCATTTAATGCACTAGTGGATTTTGAGTGCATTAAAATTTTAATTGCGACCATGAATTTTATTTTTTTTGTTTATTAGGCATTACATTGTAATTGCTTTGCAACAACCCCCAAACTTCTAGACGATCCCCGGCAAGGTGAAGCACATTTGCTGAGTAAGCCAGAGGGTAATTATTGCAATGAGTATGTCTCGGTACTCGTAATGTAAGGAATGGCAGAATTATCATTTATTTATGTAATATTTTCAGTATTAATCCTAGGCTATTATTTATATTTTACTTTATTGTGACGTAAATCACTGTAGGATATTCTCCCTTTGGGTTAAAGGTTCATTTCAAAGGACAAATAGCTACAGGGGTCGCAGCTGCAACCCCTTGTTCCTGTATCCTCGTACCGGTCCAGGTTGGAAGGTGATATTAGACGTGATTAAACACAAAATGCAATTATTAAATGATCTATATCACTCATGTGAAAAAGTAATTGCCCCTCTAAACCTAATAACTGTTTGTGCCACCCTTGGTGGCAACAACTGCAATCAACTGGTTCAGTTCATGACCGATTCCAAAACCTTCGCTTTGAGTTCTTCGAGCCATTCAGAGGTGGATTTGCTTGTGTGCTTAGGATCATTGTCCTGCTGCGTAACCCAACTGCGCAAAAGCTTTAGGTCGCAAACTGATGGCCGGACATCCCCCCTCAGTATTTACTGGTAGAGAGCAGAATTCATGGTTCCATCATTAATGGCACGCCCCCCAGAAGCAGCAAAGCAGCCCCAGACCATCACGCTACCGCCACCAGCCAGGCCATCACGCTACCGCCACCAGCCAGGCCATCACGCTACCGCCACCACCCAGGCCATCACGCTACCGCCACCAGCCAGGCCATCACACTACCGCCGCCAGCCAGGCCATCAAACTACCTTCACCAGCCAGCCCATCACGCTACCTCCCACCAGCCAGGCCATCAAGCTACCTTCACCAGCCAGCCCATCACGCTACCTCCCACCAGCCAGGCCATCACGCTACCTCCCACCAGCCAGGCCATCACGCTACCTCCCACCAGCCAGGCCATCACGCTACCTCCACCAGCCAGGCCATCACGCTACTACCACCACCGAGGCCATCACGCTACCACCACCACCGAGGCCATCATGCTACCACCACTGTGTGTGACTGTTTTGATGTTCTTATTGTGGAATGCTGTGTTGGCTTTGTGCCAGTGTTCGATCGCCGCTGCCTGTCCACGGTTGCTGTCTCTTCCTCCCCTGCCTGTGTGGCGCTTCCGCGTCATTCGCGGAGGTACCACAGGCAGTAGGGTTTGTTTTGGTTCGTTGTCATCGCGACGACGCTTCTCTTGCGCCGGTCGCGATGATGTCATCGTACCTGCTTTCCCGCCATTGGTCCTATTTAAACTTCCTGGTCCTGTGTTTCCTTGCCCGTTCAAATCATTGTTCTCGGGGTGTTTGTTTCGCTTGTGCCTTTTGATTGCTATTCTTGTGTACCAGACCTTGGCTATTGTTCCTTGACTACGATCCTGCGCTGCCCGTCCCGACCTTGGCTATTGTTGTTTGACTTCGCTCCTGTGCTGCCTGCCTCGATCCCGGCTTGTTTAGTGGATTTGCTCGCCATTTCTGCATTGTGGGTCCATCACCTGCGGTGCCTGATTCCGTAACACTAAACATCTTGGAGGTCATCAATATGGTTTTTGTTTTTTTTAAGCAAATGTGAGACGAGCCCCTCCAGCTCCCCCATGGAAGGCATTTTGCACAGTGTTTTTATTATTAGGGAATCATGAACTGAGATTTGTTCACTCGGGTTGTTTTTGTCTAGTATTAAAATTAGTTGGATGATCTGAAACATTTAAATGTGACAAATATGCAAAAGTAGAAGAAATCAGGAAGGGGAGAAAAACGTTTTCACAACGCTGTCCATCTCTCATTTCAGTCTGGAAAACATGTTTAATACTAAAAAGAGATTTCTTTGAAGACAAGTTAAACTCTATAAATTCATACAGCGTTATGCCGTTTCAATCAGCGCTCCTTGATCCGTAACACTACAGATTTATTTCACTACTTGGCATCGTCTTAAATAGCGTTAAGTGCATTGTTCTGGAATATTAGTTCAAAAAGCAAAGAAAACTGAACTTCATCTGGAGGTTTCGCGATGCAAAAGCTGAAATATGCATTAGCTGAGCAATTTATAAAAGGGCCATCAATATAAGCAACGCTTGGGTCTATTGAAAAAACATGGCGCCTGTGACCTGTAGATATGTCCTTATGGGTAGAGTTGTTAACCGCTATGCGTTAAGACACAGAGCTTTTGTTTAAATAAATTCAAACAGAGGTACTGATAGCAGGTTATGGCATATACTATATTATTATACCTGTGTCTTAAGTTGGGGAACTACAAGCCATAGCTGGGAACTCGCCGGGGTTTTGCTTTGAGACTCCAAGAGAAGTGCTGCTTCTCCAGCCCGACACCCGAATCCTTCAGGTCGTGGGAGCGGGGTCCTGACTCGCCTCACTCCCCCATTTCCCCTTAAATGAAGGTGTGTTCCGTGACATCAGCAGGTAGTCCCGCAAAGGGGGGGATCTGGGTAGACAGACCCTAAAAGTTCCCAGGTATGTCCATAACCATACCTAACAAGCGAGACTACCCCCCGCTGTCCTGTCCTACGCCATATTCCTCCCACTGCCCTATTCTTACAGTGGGGCCCATAAGGACAACGTTTTCAATGAGGCCACCAGGCCCCAATGTCCGGCAAGGGGCCCAAAGCCCATAATAGCCCAAACACGCGATCCAGCCACAGGGGCCAACCAGGGGCCTGTAACAGACTAACTCTACTAGTAGAACAATCAGTTGAGTAGTTTATTTTGGTTTCATGGATCCATTTGTTGTGTTGAAAAACAAACCTTCCACCAAAGTGAAAACGTGGAACACTGAGGACCAAATTAAGAAACGACGACTCGTGTTTTAGATCAGCTTCCCGGAGGTGTTCAGATCTGGTCTTATTTCACATTAAAGAACCATAGTAAGTTGCCCTGGCGTAAGTATAGGTTATATCCATCACTGCTCCAACTTGGTATACATTGATGGTACACTTGAGGGACATTTAAGTGCACTTTAATGCGTATAATATCTGAGTGGTCTCTTAATTCTTGTGCGGTTCCACTTGCAAATGCGTTGGGGGGGGGGTTGTGTAGAATTCCAACCTTGTGGATTTGCTCCTTTCTCCATCCCTCCACTATTGCAGAACACTTTTTTATCCAATACACGTCTTCTGACATATGATATACTTACCACGCTCCAGTGCTGGCCCCCCCAGAGTGTCTAACGAGACCCCACTAGGCACATGACCAGAAAGTACTCTCTAATTTGAATGGGAACATTCTCCTACCTTAAGCTGTCAATCAGTAGCACAAAAACCTGACCACATAGGGGAGAATGGCTTTACAACACTGAAACTGCAGCTTCTCCTTAAGGCAAGAACTTCCATTCATTTTTGTTTCAAAGAATGTGTACTAAAGTAATTACAAAGTGCCTTAACATACATTCTTTGTCGGGTCAGGGGGTTTTGTATCAGATATTAGAGTGTCCCTTTTAATGTATTACACAGTGAACCCAAAATCTACCCCATATGTGTCAAAGTACAGTTAAAACGGATGTGGACTAAAGTAAAAAACACAGAAACTGGGCACTCATGGGTCTTACAATCTAAATGACTTTGCAAAGAAACTTAGGGGGTTTAAAAAAGTTCAAGTGAACTGAATCCTTAAGTTTTGAGCTAGCGCTTAAAACAAAAAAAAAAACCCAAAACATAAATAAAATTCTGCAAATGCAACAATACAAAAAAAATGTTTTCTTCCACAAAAAGAAGTTTGTAATTTGTTATAACTAGTTTCCACCAGAAAACACGCTTTTCAAAAGAAACCACAGAAAAACTCAAAATCAACTGCTTGTGTATATGTAGTCGAGTTCAGCAAGATTTCCTAAAGACAATTACATTTTTATTTATAAACCACCAATTTATCCAAGCGAGGAGGAGAAAGTTCACGGCAAATCCTGAGACAATAACATCAGAAAATGGCAAAGCGTGCTTTCGGAATAATTTATGAAGAAATAAACAGTGAGTTAGTCCTTTGTTTCAAAAACATAAACATTGAGGAAAGAGTTCATAAATGGAAATCACCAAATTACCCATTTTTTGCGGGTGTGAGGGACGTGGGATTGATGGAGGTTTGATTGCAGATTGTGTATTGGAAGTCATGCAAGATTCACATTTTCCAGGATTTTTAATAATTTAAATAATATACGATAGAAACCCTGGTCCCCCCAGAGCACACGCATTGCAGGGGGGCCCCCTTTCCAGTTGGGGCCCCTCCCCAATGCCCCCGCTGCTAAATACCACCCCAACTAGCCCCAGGGGTGTAATTTCCCAGCTCTCAGACACAGGCAGTGAACGAGGACTGCAAAGGAGCAGAAAAGCTGCCGCTGGCTGGTGGACTGCCCCCCCGTGTGCCGACAATGGTAGAGGTGTGTGTGTGTGTGTTTGTGTGTGTAAGAATGTTACTGTGCATTTGTGTGTGTTTGTGTGTGTAAATACGTTAGAATGTTACATTAATGGTACACGCTAGTGTGTGTGTTAGTATGTCAGTGTATATGCACGTATGTTAGTGTGTGTGTACATGTACGATAGTGTGTTAGTATGTAAGTATGTTAGTGTGTGCATGTAGGTTAGTATGTGTGTACATGTATGATAGTGTGTTAGTATGTAAGTATGTTAGTGTGTGCATGTAGGTTAGTATGTGTGTTATTTTTGTAAGAATGTTAGTGTGTGTGTCAGTATGTAAGTATGTTAGTGTGTGCATGTAGGTTAGTGTGTGTGTTAGTATGTAAGAATGTTAGTATGTGCATGTATGTTAGTATGTGTGTTAGTATGATAGTAAGTATGTTAATGTGTTTGTCAGTATGTATGTGTTAGTATGTTAGTGTAAGTGTAAGCATGTGTGTCACGCATGTATTTACTTTATGCTAAGCATTTCATCAGATTCTGTTACAGTAAGGTAGAATATGACATGAACAATAATAATTACCGTCTTATAATCGGGGTCATCTTATAATAGCCTCAAATCGGTCTGACTGTGAGACTAAGATCCAGATCTCCCGCAGCGCTGCAGGGGATCTGGATCCTCCTGTCTTATGCCCCCCCCCCCCAACCTACCGGTGCTTTCGACTCCCGGTGTGTTTTCCGGGCAGCAGGTAGACGTCTACGCGATTCGCGTAGGCAACTTCCGCTGTAGCCGGAAGGAGGTGCAGTTAGCAGCAGGGCTTGTCTGCGTCCATCGCACAGACCTTCCCCGACTGTCAGGGATCAGAGTTCTTCGCAAGTTTGGGGGGGTGTTAAATGGGGGCATAAGCCATTTCTGTAGGCAGAGTGCTCTATGTAGTAATTATAATTATAGAGTGCTCTATGAAATGCATTTTAACCCCTTAATGCCACTCTGCCTCCAGAAATGCCTTTTAACCCTCTATACGCCACTCTGCCTCCTGAAATGCCTTATACCTCCCTATATGCCACTCTTCCCCATAATATGCCTTTTAACTCCGTAAATGCCAGAGTGGCATATAGCGGTATAAGGTATTTCTGGAGGCAGAGTGACACATAGGGGGTCAAAAGGCATATCATGGGGCACAGTGGCATTTAGAGGGAGTATAAGGCATTTCTGGAGCAGACTGGTAAGCCTGTGGGCAGATGTGTATAACTGGGGGGGCAGGTTGGAAAATAAAAGGAAATAAAAACAAAATATTTTTCTCAATCACAGCTTTTATAAAAAAATAAATAGTTTACATGAATTAACATTTACTGGTAAAACTTTTTTCCTATAGGGTCGTCTTATATTCAGGCTTTTTTTGGCTGACTGTGTATCTCAGCTTCTGAATGTGTCAGATATTCTTTTGTTCGTTAGCATTTGATTTTGCTGGAATGGTTTCAGTAACACGGATCTATTCAATGTCCATTTCAGCTGAAAACGGCACGGATTCATTTTAAAAACCATACCTTTCTGTTACTGAAAGATCCATGTAAATGCAACTACGCCAACTAATCAAACGCACCCCAAAACCTGGAGTCCCGCTCACTGAGGGGTGCCGGCACGCCTCCAAAAACGATGCGCGTGGCAACTGTGGCTGTGCGTCGGGACTTGATGTCAAATCCCGGCGCACAACACTGAAGCCACGCCCACCGTCTTCCGCGCTCTCTGCAGGAGACCCAGAAGAGGAAGAACGAAGAGGAGGAGGAAAAGTGAAAGGTAGGAAAATATTAGTAAGTGTGTGAGACTGATGGGTGTTATGCTATAGTTTATGATGAATGTTTGTGAATGAGGGTTTGAGATTGCATGGAAGTGTGGGGGGATAGCATGGCATAGGGAGGCTGTCTAGGCATGATAGGAGTGTGATTGCTGTTATCAATTATATATGATTGCAAACAGCAATCACACGCCTATCATGCTAAGTCAGCCAGTACATGCTAGAACCTGGGCATGATAGGATTGTGATTGCTGTTAATTAGATATATATATATATATATATATATATATATCTAAATATTGTTATTGATTTTTTTTTTGTCTAATTTTGGTGTGTTTCTTTTAATAAAGTATTTTAAAAGTTTTTTGGGTTTTTTCGGTTTTGGCCAAATGAATGCAGAATTTTCAGTTTCGGTCCAGAATTTTCAGTTTCGGCGCATCCCTACTATGTACTAAGCCAGTCACTGAAGTGTTAGGCCTACACCACATCAATGTTTGGCTTAGTATATAGTGATAGGGGTTGTACTGCAGTATTGTCAGTGTCTGGCTCAAAGTATAGGCACACATTGATGGTGGTACAGCATAATCCCTAAGTATATAATGATAACAGTTATGCTGTACCACCGTCAATGTGTGCCTCAGTATATAATGATAACAATTTTGCCTAACCATAGAAACTATGCAGTTTTAAAGTGTGTGTGTGTGGGGGGGTGCCACATACAGGATCTGCTGCCTGATCGCTCCATGAGAGTGACAGTTAATTCCCGTTTTGTACGGGGCTCTGCTGCTGGTGGTCTCCCTGGAAGCCCAGGCAGACCAGCAACAGCAAAAACGAGCCCCCACAAGCCCTTTGATGATTCCTGTAGGCATGGAAGCCTACAGCCGTCATCAGAGACTCCCCCCTGCAATGGCTGCTCTATAGACCAGCAACTGCGTCCCAGCTGCCAGAGGCAGCTTCAGGGACAGGGGAGAGGGCTCTTCGGTCTCCACATGAGTGTGGAGAGCAGCCCCAACCCTCCATGAGAGCGACAGTGCAGCGTTAACCCCTTCAATGCCACAATTGTGTATAACACATGGGGACTAAATATCAGTCAATGCTGTGCGCCAATGGAACGTCAGCATTGAAAGAGTAAAAAATAAAAAAATTTTTTTAAAAAAACAGCGCTGACCTGAAAGTCCAGGGTGCTTCCAGGTCAAATGCTGTGAGTTTAGTAAGTGGGCTGATGATGATCAGATCGCTCCTGACCAACTGTTAGTTTAAAAAAATCCTGGCTCCTAACTTTTTTAGCTGGCGCCGAGATTCACAACAAATTTGTCAAGCCCTGCTTTAGTAAATATGACCCATACTAAACGATCACCGTGTCTCACCATTCCCCTATTGTCTCTTCTTCCCAATAAAAAGATTTGAAGAAAAAAAAAAAGGTTTTTTCATGCCCGATTCCTCTGTTTTGGAGCCTTGTGGCTCTTACCAGCTAAATGGCTTGAATGAATACATCCCATTTTGCTCCTTAAAATAAAGAGGGTAATTATACAGTTGTCAATAGCAACGCGATACAATCATAGATCGCATTTGTTGTATTGTTATCGTCAAAAAAATAAGATGAATAAGAAAAACGATCGGAATTTGTAAAGTGTTGAAAGGCAATTGTTGCCATCTGAACCAACATAAATATTTAAATGCTAATAATAATAATAATATCAAATATAATCATAATAAAATATATAATAAATAATAATAAAACTATGTTAAGCAACTAAACCTTATCAGATCTGTCATTTAATTATTTCTTATGAAGACATAAAAACAGCACAGAAACTTTTGAGGTTTTTTTAGTTTCTATGGCAACAACCTATCAACGTCTGCCTTTTCTATCACATGACAATTAAGCCTTTCTAGGAAAAATATGAACAAGTCCTATTTTTGCTTCATTAAATAATTATTTCCAGATTATTATTTTTTTTTTAGACATTCAACGGTAGTAGAATTAACACTTTTGTAACTAATTTAGTTACAAAAGTGTTAAATTCAGCAAAGCCGGAGGCACAGAACATTTAAGCTCTTAAGACAATTTTTTTTTTTTTTTTTTTTTTTTTATTAAACCATTAAAAACTAGTAGGATTCTACACAGTTACAGATCCAACCTTACAGATTCGCAATTTGGGTCATTTAAAAAGGAATTTTCATTAGAATTTTGCAGCATTCAGCATGTTTTGTCTATTTTCCGTTGCCTTTCCCATATGTTATACTAATAATCAGCGTTCTAACTACAGGGGTTCCAGAACATGCAGCTGTTACTACAGAACACCGTCATTTATTTACAGCGTTATATCGCAATTCCCCCAAAAAACATAGAAATTCAAGGCAGAGTCGGCCCCGTCTAATCTTCTGCAAAGACTCGGACCTGCTTGGTCTTAGATTAAGGAGACGTATGTCTATCCCATGCATGTTTATTCCCCTCGCTGTATTACCCTCTACCGCTTCTGCCGGGTGGCTGTTCCACTTATCTATCACCCTCCCTGAAAAGTAAATCTGCCTTGCGGTTAAACATATTGTCAAAGTCCAAAAGTTTTCTTGGCTTATGACAAATGATCAGATGTTTGAAGAAAAAAAAGTGGAACAGAAGACTAACTGACCTTCCAAAGGGAGTAAATAAAAATGATTAACAATTTAGGGAGGCTGGAAAATCGTTCAAGAAAGTGGAACTAGCAATTTTGTAGCGACCAGCACAAAAAAGCCAGACGGGACAGAAAATGAATGGCACTTTACTGTCAACAACAGGTAAGGAAAATGGAGCAGAGTGACCTTGGAGCACTGATCTCGGATCACTTAAAAGGAGACAAGCAGTGGAGCAAAATACAGGAGCAACAGCGGGAGGCGGCGTGTAGCGGAGAACGCACAGACATAATACCAGAAGAGCTTCGGCGTTACAAACATATTATTCTTGGCCGGCCCCGGCAGCTGAAAGCCCCCAAATGTCGTAGGTGCGGCCGCCGGCTGGATATGGACAGCACACCCAGCCGGCGGCCGCTGGAGTAGCTCAGTGTGACGCACACCTTTACTTAACCCTTAGATACTGTTACAATGTAAAACAATGTAACCTCCCAAAGTCGGGGACAATTACCATCAAAACTACCTCCCTATTAACCCCCAGGGAGGCTACACACAGTCACCTCCTATTAACCCCATCAGAACCACTTCAGTCCCCACTCGAGGGACACGTTGCCGTGTACCAATTTTCCACAAGAAGCAAACTGCACCTGTAAGTTTGATCGGTACAACCGCCCCAGCTTTCCTTCGGGACCCCGACGGCGGCGAAGACGACCCACAACAACCAACATAACCAGCGTGGTTCCCATCCCTACGATGCAAACCACGCAACCTGAGAAAACGGACTCCGATAAAACACAACCAGGAACAATCACCGGAACCTTAGTTCCCCGCTGAACACCACAATTTCTACCACGCCGGGTGATTAACTCGCCATGTGTACTCAAGCAGATGAAAAGGAAGGGCCAAGACCTCTGGCACCTCCTTATATCACCCCTCTATCTCTAGGCCCATCCTTTACTCAAACCTGCACCCCTAAAATCTATAACCCAGCTCACCCCAATCAAGGCCGGTTCATGCCGCCCCTACTCTCAGTTGTGTCATTCGGAACTCCTTGGACAGAATATCGTCTTTGATTTCACCTCCTTTGGTTTTAACGTAAAAAATATTTTTTCTACGAGGGCTGTGGATGAAAAGCGTCCCTGACACTTTGAGGCTTTTATACTCTCGTACGGTGCAGCTGCACACTGCAGGACCCGAGGATTAATATGTGGCGCTATCAGCCGACGGCCCACCGGGGGATTTCTATTACAAAGTGACACTTGGGAAGTAAGTGACCATGGCATTATAGGCTAATGCACCACCCCAGGGGACCAGCGGCGTATCCAACTAGGGGACAGGAGCCCCTTTGCCACATAACTAGGGGCAGATCGCCTAAACCTTCCCCCGGAAATATATTTATAGAAACTGAAAATGTTTTGGCTTTCTGTTTTAATTTGTTAATTTACCATCCTTGCTTTTTCAATTAGAAATGAATTTATAAAAAAAAAAAAAAGTGTAAAGCCCACAAAACTTTACTGCCTCTTGAAAAGTGTAAAAGCAGCATCAGAAATTTAAGATATTAAGAGCATAAACGATGCGTCACCGTGTCCTTTATCCCCAGACAAATGTGTTCCGGAATAAATAATAGACTGTTTTATTCTGAACGCAAAAATAAGACAAAAAGCGTTGCAGACAGAAATACCAAATAAAAATAAAAATAGCCAAAAAAACCCCTAAAATAATAGATCAATAAAAAATAGCGAGGCTCTGAATTGATTTATTCACGGACGACCGATGATCCAGGCTTGGTGCAATACGTACTAATCCTTCTAACAGAGAGCTGCTGAGCACACACCGGCTAACCGTCGGAATTCTGCTGACGGTAATACTTCTACAACCGTGTTACTGTGACTACGGATTGTCGAGAGTTTGCTGGATCGCAGGAGCGAGGAGTTTAGCCGCGTCCCCGCAAACAAACCCAGCGAGGTCAACACAATATCATTAGCTGATGAAAGGAAATCAACGCCGATCCATGCTGCGGGGTGCGAAAGACAATCGTAACGGGGGGGGGGGGGCGATAATTTCATGAGGACAGCCTAACCACAACATTGAAAGCTGTCATCGTGACCGTTTTTCGCACTAAATTCACTTAAAACTACCGGCAGATTGTGCTTTTTTTGTGTTAAAATATTTGGTTTAAAAAGTTTTAAAAAAGGCTATTTTTGGCATGGCGAAGCTGAGATTAGTGGCAGTAGGTGGCATATCAATGCGGTTCTATTTGTGATGTTATTTCATCTTCCTCCATACTTTAAAAAAAAAAAAAAAGCAGGTTTTAACCCTTTAAGGACAACGGGTTGTCCGTAAACGCATTAAGGACAATGCATTGTGAAGGGGTTAAGCAAGATTTAAAGGGACCCCCCCCCCCAAAAAAAAATAAAGAACAGTCCATTCCATTCATTTAGATCCCATGCTTGTCTGGGGCGCTCTGCGGTCGACCACCGCTTTTGACTTAATGAGGTCAAAACTTATTGTATAGATAACAAAGACTTAGCTACTGTCTGTTTTGTAGCTATAGAGATAAGCGCTTCCTCAGGATTATTAATCAAGATAATAGATGTGTTTTAATTAACAGCGGTGCACATAAATAATTGGCACAAAGCCTCGTTAAACACCTCCACACTCAATACTACAGATAAGTCATATTTGTTTTATAGCCTCAACGAGGCCAAGAGAAAAATGGCTTGTCCCTGGTTTGCCGGCGACCAAAGATATCATCTTTGTTCCAGTTTAATTGAGATTTCGTAGAGAGTCTGAAACAACTCGGTGCAGCTAAACCATCCGCTGAACGCTAATTTGGGTGCAATAAGTAATAAATATGTGGTTTTCATTTTTTGTTACTTTGCCTTCTAATTTTTTTTTTTTTTTTTTCGGCGGGTGTGGAGAGTCCCGTACGACTAGTGGCTGATTCTATTAGAAATATAAGGATTCTGTAGATATTGATACATTGCCAAACTCTGGGAACATAGCTTCCAGAAGTCCTGTTTACTACAGGACAGTCCCGATTGTCAGGCGATGACCCGAGAACTCCCCCACTGTCCTGCTTTGGTGGTGGGGATCCCAAGGTGGTTGGAGAGGACCCTCCGACCATCACTGACCGGTCAATGGAGCCCATATTTTCATTGTAGCTCCCACATCTCACGACGCTCTGAAGCCTAGGGCCACAAGCTGGCTCTTTGGGTAAAGTGGGCGGCCGAAACATCCCTGGCCCTGCCTACTTCTGGCACCAGCCCCGCCTCTTGCCCCTCCCCCAACAGGTGTCCATTGAACGCTAGGCTTATTCTTATTATTTTATATAAATTTATTTAAGAAATACCCGGAGCATTTCATGCAAATTTCCTTTTATTTCCCAGAATTCCCCAGCAAGCATGGGAAGGAAGTCATATTGTGCTTACCGGCATCGTTTTAACAGGCTGCGCGGGGCTAGAGATTGTTTACGGCCATACATCTCCTTTACAAAACGGGACGGTAGCTCCCGCATGTCACACGACAGAAACAAGAGATCATTTCTACTTTAATACTTAAAAGCATGAGGCACCTCGGGCTTATAAAATTAAAAAAACAGTAAAATTAAAAAAAAAATTGCCCATCTCAGTGGCAGCCAATCAGCCGGTACAGTCGTCAGACCATAGAGAAGCTGTAGCTGCAGGGCTGCAGCTTCTATGTCGGGTATGAGCTTTATTGAAAGCTCAATTTTTTTTTTTCATTTTTTTTTATTTTTTTTTTTATATACGGATTCTTCCTTTGTTGGGGGGGGGGGGGGTCGGCGACATTAGACCGTCCCTTTAACAGTACTAGAATGATGCTTCTAATGGTGCAGTAATTACTATATTATCAAAAAATAATAAAAGAAAGGCTAGCCAGCCTTAAAAATATATATTTATATATAAATTAAAAAAAAAAAAGAACTTAGGTCACAGAAAAAAAATACATTTTAAAGTTGCCATAAAATGCATGTATCTCCTTTTAACCCCTAAAGTGCCAAAAGACGCAAATAACACCTTGCAATGCCTTTCACATGCTTTCAGCGGCCAGCGTATACTCAGCAGTTCCGCTATAAAAAAAATAAATACAAATATCTCATCTAATTAAACACGTTGACGCCAATTACAGATGAAAGATACAGAATGTAAGAAGAAATGAAAACATACTTATTAGCGCAAACATTAGTAGGAAGAAAAGCAAATCGAATGATTTGGCTGCTAGAGGATGTGGCGTTCATCCCGTTATTCTAAATTAAAAAGGAATATTCAACTTTGATAAATTATTTAGAAAGCGAAAACCACCGGCACTCAATTATCGAAAGAAAGGCACAACCCCACAGCTTTACTGAACATCCGGCAAGGATAATGAAGGCGCCGGCACAATAAAAATGAATAAAGGTACGGATGCTGGAAAAAAATAATATAAAAGAAAGGGAATGTGTTATTTTATTATGAAATGGTTATGAAGCAGCCAGGTCCAGGAAGCGGCGGTCTAGATATTCTAAACCGATGTAACAGAGTCACATATATCTCATTAATATGTATCGTGCCGGCTCTGTCAGTCAACGACCGAGGACGAGTCTGGAAGCTGCTTCTAGAATATGTATAGCTGGAGCAGAATTTATACGACACAAGGTGGTCTAAGGGTAAAGTAGGTAGGTGGCTCCACCCAAACCACACCCCCTGGGTCTCATCAGATGCCTTCAGAGTCTGACCACTCCCCACCCTGCCACTAGCCACACCCCCTGTTCCAAGTTGGACACCTGAAATGTCGGGGCAGGGGCATATGCTTTTACTTTTGCCTCCTCCCCGACATTACTTTTGCTGGGGGGGGGTTTTATTACGGTATACAGCACTGGGGGGGTTATATTACCGTATACAGCGCTGGGGGGTTATATTACTGTATACAGCACTGGGGGGGGTTATATTACCGTATACAGCACTGGGGGGGGGGTTATATTACCGTACACAGCGCTGGGGGTTATATTACTGTATACAGCGCTGGGGGTTATATTACTGTATACAGCGCTGGGGTTATATTACTGTATACAGTGCTGGGGTTATATTACTGTATACAGCGCTGGGGGGTTATATTACTGTATACAGCGCTGGGGGTTATATTACTGTATACAGCGCTGGGGGGTTATATTACTGTATACAGCGCTGGGGGGTTATATTACTGTATACAGCGCTGGGGGGTTATATTACTGTATACAGCGCTGGGGGTTATATTACTGTATACAGCGCTGGGGGGTTATATTACTGTATACAGCGCTGGGGTTATATTACTGTATACAGCGCTGGGGGGTTATATTACTGTATACAGCGCTGGGGGTTATATTACTGTATACAGCGCTGGGGGTTATATTACTGTATACAGCGCTGGGGGTTATATTACTGTATACAGCGCTGGGGGGTTATATTACTGTATACAGCGCTGGGGGGTTATATTACTGTATACAGCGCTGGGGGGTTATATTACTGTATACAGTGCTGGGGGGGTTATATTACTGTATACAGCGCTGGGGTTATATTACTGTATACAGCGCTGGGAGGTTATATTACTGTATACAGCGCTGGGGGGGTTATATTACTGTATACAGCGCTGGGGTTATATTACTGTATACAGCACTGGGTTTTATGATCAATAAGATAGGTATTTACGTCCCAGGCTACTTCCCCTGTGTCGCAGAATATTTCAGCAGAAGAAAAAAGTTTGGCAACATTGTTACAGATATTCTGTTCACAAAGCACATTCAAAGCACTATAAGTAAACATGTGACCTTTTTTTTTTTTTAGAAAACCTGTCATCACAAGCTGCAAAAGATATTAGTTTGCCAAAAATCCAACCTTTAAAACCAATCTGACACCCATTCGGTTAAAAAACAGAATTAAAATATGTGCTCAAATCACACTTTACACCGGTGTTTTAATTTAAATAACAAATACGCAATTAGAGATATCTTGGAAAGGTTGGGGTCGATGTAACTGAATGACGAGACGCACATACAGCTTCACACTCGCATGGCTCATTACGTCATTATGCTGTGGATAGTAACTATAATACAGATGGAGGTCAAGTTATTAGAACCCAAGACAGTCCAAAGCGGTTTCCTTTTATCGGAGCAACTCTCACGCTGTAAGGCACAGAGTAACATAAGCTTTAAAGACCTTAAAGGTGTCTTCTTCAGATGTGGTCTGAACTAGAATTGGTCCACTAAAAGGTATCAAACTACTTTTCAACTAATAGTTTTAGCTGTATCAGTTTTTTTTTTACTAGGCTCAAGCCAGACCGATAACCTGGAAGGACCATAAGACCCGAAGAACACCATCGTCATCCCATCAGCGGGAAGGGGGCATCAGTGACTCTCGAGAACCTTTTCCCAAACACAATGATAGGAATCTCAATTTGTAATTTGCAATCGGTTATTAAAGCATTGTGTCCCCCTAAGACTCCCAATAGTTAAGGCAGCAAGTTATTTCTTTTCTCTTTTTTACTCCCCTGAGAAAGGAACACATTACGATGTTTCTGTATGTAGTCGTACAAGTCTCTGTTTCACAAAGTTTTTTTAAAAAAAAAAGGAGGCATATAGAAGGACAATTGTGTTGCCTTTGGACATACTTGTGATACTTTAAACTGTGGCATTTGTCAGAGCTGTGACAGCCAAACAGAAGAATTTCTTCCAAATGGTGGTTTATGAAGGCCAAGAAGAAGAAGAAGAAACTCTAATGAAGTGCGTGCCCCGCACCCTAACTCGTAAAGGTGTTAAATAACGTACTATACTAGCAGCGGATTCCAGGTAGAAATCACACAAGTGTCTGATAACTTCTAACAATGTAATTAATTACCCATGTAATGCCCCTGACCTGCCCATGTGATCTGCTAAGCCAAGTTTAATGTTTCAAGGAGTAACAAGTGGGTGTTGATAAAACGTTCACCAACTTCCACCAAAACCCCGACTAGCTTCAGAGAAGACCCAGCATCTCTCCCACCCCATTCCATCCTGACCTACACTCATCATTTTTACTATTCATTTATCCACGTTGTGAAGCACCTGTAGAGTTGGACTCCAAGTGTATATGAAAAAAACACCCCAAGTCCTGAAGAAGGTCACGATACATGTCCATTTTCTGGAGGGCTACTGGCAAAGTAACACCTTAACCAAACCTGGACACCTAGTGCCCAGTTTCTTGTACATTTTGTATCAAAGGGGTAGAACGTCATGCTTCCCTCAGCAGACCCCAGTCTTCCATGATCAACACTCCCCCAAAAACACCAAAAGCTACCTGCATTCAAACGAATACCCCATGTAAGATTGCACTGAACCCTAAAACACAACCCATCAGGAGATCCTGCATGTACAATAAGATGTGCCTGTTCTACCACCAGACCTGGTCTGGCAGTCTGGTACCCCAGGCGGGCCGCTGGATATGCCTGACCGTGCTCCAGGAGCATAAAAACATAGCGCGCCGCTGCGTATATCCAGCCATTGGCCGCACTTCTGTCATCAGGCAGCAGCTGGCCTAAAAGATCCGGGGCCACCTCGTCATCGACAGCCCGGCCCTGGCTTCCACAATATTTTCAAGTAACATAGGGGGTGCGATTAATATTCCTACAGTGTGTTCCATGACCTTAAAGGAACAGTAATGTTTAATATTTTGTTAATTCATGAAATATGTAAATTCCCCTATATATCAAAACATAGCATAGGGATGAGAAATGGTCTTTATACACAGTCCAAAGTTATTCTTTGTAGCTGGGTTTACCAGTGTTTTATGCTCAAAGTCAATGCACGGGAACATGCATTTCCAATACCTGCGTGTGCACATGAGCAGATACCCAACTGCTCCTGCCACGAATATATTACCCCAAACACTCCTCACTTCATTGATCCCTGGGAAAAAAAAAAATTGTGAACGCTTCTTTAAAGTTAATTAAGATAACTGCTAAATGGTTAAGATTAACATTCCAGATTATTATTTACTTAGGAAAGTAATTATATATTATGTGATAACACAAGGATATATTACTTAGAATTTATTATTTAGCAAAAAATAATAATAACATAGCATTTGCATAATGTAAATGTCAACCTTGATACGGTGCTACACGCATTAAAACCTAATTTAGCTTTTATACGTATTCGCTAATGACTTCTGTTAAACATTATTTGGCGGCCAGGCACCGGAACATCGCATCAGAAAGCTGTCAACAATAACAGCCACGTCCCTCTCAGGTTGAGCCCTTGAGTCTTGTGAGGCCACTTGGAGCTAGAGATGGACAAGCCGGGGGTCAGGGAACGGCACGGACACTCGAAGCACACACACTAAGCGAGTGTTTGATAATTATGAAGTGAGGAATGGGTTGGGTGGATGTGATCTGGAGGTCCGCACAGGATGAGTCCACAAACTAACATAGAAAATGTTACTGCTTTGCACAGAAGGTGGGTCAGGAGATATAGGAGAAGATCGGTAGTCGTCTTACTAGGTTAGAAACCATTCGAGAGAACAGAAAACCCAGATCATCTAGTATTGTGTATGGTTACGGAGATATAGCTCATACATTTGGTGCATCAACTCCACTCATTCAATCCAGTAATTGGATTATGGAAGCGTTGGAACTTCCCGGATGAAGGTATCGGTGCTTAGGCTGCGTTTAACAAATACACTAAAAGAGGGAATTTTTTTGTAGATAGTTGCAGGGAGATGCGTGAAAGTCGACAATGGGAGCCGGAGAGATTCTCCAGGTGTCACGGAGAACAATTTCGTAAAAACCAAGTTCAGAAAGGCTTTATGGAAGCACATAGACATCAACCGTCATCTGAAGGAGAAACGTGTAATATACAATGTTTCTATTCTCTTGCTGGGTTACATAAATATATACTGGGGAAAATTAGGGTCAGTGTAACCGAATCTGACTATGGGATTATTCTATTAATGTATTAATAAGAAAGTAGTTTTTTTCAAGGCTTCATATCATTTAGTTGGTCAACATACTCAAGAACGGCAGAAAGTGTTCATAAGCTTTGCCAAGTTTCGCCAAAGGTTCCTCTCAGGTCTAGAAAAGAAGCAATACTTCACTTCGCAAATGGCTCAACCTTGTAAAAACTCTATTCTCTCTAGAATTACTGCCACAATATGATATTTTCAATCAATAACTAGGGACAATGGAACTGTGCCAGCCGACAACTGTAATATAATGTCACATCGCTATCTTTTTTACTGCCCAAATAGAATGTTTGAAGACCTTGGTAAGTTTCTACCCCCCCCCCCCTTTACGTTAAATCTAGCCATGAGCGGACATTTCATACGAAATCAATAGATGCGGCATTACCAGGAATAGTCCCCGAAATGTTTCCCAGTAAAAGTTCAACGTATAGGGCATCAATCACCCGCATTCCGTTATTCATGTTACTAGTATTTGTTTGGAGCTCGAATTGTCGGTTTATTGAATTCAGCGTAAATCCAGAGGCGATGGATACAAACGTCAGCCTGAATTAAACGACACTGCAAATGAGAATTACGGTCGTCGTCGAAAACACAATCTGTTAACCAATCAATGCAATAAAAACAGTTCGAAAGAGCCTACATACATGGCTAAACACGCGGTGCACTGCTGGGGGGGAACGTGGTAGGACTTGAGGACTGTTGTTTTTATTGATTATGGTGCTGACCAAATGGGACTTTGGACATTTAATGGAACTACCCCCTACCGATATGCAATAGTGAATAGTTTTTTTTTTTTTGTTTTTTTTTTTTAATGGGATATTGGTGTTTCAGGCTTTTTTGCTCTTATGCTTACATTGTAGATCACTAAAATGAGTGAATGAATGAATAAGTGAATGAATGAATTTAAACATACATGGGATAGGCATATGGTTCTTGAATCCAAGACTGATTAAGGTTTGAGTCTTTACAACAAGAAAAAGGGACAGACTAGATGGGCCGAATGGGTCTAATCTGTTTAGGCATTAGTTCTAAATCAGTTATAGGGGCACACACTAGACCCGTGGTTTGATTTGTTTCAGTCTAAAGGCTTATGTTGGGCTAAGAGCTGGTTGCTTGAAATGCATTAGCCTGGGAGTCTAACTTTTTCGAACCACAAAGCACACACATAATACTCAGAGAAAGAACGACGCTGGTCCGCTCTTCCTTTTATCTTAGAGAAATTCTTGGGTGCTCTAAAGGCGTACCGTATATCCCATGAAAGAGCGTTTGATCTTTTGCACTGTGCTGGAACCATTAACAGCAGCTCCATCCATCTGCTCCACAGCGAGATCATACACCAAGCCGTGAAGTGAATCTGTCACTTGTTATTCCTTCGGGTAAAGAAATCTATTTCATCTTAGTGAGATTATGGCTATATTTATAGAGCGTGAGATACAGTATTTTTGCGGTGGTGCTGTGATCCTATAATATGTTTCTGGCTGATAAGGGTCAATTTTAAGTGTTAAAACGGGGTTAAGATAAGAGGGGTTAGATGTACAAAATAATTTTATTATTACTAATCATACGATTGAGTAAATGTCCCCTCTTTAACACCAGAGCAACCAATGGAACGTTCGTTTTGATTGAACCATTCCACTGGTTGCTATGGTAGTAAGGATTCTATGCCCCGTTGTGTTTTTTGGGGATTTATTTACGGTTTGTTTTTGGTTATTTTCATTTGTCATATCCTGGAGCTCAGCACTGAAGCCGCTCGCACAGCGATGGAGCACTGAAACAGAGATCCGTAGGAATAGACCTCGTGCTCCCACCACAGGAATTAAGAAAGGCAAGCGATAGGGAGAAAGAAGAAAGATAGTGAGTAAGATGAGAGATAGAAAGAAAATGGAGAGATAAAGAGAAACATATAGTGGGGGGGATGATGAGGAGAGAGAAAAAGGAGAGATAAAGAGAAGGAGACGATAACGAGAAAGAGGAGAAACAGTGGCAGAAGCACGTGGGTTCCATATGAGAAGCCACCATATGCTGCTGCCACTGCCATTTTCTCTTAAAATATGTGAACACAAGGGTTAAATATAATCCAGACGATTCTTCAAATTGTTGCATTCATCCTCCAACAGAATATATCTGTCTTGTCAATAAAAACTGTATCTGCCAAGCTGTGTGATGCCAAGCTGTGTATGCGCGTGTGTGTGTGTGTGTATGAGAATGTGTGTGTACGTATGAGAATGTGTGTATGCATGTGTGTGTGAGTATAAGTATGTATGAGAATGTGTGTATGCATGTGTGTGTGAGTATAAGTATGTATGAGAATGTGTGTATGTATGCGAGTTTGCGTATATGCTTGTGTGACACAATGACACATTAAGGGTCCCTATCACTTTGCAACCAACAGCCTCTAAATGATGTTTGCGCAGCTGCACGTTGAGTCTTTATTCTCCGTGTGCAGCGTTTCCAGCCAGGGGCCACACATTGCAGGACCCAATCTGCCCCGGAGCGGCAGTAAGAGTAAGCATGCGGCACGGCCAGCTATCGCCGAAACGCCAGTCCATGCCTGCAGAGACCTATAGTGGCTAAAGATATGGAGGGCATATGCTTGCGTCACTATGCGTATTCGTTTTATTCTATAGCTAGGGTCTCCAACACTAGTTATCCTTTTAAAGTATTCTAATAAATATCCAGGTGACAACGTTGCGTCCCCAAAAAAGTGATAGTTTTGTAAAATAGTATTAGTTTCCCTGGTAACACATTTTTTGTGTTCCAAAACTGTTAATTGGCTGCTTTTACCTTCTCCGGTGATCTAGATAAGAATTCATCCAAAGCCGAGCTGCCTTCATTACACAATAAAGCTGTCTGTTCTCGGTTATGTTGGCTCCTCGCTCACATGTCATATGATATCGGTCACATATGTAAAGAGAGAAAACCCCCCGGAAACGGGTAAACATAGAAACAGACCTATTCGGCCCCATCTAGTCCACCAGTTTGTCCTGATTCAAACTCCCCTCACTCTATCACTTCTGCTGGGAGGCTGTTCCACTTATCTACCAGCAACTCAGTAAAGTAAAACCCCCGTAAATTACATCTAAAAAGCATAAAGGCGAAAAGTCATGTTATTGTTTGTGTGTTTTGCTGCATATAAATAAAATAGGCTCTAAAGGTTTGTACGATCAAACTCCAGACCCTAAGCTAAGAACAGAGTTCTGTATATTGGCCTCTATCGCTTCTGCTGGGAGGCTGTTCCACCTATCTCCCGATAATGAGAACGCACATCCGCCGAACGCATCCAGCAATGCGAGTTCACTCCTCCGGAGTTCTGATCGTAGGACATAGAGAGAAGAAAACATTCCGTCCCTTCTGAGCCGCGGTACAAACAATATACATAAAAGTGATGAACGAGACACATATTCATTGTAAGTGCTCGTTCATGAGGGTACAAGCTTCATAACTCACATCGGCTTTTTCCTGGGATGAGATATGGACTTTCAAGTGACTTGTGAAAAGTGATAAAAAAATTAAAAAAAAAAACAAAAAAAACCCCGTCCTGTTTGTGGTTATGAATATTCCGCTCGGATGCGGTGAATTGCGGAGCTGCTGTTGAATGCGCAATTTAGAATCTTTTAAATCATTCAGCTGCAGAAAGTATGGGATGTTCCTCCAGAATTTATTATTCCAAAAGCTGTTACTTTCAACGCGTTATAAGTTTAAAACTGGATCACCTGACCTGGCAAAAGAACATGAACGTTGCCGACAGATCGGCCCCATTCGGTCCCGTTTAGTCCTTAGTCTCATTTTAGACTCAGGAGCCCTTTTTTTTAACCTTATAAGGTAAATTTGGCTGCCCATCTGGAAATACATTGTAACAGATCTGTCAAAGGTTTCATCGCATAAAGACAACACAAGAACCTATCAGCTCCTGCTTTTCTGCCACATGACAAATTAACTGTTCCCACCCCAAAAAAATTATGAATAAGGCAAGATCTTACATGGTTAAAAAATATTTGTGGGAAAGGCTTGGGCATTCAAAGAACATTGATGGAAGTACGTTTTCCCTCTACCCACCCCACTTATAATGATGACATCATGCAACCTATTTCATCATTATAAATGTGGCAGATAGAGCATCCCAGGATTATAATTTGCCTGGAGGGACCCGCTATGATCATTACTGCCATTAAACCAAATACTGTACCAAATTATACCAAATGGGTAACAATCTCCACAATGCTGGAAAAAGCTAAATCTTTCACCGTAACAGGACCATCCCGGGCGTACCTGGTTACAAAGTGGAATTAAGTCCTTAATCCCTAAAGAAAAGGGAAAAATACATGAAATAAAAGGCAATTTTGTGTGCAGGCAAACTTGGAAGCCGGAGAATCCAGTAAATGCGAGATTCATTTTCTGGAAAATGATGACTATGGACAGAACTAGATTGCGGTGCTCAGCTGCCACTTAACCGGGTCTGGCATAGCTTCATATCTACATATATTGTATTTGCCTATATTTGGATTATTATATTAAATTATCCATAATTATATGTTTCGAGCATAATTATTTTTCTTAATTTTTGGGAGAACCTCTCTGATCTCCCTTTTTTTGCTCATTCCCTCAATTTCTCTTTTAATGACAATGGCCATTTATTGTAACGAACCTGCGATTTGGGAATCATTTCCTTATTTTGATTTTGTTATTAATATTTAATTAGTTCAATATTTCAAGTTTGCAAAAACAGAATTTGTTAATATTAGTTTGGAATTTATAATCTGATTAATAAATGTTATTACCGTATTTGCTCGATTATAAGACAAGGTTTTTTTCAGAGCAAATGCTCTGAAAAATACCCCTCGTCTTATAATCATCTTATAATCAGACCTCAAATAGAGGTCTGACTATGAGACTAAGATCCAGATTCCCCGCAGCGCTGCTGGGGACCTGGATCCTCCTGTCTGGTAACCGCCCCCCCCAAGCTTACTGGTGCTTCTGACTCCCCAGTGTGTTGTCTGGGCAGCGGGTAGACGTCTACGTGATCCGCGTAGGCAACTTCAGCTGCAGTCGGAAGGAGGTCTGGTTAGCAGCGGGGGTTGTCTTTGTCCATCGCACAGACCTTCCCCGGCTGTCAGAGAGGAGAGTTCCCCGCACCGCTGCGGGGAATTCTCTCTGACAACTGGAGGGTGTATGCCCAATGGACGAAGACAACCCCCACTGCTAACCGCACCTCCTAGTAAAACTTTGATTCTATAGGGTCGTCTTATATTCAGGCTTTTTTTCCTAAATTAATATTCAGATTTTTTGGGGGGGTCGTCTTATAATCAAGCAAATACGGTAAATTGTAACCAGAAATGATAATTTTTTATTTATTTTTTTTGCAGTTTTTTGACATTTTCTTTGTCCCGTGCCCCCCCTAAATCCCCTTTATATTGGTCACGCCATGAATTCCAAATTCTTAGTATCTATACCTCAATCAAGGAGAGATTTCAAAGTTAAAAAGGAAAGGAAATAATAAATTGTGTTTGAATAAGTGTTCCTATTACCAAATTTTTGGACGGCATGGGCTAAACTCCCGATTCCGGCGTTCTTTTTAGTTTTTATTTTAAGGAACAGAATAGAGCTATAATGAGTTTCTGAGCATTTATGTCTTTTCACACTGAATTACTGCGTACAAAAGCTTTGTATTAATCTCGGCTGTCAGTACATGACTCCTTCCATTTAGATGATGGGTATTAACTTTCGCAAGGTATTAGAAATCTACAATAAAAAGCTTGTGATTGGACGTTTATTGTTTCTAACAATTAGAAGACTCACAAGTCTGTTCCCGCTGTACTCGGAGCACAACAGGGATCCGAGCTCCATTAACACATCCAAAAGTCCCAAACCTGCAGGTTATTATACCGATCCAAGCGACTGACTTGGAAGAGAAAAAACACATAAGATTTGAATAGCTCCGCTATTGTCTCTTAAACGGGAACTGCCTACTATTTATTATATTTATTTATATGGACACTGAAGACAGACTTCATTAGCATTGCCATAAAGCATCAGCTCAGTGTGGTGATTGAGCCAGGAACATCACCCAAAATATCACATGATTTTCAATAATATCAAGTTGTTGTATTGTTTTCTGTCGCCAGAAGTGGTGCAGTGGGGGAGTTTGGGGGGGACACGGTCTAAAAATCAGGACTATCTTCTTAAAAACAGGAGAACTGAAAAGTATTTAGATGTGGCTGATGGGATGCTAAATGGGTTAACCTGGGATATTCATTTGTCTCATTAGTGTAAATAACGGAGGCTCTCAATCTAGAAAAATAGCAGCAAAGAATTTGACGGCAGATAAGAACCTCTCTCCTCATCTAATCAAACCTTCATCTGTCTTTGATTCAGGAGTCATATGTAGATCCCGTTCACAATGCAAGTTTAGTTTATACATTAACCTCATGGTAGCCAAGAAATTTGTGAGCCTGCAGCAGTGCCAACCACTGCGCTGCCTGAACCAATCCACAACAATCAGCAACTTAACAACAGAGGGAGGAATAACTTAACGGGGGAAGAATAGCAAGAAATAAGATCGCAGAATAAGGTAGTTTTCGCAGAAATATATATTACATACCTGCGGTAACTACGTAAACTGAGTTGTATGTGTATGTATATAAACACACACACACATACATATATACACATACTACTAAAAGTTAGAAATTGTTTTAGCAAGAAAGTCATCCATTAAAATAACATGAAATGAATCAGAAATCCAGCGCAGGCAGAGTTAATGTTTTAAACTATTGTAGCCGGAAATGGCTGATTTTTAATGGAATCTCTTCATAAGCGTACAGAGGCCCTTTATCACTCCCATCACTCCTGTGTTCCAATGGCCCTTTATCACTCCCATCACTCCTGTGTTCCAATGGCCCTTTATCACTCCCATCACTCCTGTGTTCCAACGGCCCTTTATCACTCCCATCACTCCTGTGTTCCAACGGCCCTTTATCACTCCCATCACTCCTGTGTTCCAACGGCACGTTGTGTTCTCTGATCCAAGTTTAAGTTTAATAGGCTAATTGATCGTTAGAAACCCTTTTGTAATTATGTTACAGCCAGAAATTCTTTGTTTTCCATGAGAAGAGCTCAGTGACCCAAAACTTTTGAGTATATACCTATACATATATATATATACACACACACACACACACACACACATATATATAGTAATAGAAGATGTTCACTCTTCACATACATTATTCATTGCTCCTTGTTGAAAAGGAAAACAAAATGCATACTCTGCAAAAAACTAGATTTGTTAACCACATTATATTCTTTGGTTTATCAAATCCTATCAAAGCATCCTTTGAAATGTATCTTCGTTACCCTTCTATCCTGCAAGCGTACATCATAACCCAAAACAAATTAGAACATCTGTTCATGTAGTTGATGTTCGCATTTTATCCTCGCAGAAATAACATAGAATGTTAATCACTCCTTTGAATACCAATAATTCAACGGTCCAAAGTCTGACAAACTCCTATTCTCTACGATGACTTAAATTCTTTATGAAGTGATCGGGATTAAGGTGCAGTTTGTGAGTGGTGGAGATTAACACGCTAAGGGAATTTGAATGCATGGGATAAGCCAGGGCTTGACAATTTTTTTTTTAACTCTAGGAGACAGCTAAAAAAGTTAGGAGCCAGGACTTTTTTTTACCCTACACTCACACTTTACCCTAGCTCTCACTTTGCCCCAGCACTCACACTTTGCCACACTAAAAAGCACCAGTGCATACTTTTAATTACCATTAATTAATCCCATTAATTAACTCTGTCCCCAGTTTCCATAGGCATCTTTGTCACTAAATAGCTTCCCATAGTCCCCATGTTTAGTGACAAAGATGCCTATGGGAAACTGGGGACAGAGTTTGCCTTTGCCCCCAGTCTCCCATAGGCATCTTTGTCCCAGCCTCCCACTACCAAGCATGCCCCCAGTTACTTCCACTTACCTGACCCCGATGTGCACTCTGTTGGATTCCCGCTGCTGTTGCCGGCGGCTCCACCCATCCTCCTCACTGAACGGGGCTGGCACCGCCCACAAAGCTCATTGAGCAGCGCTGGTGCCGCCCGTGAAAGTTATTGAGCGGCGCCGGCTGACTCACTTCTATTTTGAATCGACAGGGGTGGCGTTTTAAGAAGCCGTTCCCGTTGATCCGAAATAGAATTGATTCAGCTGGCCAGCGCGACTCAGTGACCTTCGTGGGCGGTGCCAGCCCCGTTCAGTGAGGAGGGTGGGCGGAGCCGCCGGCAGCAGCGGGGTTGTCTGCATCGCACAGATGTCCGCTGCTGCCGGAAAGGAGGATCCAAGTCACCTGCAACGCCGCGGGGGATCTGGATCCTAAACCCAATTATAGGTTTGGCTCACAAACCCCTGGGCACCAGGACAAAATTATCAGTCGACCTGGCGCCTGAGATTTGTCGAGCCCTGGGATAAGCATAAAGCTATCACTTGAAGGATTGTGGAGGGGATGTCACTGCAAGCACCACCATCATTAGCAGAGATGTGGACGAAGCTAAAAGATAGCAGAATGAAAATTGAAGATAGTAGAGAAGGGAGAAGAGAGTGTTATTTAGAGAGTGTTATTTAGAGAGTGTGAGAGAGAGTGAGCAAGTGTGAGAGAGTGTTAGTGAATGTGGACCCATGAATTTTGGACGGAAATTCAGACCTTTTTGCTTTGTTTTCATCTGATTGGTGGGGGGGGGGTCTGGTCTCATTTTCGGGGCTTTGCACAAATCCCCGAATTTAGCAACATTTTGTAAATATGCAATTTCTATGAATCCGAATGCACAAGTCTACTTTCTACTGTCCCTCCCACAACACCCTGTCCGATTGCATGGAGGGGGGGGCATTGGGATCAGACATCCGAGTCCTCTTCTCAGCAGGCAGCTGCACACCGTCCTCGGCTTCACCACATTATGAGGTCTTGACACGCACCTTCCCATGGGGGAGGCTCTTAGGGGCGACAGAACCCAATTACGGCGGAGCACGTCCAGAGGCTATCCCTACACTATTTAAGCCCTAACCACCTGCAGACAGGAGCCAAGTTGTATTTTGGGCTTCTTAAGTATAACTAGGCGTGTTTATTCCCTGCCTGTGCCCATTGCCTGACCTTTCCCTGTCCTTACCTGCCAGGACCAAGGTGAGTCCTGATAGCCAGAATGTTATTGTTATTAGTCTATTTAGAATATTTTGGTTATTTTTAGTCTTTCAGTATACAATTCTCGGCTGAACTGACTAATCGACTTCCAGTCACTAAAAAGTAGACTGGTTAGAGATTAATTAGACCAGACATGTGAGCTCAATGTTGCATCCTCTATTGACTTTAATAAACTTTATAGACTTGAAATCAGGATGGCTGCATCGAAATCGAGATGACTGGGATGTATGACATAATATAGCATGCAATTTACCACTATTATCAACAAACAGAAATACGATCCACTTACATCTTATGAGTTAGATATCCAAAGTAATTCTGATGGAAAGCTTCAAAAGCTATCTTTTTACTACACCGATCAATGGAATGGTCCAATCATTAGGATCAACTCGGTTGCTAACGTGATAAGAACACTTCAGGCTTTGCACCAAAATAGCCCCAAACGTATCTTACTTTATTCCACAATTACTTTTATCTGCACCAAAAACCTTATAAATAATTTATTGGCGTCACTAAAATGTAGTGGGGTTTCTACAGCATGGATGGAGATATATAGTTGTTCTAGAAAGTTTTACATGATAACTAGGAGAGCCAAAGCTTCCATTATATTAGAAACTACGGCAAGTCTGCAAAATCAATCTTTTTATTGCATTACCGATATCATTTAACTAACCATGTCTATAATTCTTCCAATAAAATGCTGAAAAAGCACATTGAAGTGAGGAAAAAAAGCTACACGCATGCACTTCACAAGACCTTTAACCGAACCGACTTCGGGCAGAAAAGCTGAGGTCATCAGTTATTAGAATGTTCGTGTTTCGTTAATTGTTCACTTTACACAGATAGCGAGGAACGGTCTAATGAACGCTCTGTAGCAACTGTATTAGGAAGACGGTATGTGATGAAGTGGAGAAGACTAAATACATCAATGTTTATTTGCCAGGAAATATGCACTTCACAGCCTTAGAAGAGTTTAAATGACGTGAACGCCATAGCAAAGTAGAATCTGAAGGCAAATAAAATAAAAAAACATTCATCCCACCTAGTCTGCCTATTTCTTCCTAATGTAAAAATGGGCTGGCTGGGGAGATCCGAGATCTCCCATGTAATGCCCTAATGAGCAGCGGGGGGCCTGATGGCCAAATTGGGCAATGTGCCTCTACCGGTTTTGCCGTGGGGGCTGCCACCACCCTGGTAGCCTTAGGCAGATGTCCGATCTGCTTTACATGGAATTCCGACTTGCTAAGTTTCCATTCACCGAAATATCACGCGTCGTGACCTTGAAGTGTCACATGACGTATATGTTCCTTAATGTTACTTTTTTGGGGGAGATTGGCAAATTATTATTATTATTACCTAGATCTACCCCTGCGGACATCTTAGAGACGAGACGATTGAGTGAAACATCTGCTAAATAACTGCAGAGGAGTGACGATCGCACAGAGATACATTTGTGAATCTTTTTTTTTTTTTTTTTCCCCGGAAAGGTCAAAAGAACTCTAGTTCATAAAAAGCGAAAAATGTTAAAACCCAGTCAGAGCACCTGCCGCTTCCTTGAAGAAAGAAAAAGGTAGCCTCAACAGAAGTGGAATATTAAAGACCATATCCTTCTCAAAACTGGAAGTTAATCAGGAGGCACTTTAACAGCCCTGTTAAAGTAAGTTAAAGGGTCACTCCGGTGTCTCGGGGAGCCCCCTTTTGTAAGTACTTTCATATGCGTTGTCCAAAATTAGGAGAAAAACCAAAGCTTAAGGAGAAGCTGCAGCAGCAAAGCCTGACTGGGGACTAAAGCCTCAATCAAGGGACATCTGGACTGCAATTTGATTGATCCCAAAAATAAAGCAATCAAAGTCTAAATCAGAAAGTAAAGATGTTTTTTTTTGTGCAACCTTTTCATAATGAATTGTTTAATATTAATTGATTCTGTATATTTTATGGAAAACGCATATTAGTTCAGAAAATTTATCATTGCATTATAAAATATTATTGTTATTCTAGCAAAATATTCCCTTTAATTTATAGTCTTGAATACTCTTAAGAACCGGTGATAAATCTTGTTCCTTAAAGTTAGAATGCTTTAGATTTTTTAATGTATGACCTGAGCATTTCTTCTGCCAGCGAATGGTGTAAAACTCTCCTGTTTAAACATTATAAGCGAGACAAGGAAAGTTTCTATCGAGAGCTTTGGCTCGTTTCTTCCAAACATTGATTTCATGCGAACTTCCGTAGCTAACAAGAACGTCCGAGTTAGAAACGGATATTTCTGACGGTACGGCCCAGAGGACGATTAAACCTTTCGGAAACTGCTTGTTGCAGAGGGTGGACACATCAGATGTTTGTTCGTTCAGACAATAAATTATTTCAGAATGACCTTATGTCAGAATTCCACCCTGCCAGCCCAGACTATGCGATAATTTTTCATTGTCATGTCTACCTGCAGCCACTAGTGGCCACTCTTCCCTCTCAGCAGCCCCCCCCCTTCTAATTCCTTGGGACAGCTGAGCCATGTTACCCGAGTATAGACCTGCCCTGCCCTTCAGTCTGGGCCTTTGCATTGTTTGGCTTGGGTTCCCGTTAGCTTCCTGTGTATGACCTTGGCTCAGTTCACGGTCCAGCTTTGTGTCCCAGACTCACTTAGCTGTCCAGCCGTTTCCAAGCCCTGCCATTCTGAGTTCCCCATCCCCTTTATTATTTGATTCCAGTCCTGCTTTTCTCTCTGTTGTGCGCCTGTCTGTACCTACCTACATCGAGGGGTATAGACAGAGCCCCTGGTATCCCCTGCAACTGGGCTCCTACCCAACCTGCTGGCCCGGGTCCTGACACCTTATTACTTAAGTATTAATGTTGACATCAAAAGTCTATCTAAAATATTCTTTTAAACTTACTTAGCCCTACAGACCAAACAACTTACTGTTTAGTGAATAAACCCCTACGCGTTTTACTTCACCCTCATTGCCTGCTGCATCTGTACGTATAAGCGAGTTTTTGTTATGTATCTGTACATTGTATGGCGCTGCAGTATATGTTGACTGATAATAATACACATATTTTATAAGGTAACAGAATCCGGAGACTCAAATATTAACCCATTAATAGTCCATCACAAATATTCGGTTGTAGTCAATTGCTAATGGTGGCAGCCAAATGTTTCTAATAATGCCAGGATGTCAAGAAATTTAAACAGCGTCTGAGCTGAATAGTGTAGGCTTATTTATGTATGTAATTTCAGCTTTTTTTAAAGAAAAATAAATAGATTTTTTTTCTACTTGGCACCTAAACACAAGATTTCTTTCCAGCAAAAGATAGTGTGAACAACCAGTGACATGTTTCATTACCAAATATTTACTGTGCCGACGGAGGCTACGTGTTCCCTGAACGATAAATATTGAGTTGAGTTGTGCCAATCTTTGTTTAATTGTAACGGGCAATGGAATAAATTTACGAGTGCCATACGGTTTGAAAGGTGAATCTGCCCATTTTGGCTTTTCTTACAGGAACAGCCTTCTGGATTGTTAATGAGATGGAAAAGTACAGGAGGGAACATCACATTCATGTAAATAAACTGCTGGGACAAGACAATGGACTATCAGCAGAGATATATAATTTTAATGACCTCATTAGGACTTCATGCATTAGGAGGCAATGGTCCACAATATACATGTATTAGTATTAATAATTCATTAAATATTTGGCAGCCAACACTCTTGATGCACGCTAATCCACTCTACCAAGAGGCCATAGTCTAAAAGTAGAGAGTCGGAGGCTTAGATGTAAGGTAAGGAAGTTTTACTTTACTGGGGTGACGGTAGATAAGTGGAACAGTAGAAGACGTTAATACAGCGAGGGATCAGGTTGAAGATGACTTCAAAGACCACGTAAGGTTCTTGGAGGACAAATGGTCAGAGACTGTATGGGCCAAATGCTATTCACCATTCAGAACATGCAAGGTGAACAGAAAAGATTTTGTTGTTTGGTGGTCTCGCCATTAAAAATCAGTGAAGTGGGTTTTTGTTGTTGCCCAAATTCTAAATATAAGAAACCCTGGCGTATGGGGTCTCTGTGCGCCTTCTCAGGTCTTATTTAGGTTCCCTCAAACAAATTAAATATAATGCTCTCTAGTTTATCCAAGCCAAAGTCACAATCCGTACTTGTTTCTAGTAAATGTTTTCTTTCAATTGGTATGAACATATTTGGTCATTATTAAAAAATTGAAATAAAATGATCCGAAATTTGTCATTCCCTTCAACAAAGGTCCACTAGCTGGGTATTGACGCGACAATCAATTCACAGCTTAATATCTTATGGGGAAATTATTTCTGCCGAGTCAGGTTTTTAAGAGATATTAAGATAAAATAAATGTTTAAATAAAGAAAGCTTAATGTTTTAGGTTTTTTTTGAGACACAAATTTAGGTTTCCATATTTTAAAAGGATAGCGATATACTTCAATTATTTATATGAGGACTTAAACTGAGCAAGCCCTCTTTTTACATACTAGCTCTGAAGGTCAGTTTTTCAATAAGCCAGACTGGAAATGCATACCGTGCCATGAATCAGAATTCAGCCACCAACAGTACCTACAATTTCAAAATCCAATGACTAGTTCTACAGCACGGAACTGATAAGAGGAATATTACATTCTACGACAATGACTCAACTCTTAAAACTCTATTTTATTTCTTTTACACGTTATAATTGCACGCATTTCTTTCCGAGGAGGTCATCTGCAGAAGCGACAAGGGATTTGGGGAAAAAAACCTAAGCGACTATTTTATTTCTGCTGAGATTTTTAGCATGGTAATTACACGAGCTTGAGCTCCCATCACACCGATCAATAACTTGAAATATAGGAGACGTAACAGAATGGGGAAGCAACCCAAATCATCCAAAGTCCATGATGGCAGATCAGACCCATTTGGTCCCATCTACCCGGCTGTTTCTCCTGCTGCAAAGACTCAAACCTTAAACAGTCCTTGGTCTAAGGTTCAGGAGCCATACGCTCATCTATCACATAGACTGCATCAGTGACATGGATCATTGAATTTAAGGGTTAATCTTGCACTGGCTACACTAGGGGTTAATATCCAGAATTCCTGGTTTATACAAATAACTGCTTGTTGAAAGTAGCAGATTCTAAGTTTTCCAAGGTCTTAAGAACTCTCACGTGTAACAATCATGTTGCTTCATTACCAGGTTTAATGACCTTCCGTGAATCTGCTTTCTCGAGGAGCATTATGGCCATCGGGACAGTATAAGGAGCTCGTTACGGCAAAGATTCATGGTTCCGCTATGCACAACCTGACACCGATGAGGATAAACATGCTGTACAAATGCGCTATAAACATGACAGCCTTTGTGGGATAATATGTGATAATAACCCTTAGCGGAGGTTTCGTGTCTTGTTCTTTAGAGTTTTATTAATATGTATTCAGTACGTGATACCCCGCCACCGAACTGAATTATCTCTACGCCACTTACAGTGACATTGAAATGCCGATATCATGTATAACTGGAGGGTCCTTGTCACGTCAGCTATAATTTGGTGACATGTCTGTCTTCCAAATGTTAGGACTATAGGTCATGCTTTAAAACTAGAGGGACAGTGCTTCGTGTGAGGGCGGTGGGTAAGTGGAAAAGCCTTCCAGCAGATGTGGCAGAGGCTAATACAGTGAGGGGGAGGGGGAGAGGGAGAGGGAGAGGGAGAGAGAGGGGGAGAGAGAGGGGGAGAGAGAGGGGGAGAGAGAGGGGGAGAGAGAGGGGGAGAGAGAGGGGGAGAGAGAGAGGGGGAGAGAGATAGATAGATAGATAGATAGATAGATATATAGCCTCCATTCTTTAAAATGTTCAAATAAGGACAGCAAAGTGACTTTTATTAACTATTTTTGTAATTTGGTGAAGCATTTAGAAACAGAGTAATGTATTTTATTGCACAATTTAGTATGTATTTAAATACACATTATTGGGGCTTTTGGGGACGTAGAACCCTGCGATACCCTCATACCCAGCAAACATTCTGACCGCCTACAAAAAGAGGAGCATCAGGGGAGAAAGAGGGGAGAGAGGGATTTGGGTGCCAAACGGGTACATTTGAGAGGTATGATTAGGATTAAGCTGTTCTGAGCTCCTCCACAATCAGTGGGAATTAAATTAATTTTTGCTAGGTCACCGGCTTAGAAGCGTCATCTGGAAAAGCGATGGGGTTTTGTATAATTAGCGACCCAGGGGCAAAGCTGTGAAACGACCATAGGGACCAATGGAAAGTCTCTCTTACTACTTTGCTCCAGTGTTATGTCTTAAATATAAAAGGCAACCTTCTGTTCAATATATATTTTCATTGTATGTTTACGTGGCGCTACTTTAGACAAAAAGCCTTATGACAACCCCTTTTATAATTGGCGGCATCTTTTTTTAATAATTCAAATTTTTTTTCGGTTTTCAATGCATGCACGTAGGGACTGAGCAGATAACGGCAGCTACAGAAAATAACCTGACCGCCGCGAGCGTCGCCATGTGCATTGGGCTATCCCTAATGCGCATGTCATGATAGTGCATGCGTTTTAATAGCTTCAGGGCTACATTCAGCAAAAGGCAGCGCTGGTCTCAGAGGACACTGCGGAGTCGTGTGCTGCGCCGAGCACCCAAGACGGAACAGCCTATACAATGGGTATATAATTAAAAAAATGGTCTTACCGCCAAGGAATACAATGAAATCTTCCATGCTGACCATTCCATTAATTGCCATGTCCAACTCTAAGTCAAGGTTTCCGGTATTAGAGCCATTTGGTTAACACATTTGGCGCGTCACTACATAGAATCTTCACAATGAGCCGTTAAAGGGTTAACATTTGAAGTGTTTCAGGTTCAGCTAATGTAGAAAGTTCCCAGGTATAGCGATACCCCGGAGACCGACTGCCACATTGCGCGGCAGAGTCTTTCTGACAGTAACTTCCCCTCTCGTCCTATCTCAGGGGATACCCTGGAGTCTTCAGAACAATGCCTTGGAAGAGAATATTCGTCTAAAAATACTTCGGAATACATTTAGATATGATTACATTGCATTACAGTTTATAGCATTTGCTCATAAAGACGCTAAGTACTCCAACCTGTCATCGGCTAAACGGTGACAGAATTAAATATTTTCTACAAATTATAAGAATTAGACTCACATTAGCCATTTCTTTTTAACAAGCGCACAGATAACATTCTTATTTGCTGGTGATATCCCAGGTGGAATGTACTTACACCTTAGGTGATATTTATATCCCAAACGTACTTTGGCTTTCTTTTAACAGTTGGAAGTCCATTCTCTCTACCCCATGAGCCGAGCATAGAAACAGAGCATGATGGCAGATCATGCCCATTCTCTCCATCTAGTCTGCGCGTAAAGACCCAGACCTTAATCGGATCCATATACCTATCCCATGCATGTTTTAATTCAAGTGATTCAATCACTCATGTGAGAATACTTTATCCATAAATCACTGGCACAATTTTCATTTAAACACAAGAGGCGCAAAGCGCATGCAACATTAAGTGGAATGTTCCAAAAGTCTACTGTAATAGCGGATAGTGGCCACTAGTTGGCGAAAGATCACATTATAATCAAATGCGCTAAAAAATAATAGTAATAATAATAATAATAGTAGTAATAATAATAAATAAATACACACTAAACTGACCAATCACAGGGTTGTGGACAATTATGGAAATCTAATCTTAACAACAGAATGGGGACACGTATAGGAGGGCCTGATGGTTTTTCGAAAGCAGCATGCTTTGAAGTGAAAAATCAGCAAAAAAAGGGTTTATTAAGAGAGTTAAAGAGGAAAAAGTTGCACTGGGTGACTTTAGTGGATGTTTTGTATCGACACACAAGTAGTTGTCAGCAGAAGGAGCTCTGATTGCCAGGTGAGTAGTGATGACTGTCTGGCACACATAAGGCAGTAAATGAAGGTGAGATTGGATCAAACTGAGCCCTGAGGGTCGGCAGACAATCTCTACACGATTGTAAGATGGATAGAATGAATGAGATGAGCCAGAAAGAGAATGTAGAAGGTTTATCTCAAACAAATAACATATTCGGGACCAAGCTGGCCGATTATGTCAATGGTCTGCTAGAAAACACTGCATAAAAAGTTAAATAACAGGAGAGAGAAGTTGAGACTGGATATTTATCAATGTAACAGAGTGCATGAGAATCAATAAAGTGTAGTCTGGATTTCAAAGACAGTAAAAAAAAAAAATTAGTGTGCGGTGCAGCGTAGTAATTAAAAAATGGGGGTCTTATAGGGTAAAAACATTTACAGAAGAATGCGGGTTACTTCACACCTACCAGTGATGGTACTTTTGTGATGACTTTATTCTGATTTATTCCCTCTTTTTAATCTTTTCGTAGGGATAGTGACTTAAAAGGGACGATCCAGCCGTATAGTTTACCAATACACAAAGCAAGACGAAACCACCATTGAAAGAAGTCAACATTTTTAAAAATCAAAGATCTCCAAGATGTCATTAAATCTTAGAGAGGTTTGTCCAATCAAAAAGGTAGGTTGCAGGAGAGTGGCAGTTTCAACATACCAACTTAACTATGCATTATAAATGGACAACCCTTGTGAGCTTCTGCTCCAAGAAGAGCTTGGTCGGCCCATCATCATGTATACTGAAGTCATGAAACTGCGACTATAACTAGAGTCCCATCTAAAACTTCTCCTAAACTATGGATTGTTAAACAAATTATAAATATCTCGCTTCCAACCTTTGTACTCAAGGAGCCACCGGGAAGTTAAGAAGACCTCTAATGCTTTGCTCTTTATCTCTAGGACTCATCGCACCCATGCGGTTCAGAACAGACCACACGGAATGCCGAGCAAGACGCAAAAGTTGAACAACAACACGCCAAACGTACTAAAAAAAAAAAAAAAAAGTAGCAAACAAACTTTTTGTGGAGTCATTAAGTTATTTCTGTATCCAGATGAAAAAATAGCAACTCCTTCACCATATGTGTTTTCTGATTATATGGTTGCCCCAGCAGCACCAGCAGCACCAGTTATTGCACATGAATAGACAACAGATGTGACACTGATAACACCGCACATATAATGTGATTCATTGTTGCCAGACGGGGTTTGTTCTCTCCTTACATGACACTCTTACATAACAAGTTAATTCAGCAGGATCTAACATTTCTATCATGGACCTGGGAGACTGCGGCACCATTTATATGTTAATATGATGTGAATTGGAGTTACGTAAAAACTATTGGAAGAATCGTTTTGTTACATTAACAACCATCCAGATGATGAAGGCGTCTTTCACATCATCCATTACACGGGTCCTCATCATCTGCTGTCAGACGCTGTATTATCTACGGCAGATGGGTTTGGTGCACTAGGTAAACTATGAGATACATAAGAGAAGGGGCTTTGTTGCAGCCATACCCACTATTACTTATTATATTTTTTGCATAGGCTCCCCTATCTAATATTAGACTAAGAAGAAGATCGATTTGGACTTGAGGGTGGTTTAAGCCCCACCAAGGCGTGTAGTATCCTTGAAGGGGTAAATAAGGGCAAGAGGTGGAGAGATCTGGGTGTGACGTGGACAGGGCTAGACATTAAGTTTGACATTAAATTAATACTGCCATGGAGCCATGTTACTTACATACCTCCCAACATACCTGGGAACTTCCCAGAGTAGGCTACCAGAGCTCTTCATATTCTTGATGAGCCGCAGGGTTACCCATGTTTAAGACAGGGTTAATTGGATGGCGGGTTGGAGGGGAGAGAGAACGCTCCTTCACTCGGAGAAAGAGGGAGACCCAGGAATGTAGGGCTTAACTCCTGGTGAAAACCCAGAGAGTTCCCAAGTATGCCTCCCAGGCAGGGGCGTAACTAGACGCCTCAGGGCCTGGGTGCGAGAATCTGTTAAGATTCCCCATACTGCTGGCAGCATCACTACACAAGGGGGGCAGCTGGCCAGGTTTCAGCATGTACTGGCTGACTTGGCATGATAGGAGTGTGATTGCTAACAGCAATCACAGTCCCATCATGCCTAGGTTCCAGCACTTACACATCCATGCTATCACACACACACTCATTTATTCATTCATAATCATTCATTCACAGATTCATTCCCTCAATCACACACACTCATTCAAACACCCTCCCTCTGCCTTCTCTGCTAAAGCACAGAGGAAGTAGGATGTCACGTGAACTCCGCTTCCTCTGTGCAGTCCAGAAGACCCTCCCACAAGTAAGTAGCAGGGCTTGAGGTGCGGCTCGCGTAAGATCGGTTGCCCTGGCTGCCGATCTTACGCGGGTCGCGCCTCGAGGTCTCGCGGGCCGCATTTGGCCCGCATGTTGGACGCCCCTGCATTTAAAAAAAAAAAAACGGAAAAAAGATTTCGGGCGGCCCCTTGGCTTGGGCCCCCCTGCTGCCGGGGCCCGGTCGCAGTCGCGACCCCGGTAGTTCCGCCACTGCTCCCAGGTACCCCTCTTCCAGGAGCTAAGAAGGTTCGCTGGGTACAAAAGGTGGGTTCTAGGTTTTTTCGGGAGCCTAAGCAAAAAGACATTGGGGGCTTCATCTTTAACACAGATTAAATAACAGCACAATACAGTGATATACATTTACGTGAAATAGGGCTCTCTCCCCGTGTTCTGCACAATTCCGTTATATTTATTTTACTAAATAATAACATCGTGTTCTCTGTAATATTATCGGAGGCATCTAAAAGGCGGTGTAGATGGAATTCTGGATTTTGCAGAGGCAGACAATATAAAATAAAGCCAGGGGATTACAAATCAACAGCAAAGTCCTACAAGAAAATAATTGCGTTCTTAACTCCAGCCCATAGCTAATAGGTTCCTTGTCTGTACTGAAGTATTCTTGTCGGGGGGGGGGGGGGGGGTCGACTGATTTATTTCCATGGGAAGGCTTGATCTCTACTTTTATTCTACTTGTTATTAATACTGGTTATGTATAGTTTTGTGCGTTGGTTTGTTGGATGCAAGAAAAAAAAAATCCAACCGGCTGTTCTGCAAAGAATAGAGATTTCCTTTATAATAACGCTATCCAGAAATGTGCATTTTATCAGGTCGCTAGCGGCCGAGTTTAGATAAATAAACCCTATTAGAAAGAATATATTAAAAACTGTAATTCATGTAGTAATAGTAAGCCAAAGTACTTCATGCCTCTTCGGTAAGATATGGAGAATCCAAAAGCCTTAAACTGACCCAGGGGCAATGGTCTCTGGGAGGGGAGGTGGGTAAGTTGGGGCTTTTTGTTTTGCCTTTTACCTGCCCTCTAATCCAGCTAACTACACCATACAGAGCAAAAAGAGGGGAACCCCAGACCACTGGATATCATAACCTAGCAGCCCCCCCCATATGGAGACTTCATGAAGAAGCCTACAATGTTGGCTCTTTTGGAAACAAAATTCGGTCAGACTTCTAGAATTTTTTATTTTTTTATTTTTTTTTAAGACTTGCCTTCTTTTGATGCCTCTTTTGAAACGGCTAATCTCCACCAGATACTTAATTAAAAAAGGTGTCCGTGCACTGTAATTGCTGCGGAGTTAATCAAAACTTAGTAAGCAACGAAGCTCCCAGCCGACAACACGCTATTCCTGGCTGGAACGCGTTTTTCTTCTCTTTTAGGGGAAACCAGGGCAGTAATTAAACAGAGAGCTAAAATGTTATATTTATGGAGAACAGACAAATTCAAAGGTTACGCCGTCAGCTTGACAACCCCCGTTGTACCATCAGTCCTGCAAATGGGCCATTGTCACTAGTGTGTCACATTCAATACCGAGCACGGCGACATGAAAAAAAACTACGAGGCTTGCAAGTAATCTTCTGTCTGGCAACGCATGAAATCTCGATTCTAAAACGGAAGAAGGTTTTATTATTTGTTGCTGCAATTCCAACGTAACGGCACTTGTGAAAGAGAAAAACCTGATGCCTTCATAACCAGGAATGATCCAGAAATGGCTGCAGGTATGACATCCGACCAACGGACTTCACACCTACCTGCCCCCAAGTCTGTTCCCTTCCTTCTTACCTGCCCAACACTTCTAAAGAGCCCCGCCACCCTCAAACTACCCCTGCCCCTTCCTTCCAAATGTAGACATAGGGGGGAGAACGTCCATACAGCATTCCAGGAGGACCCCAGGAACTTGGTGGCAATCAGATTAAGCTTCATCAGGTTTCTCAAGATGATCACGAGGACGTGTCTTAGTTGCCAATTTGGCCACGGAGGTAATATCCAAACATTGGCTAATATATGGACGAGCAAACCTAACGTTGGTTATTAAATAGAAGCACGTGGAATTATGTGAACATATAATGTCAAAATGTAAAAACACCATCTATTTGGTGAATACCATGGGATCCATTTGTTTTTCTAGATAAGATACCAAATTATGAATGTATTCACTTTAATTGTACGACGCTGCGGAACAGGATAGCACTACATAAATGAATAAATATTAATTAAATACTACGCAGTTACATTTACTAAATAATACACATTTCCTTGGAAGTTAAATTAAAAATAGTTGACACACACACATTATATATATATATATATATATATATATATATATATATATATATATATATATATATATATAATCTGTTGCGCTATATAAACAAAAGATAATAATAATAATAATAAATATATATTTAGAAACTTTACAAATATAATAAAACTATACAGATTTTTTTTTTTACTTTCCTATTTAGAACCGACTTAAGAGGAAGAACAGAGGACATCTGTTCTGAGAACCTTCCTCATTAAAGGGAAGAAGGAAAAAAAAGCATGTTCACAAATTGCTCGATGTTGTGTTTGCCCTTAAAAATAAGCTGACCTTGTATCTTCTGGTCAGTGATGGATCCCAAGTCACAGCTATTGGCAAGCTTGCGCGGACAAAGCAAAACGAGCAGTTCTGCAGAACTCAGCACCCCCGGTGACGTTTGCTTCAGATCGGGAAAGGGAACTTATATAATACGTATAAAGTTCTTGCAAACAATAAATATTATTTGTACAAAAAAAGAAAAGAACACAAGTCTAAATATGTGTCCCATTATGCGAAAGGGAGAATACCCATCAAAATATTCCACCAAAAATAAATTCAGGAAGGGGAAAATAATTGGTTACATTTTTAAGCATTTATTAGAAAAAATAAATATATATATATATATATATATATATATATATATATATATATATATATATATATATATATATATATATAAGCCTGGCCTGCACTAACAAAAATGAATCATAACGCCTAGCTAAATAAAACAATGAAAACAAATAAACAAAAAAGAAAATAAATTAAAAGTAACTGCCGTGTATTTAACGGAAGCGGATATTTACAGCTCCACCTCCAGTACAATCCTATTGGTTGAAAGTTCACGCCTGTCACACATTTTATGAATGAACAGTGGTCACTGAGAGGTTAAATATATTAAATATTTAATGAAAATATTTTCTTTTAATATACCGTATTTGCTCGCTTATAAGAGGAGGTTTTTTTTTTTTTTTTTTTTTGTTTTTTTTTTACAGAGGAAATGCTCTGAAGAATACCCCTCGTCTTATATTGGGAGTCGTCTTATAATCCGACCTCAAATAGAGGTCTGACTGCAAGACTAAGATCCAGATCCCTGCAGTGCTGCAGGAGACCTGGGATCCTCCTCTCTGGCAGCAGGTGAACGTCTGTGCCGGGACTTCTATGATGGAGTGCCGGCGTGACCTTCCGATGCTCAGTCATAGAAGTCGTCTGCACACATCGAACAGACATCCACCTGCTGCCCCCACTTGACACGAGGGAGTCTGGAGCATGGGGGACAAATCTAGGGATGCATTGGTAAGTCGGGGGGGGTATAAGGCATATAAGGGGGCAGATTGCCAAATAGGGGGGAATAAGGCATATCAGGGAGGCAGAGTGGCAAATAGGGGGTATAAGGCATATCAGGGGGGCTATACTATACATTATAAAGATCCATGTCAACCCTCATTCAGGAGATGCTCTCTAGGGTCGGCCTTTAGCAATGCATAGTGAAGTCAAGTAGCTGAAACTCCAGCTTTCCTGCAAACCCCTTTAGTACCCCAATAACAAATCTGAGTTCCTATATCTGTCAGCCAAGGACTGAACAGGATATATAATGATGTATATCAGGGCTTGACAATTTTTTTTAAATGTAGGAGCCAGCTAAAAAAGTTAGGAGCCAGAACTTTTTTTGCCCTACACTCACACTTGGCCCCAGCACTCACAGTCATACACTTTACCCTAGCCCTCACTTTGCCCCAGCATCTTTGTCCCAGCCTCCCACTGCCAAGCATGCCCCCAGTTACTTCCACTTACCTGACCCCGATGTGCACTCTGTTGGATTCCCGCTGCTGTTGCCGCCGGCTCCACCCATCCTCCTCACTGAACGGGGCTGGCACCGCCCACAAAGCTCATTGAGCAGCGCTGGTGCCGCCCGCGAAAGTTATTGAGGCGCGCCGGCTGACTCACTTCTATTTTGAATCGACAGGGGTGGCGTTTTAAAAAGCCGTCCCCGTTGATCCGAAATAGAATTGGCCAGCGCGACTCAGTGACCTTCGTGGGCGGTGCCAGCCCCGTTCAGTGAGGAGGGTGGGCGGAGCCGCCGGCAGCAGCGGGGTTGTCTGCATCGCACGGATGTCCGCTGCTGCCAGAAAGGAGGATCCAAGTCCCCTGCAACGCCGTGGGGGATCTGGATCCTAAACCCAATTATAGGTTTGGCTCACAAACACCTAGGCACCAGGACAAAATTATCAGTCGCCATGGCGACCTGGGATTTGTCGAGCCCTGATGTATATAATGTGCGCTGCAGGCTAGTCAGGGGTGTCCCGGTCTGTGTTTATACAGGAGGGAGGATGGTTTGGGAAAGTTTCCCAGTTACCCCTATTGCTAATATAACAAGAGCGATGGAAGTATAATTACCCCTTTGTTGGTCGAAGAGTCATTTAAGGAGCTTGGTACATAAAGAATATAATATATATATATATACATACACACACACGCATATACACTGTATATATACTTAACTATGCATTTATTTATAAAAAAGTGTATTACAATTATTATTTGTATATTTAAATATATATCTATATGTTTATTTTTAATGTTTGTTATTTTTCCAAAGCCATTTTATATGTTTACAATGTAAACCAGAAGATACACATCAGAAAAATGTTTATATATAAATTATGTATTAATTTGATGATATTGGAGTCTTTAAGAGAGTGCTCCTAATCTCAGCAGGTTACCTGTATAAAGGACACCTGGGAGCCAGACCTCTTGCTGATTGATAGGGGGATCAAATAAAATCAATTTATAACTTATTTGAAATGCGTTATTCTGGATTTTTTGTTGTTATTCTGTCTCTCGCTGTTCAAATAAAGCTACCATTAAAATTATAGACTGATCATGTCTTTGTCAGCGGGCAAACGTACAGAATCAGCAGGGGATCAAATCATTTTTACTTCACTGTAAAAAAAATAATAATCCATTTTATGGGGTCAACATAGAAAAACACGTATGCTTTCATGACATCGGAAGTGATCTATGGAAGAGACCTCTGAGGTCCCAAAAGCTTAAGTAACTTTCCATCTTTTCCTATGCTGGCCCGATAAAACGCTATCAACTTTTAACTATTGAATTGTGTTTATGTTAAATACTAGCGAGTGCCAGAGGAGGTATTAACCTCTCAACCTCCTGGTAGCAAAAGGGTTAAATATTTAAGACATCTCTACAAAAGTTTCTCATATCACACAATTTTTTTATTTTTTTTATTACCCTGTTCCCCTCTACGGTAAGGGTAACAGTTGTAGTCTATACAGGGCTTCTTATTAGAGTTCCGAGTATGGCGGCAGCTCCTGCCAAATCTTCGGAGAGCAGAATCAAAGACGGCTGAAGAAGTGGGCAGAGATCCTGCGCGAATGGCTTCCCGTTCCTTCCCACGCCTGTCCGCTTGGGCCCTCCATTGTCAAAGTACAAACAGGAATGTCACTCGCCAGCGTGGCCGTCACGTTAGAGCCAACGAAGCCGGCTGAGAAGAGAGGAGGCGCTTGGAGGACCAGCTCATGAGTTATATTAACTATATGAGCAATATATAGCGTTGTACAGTGCTATGGAATATGACGGCGCTATATAACACAATAAATAATAATAATAATAATAACGGTGGCGATTGGGCACCTGGAAGATCACGCTCAACACATCGTAACACAGTCCAAAGATCTACAGGCAGACACGCTTACACCGTTATTTTTTCAGAGGTTTAAATGCTAGATCTTTTACTCTAAATCGAGGGAATTTAACCCCCTTCGGTACCACATGCAAGCACCGGTACGTCCAATAGAAAATGGAGACGCGGCTGAACACACTTGGCTGGATTTTTCTGCCGTAACACATAAATCGGGGCAAAAAAAAAAAAAAACCCCCCACAGAATTGTGCGCAGGGAATTATTTCTAACGGCCAACTTTGGCAGCGATCGGTGGATAAATAGCTGCATGAAATAGTCTGCCTCGTCTGCTTTACAAAATGTATACTTTTTTTTTTGGGGGGGGGGGTATTTCTTTTGGTTTCTTTTGTTCAAAATCAGAGTTGCAAACCCAGCACAGCGAATGTAAAAAAACGTGCGCCTTATAATACGGTCCCTATAACTGCTGGGGAAAGTATGGAAATCATACATAAATGAGGTATTTCTGAAATCAGGACACCCGGCTTGCTACATTTTGAGGGTATTTTCTATCAATTCAACAAATTTTTGCTTAAGAGGAGAAAATATATAGAATATATATATAAAAAAAAAAAAAAAAGTGTGTTTTTACTAAATTACTCATCGTAAATCTATAGCTTATATTTAAGTAATATACCAAAAGATAACATGGATACACTATTCACAGAAAAGGGGAATAACGGTTCAACCAGCTCCGGGAACTTGAATTACGAAAAAACCCTGGTGCTCGAGGGGTTAAACACGTACAGGATCGGCATACGGCTCCTGAATCTAAGACGAGACCAACGACTGATTAAGGTCCGAGTCTTTACGGGGGGGGGCGATCAGCCGTCACGTTCTAAGAAATGAATATGCAAATTAATATTATATTCTAAAAAATTGTTGGTTTGTATAAAAAAAAAAAAAAAAAAGAATTCTTAAATAAGGCGCAGAAGAAGATTTTTTCACCCCCAATCCCGGCACAACGTTGGCATCGAGTTGCGCTCTATACGTTTTGCTTCGTGACAAACCCCTTTGCAGTTTGTGCGAGCCCCGTGAAGCTCCCCGTAGAGTTTTGATGAACGCCGTTGGAATCGGGCCGAGTTGCATCGCTGGAGCCCGCGGTCGCGTTCGGATAGGGTGGTATTTCTAGAACTAAAGAGTTTGCCCCCTCGGAGACTATCCCTGTGTTTAAGAATACGCAGAATTCTATCAGACTAGGCTGGAAAATGTGATTTTTAAGTAAGAAGCACGCGGGCAATAAACCCAAATGAGATAACAGATACGGGGGGGGGGGGGGCACACGGTCTCTAGGAGCCGTAAACAAACAGATATAAGGGGCTCTACGTGCAACGCAAACGACAAAAAGAATAATCACACAAACCCGGTAACACAATAAATATTATTGGAATTAAAAAAACAAAAAACAACACATTATAGGGGCATTAATTATGAAAATTCCGGATCCCCTGAACGACCTGCTTTCCCCTCTAATCCGGTAAATTAAGGAAATAAACGCTGGCAGGTTATTGCCGCATTTTTGTTTCCGCTGAAGGTTTTAATTGCATAAAGACGACAGAGACACTTTAAGAAGCTTCAGGAGTTTCTATGGCAACCGCATCGTTCTGTTGTTGGTCACATGACAATTAAGTGTTCCCAGCAAAAAAAAAAAAAAGGTTCTAATAATAAAACTATTTACATAATTTAAAAAAAAATGTTCTGGGGGAGGATCTGAGCAGCTCCTGAGCAGGAATAACGTCTCTAATGCTTAGATTTAGTTCAAGCAAACCGGCAGGGGAGGCGGAACAGCAACTACCGTATTTGCTCGATTATAAGACGAGGTTTTTTCCAGAGCAAATGCTCTGAAAAATACCCCTCGTCTTATAATCAGGGTCGTCTTATAATCAGACCTCAAATAGGTCTGATTATGAGACTAAGATCCAGATCCCCCGCAGCGATGCAGAGGACCTGGATCCTCCTGTGTTAATCCCCCCCCCCCCCAATTTACCGGTGCTTCTGAGTCCCCGGTGCTTAGTCCGGGCTGCGTGTAGAGCTCTACGCGATACAATCGCGTAGAGCTCTACACGCTTCCCGGACTAAGCACTGGGGACCCAGATGCAGGGGACCTGGATCCTCCTGTGTTAACCCCCGACCCAACTTACCGGTGCATCTGAGTCCCCGGTGCTTAGTCCGGGCTGCGTGTAGAGCTCTACGCGATTGTATCGTGTAGAGCTCTACGCTCTACACGATACAATCGCGTAGAGCTCTAAACGCTGCCCGGACTAAGCACCGGGGACTCAGAAGCACCGGTAAGTTGGAGGGGGGGGGCATAACACAGGAGGATGCAGGGGACCTGCATCCTCCTGTGTTATGCCCCCTCCAACGTACCGGTGCTTCTGAGTCCCCGGTGCTTAGAGCTCTACGCGATTCGCGTGGAGCTCTACATGCTGCCCGGACTAAGCACCTGGGGCTCAGATGCAGGGGACCTGGACCCTCCTGTGTTATGCGCCCCCCCCAACTCAGAAGCACCGGTAAGTTTGGAGGAGGGAGGGGGAGTGTTAAATGTGGGGTTTGAGGCATTTCTGGAGGCAGAGTGCTCTGTGAAATGCCTTTTAACCCCTTTAATGCCACTCTGCCTCCTGAAATGCCTTAAACCTCCCTATATGCCACTCTTCCCCATAATATGCCTTTTAACCCTCTAAGTGCCAGAGTGGCATATAGGGTTAAAAGGCATATCATGGGGCACAGTGGCATATAGGGTTAAAAGGCATATTATGGGGCACTGTGGCATTTAGAGGGTTAAAAGGCATATCATGGGGCACAGTGGCATATAGGGGGTATAAGGCACTTCTGGGGGCAGATGTGCATAAACTGGGGGACAGGTTGGAAAATAGAAGGAAATAAAACCAAAATATTTTTCTCAAGCATAGCTTTTATTAAAAAAAGTGTTTAAATGAATTAACATTTACTGGTAAAACTTTTTTCCTATAGGGTCGTCTTATATTCAGGCTTTTTCTTTTTTTCCTAAATTAATATTAAGATTTGGGGGGTCGTCTTATAATCGAGCAAATACGGTATATAACAACATTCTGAAATATCTCAAAAAACCATGCTTTAAATCCACTTTCCTTATTGGAATGATGTAAAATACTCTAGGAAGTGTTTTATCGGCAGGAAAGAACGGGAATGTGTTTTTTATCCGCCATCGAATTCTATGTTTCTGTCCCTTCTTGTCGCATGACTTTACATTTATTTCCAGAGCACTAGCGGATCCCGCTATTACAATAGGGGGAGGGGCAGTGAAAACAAACAATGACAATAACATAAACACGCTGCTACAGAAGGAGAAGAGGAGCCGGCTCGTGTGAGCTTACACTCTATTAAGAGGTTTAGTGGAAATGAGACAGAAAGAGATGAGGAGGACATGAATGAGAGCATAGAAGAGTAGCTTGGAACATCTAGACTGCCCTCTAATACCTGGTGCAAGGAGCCAAGCCTTGCTTAATCTTTTCTAACATTCAGGATAGCCAGATGCCTATAACTCTCCTCACTGGGTAGCCTCTACCACATTTGCTGGAAGGCTGTCCCACCTATCAACCACCCTGGTTAATAGGTGGGACCTAAACCTATGACTCCCTAATTTGACACCACGGTCTATTACCCCAGCATTTAGTCTTTGATTTTCTAATGCACTTTGTTAAATCTCTTTAATTTACCATTCCATGGCTTTTTGTTATTAGAAGTTTCTTCTCCTTTAGGCGCCCGCTTCTTATATTGCACCCGACCGGTACGTCGCCACCATCACTGTGCCTTAGCATTGCTAGCCGATCTTACAAATAAGCAGGTCAGACGCCTGGAGTTAAAACCAAGTCCTTCTACGTCCGCTTACAGAGACGTCGTCTTCAAAGAATCTGACATCGGCCCAGCGCAGATTTGTTATAACCATTAAATCTGCAAAATATGCTTAAAATGATTCACGCTACATTTACCAGGGAAACAAATTGGAAAATCAAGAAGATAAACCTACAAAGCCAAACAGTAACTGTTTAAATAGCAGATAACTTTTTTTTTTTTCAAATAAATAATATTTTTAATCAAAGGGGCAAAAAAATGTATTTCTCACTGAAGTTTATTGTTTGAATTATACAAATACAAACATAAACCCAAACTTTGACAAATGCAGAATTAGCACAGCGTATATCTGAAATTTTATTATTTTTATTATATATAATATATATATATATATATATATATATATATATATATATATATATATATATATATATATATAGCATTATTATATATATATATATCATATCAGCGTATATTTTTAATGAATCAAGCAGCCGTAAGGTGAAATGGTCACTTAATTAAGTTACTATCTTTAAAGTTATACTGATGGAAAAACACAAAGCGCAATCTATAGGGAGTTAGTAAGTGAATTTTGTTACCATATGCTAAAATCTGTGATGGGAATGGGTCCTCTTTAGCCTTCTATCGCGTATGAATGCCCCCAGTCCTGCCTCCTCTATTACTGTAAAGTAATGCGCGACCTCCGGGTTATATCGCGTGCCTCGTATCCCAGTTCTATGAAAGTCTAGTTGGGGGATACATCGTTATATTAAACGGTAGCTCTACTACTAGGATACATATTACCCACCAGAGTTTGGGTCGGTGGGAAGTCCTTGGTAGAAGTTAAGGACATATTTTGGGCCACTTGCCTCGCTTACGAAACTTGTAGTTTTTGACAAGACGCGGGCACTTTGTTAAAATATTGTTTAAACTTTTTTTGGTGTTTGGCTCTTGCGGAAGGTCTTTTTTGTTTTTCTGACATGTTATATGACATCAGGCTGCAATCTCCCGCATTATACTTGTACAAAAGTTTGGGGTCACTCAGCGGTTTTCATGGAAAACAAGGTAATTTCTGGCTGTAACATAATTGCAAAAAGGTTTTCTAACCATCAATTAGCCTATTAAACTTGGATCAGTGAACACAACGTGCCATTGGAACCCAGGAGTGATGGGGGTGATAAAGGGCCATTGGAACACAGGAGTGATGGGGGTGATAAAGGGCCACTGGAACACAGGAGTGATGGGAGTGATAAAGGGCCATTGGAACCCAAGAGTGATGGGAGTGATAAAGGGCCATTGGAACACAGGAGTGATGGGAGTGAGAAAGGGCCACTGGAACCCAGGAGTGATGGGAGTGATAAAGGGCCACTGGAACCCAGGAGTGATGGGAGTGATAAAGGGCCATTGGAACACAGGAGTGATGGGAGTGATAAAGGGCCATCGGAACACAGGAGTGATGGGGGTGATAAAGGGCCATTGGAACCCAAGAGTGATGGGAGTGATAAAGGGCCATTGGAACACAGGAGTGATGGGAGTGAGAAAGGGCCATTGGAACACAGGAGTGATGGGAGTGATAAAGGGCCATTGGAACACAGGAGTGATGGGAGTGATAAAGGGCCATTGGAACACAGGAGTGATGGGAGTGAGAAAGGGCCATCGGAACACAGGAGTGATGGGAGTGATAAAGGGCCATCGGAACACAGGAGTGATGGGAGTGATAAAGGGCCTCTGTACGCCTACGAAGAGATTCCATTAAAAATCAGCCTTTTCCAACTACGATAATCACCATACCTTGAAATATCAACCCTTTTATTCCCAATCGTGAAGATTCTATGTAGTGACACCCAAATGTGTTACACAAATGGCTCTAAGAAACCTTAACTTGTAATTATTTAAAGACACACTTGAGTCACCTGTATTCAAGCAGGGATATCCACCATAACATACTGATAGCAAAAGCACCAACTGGGAGTCTTATATATGATCACAGCGGGGAGAATAGGCAGCTCCAGACTGTGTGACCCTGAGAATCTGCCCTTTCACCCTGAGATTGGGGCAAAAACCCTGAAGTTCTGGGTGTAACTCTGCAGACTTAGCCTCTATCATCACTGCATGCAGGACCTCGGAGAGCTACGCTCCCTCTCTAGTGCGTAGAATTGCTCTAAACACTAGAGCACTTTTTTTTTTTTTACTTTATTACAATTATCAAGTTGAGCGGATATAATCAAAGTTGGGGGGGTATTATATACCGGTAAAATGATATATAATACAGCAAATAAAAGTCTATTATAAAATTATAAAATATTTAAATTACAAGTTTATTTTTCTTTTCCATAACTGAAGTAATGTTCAGATGGTCATATCGAGGCTGGTATAGCCCATAAAGTGGGGAAATGCATTATTTTAGGCACTAATGCCAAATTCCTAAATTCCATAACACATCCCGCATTGTTACGGCTACTTCTTACAAGGAAATGATTTAAACTTCTTAAAAAAATCCCCAATAAAACAACCGCTCCATTATAACCTGGACTGCCCCGCGCGCTTGAGTCCTTTGGCAGAGAAGGGGTTAATCCCCAGAAAACGATGAAGTTCTAGAACGATGCGAGTTTGCCCCCCCCCCTCCATATAAGATCAGTCACATTAGTAGCTCCCGGGGGGGGGGGGGGGGGGGGGGCAACAGATGGTCAGCAGTCTGAATATCGCTTTCTTTGCCGCCATGAAGGGGCTGAAGGTTCTAAAGATGATTGTTGTTTAATATAAACAGGCTCAGATTCCGTCGGAAGCAATTCGCTTATTATATTTTCTGGCGCTCCTCTGATTGAGTGGGGTGGGATTCATGTAAAAGAACCCCGCAGAGAACACCTGTGCAGAGCCGCACTGATATTAAACGCAAAATCGCTACGTCCCAAAACATGCTTTTTTTTTTTGCTGTGAAAACCCAATTCTGGAGATTATCAAGAGACTCAGGATCAGAAGGGAGTTTAAAGAGAGATCCGGACCATTTTTCTGGCTCTCGGAAGACCTCAAATCTTCCATGCTTGGCAGAGGCCTAAATGTCCTCAACGTATTGACCTCTGCCTCTTCTGCTGGAAGGCCATTCTACTTATTCACCACTTTCTCAGTAAAGAAATACATTCCCACATTATGTCCTCCATATTTAAATCTTTGCGTGGACACATTTTTCTTCCTTAGGGGGCCAGGCCGATTTTCATAGTCTTGCTATAACTAGAACTGGGTGAATTTACTACAGTTATCCAGTAGGTGTGATGGTACCTCCGTGTAGACTGCGAGTGAAGCTCGTGTAGGTGACGGTGCGCAGCATATTGCAGGGTAGAAGAAAGTAGATATGGGTGCAAAATATACATCTCTACAAGTATCCAACGTTTTTCGGCCTCTCTGAGTGCTGCAACTCCTACAACGCCCATCAGCATTCTGGCTGAGAGTCATGTGAGTTGCAGGGGGTTTAAAAATTGAGGATCAGATATTTCTTCCTGCATCTCCTGGTGTGTATCAGCCGCTTAACAGAGGCAGCGATGTGTAAGTAGATTATTAGTAAAGGGCCAGTCTCGTCCATCTTGCGTTTAAGATCAGATTGCAAGCTCTTGAGGCTTTCTGGGCTCCATATACGTTACAGTCTTATACAGAATGCACTTTTTTTTCTTCATCCAACGCTCCGCGTATTGAAGCCTCTTATATCCACTGTTTGGTTTTTTTTTCTTTTTATAAAGAACCGATTACAAGCTGAACGATAAGCCTTTGACTAATATCCAGTATCTGAATCCGCGCCATCGAGACCGGTCCAACACGCTAACGCTGAAGTATCGATCAGGGCTGCCAGTGTGATAGTAAACACGCTCACAACGAATGTACGTCATAATTCTCTTCCGTTGGCAAAATACTTATACACCTGACTGCACTTAACACGCCGGTCCGACACATCTGTCTTAATAAAGTCCACTCCACAAAAACAGCGGGAAACTGATATTTAGAAAGTACGTGCGAGGAGCCCTCACTGAATGCTTGACACAAAAAAAGAAAAAAAAAAAAAACATTAAGTCCAATGCTATTACAATATATGGATTTAATGTTAACAATAGTATTAAAACAGACAATATACAAGACATGCTGGTATGGAACGAGGAGAGGGCATCTGGTCTTGGGAGCTTACACTCTATTTTATAAAAGGGTTAAAAACCTGCCACATTTCCCGCATTAATGAACAGGCAATGGACTCCAGAGCGTTCCAAGATGGCACACTGCTTCTGTATAGAGTAGACGGCCTCTTGGCATCTGCTCTCACCTTGGGGTGAAGGTTTTTTTTCCTTTGAAGGGTGTCGTTCGTACCTTTGTACTTTGTCTTAGGCAGGGCCGGCCCAAGGCAAAATGCCGCCTGGGGCGAATTTTAAAATGCCGCCCTTCCTCTCCCTCCGTCCCTGCCGCCCCCCCCCATTATCTACCCTTCCTCTCCCTCCGTCCCCCCCCCTTGTACTTACCTTTCAGCAGTCCTGCGGCGAGTCTCCCTGTTCGGTCTCGGTGACGGCTATGAGGAAATCTTCCGGCACTCTGCATTACAAGCCGGCACCGAGACCGAACAGGAAGACTCGCCGCAGAGGAGAGAGAGAGAGGGGCGCCGAGCGGGCACTGACAGATTGGTAAGC